>JAODLD010000069.1:18151581-18173033 GCA_026781065.1 Mormyrops boulengeri
CCCCCCCCCCCCCCCCCCCCCCCCCCCCCCCCCCCCCCCCCCCCCCCCCCCCCCCCCCCCCCCCCCCCCCCCCGGTACATGTCACACATCACATTTTCACAATCTCAAATTGCATCTTATTTTTTTAAGTTAATGTCTAACAGAAACTGAGCCGACAGTCCAGAATAGGAGACACTAAAATACTGTAACATGACTGCATACCTGCTAATACATTCCAAGAGGCTGCCTCCCCATCTGAGATTACCATATTGTCTCCTACTAACATGCAGGTGTTGTTTTCCCCCTTAGCTCTTGAGGCGGCATGAAAACTTGAGGCCTGTCAAGCATTTCAGCACACAAGCAGCGCAGGCCGGCATCCTGCTAAATTCGGGGTACAGGAAGTATCGCTTCCTCGCTGATTGACGCTCACATGACACTCAATGTTCTGAAAAAACCCAAAGCGTAGCACTGCTACACATCTGCTGGGTAACAATAAACATGTGGACATCAACTGACTGAATTCTCAGTATGTTTTCGCCACAATGCCGCTTGAGTGGGAGACTTTAGAAACATCCATGTGTATCACATTCTCTTTTTGGAGGTTATACACAGACCAGAATACTAAAGCCTTAAAACTTAATATGATTGAAGCATTACACAAAGATTTTTTTTTTTTTGAATAATCGTGGATCATACATAAAATTATTAATGTGGCAGATATTTAAAATTCCCCGTTCTGCATCTCAAAATGCACCAAAACTGTAGCATCAAATCATATGCAAAGAGATGTTATGACAGCTTGTGTAGACATGCTGATACCAGGGTTGTACAAAACCAGCACGAGGCTTGTAAAACACCTAACGATACCTTCTGGCACAGCCATTCTTAAACACACATGACTAATAAATTATGAAAGCAAAGTGGTGCAACATAGCCCTGAGTAAACAGATGTTAACAGATTTTCCATCTGGCTCTTTGCGGACACCTGAGTGAGCTTTTGAGGCACAGGGTGCTGAAAAGCCACAGGACAGCCAAACATTCACAGCCAATTAGTTTGTCAGAGGATTGGATCACCTCATGCTGTCTAAGGATTCAGGCGTAATTCGTTACCAGCAGCAATAAACATCAACAGTGATATGAGTTTCAGGCAGCTGTTTAACCAATTTAGTCAGCTGCCAGGTCATTCCCATCGCTATCTAGTCAGCCACTTCAACAGTGATTACACCCAAACATCAGGAATTAATTGCTGCCTGAGTTTTTTTTATATATAACATGTAGACATACAATACAGGGCTGTGGTACTCCAGTCCAGACTCGGGTCCACATGTAAATGGACTCGGCCAGGTCACACACATGGATGAATTTTTACTTGGTCTTGACTTGGACTTGAACACTTATATATGTCTGACAGCCCTATTTCTTACTTTAACTTAAATGTTTTTCGAACAATGCGCATACACCCACTCAGGGCCGGTCAATCCTATAGGTGCCAGCTTCTGAGGGGGCACAGACTTGCCAGACAATTTCACTTTGCATTGGATGGGGGGCACTGGCAGTGAAATTCGCCAAGGGCACCATAGCAGCTAGGACCAGTACCGCAACCACTCATACCTCTCATCATGTCTGCTGGGTCACCAATTATCTGGTTAGCATACATGAACCAATATCAGTTTCTGTGTAATTCATCCAGTTAAAATAGCACACTGCGAATGCCAATATTACAAATAATCAGTTATGAATGAATGAATGTTACATTCAGAGGTGGATAGTTCAGGTACAGAGAGTAAAAGTCCAGATCAAGATTTTGTTTCAACCAACCAGTTGAGTATAAAGAATCACAGTCACAGAGTACTCAACTGGACCTGAACTACCTACTTCTGATTACATTTCATATAGCATATAGCATATAGACACCCAAAGCACTTTACGGAACCAATGAGGAGTTACTTCGACCACTACCACTGTGTAGCAACCACCTGGATGACATGACGGCAGCCATTCTGTACCAGTATGCTCAGGTGATGAAGGGGCAGCAGAGAATTCACTAGTTAGATATAGGGAATGATTAGGAGGCCAGATTTGAAAGGGCCACAGTGGACAATTTTAGCCTGGACATCGGGGTACCACCCCTACTCTTTTGAAAGATACCCAGGGATTTTTTATGACCTCAGAACCTCGGTCAGGATGTTCGTATCACGTCTCATCCATAGATGCTGAAGTGACTGGCATGGCTTCCATTTTCTATCGACATTTGGAAAGGAAACATAAAGACAGGTACGTAGGCTAATGCTAGCGAACTCCAGTGAAATCTGTTGAGGCAACGACTCTTGTTTTAAATACTAATGTAGGGATCGCTATCCAGCTAGAATGTCTTAAAATACACATTGCATATCTTACACGTCAAAGACCTTGGTCTCCAAAGAGACAGAGTCAGTCAGTGTTCAGCTTACCTGGAGTAGTTATGTTTGAAGGTTTTAGGGGAGAATGGGGGCAACTGATGAACAGGGTAAGTTTAGACTTGGTAGACATGGTATACTGTATTTTGATGGTGTTTTCAAAAGAAACTGTAATCCGGTTTAAAGCAGCGAAATTACATTGCGCTTTTGACCAACAAAAACCATGTCTAAAGTCAGTGGCACATTGTTAAACGGTATTTAAGTGCCGCATTTCAGAAACGTGCAGGTGGCACAATGCTCGTACAGACACAGGTACGCCCTCAAGGTGCACTAATGTTTTTTTATTTTATTTTATTTTATTTTATTTATATGCAGGTTCCTGGGGTCATGTGAAGTCACATTTTTTGTCCATTGAAATAAAATTGGATTGATTGGAAATACTGTGTAGACATTGTTCATGCTGCAAATTACTGTCATAGCTGGAGACGGCTGATTTTCAGTGGAATATCTACATAGGTATCTACATTATCAGCAACAATTAGTCCTCTGTTCCAGTGGAATGTTGTGTTTGCTAATGCAAGTTTATCATTTTAAAAGGTTAATTGATCATTAGAAAATCCATTTGCAATTATGTTAGCACAGATGAAAGTTGTTGTGCTGATTAAAGAAGCAATAAAACTGGCTGCCTTTGAGCTAGTTGAGCATCTGGAGTATCAGCAATTGTGGGTTCAATTACAAGCTCAAAATGGTCCGAAAGAAAGCGTTTTCTTCTCAAACTCCTCAGTCTATTCTTGTTCTTAGAAATGGAGGCTATTCCATGTGAGAAACTGCCAGGAAACTGAAGATCTCATACAATGCTGTGTACTACTGCCTTCGCAGAGCAGTGCAAACTGGCTCTAACCACAACAGAAAGAGGAGAGCGAGGCCTGGTGCACAACTGAGCGAGAGGGTAAATATATTAGAGTGTGTAGTTTGAGAAACAGACGCCTCATAGGTCTTCAGCTGGCAGCTTCATTAAATAGTACCTGCAAAAGACCAACATATGTCAGCAGTGAAGAGGCAACTCCGGGATGCTGGACTTCTAGGCAGAACTGTAAAGATAGCTATATCTCAGAATGGCCAATAGAAAGAAAAGACGACGGGAAAATGAACACAGACACCGGATAGAGGAAGATTGGAAAGAAGTGCTATGGATAGACGAATTTTGAGGTTTTTGGATCACAAAGAAGAAATTTTTTGAGACAGATCAAATGAAAAGATGCTGGAGGAGTGCTTGATGTTGATGATGGCATCTGTCAAGCATAGTGGAGGCGATGTGATGGTCTGGGGCTGCTTTGGTGATGGTAAAGTGGGAGATTTGTAAAAGGGTAAAAGGAAGGAAAGAAGGCTATCACTCCATTTTGCAACACCATGCCATACCCTGTGGATGGCGCTTAACTGGAGCCAATTTTGTCCTATAACAGGACAATGACCCAAACACAGCTCCAAACTATGCAAGAACTATTTAAGGAAGAAATGGTCAGCTGGTATTCTGTGTATAATGGAGTGGCCAGCACAGTCACCGGATCTCAACTCTATTGAGCTGTTGAGGGAGTAGCTTGACCAAATGGTATGTAAGAAGTGCCCATCAAGCCAGTCCAACTTCTGGGAGATGCTTCAGGAAGCACTGGGTGGAATCTCATCAGATTACCTCAACAAACTGACACCTGTCACAGATCAACCCCGGGAATCCCCAAGTGACATCATGAGGCCTGCGCCCTCGGGGAAACCCGACCTGAACACAGTGTCTGCCCTGGATACGTGCTTCTGCTACCGGTTTTCTGGTTTGTCCATTTTTTTGGCAGCTATGTCCTCTCAGCTGATTCCAGGTTGTTCTAATCAGTGGAGTCTATTCTAGTTCATCTGATCTTGCGCTCAGATTAAAGATCTTCCTGGTTTGTCCATGAGTTTGAGTGTCCCTGATTCCTGTCTGCTTCCTGAGTTGTCTGACCCAATTTCTGCCCTTAGACTCCAAGTTCTGTTCCGCCCTTTTACAGACGATGATCATCGTCTGACCATCGCTTGCCTTCCAACCACGACACCCACCTGGCACCTTGATCGACCCTGCACATCGTCCAACCTTCACCTGCCCCTCAACTACAATTATGTCTGCACCCTGGGTTCAGTTATTTGTCTCTCTTTGGTTTCAACCTGAACTGTTTCGACTACAAGCTGCCTCATCCCCAATAAAGCCACTGCATGTACCTGACTCCGCATCAACGTCCTCTTTACTGTGCTACTCCGTAACATATCTAGAATGCCCAATGTCTACAAATGGAGGACTCTTTGACGAAAGCAATGTTTGAAGAAAACAATTACTACTCGAATTTCGAAAATTATTTCCAACTTTGTTAGCTATATTTATTTAGCTATATTTCCTATTCAAACTCATTTCATGTATGTTTTCATGGAAAACAAGGAAATTTCTAAGTCACCCCAAACTTTTGAATGGTAGCGTGTATTGAGTAAAGAATAAACCATACCATTAAACAAAAATCATTTGAATTAATTATCAGAATTAAGCACATACTGTAATTGTAAGGACATTTAGATTGCTGAAAATGTTTTTCACAAGTCAGGTGGAAAATTATAACACAGCCCTTAGAAGGTCACAGCATTCTTTGTGGCATGTTGTATGTTGTGTAACATTGCCATGCATGATGGATGTCTGTTGGACATAAATGAGGACACATTAGAGGACTTCAGAAGGCGTGCTGCTGACTGCATGCACCGAAGCCAACAAAGGAGTGTATGCCGGCAGCAGCATGGGCACGGAGGGATCAGCTGGCAGAAGAGCTGAATCATCTGTAACCTTGTAGGGAATCCAAATTGTGAGATATGGAAACATAACAGCCCTATTGCTTTTTATTTGAACATTTCAAAACACCTTAAAAACTGTAGGTTGTGTTTTGTTTGAAGAAAGACTGCACTTTTATTTCTATTTTGCAAACTGCAGACCCAAAATTAAAATAAAAAACACACAAGCATAATTAAGTCCCCGTTCCCAACTGCTGTGCTCATTCAGCAGTGAGCTTTTATACCACTTTTTATACCACTTTCAACACTGATTAGATGATCTGGTGATGCCAGAAAACGAGGACACACATGCTGCTACCTCATCCCACGCCTGCTTCACCTTGAAAAGCTTAGGTGGAACAGTGGTGCTCCCGTATTGATTTGCTCACGCCTTCCACTGGCGCAAAGTCTGGTTTTTCCTGCGTCCAAATAGCAAAATGGATTTGGACACACCCATATACGCGAGTTGCGCTTTGTGCTGTACGCTTTGCATTAAACTGTCAAAAAATAGTTCATGGTCTTAACTGGGACTCAACTTAGGTGGACCTGAACACTACACTGATACTATAGCCACAGTAAGTCTAATATTACTGCAGGGCTTATTAATGTATAGACAAGAATGAAGTATTCAAGTTATAATGCTTTGTGGTACATGCTGTCCTTTAAGTACCCTGTGGAAAAACAGTGATTTCTCCACTGGTATGATCGAATTGTGATCACTCTATAGGTTTTTTTTTTTTGGAGTCTTCTTAAGCATTATAAAATCCACATGTTGACCAGCAATGGTTAATGTCTTTATTGTGCCATTTCTCCTTTAAAGTTGATGTTTGGTTGGCTCCAAGCATGGATAGGTCTGCATGCTACAGCTTATATTTCATTTCAGTAAGAAAATGGTGCAGATTCAGTTGGATTTTAAAGCTGTCACCATGTGCTGAAATGCTGAAGGGAATTTAAATTTTACTACAGTGCAAAACCAAGGATGAGCATACTTGCTGTCATTTGCTTATCTGAAATGATATCAGCATCAAGACAGAACATAATGTGGTAAACCAATGAATAATTTACTTACATTACATTTATGTTACATTAACATTTGCCACGGCACTGGACTATACAGAACCCTTTTGTGTCTCATTATTGATTAAAGAGATGTGCTTTCAAGTTTTTCACATGATGAAAAAAAATGCACAAAAAGTAAGTCAGGTGAAACTAAAGTAAAACAAAAATTACCAAAGAGTTTGTGTCGAACTTGATATTGAAAGTATGACACGGCATCTGTCTTCCCCAGACACGAGGCAGATCAAACACAAATCAGAAGTGAAATAAAAAAATTCTGAGCATTTGGTGTATACTTCTGTTTTTTAATTGGACATAAATTAAATCATTTTTTTCTGTCCAGGTTCAGATGTTCTGGACATTTCTACTTTGTATGTGTTTGTTTATAAAAGTAAATATTTATTGAATATTTCAGGTGATTATGTGCTGTTTGCTCTTTGTACAGCTCTGAAGTGGAGATTTCAATATGATGAATCAACTATGCATGTAAGTGTTCGTACAAAGCCTGAAGGGTGATAGATATGCTCTGTGAGGTTCGCATTTCATGTTACAATTGATAAATTATCTTAAATTTCACCAAGGGGGGCCTGAAGCTTTGCAAAACAGATTAGCTCTATGACAAACCTAAACTTTCCAGCATCCCATTTTCTTATGTACTTGCTTAAGGAGCTATACAGTACTTTATTAATGGTGGATGAGGTTCTGGTTGCAAGATTAATGGTTAAGAAATGCTTTAAGGGAAAATAAATATTCATTTATTTTGGAATAGCTAATGTTACAGGTTTTAAAGAAATGATGGAGGTGGAATCCCAAAGTATATATCACCTATATATAACGTAAATGGGACCAGAAAAGGAAACAGAATGAGAGTAGCAGAGAAAGCTTCTGCCTTCCACTCAGGTTGTATGGTATCTGAGACTTGACCCCTAGTCTTGGATTGCTCTGTGTGCTTTATAGTTTCCATTGTTTGACAATCAAGTCACTATAAGTTGCTATTGTGTTATGCATTTAAATCAGTTCCAAAAATAGCTGTCTGGCACAAGACAAGAATGCAGCACATGACCAGCGCTGAAAAAACTTGACATCTACAGACAAACTGACCAAATATCCACCATGCTTTTCCTGCTAATTGCTCTTCACAGTAAACACAGCACAGCATGGGTAAACACAGCTAAATCTCCATGCTGTCACCACAGAACAACTGATATCACCCAGAGACAAGAGGAAACTCCAGGTTTTCCTGACCATATTAATTGGGAAGTAAAGCGACAAGGAAGCTCCACCCTGACGCCAAGGACTTCGCTTTCCCATGAGAATGATTACAGAAAACTGGACCTCTCTTACTCATTCATTGTGCTCAGAAGTGAATGCCTCACACAGACAGCAAGACCCCTGCTACGTAATACTGACGTGACTGGCCGTACAACCACATATCCTACTTCACATGTTGAGATATGGTTAAAACATTTTGCTGAACTAAGAGGCTCAAAAGGTTTCATACAGTCACTCACAGCTATGGTTACATACAAAGTCTTAGACCTTTACACACAAAAACCATGGACGTTTTGAAAACAAAGCCAATATCCTCCTTTTATACTACGTTATAATACTTTTGTTAGAATGGTCCACAAGAGGACGCCAGAAATACAGATTTTAGGCATTACAAATAACAGTACACGCAAAGGACATTTGCACGGATTCAGGTAAATTATATACATCTGTTGATCAGTTGTGCAATTTGCTTTCACCTAATTTCTAAGGACTTATAATTAATGGTTGTTCACCAAGTTACAGGCATATAGAATATAGACTAATGGGGTATGAATTATGGTCTTGGTTTTGTGTTAGATCTGAAACAATTAATTGAGTAGACATACACACTGGAAAATTTTGGGTTCTTCGTTTCTGTATATGGGCAAATTTTTGTCACAACATAAGGCCGCTGCATATTATGACATCTGAGCAACTAAAGCAGAGATATCGTGAGTCTCTGCACATCATTGTGCACAAGGTTGATATTAACTTTGTTTCAATTATGGGAACAGCTGTTTTGATAATTACCCTAGATGGGACATCACATCTGACTAAAGGAGCTTGCCTTTCCTGAGATGCTTCAGGACTTCAAGGAAGAGTTTTCCCTGCAGTTCCCCCAACTCAGGAAAAGCTGGGGAAGTCATTTGTTGTCCTTCGAAGGGGCTATAGGCATCTGGAATACGTATTTCAGTTAGAAGCATATATAGAACTCCTGAAAATGTTCAATTATTAGGCCGGATATAACATTTTTGGTGACCAAAGCCAACATACAGTATGTCTACAAAGTGTCTGCATCTTCTCCAACTTAATTTTTATTGCTGCCATCTGTTCTGCTTTTATGGAGGAAGACCGGAAAAAACTGTCTTTTCTGCTTGATGGTCTCTATTGCTGTACAGATATTATGACAATAACAGGCCAAATTCCATGATCTTCAATTTGGCTAGTAGTTTAGCAGTTTGACACCATATTTCATGTATTGATGAGGTGCAATGTCTTTGTCTTGGTCAGTGGTAATATAAGTCATTTTGATGACTTAAACATTGGTATACAATATGCTTCCGTGCATGCTTGAATCACAGCCATCAAGAACACAGTCAAGTTTGTACTTACTAACATCTTATGTAAATGCAAGAACATAAAAATATATACAGGGTGTGTATATCCAAGATGTGCACACTAATTTGTGGTTACCATAAATAAAGTACTTACTGAAGGTCTCTAAATAATGGAGATCTCACATTTGACATACCACCATACTGTGACATGATTCATTGCAAGGCTGTTAGGGTTATTGCAGAGTATTTATATTTCAGGCTTCAGTGGTCTGCTCAGAACCCAGAAACAGACAGTCAACCTATTCTTCACGCTGTTTGTGAAATCAGTTTTGGATTGTGAAGGTTCGGATAAACTAATCAGGATTAATGAATTTAATCAATTTGCATCTAATTATTTTACAATTCACTGCAAAAATGTTCTTGTACTTCTGTGACTGATGGCCCGTGGAATTAATCAGCCGCTGTTCATTTTGTAACTTCTGTATAATTATTGAATTTAGTTTATCTTTTACTGCCCTCTGCTGGGCACTTTTTCAATTTTTAAATGCGGTATTTTTTGTTTACTGTAATTTAATTCATGGTTAGAATCAGAATCCTTTTATTCTCCATGTAAAAAAAATACAAGACATTTGTTTTGGTAGTGGCACGAGTACACAACTTAATGTCAAGACAAAAAAATACACAAATACAAAGATACACATAACAAAAAATATAATAGAGAGATTGTGAATAAGAAAATGTGCTACTAAATAAACTAACACTTAGTCATAAAAATCAGGGTGAGATGACAAGATGTAGGATACAAACAGTTTGGGGTATGTGCAGATAAGCTTAGAGTCAATAGGAGTATATAATACAGTGGGTGACTGACCTCACTGAGAAGGGTAATTGTCTGGGGGAAGAAACTGTTCAGGTGGCAAGTTATGTGTTCAATGCTCATGCTGTCAGCTTTTGAGAATGAAGATGTCTGAAAACGGATGGACCAGGGTGAGAGTGGTTAAAGATTATTTTCTTAGACCTGTCCCTCATCCATAATGAGTACAGAACTTCAAGTAGAGGGAGTTTGCGGCTCATGATCTTCTCTGTAAATGGCACAATTTGTTATATTCTTCGCTTAGAGTACAGTGATGTATTGCTGTATTGGGCTGGGAGCTTGCACCTTTCTGATGTGTGCCATTGCACTGTGCGAAGAGGAAAATATTGCAGCGGTTGTTTTCACATAACAGTGCCTCAGCTCACAGATAAATGCATAGATGGCGGAGAGGTAACCTTTTATTACTAGATATACATGTATATATTCTAATGATGAAAATATTTTTCCACCACCACTTGCCATTTCAAAACGTATGATCCACATTTTAGCAGAATTTTACCAGGTACCGTTTAGCTTATCTAGGGTATTAAGGGGCACAGGCTAACTGGCGTAAGTCATAGCAGCTGCATAAAGGAAAGTGACCATCTTTTCTGATTTTTAACTGTAGCCGAGTTTCCCGGTGGTTAGTGTAGTCACATTCTCATATAAAACTACAGTGTTACTCAGGAACTTTGCTACCACTAAACAAATTGCTTGTTTTTTATTCTCTCCAAAATTCTCCAAAATCAGTGAGTAGTCGTATTTATCACCAAATCCCCTTTTCCCTATTGCAAAGTGTGTGAGAGAGATTAGAGTGAAATGCCAAGCTTAGATCGCATCTCCTGTGTGGTTTGGTGTTTGTTCACACCCATGTGCTTTTCTCTCGGTCATTTTAAAACTAGCTGGAAACGACGCGGGGTGAGTGTCCCGAAGTTTTCTTATCTATACGTCGTTCGTAAGCTCTGTCTTTTAATTAACATAGAATTTAGGAATGACGTAGCGCTAAGAAGGCTTCGGGAAACTCACCCCACACCGGTTTCATCATTAGAATATATACATTTAAAGCTCATAATAATCCTTGGACCTTTGGATCAGGGCTATGCCATGGACGTATTACCGTTACACTCATTGTTGTACATTTTTGTGTTAATTTGAATGAATATCAAGGATTATGAATATGGTGTCATACTAAGTATTTGATTAAATAATTCTCATACGAAAACTGCTGTTAGCCTAATGTTTGCGTACGGGGAGTATGCTTTTTTATCCTCTCACCCCTAAGTGGTTATGGATGTACCCACATGTTGCTAATAAACTAGTTAAAAATTAAACGTTTGAACCCTTCGGTCTTCTTGCACAGTCTAATTTGTATCTGTGGTGACAGTCCCACAGCTCCGCGTAGGTAAGAAAATTGTGTGCTTTTTTTAAAAACAGTTGATAAGAACTGGGAAAATGACAAACTGCAGCTTATTTTTCTCAGCCTGTGAAACCGGGAGTTGCGTGTTAGTCGTGCTGGTTAATCTTTAAACCGCACAAGCGGGGAATACCGGACGCCGATTTAAAAGGGAATTTGGTTTACTGAAAATTGGTGGATTCCGGGCTGTCGCTGCATTTTCAGAATTAACAACGAATGAAACGCCTCGCTGGTGTCTCCAGCAGATCGTTTTGCTGAAAGACGCGCTTCTGTCCGGCCGTCTGTCCGCCGCCTGTCAGTCGGTCTTTCTCCGTGGGCGTTTTCGGCCTCTTTTCCTCCGCACTGAATTTTTCCCCTTGGCAGCATCAGTAGTATAGAGCCTGCCTCCGAAACAGCGGCGGCCGTGTGTTTAGCTGGTAAAAGATCAGGATACACACCAGGACAGAGAATAAGAGAATAAATACAATCTCCTAGGGGATTTCACGGGAAAACCCGGGCCTGCTTTCATACGTTAAAGGAGAACAAACAGGTACAAATAAGAGAATTACAGAAATATATGGGGGCTATTGGCGGTCTGTCTGGCCGGGTTAGCCTACACATTCGGCGGATTGAACACGCCGGGAGGAGCGGAGCCGGGCTACGGCCCTGCTTCAGACCTTTCGCCTGAATCCGAGGCGGCCGTTTGTTTGCATAATGCTCTCGTCGGACGTTGCTTTGGTAGCCATGATTTGTAAGCTGTTTGCAACATTGTGCATTTTATTCGGCTAGTTCAGCCCGGGCTTTGTATCCGAGAGCGCTTCCCGTGAGGCGTTTTCTAAGTGAAATAGCGCCCGTTTCGTGTTTTCCATTTGGCTGTGTAGTGGATATATTTCAGGGGGTTTTCATGCTGGCTAGCCGTTTGAAGGTAGCCTTCGGCGGACTCCGGCGCCGCGTCCGTGCCGACGGTTCTCGGTCGGCGGCTAGCTGCCTAACTAGACACTAAATAATAATAATAAAATAATAATAATAAACGAGTTGATTAATAGTGGTTTTAAACAGCAGTGACTTGAGGCGTGTGTAAAATGCACGGAGCTGCTGATTTTTTCACGATGGTGTGTCTCCGAGGCCTTCGCGCTGCTTACGGCGTCTCCATCCGTCAATAGTCGCATTTGCCAAGCGCGACCCCTTTAAAATGCATTAAATGGCTCCCCGGATGGGCATCTCCTCTGTTTGGCTCGATCGCCTGGCGGATTCAGGTGAACCGTAAGCGGGGAAACGTGCTTCGCAAATTGACTCGTGTCATTTTTTTATTAGATCGCTCTCTCTAATGTTCTCGACGCTGATGAATTGAATATCTGTGAAGTCCATCGCTTCGTACGGTGTTTTTATTTAATGCCCTATACATACCAGCTAGAAACACTGAAGGCTTTTCTCAGATCTGACTACGTGACCTGGATGCGCCGAAAAAAAGGAGCGACAGAGATGTTGAAATCTGTGACCATGAAGGTTCTTGTTAATCAGCTGTACTCAGGTTAATAACCTAATAAAAAGTTAAGGCTCTAACGATGTTGCACACAGGAACGCCAGTGATAATTGTACACTTTTTTTTCCCCACGAATAACGAACTTCGTGAAAACGGTAATAAAATGCTGTGAGGTACCAATGGATGGTTTTTCAGAATGTCTGAGTTCCTGAATCCGCCAGCACAAAACTACTTTCAGTTATATTACGATATACTTTACCAATGAGGATATCGACCAGACAGGTTATTGTTTTTAATGTTTTAATTACATTTGCTTACAGATATTTGGTGCAGCTACACCTGGGCATAAGTGGGACCTTTTCCAGCATTTCCAGTGACAGCCCAAAATGGGAACACGTGCAGGCTGCCCATTCACACAGCATGTGTATAATCCAAAGGCGTGTTTTGCAAGGAGTATCTTAGAGCTGTAGGTTAGAAAAAAAAACTTTTCCCTCTCAGCAGCAGGGAACTTACTCTGTTTTTGGTATGTGGATTCAGTAACTGCGGTGTCCCTCTCAGTCTGCCCTACCCTAATGACCAACTGTTAGGTCATAACCTGCAGAAGAGTGGCACACAGAAAACATCTACTGTTTGCCTTATTACAAAAACTTTAAGGTTTGTTTTATGGTGAGAAGTACCCACTACAAATGACGGCTTTATCACCCGTATGTTCTCACGGCTTTGCCCACTTGTGGAGTTTGAATTTAAGAATAAAGCTGTACTGAGCCTGTCTCATGTCTGACTGAAATGTCATCCACAAATACTGCCGTGATGAGATGAAATAAAGGTGCTGTCTTGTCCATATCATATTTTTACATATGTGCAAGTCTGTACAGACAAACTAGGAAAGAGAATGTAAATATGGAAAATTGCCTGTGGTCTTCCTATTCTATTTTAAGCAGATAATTTTGGAATTAAATTACCTCTATAGCTCTGTTGTTTTGCTCAGCTCATCTGTATCTAAAAGTGCTATTACAATACAAAACATTTTGCCACCATTTTCCAGTTTCTGTGGACCAGTTACATATTGATATGATTGTATTAAATCATTTTAAGGTTTGTTAAGATTGAATTAGAAGTACTAAAAAAATTTAATCCATCTCAAATTTAACAGTGAGGAAGCATAACACTTGCAAAACTTCCAAAACAAAAACTGATTTTACATAACTTTGCAGTGATGTGTACTATAACCTTAATTTCCTTAAGTCAGTAATCCAGCTATTAATTTTCTTTGAACATGATTAAACAAATTATAGGAATGTTCATATAAGGACATCTGACATGTTAAGACAGATAAACATTTTTTCTGATAACCAAATAATTCACTGTAGTGATTAAAGGTTTCAGCAGCCTTTGTATAAAAGTCTTGTGAATGAGTGTTTAGCAAAGTCGTTTAGCTTAATGCACAGGCAACAGCCAGTTAGTCAGAGTGCCTGAATATGAGCAGCACAGAAGCCAGTGACTTATTCAGATATTACATTCAGATCATTTTCAGCATTAGACCACACATTCAGCCTGACGACTTTGAATGCCTTCTAGTGATTACGCATGAGATTTTCTTTCTTAGGGCCGTCTGAACCCCCCTCCCCACCATTTACCAAAAAAGGCAACTTTCTTAAGTGTAAAATAAATCACGAATCATTGTATCCTTTTATACAGTTAAATGCGACACCCAATTGCTACTCCATAAATTGTTCAGTGCATGGTACGTCACAAGTAAATATCAAATGCTATACAGCATCCAAGAAAATCTGTCCAACTGCGAAGACTGTTCACTGATCTACAATACCACATAATTCACAGAAGCAGCATTTGAGCTTCGGTCTGCTGCGGCTTGTGAAATATTAACAGCCCACTAGGGCATCGAATGTACTCTTTTGAAAAACCCAAAATAGTCTGAAAGAGCACTTAGATTACTTTACATCTGAAAATCTATTTGGGCGCTACTCCCATCTGGGCTCTGACAGATGTGTAAACGTGTGCATGGCAGCCGTTTGTTGCAGCTGCATGTGTATTCATTCATTGGGTCTGTTTTAAAAAAAAAAATGCTTTGTGTTAAGGTTGCTAGGTGATGAATGACAGGAGTAGCAGGATCCTCGCAGAATGGTCTGGACTGCAGCATGAAGTGTGGAAACTCATTCAGAAAACCCAGCTCTATGGATATTGAACAGAAACCAAATCTATACTTTCAGGTGACTTGTTTGCTCCTGATGTCATTCTGTGTTGCAGGATGTCTGCCAGAGGTGGAAAGAAGAAAACCACTAAACTGTCTCGCTCAGCCAGGGCGGGGGTCATCTTTCCTGTTGGCAGGATGATGAGGTATCTACGTACTGGTACCCACAAGTACCGCATTGGCATGGGTGCCCCGGTCTACATGGCAGCTGTCATTGAGTACCTGGCAGGTAAGCATGGGCTCTGCCCATACCTGTTGGCCGGGAGGCTGTTGATGTGTGCTAGATAGCAGGTCAACTGATATGGTGGACTGAGTAATAGACAGTCTGTCATTTGGCTACATATTTTCTGGCCAAGGTTTTTGGTGGTCTTGTGAACAATACTTGAGTATTTACTAATATAGATAATGATACAAACTCCACATTTTTTGTATGTGTTAAAATAGTTTTGATGACACTGGGCATTTTAAATGCAAGACTAATATTGTAGTTGAAAAGCAATTGATTGTAATATAATTAATGAGAACATAATTGAGTAACACAGGTCAGTCACTACCTGTGTAGCATTATTACACTGACTTAGTTTATACTTTAAAATGGTGATAATTGTATCTGGAAGGGGGCTTAAATGGGATTTTGCTTTTGTATGTTTTCCAAACACTTCTTTCCCTCTGGTACCTTTTGTCCTAGCTGAAATTTTGGAGCTGGCAGGTAACGCGGCGCGGGACAACAAGAAGGGCCGTATTACACCAAGACACATCAAGTTGGCCATAGCCAATGATGAGGAGCTCAACCAGGTGCGGTTGGACAGTCAGTGACACTTCACTGAGATTTACACAAGGGGGCACCACAGATAACCTTATTATTAATAATAATAATAATGACACTTTATTGATCCCCATGGGAGAATTCTCCTTTCACCTACCCACAGCTTGCTCTCCATGACACACATATAGGGGAGAGCAAGCTTGGCAGCAAAGGACAGTCACCCCCATGGAACTGGGGGTTAAGGGCCTTGTCAAGGGCCCACAGACGTGGTTTTTCAGCTCAAACTGGCAAACTTTCGATCACAGGCACTGAGGCTTAGCCTGCTGAGCCACACACTGCACTTGATTCTTGGCAAGCCAGTAAAAGTGCATTATCTGCCAATTTTATCATTTACTTGTGAAAAACCCTGCCCATTATTTTGGTACTGCTGCCATGGTATAGCACTGGCTAACGTCACATACTTTTCCAGAGAAATCATGCGATTTTTAAGAAGTAGCTCACTCGGCCCCCTGTTGCATAGTTTGTCAAGTACAGCTCTTTGGGCATCTGTCCACTGTTTCTGTTTCCCACCTGCAAAGTCTCTTGTGTACCACATTATTAAACAACTATGAGGCCATCAGGTGTCTGCTGTGCTGCTGTTAGGTTGAAGAGACCTCATACAGCAGTATCAATGAAACGATCAAATTCTCCTGCAGAAATTAATTTGATGACCCTGCATAGTGGGTAAACAGTGGGTATGGAAAATGGGTGAATGGATCGATGGATGGATGGTTCTCATCACTGTTTATAACATAATGCCAAATATGCAGGTGTTCAGCATCCCAAACATTTTATCCTCAGTTGATATGTGTCTCAGTCCACATTGCTTTAAATTTATACAGCATTCTGTACGAGCATTGGCTGTAAGATTAAGATCAACTTTATTGATCCCAGAGGATTATCCGATATCATTTTTACACACAAAAACAAACACAAAGTAACCGATAGTTTTTCATTAGTCAAACATTAACCACACTGAAATAGATACATCATTGTGGTGGTACCGATGAACATTACTACCCAAACATAAAACTTTTTTTGGAAAAAATTTTGGTCATTCAGCACAGCATATTATATAAATGATAAACCACAAGAAGGTTTGTGGTTATTTGAAAATGATCAATGACAGCTTTAAATAATTAAAAAATAATTAATATAATAAATTAGCCATGGTGATTTTTCAGAAGAAAATTGTTTCAGTTTGCATTTACATGGCAAGTCTGTACATCTCAGGTCGCTATTCCCATAGAATGACACATACTTTTCATCCGCAATACTGTGCTAACAAATATAAAGTAAAATAGCTTAAATATATTGTTTTATTTTCATTTATTTGCCAAAAATGTACTGGATCATTAGTGACTAGAATAAGGTAAGGTGTTTGTACTTATGTGCACTTTTGAAGTGCTGGACATTAAAACATTGCTCAAAACTTGATTTTTTTCCATCTTCCTGAGTGAGAGTTACTTAGAATATCACTGAAATAAATTAAAATAAAATGTGTGCTCATTTTGACATTTTTTTCCCCCATTACTCACCACTCCCACTCTTTGTTCCTAAATGGTGAGGTGTGAATGGGACATTATGCAGTCGTAGTTTTCGCAGTCTTTGCCCAATTTACCTTATTTCATGGATTAAGAATCATAATAGATTTTGATCACTTGACCCTTTCAGAGATACAAACACTGAAGTTTGCATATTTTGAGAGGTGGGTGCGTGGCATGTAAATATACAGGAAGGCATATTTTGCCTGGAAGCCAACATTATTCTATATTATTTTTTGCAAGTTATTTTTATTGGAACATGATTAAAATTGATACAAAGTGTAATGCGTTTGTAATGTTAACATTTTCCAACATTTTTTTTCCCCTTAAAATTAACAATTTTAGCATCTTGAACGTGAAAATAGCAAGAGTGCCTGAGAAGAGAAAGTGGTTTTAAAACAATGTAAAAAGTTGAGTTTGTTTAGAAACTGTTCAGGGAAGAAGTATTCACTAAAACTTTTTAGTTACAGCTATTTTGTGGCATATATAAATGTGATTAGTCGTCATTGCTGATACACCATAGCATACAGTGCATAACAATGCAGTGTGTCCTTTGCATTTAACCCATATGTGACATAGCAGGGGGCAGCTAATTCAGCGCCTGGGGAGCAGTGTTTGGGGGCAACACCTTGCTTAGGGTACCTCAGTGGTACTTTGTTGGTCAGGTATTCAAACCAGCAGGCACTTGCATATTGAAAACCAAGGAAAATTATGCAGATAAGACCAACTGCTAATGTATGAGTAAAAAGTCACACACCATAAATGCATTTGGAATATTTGGTGAAATTAGTGAACATTAATATAGAAGTTACTAGACTGGACCAATAAAAAATAGTATTTACCAAATCTGTGGTATAAATGAATACAGTATAATTTAATACCAGTTTCTGTTTCATGTCAAAGGAATTTGTGTATTTGCATTGTGGTATGATATTGCTTGTGGAATGTTTAATAACTTAGAACTTATTTTGCTATATTTGAGCATCATTATGTTTTTATGGGGTAGATTTGCAAATGGAAAGGAATTTGCAAGGCATCGCTGATGTTTGATCTTGTCACCCGCAGCTTCTTCGCAGTGTGACCATATCTAATGGAGGAGTCCTGCCCCGGATTCATCCCGAGCTGCTGTCCAAGAAGAGGGGCAGCCGTGTCAAGGTGGATACTCAGGTCACCGTGCCAGAGAAACGCACCAGTCGAGTGAAGAGCATCAAGAAGCCTTCAGCAAAAAGAGGAAAAGGAAAGCCAGGCCGGAAACCAAGGGTGCGTGGACTGGAAGTCTTTGGTTTACCTGGTTTGTTCCATTACACAATGACACAGATAAGACATTATAGTGACCAAGAAACCAGTGGTTTTCTGTGCCTAGAAGCTGATGTGTGCCTTTCCTCAACAGAAAAATGCAGAACATGACAAAGAAGGGGCCTCTAGTTCCACTACAGAAGATGGACCGGGTGATGGTTTTACAGTCCTTTCAGCAAAGAGTTTGTTCTTGGGTCAGAAGGTTGGCATCCTGTTTTTGATGTTTATATCTGCTAAGCTACTGGCCTTTTTTTCTGTACACCACCATGGTATAGCCACTGTGATCCATTATCCAGTCTTCGTAGGTTTATTCCGGTTGAAAGGTTTTTGGCCTTTTAAGTGTACAAGTAATAATTTATCTGCAGAGGTTGATAGATTGTTTGCTTTTCTCAGCTTTCATTGACAGAGACAGAAATAAGCAAAATTGGATCCATCAAAGTGGAGGGAATCATCAACCCCACCAATGCTGATATAGACCTGAAAGAGGGCATCGGTGAGTGTGGCTTCCGCATAACAGTCCTGAAGGCAGGGCTCTCAGGAGCATGGTAGGTAAGGTGCTGCCATGTGATTGAAGGGTGGACACCTCAACGCCTACAAAGCTAATTGGTCAAGCTTACCTTGTAGAAACTGAGATCAAATGCTGTTGCTGGTTCTTCCTAACACTTTTGTGACTGGCTGTGGTTTCAGGAAATGCTCTTGAAAAGGCTGGAGGGAGAGAATTCCTGGAAGGAGTAAAAGAACTAAGAAAATCCCAAGGCCCTCTGGACGTCGCCGCAGGTGAGGAGAGCATAAGCAGTGATGCTGAATGCAGCAAAACAGGGGCAGGCTGACCCCCATGTGCAAATATAAAAGAGCATAGTACACTTAATTAGCTTTTTAAAAGTGAAGGCATGTGTTTTATTGATAGAAGTGATCAAAAAAGCCTAATATTTTGCAAATCATGCAGACACTTTTTCAGCGTCACTTAAACAGCATCTCACGTGACACCGAGCCTGACACAATAAGCAGGCAGCCATCAGACAAAAAGAGTTGTAAAGGCGATTTGCCCCCCTGCCTCTACCCGTCTGCAGTTGCGGTGAGCCAAGCCAGTGGCCTGGCAGCTCGCTTTGTCATCCACTGCAACGTCCCTCAGTGGGGTTCAGAGAAGTGCGAGGACCAGCTGGAGAAAACGGTTAAGAACTGCCTCTCTGCTGCAGAAGAGAAGAAGCTTAAGTCAGTGGCCTTTCCCTCTCTCCCTGCAGGCCGGTAAGGCAGGAATTCACACACTGGTCTCTGTACAGGTTCCCTGTTTTGTAATGCTGATGGTGAGCTTCACATGCAAACCATCACCATGCCTGGCCACATTATACGTTGTGCGTGTTCTTAGCTGGAGGTGTGGCTATTATGGTCCACAGATGTCATCAGCACAAACAGTGCTTAACATATGAAAGTTTCACACAATAAATATGAAACACTTATCCAGCACAAATTAATATTTGCCCCTATACTGCCTTTAGCCCCTGTGAACATTGCCGCTACAGTGTACTAAGGGTATAGAAAAGAATCACCCCCCTTCAAAATATTCACATTTTGTTGTTTTGCAGACACACACAAAAATATTTTTCCCAGCTGTATTTACTGAATGCATCTTATAACACCAAGTCAAAGATAATAGCAACAGTTCAGAATTTTTTTTTTTAAGAAACACAACTGAGATGGTTAAATGATCACCCCCTGTGGCAGTACTTTGTAGAACCACCTTTTGCTTTGATTACAGCTATGAGTCTGTTGGGATACTTCCCTATCAACTTCCCTGACCATTGGTGGATTGCGATCTTCAAGTCATTCCACAGATTTTCAACAGGGTTTAAGTCTGGGCTCTGACTAGGCCACACAAGGACATTCACCTTTTTCTCCTTCAGCCACTGTGCAGTGAACTTTGTTGTGTGCTTCAGGTCATTGTCATGTTGAAAGGTGACCCTTCTTCCCGTTGATAACTTCCTGGCAGAGGGCAGCAGATTTTCCTCAAGAATTTGACAGTATTTTGTCCCATTCATTTTCCAATCTATCTTGAGTGCTCAGTCCCTGCTGCAGAGAAACACCCCCATACAGGATGCTACCACCTCCATGCTTTAGTGTTCTTCGGATGGTAAGCTGTATTGGCTTTTCGCCAGATATACCATTTGGCCTTGAGGCCAAAAAATTCAATTTTGGTCTTATCTGACCATAACACATTTTTCCATATGGCCTAGAATCTTCAAAGTGCCTTTTGGCAAAGTTCAAATCGAGACATATTGTGGTTTTTTTTTCTTGCAACCCTCCCATACAAGCCACATTTCTGGATCATTTGTGATATTGTTGTCACATGCACACAATGACCACTCTCTGCCAAAAAATTATGTAAATGCTTCAGAGTTGCCATAGGCCTCTTGCTAGCCTCTCTGACCATTTTCCTCTTTGCTCTTCCATCCAGTTTGGACGAACAGCCTGATCCGAAACAGGTCCTATTAGTACCAAACACTTTCCACTTCTTGATTATGGATTATGGTGCTTCTAGGGATTGATAAAGCCTTTGCATTTTTTTGTGTCCATCTCCTGACTTGTACCTGTCCACAGGCTGAGATCTGTTGACAGTGCCTTGTATCCATAATTGCTTGTCTGCTTTCAGTTGCACTTCCAAGGACAGGAATGCTCTAGGAATAGCTGTTTTAATGCTGAACTCATCAGAATGATTACAGGTGATCACAGGTGGAAGCCAATGAGCTTTGTGTGCAATGGAGAAGGTGATTAGTTACATCTGACAGAGTTTACAGTACTGTTTAGGAGGGGGTGATCCTTTAACCATCTCATACGAACATAAGAAATTTACAAACGAGTGGAGGCCATTCGGCCCATCAAGCTCATTTGGGGATAACCTAACTAATAGCTCAGAGTTGTTAAAATCTTATCTAGGTCTGATTTAAAGGAACCCAGGGTTTTAGCTTGCGCTACACTAGCAGGAAGACTATTCCACACTCCAGCTACACGCTGTGT
>JAODLD010000069.1:18173133-18213991 GCA_026781065.1 Mormyrops boulengeri
CGTTTAACTAAAATAAAGCGAAGTTGCTCTAGGGAGGCCGAAAAACCACAAAAAACCCTCTCAAAGCAGGCTACTGCCAGAGGGGAAAAAGTGGAAAATGTCCTCCCAGCCACGACTGCAGCGACCGAGCAAAGCTCAGGAGCAACTGTCCTTTTCCGAGTTAACGTAACGATATTAGATATCACCCCGCGGGTGTTTGTAGCGAAGGTACGCGAACAGAAACGCCGCTCACGTGACACCTGCAGCTCAGTGCTTCTGTTTTTACATTTTTTTTTTCTGAACCGTCGGTATTATATCTTTCACTTGGCTGTTATAAGTTATATTGAGTAAATAAAGCTGGATAAATATTTTTGTGTGTGTCTTCATTTCGGGCTGCAAGCAAGAAAATGTGAATATTTTGAAAGGGGGTGATTCTTTTCTATACCCACTGTACCTGCATGTGTATGTGTCTTTGTTCAGGAATGGATTCCCTAAGCAGACTGCAGCCCAGCTGATCCTCAAGGCCATTTCCAGTCACTTTGTGTCTGCCACAGCCTCCTCTCTGAAAAACATCTACTTCGTACTGTTTGACAGCGAGAGCATTGGCATTTATCTTCAGGAAATGGCCAAGATGGATGCCAAGTGAAGACTTAGTGGTTCTGACCATGTTTCAGGTGGATCTCTTTGCAGCTGGTATAGTGCGATGCACAGAAAGCTGTGAGTAGAAGTTTTTAACAGTGAAGATAGTTTCTGTGCGGGACACAAAATGGTCGTGAGTCAAGTACTGTACGAGTTCACTTTACACTGTTTTCCTCTTTTAAAATTGACATTTGTATAGGATAGAAAGAGTTAATATCCCATCGCTTGCCATCTCTCCTCACAGATGTTTTTACATTACCCATAAGGATGAATTGAGATTAATTTTTTTTTCTTCTTGCCAGTTTTCTGTGTAGTTTCAGATACTGTTAGTAACTGTACGTCATTCTGCTTTGAAATAAAAAACAGATGTTTAGATCTTAAAAACACTGTTTGGACTTTTTTCCCCCCATTTTTCAGGGGTAGATTTCTAAATTTCCTCCCTGTTTACTTGCTGCTTGTGGTATTGTAACTGTAAATTTTCTCTTCTTAGGGATTCTGCAGCCCATAAGTCATTTGATGGATTTAAGAGTTGGGGCAGGTCATGATGGAACTGGCTTCTATGTCTCAGTACAGCACAGTGGTCCAAACTTACCGGTAGGATGACGCTCAACAACACTGGTTTAAAAGCAAGACAAATTATAGCTTTTTTTTTTTATTTATTACATTGTAAAAATTACATTACCATTTATATATACACATTACTTTCAGGTCATTTTTTGTTACCTAAAACATATTCCTTACATTTCTAATAATGCAGTACAACAGATTCAAATATTGACCACATGATCTTTACACCCACTGCAGAGTGCAGCCGCTATCAGAGTCATGTCATTACACAAACTTGATTCCATTTTGCATGGTGTGACATAAGGCAGTAGCAAATGATCTCCCAGTACTGGATGTGTCTCTTCAACTTGTCATTTCCAAAAGCGGTACACCCCAAACTTCAGTCCCATGTGCAAAGAAGGTATACTGGTTTCATGGCTAAGAAAACTGATAGGGCAGTGGTTCTCAAACCAGTCCTCAGGGACCCCAGACAGTCCACATTTTTGTTCCCTCCCAGCTCCCAGCCAATCAAGAACACCAAATACCTGGTACAGGTATTAGGAGCCGGGAGGGAGCAAAAAGGACCGGGTTGGGAACCACTGTGATAGGGCATCAAAGAGGTTTAACATTTATACTAGAGTGCTACTTAGGGCAGCATCTATAACAGTTGTCTGTTATTCTAAGATGGAAGACATGCATTAACAATTTACCTGTATTTTTAGCATGGAGGTTTGGTTAGAGGTTTTTTTCTTAGTTTACCTCAACTTGTGTTGTTCATTAGATTAAACAAGATTAATTGTGCTCTTGGTCCACATCAGTCTGATAAGGCTGCACGGACAGTACAGCAGTTCTCAATAGCCCCCACTTATAAGCACATGAAAAACACACCAGCTCCACATTGCAAAATAAATCTAACAATGTACTCTTATCTCCGTAAGACCTCTTGGGAAAGTGCTTGATCAGTTATTTCTGAAATTACTTCTCTATACACTGAACAACCAATCAGTCATCAGGACAGATGGTTTTGTTGCATTTGGAATGTTCCAGACCTAAAACAATACCAAAAACAAACCAGTGGTATCCTCCTCTTTTTACAATATAAGACATGGGCTGAAATGTACTTTCAATCATTAACTACTGAAATATGCACTGTTGTTAAGATGACTATAAGCAACCTGTCTGGAAGGCATTGCTTCTAAACAGCAACAAATTAGGTTCATGTTGCAAGCAGAATTCACCATTTAAGTTTTCCTTCTGTAATAGTCTTTTCAGTATTTATCGGTCCATTTCAAAATTCCTAAAAAACCAAATGTCTTTTCTATGAGAGAAAGAGTGAGAGATACCAATGTAGTATTTTTCTGTACATTTAAAGTGTAATCTAAGTTGTAACAAATGACAGTATAATACACAGTTCTGCCCTCTCCTTTTCAAAGCCACTGTAGGTACAAACTCATGGTAATCATGAACATTCCATACAACGACCAGCATGCAGGTTCCAGGTGAGTTCATGGGGAGCCTCTTCCCTGTAATTTCAGACATACTTAAAATGTGTCAGTTTACAATGCTGTTTTGGGAAGATCTGACTTGCTAACATCAGATCACCCTTGATTTTCATTAGCATGTTTCCATAGTGTTGCATGACACACTCCAGGGACAGTAATCACCAAGTGACCAGATAACAGGTTTAGCACAGAGTGCAGCACCAGAGTGACTGAATTTACGAAGCAGAATGAGACGTCAAACTTCCCAGTTCTTATTTGATGACCATGCTAACGTATGTTTTCTCTGAGAAGTCATTATTTCCTGTAGTAGACACAGCAATGCTGGGGAAACTGCAGTCAAACAATGGGTCAGGAGCTAAAACAACATGTTCATTTTGGGCCCTCTCCTGTCTTTCCCATGAGGCACTAGGTGAGGGCACTCTACTTTACCTCAGAGCCATCACTGGGCTCTGTGGGCCGGGAAGCAGGGAGCAGTGGTACGGGACAAGTGGCCTCTATAAGGGCGGGGTTAAGGATGATTGGCAAGGACATGGGTGGTACGCCCACCTGCAGCGGCGAGGCCAGAGGCTGCAGGATGAGGGGAGATGACTGATTGATGGTAGGAGGAGCCTCACTGGGGCTCATCTTCACAGGGATGGGCACTGGCAATGTAGAGGGCACTGGAGAGGATAGCTCTGTTCAGGTGACACCAAAACAGCAAATGTTTAAGATGGGAGTAGAACACATCCTGTATTTGAACACACATACACCTTCATTCGGTACTACATTGACAGTACATCTAGCCGCAGCTCACCATTGGCACTGAGAGGGGGAGGCTCCTGGGGTGACTCTGGCCTGCTGGGGGTCTTTGGCTCAGTGGGGGCCGCTGGCACTGGGGATGCAGTACGAGGAGCTGGGGCTGGGGAGGGCTCGACTGGCATGCTAGAAATAGGTTCTACACAGCACACAATCCACAGAGGCATCCAGTCACTCCCCAAAATCCATGTGAATGGCCTTTGGCAAGATTTTAATTATGACAATGGTTTGCTTGGAATGGGTGACAAACTGTATTGCTGGTCTAATAAGTACCATCATGTACCTTATGAAGGACATGTGTGAATGTTTACCTTCCCTTCCATCTATTGATGCAACTGAAATGTTTGAGTTAAATATGAGCTCAAACCTACTTTGCCATGCATCAGAGACATGGAAGTTAGTGTTTGCTTTAATTGGTACCCGAAAAGATCACTTAAAAGTTAATGCCGACCATTTCATGCCACCTATGGAGCATTCCTAGCATTTTCATTGGTTAAGTTTGACAGTTTGACCTAATTTGACTTCAGTGTGATGGGTACCAAGTCTTCGACCAGTGCTATGTGAATTCATGCGAGCCGAGGTGAGCTGTGTAAGACCACAGCACAGGATCTGTGCCGACTCCGCTACCTGGCATGACAGCCTGCTTGAAGAGCTCCTGTCTTAGCCGTGGCAAGAAGCAGTCGATCCTCTCCCAGGTGATCTCCCATAGGTCAGAGTATCCAGTGCGTGAGTCGGCACAGTGGAAGATGCCGGCTGTGTCCATCACCAGGAGCATGTTTTTCAGGGACTCTGGGATGGCTTCCAGCTGGTGACCACATCCAATACATCAGTCAATTATTAACCACTTGCAGATTATCTGCAGTGAGCAGCCATTCATGTGAACTGGCTTACTGACCAGCAGGTCGCTCGATCCGGCATGCATGTATTTGTCCATGAAGTCCAGAATGGTGAGCCACAGAGCAGCAAATGTAGGAAGTGACAACAGAGGGGAGAGATGCTGTAGGAAGACCTGCAGTGTGGCACAGGAAAAGCACAATGCAGCACAGACTAAAAATACCCTGAGTATTCTCTATGGACCAATAATTTTAATTATTTTCCTGCTTGTTGTTCTTGCACTGAGTCTCCAGTTCCTTTGCAAGGTTCTGACCTTTGACAGTAGGGTACAGGCCCTCATGCGGGTTTCCTCCATGCCACCCACATCTGCAGGGCTGATGTTGTCCAGCAGTTTGGTTAACAATGGGAACAGCACCTGCAGTCCCATGAAAACAGCAGTACTATTCAGAAATGAAGCACTGACTGAGCTGGCTGAGCCCCACCGACTGCCAGAAACCTTAGTGATACTGCTGCTTCATTCAGGTTTCTGGCACAGTCAGCAGGGCTCAGCCAGCCTGTCCTTGCTTTCATTTCCCACATTAGGGCTGGGAGATCTCAAAAGAGACGCAATATTTTCTTTTAAAATATCTATATAAACAATAATATACACTTTTTCATTTACATTCTTATTAGGGCTGTCAAAATTAACGGGTTAACGCGGATTAATCCATCATCATGATTAATCTGATTAAAATTTTTAACACAATTAACCCATCTGCAGCGCAGAATGACTCAAAATCCCTGAAATGTCTCTGTCACCGCATTTCGGGCAGTTTTGGTGCGTTCCATTTGCCCTCGGAACTCGTATTCTGAGTCGGATTCCGAGTTTTGAAGCCGGAAGTGAAGACATGCGCACTCCCGTTTCTCGGAGATCCGAGAAATATCTCGGAACAGCACAGGGGATCCCAAGTTCAGAATCCAAGATGGCTGCGCCCTTTATCAACAGCAGGGAAAGTTATAGTTTTATACTGTTTAAGCACTACTCCTCATTTGTGGCTCATTAAATCGGTCGCACACACTATACTGTCCAACTTATCTGTGGACGTGTTGCTACAGAGTTTTATACATAAAGCACCGTGCATAATGTGTTATCAACTGATATTGCTAACAATGGCAATTAACCGGGCTAGAATTGGATTTCATGTTTAGTCAGATTATTTGTCGGATTTACGGTAGTTCGGGCTAGTTGTAAGTCAACGAAGATAAGGACCATTTAAACTGAGGTACTTTAAATGCGATTAATATAAATTAAAAAATAATGATATTTAATATTGATTAACCGAAATTAATCCGCAGCAACCCTGTGATTAATCTGATTAAAAATGTTTATCGTTTGACAGCACTAATTCTTACATTTTTTTTTTACTTGAAAGAAAAACGTGAAAGCATGATTTAAAAGTCTAAAGCAGTGGTTTACAAACTTAAGGCAAGCATTAGCCGCATGCCACCATTGTAACTTATGTATACATACACAGAAACTTTGGACAAGGAGTTAAAAAAAGTAATGTGTGCATTTTTTTTAACTGATTTTGAAATGTAGGCTAGAAGGCTTAAACCAAAAGCCTTTGCTATCTTGCTATGTGTGCCCTGCCTACTTTCCAATAATTGGTGATAATCGTCAGTCAGTCAGTGCCAGATATTGATAGAGGGTTCTCATTGATTACCAAAAATATCATCATATCGCCCTAACACCAGAGAGCATTACACAGCCTGACAAGTCCCCCTGTAAGCTAAAGACACAGGCAGACCCATTTCATGCATACACAGACATGCTGGGGGCGACACCCTCTGGGATCTTTCTTACCTTGTTGAAGCAGGACTCCCATTCCACAGCATCCAGGGTCTGCAGGTCATGCACTAACAGCGCTCTCTGCAGGTAAGTGAGGGCCTGCATTCGTACTTGACGCCGTGCATCACAGCACAGCCAGGCAATCCCTGTGTTAATGAACCACTGGATTTGTGATCAAGCTCATCACGTGACAACATACACTGATCACCACTTCTGCTGCTTATGCTGCTTGAAGAATGTATTAAAACCACCACTATTTAAAAAAACATAGTTATGGATTACAGTACAGTGACACTGAATAATGGCAACTAGTAAAAAGTTCTGTGCAAAGGCCTCAAGGACTGACCTTGTAGGAGTGGACACCAACAGCTGGACCACAGGGTCTGGGAGTCTGCTTCAACCTTTTTTCCTGCTGCCTCCAGGTGGTGCTGTTCCTCTGCCCAGGAGCTGTAGATGCTGGCGGCTCGTGTGTGTAGTGTGTGCATCAGATCCAGCAACTGTGCCGGAAGCAATAAGCAATGACGTCACCAAATCACCCTATTTATTAATAACATGCTGAGCAATTAAAATTAACTCCATTTTCAGCAGGTCTCCAATAATGACGCAGTAAATTAAGAGGTATGAAGTCATACAGGCTCCCTATGTTCTACCGTTATCGCTATGGATATGTGCTGTGCACTGTGGCATGACAGTCAAGCTCATGTGATTCAGTTTCTCCTTGTGCTGTGTACCACTAGTCCTGAACTCGTAACCTGCCTACACTTTTAGGCAAGCACCAATTTAACCCTTTAACCTACAGTTTTGACAAAGTACAGTGGTTAGTCAGCATTCCCTGTCCAAAAATCTTGTTAGTATAGCCACAGAACAGAGGAGAGGAATTATCAAAAATATATATTGCAGCCTTGTTTAGTTTTTCAAATCTTGAAGGCCCAGGGTTATATGGAAGAACCAAGATTCGTATTTACCGATTCAAAATATATCTGTATGGTTAATGCAGCATGGTGTGTTTAGACCCCAGGAGAGAGCCTATAGTCACTTACATGATAAAAGACACCTGAACACTTCACGCAGGTGTGAAGGGTCAAGAATATCGGCAGCTTGAAACAATGTGGTTAATAGATGAACATTTATAGTAAAGTATACGTCAGTACTGCAGGGCAGGGGAAGGTAAAGAGCTGCTGTACTTACGTCCTGACTAACCTGTAATGACACCGTGTGGTAGCTGGCTGGCACGCCCTCGTCCTCCTCTTCGTCGCTGTGTGGCCGGGAGAGCCGCTGGCTGGAGGCCTTGGCCCGTCGCACAGCCTCCTTCTCCCTCGGCCTCCTGCGCATCCGACTGGACTTGGCGTCGTACTTATGGCTCCTTTTCTTCTCATGGCTCCTATAACCTGTAAGAGAACACAAACTTCTACAGCAGCAGAAACGCAGTCATCTAAGCAGCCATCCATGACAACAGCAGATCAACCCCAAAAGGCTCAAAACTCCACTGACGCAAAGCCAACATTGTCAATACCTCCATTGAGGCTGGCCTCCACAAACACGCGTATGGTCCTGACGCACAGCTCAAAATTCTCTGGGGTGACGTGGGCGGCATCGCGAACGATGAAGGACAGAGACTCCACACACTTTATCAGGGACTTAGTGTCATGTAGGCCCATGTCCTGGCCTAGTGTCAGGCTGTACTGGTTAACAAGGGGTGGGGTAGGTGGCTTGGTGCTGGGGGCCACAGACTTGGCAGCATCCAGGTCATCTTTTCCAACCTGAACAGAAATACAGGTAAAATAAAAAGCGAATGTATAAGTTGAACAAATACAAGACTTTATGCATATATAGCTCACAATTTTTACATGCCTGTAACATTGGAACTGTTAGGTGTTTCATTTGCATACCCAGGCCAACCCTTCTGCATCACAACTTTCCCCAATGCGGAGTCAATATATCACGGGGTCAACATAAGAAATTAAGTGGGAATTTTTCTGTGAGTTTTGCAAATGCTGTAGACAACACAGAAAAAGTTTAGTAACTTATAATTGCACGAAATATATGTACAGTGTTGGTCTGGAGGCTGGCCTCTAAAGTCATCTCACAGTGATCCTTGTATATGGTGTTTCTTTGTTTTACTCGGCAAAGGGACCAAAAAAAATTAAGTGTGTTTTTCCAGATCACAGGGGGCCTGTGTCCCAAACCCGCATAATGTGGAAGGGTTGACTATATCTTTAGTTATCTTACAAAATCCATTTACAACATGTAGATCTTTAAAAGGATATTCATATGGGCATACTCACCACCAACCAGCCGCTATTGGCCACGTCCACGTCTGTGATGGAGCGCGGCATCCTGGACTTGCCATGCTCCGTATAGACCTCAGAGTCGGAGGTGTAGCCCCGGTCCAGGCTAACCTCGCTGGGGTGGTAGGATGACAACTCACTGTCCGACTGGGCACCTGGAACACCACCAGGAGAGGGTGAACCGTGAAAGTCAGCTGAGAAAAACATTCTTCTTTGACATAAGAAATATCACCTACGTATTCTTTCATTAATAACAGGATTATAACTGGATATTAAAACATGAGAAAACTTAGTAGTACCTGTGTCGCTGTCAGGTCCAGAGGTGAGCTGGAGAGAGGCTGGGGGCTTCACACCAGCCCCAATGCATTCCAGGAGAGAGAAGAGCGTGAACCAGTCATCACTGCAATGGATGTTGGCAGCGTTGGTCTTCAGCAATTCATGCAGCCCATAGGCAACCTCACGGCTCACACGGGATAGAACATGGGGCTTCATCATCAGCAAGAGCCGCAGAGAGAGCAGCACCTGTGCATGGGCAAGGCGACAGGTACAGGGTGTCTGCAGAAGTGCTGATGTGAAATGTAAGACTTTAAAAGACCTTTTTATTGCCACGTTAGGCCAAATTTATGACCAAAGTGTAAGCAGAATTATGCTTTACCAAAGTAAATATGCATACATTTACACTACAGTGACTACACCCACTGTTCTTTCAAGTCTGTATTAAAAATGGTCTAATAATTGATGTGTGAATAATAGATCAAACTTTGCAATGGGATGATCAAGGAATGGGTGCCTCAGAGAAATCGTCATACCAAGAACAGACTTAGACATTCAGTGTCGCATTTTCCAACATTACAATCATATTAAGCAGCAGATTTGACAGATTCTTGAATATCTGAATGTACACTATGCCATGGATTGTTCCTTCAAAGATAATGCCTTAGACAAGTTACCTAGCTAACGTGAGCTCTGACAGCTGCTGCTCAAAAAGCAACTTCTGCTTAAAAAGAAAAATAGTCTCGCATTAACTGTATCAAACGTTATCAAAACTAAGGGGTATACTACAAAGCAAGATTAGCATGCACCCTTAAAAACTCATTCAGTATTCTTTTATCCATCACTCACTCACATACACACACAGAGTGAGGGTATGTGGCTGGGAAGGCAGCAAAATCTAACACTCAACCAAAAAGCCGTAAGACTCCTAACAGAGTGGCTGCTCTGTCCTGAAATCGTACAACTGAAAAGTTTTGAAATGCAGTATGCATTTTATGAAACGCTGAATAAACAGACATAGTTTATTGGTGATTTCACGTTTGAAGTTTCCGCTTTATACTGTATACAGTGGTGTTATTTTTTATACAAATTAACTCAGGTGAAACAATTTAAAAACGCATGTTTCAGGTTTGCCAGCTCAGCACTGCTGACTCACCCCTGAGAACCAGGAGCTCTGGTCACATACACAAGGAAGGAAACACTCATCCCATCACACACAGCACAGCCATCTCACACACAATCTGTACATCTGGCAAGACATTCTTTCAGACTCTCAAGCTCAGGCAAGATATCTTATGGCAAATACATATATTATTCCATTATAAACCTAAAACTGGCTACATCAAAAGTGCTGGGGTAGTTTGCAAACCCTATAGACCAATTACAAGGAAATAAAACTATTACATACATGTAACTGCATTTACATGGTTTGTGCAGACGTGAATCGAATTGAAAACCTCACTCCAGACAGCTGACCAAAGCTGGCAACTCAGCGTTTTATTTGAAATGAAAAGTAAAATGCACCGTTTGACAGAAACAGCTTGTCATTCCCTTTGTGATGTTACTCCGACAAATACAAAACAAATATGACAAAACGTTGTAAGTGTCACTTTCTATACCTTTTCGGAATAAGACCCCCCATACCCACTGTAATAGCGATTAAAGTGATCGGTTCTTTTGGCATTTATGTTAAAGCAGAACTTTTATTTTATTACCGGTATGGAATTAAGATTAATTTCACAAGATTAATCTATCAAAACCAATACTTAAATCAATGAGTACTAAGATATATGACATAAATACAACTGTATTGTCTCCTTTTGGGGGTGAGAGCAACTCTGCTGCTGTGAGGATTACTGACTATCCCATTGTTTTCTTGATGGATGAACAGTATGCTAATATGATGGCCCATTAACAAAAAATGAAAGGTGTGATACGCAAAAGTACGTGCTGCGAGCGGTTAAAGGCCGTTGCGACGGAGCTCTGACCATAAAATAAGTTAGTAATTCACTTATAGCTCAGCAGCAATATCAATATTTTTGCGTACCTCAAATGTAACCGTTTTGCTTGGGTGTCACGTGTTTGCTGTTTGTGGCTGTATCTGCAGTCACCTTGGGCCACATTTGACTGCTGAGCATGACACATCACACAAGGAGAAAGGCCTGAATTTGTAAAACTATTCTTGTGAGGCTTGGGTCAGACATTCTGTATACAGCACTTCCTAAATCGCAGCCTTTGTTCCAAATTGCAATTTCAATTTGGAATTGATAAATCATTCAACCCTAGATGAATGTCATTGTAAATGTCGTGAGCGGTACCACATATGTATGTGCGTGGGATGTGTCAGGGGTGTGGCAGAGCACCCTTGATGAAAAGTCTAGCAACCCCATAGCAACAGCAGAAGAAAATCTCTGGTGCCACCTCTGCCCAAAACCTTGCATAGTACAGAACCTGGTATACACTGTCCTTTTTCCTATACATACATACCTATGAAAAGTATTAAGGACAATAAAAGATTAATAACAATGAAACATTTACAACAAAAGAGCATAGTAAAAGTTATGTAAATCTCTTTAAAAATATCTTGCTGTACTGTACTCACCCTTCTTCACAAGTACTGTTTTTAATACAGTTATTTATTCATGAATAATTAATAAATCTGATAACCAAGACAGCTGCTAAGTGACTAACGGGTGGTTAACGTATACAGCATGAATACACTGGACGAAGGGATGATTCACGTCCTAGCATGACAGTGCAAGATTTCATCATGTTACTCAGAAAGGTGCGCAATTTAAATCCTGTGAATTATTTCTTGATTTTTCCATTTAATATTTTCAGACCCTGGGTAACTTAAAACAGTGGAAAGTAAAACCACAGATTTTGGAGGACCACTGAGAATGACCTCAAAAATTAAGACCAAGAAAACTTAAATTTAAGACTTTATAAGACTTTTCAAGGCCTTAATTGGTTCGCCTTGAATTTCAAATATTTTAGGACACCCTGTAGGTAGCATTGTAAAACACATCTCTTTTCACAGATAAATGAAACCCCAAATATCGTTTCTCAAAGTTGCCATTAATGACAGCATAGTGCATGGTAACAGACGATAATGAGCAGAAGGCCAAGGACACTGTGGCAGTACCTGGGAGCTGATGTCCTCTCTGCGGAGCAGGCGTATGGCCAGCCTCAGGAGCCCCACCACAGCCCTCTCCACCAGGAAGCAGCTCTCCGTGGCGTGCACACACAGATGGCAGAGGTGATCGCGCACTGCCTGCCACACGCACGACACGCGGTCCCTGTGGAGCAAGGCACATACCCATGTGAAACAATCCTACGACGTGCCAAGTTCAGAGCCGTTAGTGGTATCTGTCAGCACCCCAGGACGTGCTGTGCCCTGGGATGCCGATGCCGGCACCCGCTCATACCTGTTTTCCAGTACGATGCGCAACAGCATCTCCAAGCAGAAAGTGGCATCCTCCTCATCGTAGGTTTCTTCGTCCGGTGTCACCGAGATCAGAGCCTGCACAGCACAGATTAACCGGTCACTGTGGCCGCTGGATGCGCTGACTCTACTACACAAAGCACAGTATGAGAGACCACTACCTTCATCAGCTCCTGTAGAGATTCCAGCTGGAGAAACTTACTCTCGGTGATCAGCTTCTCAGGGTCACATTGCTGAGTGCCAGACAAAAGGACACAAGCAAATTAAATAAAAACTGCACACCATACACTGGCCAGCACTCGTCTGAGATGCCTGGTTTGTGTGCGTTGGGGCCCGGTACCTTGATGCACTGCATGGCAGCCTGCTTGGCCTCCTGGTTTTCAGTGGAAGGCCCCCTCAGTCCAGATGGCTCTACTCCACTCAGGGTCAGCCAATTGACAAAGCTCAGCACTGCTGACTCGCCCCTGAGAACAACCAGGAGCTCTGATCACATATACAAGGAGGGAAACACTCATCCCATCACACATAGCACAGCCATCTCACACACAATCTGTACAGAATTCCATAGTCAGTACCGGTTTGATGGCGTTTCTTCTCTCTGGAGTGAAATTTTTCCGCTGGGTTCAACAAAATCTTCAACCTGGAAAAGAAAAAAATATCTGCTTAACTGCATAACCATTTACTGACAATAGAGGGCAGTCTAACTCCATATATGCAGTATAACAGGAATCTGCGAATGTCGGCTGGGGTGATGCAGACACCTCAAATGAATTCACGTCCTATCTATGAACTGTGTTTGCAGAATAAGAACATGTCCCTCTGTGTCTCATACTTCAGACAAGACTTTGCTACTTTAAGATATCATGGCAGTCTCTTCATAAAAGATCGAGACTCATATTAGCCTTAATATACACTCAGATGCTGAGAGAACACAGAGCCTGGGTCTCAGAGTTCACCTCCACCAGGGCCTTGGGCAGCAACTCGGCCCGGAACAGCTGCAGCATAGAGTCCATGATGTTCTTCCAACCTTCACGCAGGATGTCCCCGTGCCGGTGGGCCAGGCTGAACACTGTCCTGGCTGCCACCTGGGCCTTGGGGTTGCTCCCAAACACTGAGGGGAGATTATCTATGGACTGCAGTGGAAGGAGAGGCCATTATCAATCTGACAGCACAAGCAGGCCTGCAGATCAGTACAGCCAAAGAATTAGAAGGCAGGGGCCCATGGCGATGTAATATTGTAGAGTAATTTATTTATGTAGTCAAATGAAAAATTCATAGAGGAGAAACCTTACTTTCTCAGCTGCTGAGAAGAATGGAAAATACTATTAAAATTTCTGGTGCTCTGACAATGAAAACGATGACAAAATGAAGCAACGTTTTACTATAATTCTATCTGAGTCTGACGTGGACTAATAGTGTTCACAAATCACCTCGCTGCTTAGTGTTGTGAACTTGCAGAGTGAGATGATCAGATTATCAAAGACGTCGCTGAATCCATAATGAGCAGATATCATGGCACATTTCCTGCAAAATAAAGCAGCCATTTGCAGCTGTTGCATTGACAGAGCAGCGATAATGTGCACCGTTTTTTTGCATGGATAGACAATTACTTAAAATTCTAGCTCAGTACAGCTGTAAATATGCAGGCTTTAAACACATTTACTGCAAAATCATCTCTTTCAGTGACCTTGTTCTGCATATAGACCATACATTATAGAACACTGTCATTCATATTCCCTGTGGTTACAAATACACATTGGTCTGATTTTACTTCTCAGATGAGTGCCATCACACCTTCTGACCACCACACTGTGGTTACTGCAGTGCGACCATACACAGTGCTTATTTACTACCCAGTGGTGGTGACAGGGGCAATGTGACCTTCTCACCTGAAGCCAGCGATTGCCTTCTGGATGATGGCATCATCTAGGCTCTTGTCGAAGACATAGGAGAGAGCGGCAATGGTGGGCCCCCAAGTCATGGTGAAGAGGTCGTGGTCATAGCTGCCTGGAGGCACGTGCAGGAAGATGCCCTCGGACGTGGCCCCACGATGCAGAAGCACGCTCCACACATAGTTCTCTTTCACCAGGCCTGTTTGCTCGTCAGGCATCACGATTTCCTCATTCCTGTCCGGGTAGAATGGAGTGGGCAGAAATGACACACGTCAACACAATGTTCACCCCCACAACAAACAACCACTGTCAAGTGGCTCTGAAGATTAAAGGCTGGAAAACATGGATTACAGTGCATTATCCAAGATGGCTACAGGCCCATATGTTCACAAGTTCGTATCACAAGGTAGCTTACTTGATTGCATTGTAGATGTCTTCTAGCATATCTTGATCGAAGTCCTTAGACCCATTGACCCCTTTAAGGTTTTTCTTAAATTGCTAGGAAAATTAAACAAATTTCAACAGCATGACGTAAGAAAAGGTACCAAATAAAGACCGAATTAGCTTAACAGCAGCGATGACTGAGCTCCTGGGTGCTGCTGTAGGTTGCCATGTTGATCATGCAGGAATCCAGCGGAGACCCAACAAATAAACATGGTTTTATCAGCCAAGTGATCAAGTGAGCTGATTAGCTGGCAGCAGGTTTCTTAATGGTGGCTAAAAGGGAAATGTGAGCTCCTCCAAAGAGCAGGATGAGGAGACTGAGAAATAAACAGGCTGACGGCTCTGGGATCTGCTCTGCCAGTGTTTTCATACCAGGCCCAAGGAGACATTAACAAGAGGCCGGCAGAGACAGAGCAGCTGGGCTGCTGTCCGATTTGCGGCTCCCCTTAAAGTAGGAGCGCGTTACACCAGCAACAGGACTGCTTATCTGCAAGGCAACCGGCAGGCAGCAAAAGGCACACGGCTGCTTTGTGTCGCTTTAATATGAAAAAGTAAGGATTAGATAACGACCTTGGCTGGGACAAAGTATGCCCAGTTAACAAGCCCAGAATGAGAGGAATACTGATGTGGATTCAGATTGCTAAAGCTAGCCACCAAGCTACACGATGCTGTAATCACATGAAGGTAAGCCTAGGGTGGTGTCAGAATAAATTGGTATTCTGACTAATTCAACGAGACCTCATTTGGAAGAGGTGGAAAAAATAAGTAAAAATAAATTTGACACCCACACACGTCTAGCTGTTAGCAGGCACGCATTTCCACGTAGCTTGGATGTTTCTGTTAGAACCGATAGCTACATTTGGGCTTTGTAGCCTGCATGTTTGGGTCGGGGGTGTTGGGGATTGGCGATGGCGGTGCACTGTGGGCGCCGGTGCTCTCTGATGCCTGCCCTTAGCGATGTGTTTAGTCTGCAGGCCCTGTCAATCACGCGGAGCTGGCAGCCCCAGGCCTCCGCTGCTGCTGTCCGTCGGCATGACGAATCAGAACAATGGCTTTGCTGTCCTTGTCTAAACTGCAGCCCACATGGATGCAAAAGGCAGACACTGGCTAGAGTGTGAAGACCAGGATGCCTCCCTGAACAACAAAGTCATTTCCTCCACCATGGCGAGCTTCAAAGGGTCTTTTAAAGCACTGTTACACGAGCACACGTGAATGTGGCCTCACCTCCACAGTCATGGGGATGTTCTGCTTGCGCACGTTGTGGTTGTGCTGGTCAGTGTTGAGCATGATGATGGCATAGGCCAGGGCAAAGCCCGCATCGTTCGTCATGAAGGGGGAGCCGTTCACTTTCTGATGGGATAGCAATGGGAATTGTCACACACTGGATACAGCAGTGAGGAAGGCAGACCCCCAGGCTGCAGATGAGGCATGTTCCGGGTACAGGCGCAGTGTGCGTTTGGCCGACTCACATGCCAATTGTCAGTGAAGGTTTCGAGGAGCCTCTGGATGACCGGGGCTTCACCAGGCAAGCGGAACGCCTCCAGGTACAGACGCAGGGCCTCATCAATCCGAAGGCCTTGGAAAGTGAAGGTGCTGGAATCCAAATCAAGCGCAGCATGAGGAACTTGCTGTGATTTTGGAGGGAGAGAGGGGGCGGCGCGACGGGGAGGGAACTTGGTGCCTACTTGACAAAGCTGTCCAAGAGTTCCATGTTCTTGCGGTCGCTCACAAACTCCCCGATCATCTTCTTGTCGAGCCAGGGGTTCTCTCTCAGCCATTGGGCCACTTCGCCGTTGTCCATGGGGCTACCGAGCAGGCCCATCTCCTGCAGGAACTGAATGCCCTTCTTGGGCTTCTGGTTAAACTGCTCTGTGCCTGTGATCAGGAGCTGTTTAAAAAACAAACAATGGCAGCGGCCTGACAGATATAGATAGGAGATTTAGCGGGGAAGTTCCATACCTTCTTCTTGTTCTTAATGTCAAGCAGCTCCTGAGAGTCTGGAAAACAGCTGGAGAATCTATGCGGCTTTTTGGGCAACTTCTTTTCAGCTGGGGGGGAGAAAAAAGGTTACTATTACACATAAAATTTATGGAGCCCATTCCTACGGGATAACTAGAAACAGCAGTAAAGGCAGATGGATGAGGTAACGCTGGCAATACCCAAGTCGGGTTCCTCCTGGTCCTGCCGGCCCTGCCTCAGCCTGTCACCTATCAGGTGTCCGGCAGAGGTGGGGCACAGAGGGCTCACCTCGGCCTCAGGCCCATTCCTTACATTGGGGAGCCTCTCTGCTTCTGAAACAGTGCAGTGAGAGAGACATGAGCACATGGCTGTGCTGATGAATGAGCTCAGTGCTGGGAAATGCGGCAGCCTGCACCTTCCCGTGTTTGCGGAGTCCTTAAAGCAGCCTGAACTCCTCTTTGCTGAGTACACAAAGGAAGGCTACCATCGCCTGACAGTGAGAGGAGCCCGGCCCGCTCACCCGTCACCGTGCGTGTGCCATCACAGATGGTGCTCTCCCCGTCGGCCGTCAGGGTCTCCGATTGGTCCTGCTGCGCCGTGTTGTTGAGCACTTTGGCCTGACAGTGGCCTTCTATGCTGTCAATCACGGTCAACAGAGCCTCCAGGGACAGAAGGTGGGTGGTATACAGCTGCCCAGATACGGGAAAGGCGTTCTGCAGCGTGCCGTAACAGAAGCCGCCAGGTGGCCATTAGCGGTGTGGTTTTCAGTGCACTAGTCACTGTTTTGACTCTTAACATGCCAGCTTAATAACTGGGTCTACAGCTGAATGGGTGGTCTTTCTCCATATTTCAAAAAGACAGCTGTTTTTCATGACTATGGGTTAATTACTCCTAATTGCATTTACTGCACTGGACTGACCTTCCCAGCCTACATACTCGTTACGCTGATTTGTGAAATGAAGATGTCATTTTCGACTTGAGGTTGTGCTTCTCTACTAGTGATCCCAGAAAAGCCCTTTCTGTCAAGACCCACAGCCCAGCTACCCAAACCTATGACAGCCCACCTTGGAGAGCAGTTTGGTGAGGTCCTCAAACAGGTTGGAGCAGTAATAGTCACAGTCGTAGTTGATGTAAATCTCAGTGACAAAGCTTGGGATCCTCCACAGTTGCACGATGGCCTCCAGAGCCATCTCCTTCATCTCATAGGGCATTTTGGCATTCTCAGAGGTAATGATGTCCATCAGCTTCTTCAGATACATCTACAAAAGAAACATAGCCTGGGAAGGCTGCCTTGCAGATACACTCCAAAAAAAATTCACACAAAACTTCAGCCTAGGAACTGAAAGAGGAGATTCTTCAAACTTACTTCGAGTTGGAATTTCAGATGCTCTCGCATACTTTCAAAGAGCAAGAAGCAGACTCGTATGGAGCTGGCATATAAATTCATACGGTCCATGCTTAGCAGCTGCAAAAGAAAAGAATGATTACTTGCCATGCCTGGTTTCTTCCCTCCATAATCATATGAAAAAGCCCTCACCATTACACCGTCTTTTAACAACTTGTAGATATTAACAGGATTTTCTGGTATCGAATCCGCCACAATAAGACACATTTACAGAGGTCAGCAGAAATCATGCAGGTGTGACAGCAGGAACAGAAGATGGTGGAGATGGCACCAGGCACCACGTACCTGGAAGAGGTGCCGGCATAGCTCATCCTTGACCAGGCCCAGCAGAGACTGGTAAGGGGCAATGTAGGCGGCCTCCAGGGCCACGGTCAGCAGCTGCAGACCCATGTGCAGCATGACATCAGAGTTGTGGCGGTCGTGCGGATTGGTCAGCGAGATGAGGAAGCGGAAGAGCTCACGGAGGCAGGGCAGGCCATAGGGCAGAGGGGCGACACCTGACAGTGTGAGATGTGTACACGATCTACAAGCGGTCGTTGGGGGATTTGTATTCAGACGCCCCACGCCATCTATTTCCCTTCTTTGACATTTTCCACTACATCACGCCCAGACAAACCTGCCTTCCCTACAGTGCTGAGGAGCCTCCCTCTCAACCCCTCCCAGGTATTCCAGGGTACATGAATTCCTGAGCCCTGGAAGAGCGTAAAACCTCAGACAGCAAAATACTTCTCCACTTACCATCCTTCTGGCTGGGCTGTGTGAAGCGCACTCCGCGAGGGTTCACATAGTCCATGTCATGCACAGAGGCACTGTCCGACTGCTCCGCCACCGAGTCCCGGTCCTCCAGCACTTCGGGGATGGATTCCACAGAGGCCGACTGAGCACGCTCCACCTGCTGGCCCTCACACTGCAAGAACAAGGCAGGATGCCTCTCTCAGCAAAAAACACAAAGCCTGGCATGCTCGCATATACCTCCCAGCTCCATCTGATCAGCTCAGACCTCTCTCATGGCAAGGCTAAACACAGCAAAGCACCCATTCAGATGCGCCATGAACAGCAGCTAAGTTGGAACAGAAGCTGGTGCACTTCAATGTACCTGTAGGTCAGGCCGAGGAAGCTCGGGTGGTGCCATGGTGCCTGGAGTGGTGGCCGTGGAGCTACTCTGCTCCAGGTCTGTCAGGTCCTCGTGGGAGGTGGCCTTGGAGGAGGTGTCCAGGCCGCTGTCGGGGACCGGGCTTGAGATAGAGGAGGCAGCGCTGTCGGATGTGGGGAGGGCAGACTGCTGCTCCTCGACGAATGGCATGCCTCCTGTACGGACGACCATGGGCAGCGAAAGGACACACTCACAGCTGGTCTCCAGAGCAGCGACACTGCTCGTTGTTTAAAAACAAGCTATGTTTTTGTCCCCACCTGAGAGGTTATTGCTGAGCGTGGTGTATTGGGGAGGTTCACTCTGGCCTGAGGAGCTACGTGCTGAATGGCGGGGGGGCCGCGGGGAACGCTTCTGCTTCTTCCACTTGGATGATTCTGACATTCCTCCCGCACGCATCTTAAGCTGCAACAGAAGGGACAGACTCTGAGCCAAGCATCCCTCTGCGCAGCCACAGAGTGTGTCAGCTCTAGCAGTAGCCGCTGTACTGCGCAGCCTGAGCTACAGGTGTAGCCGCGCATTCCAGCCAAGACACATGACTGAAGAAGTGCAGGCAAACCCACATGCGACTAGGCAAGGCCAGAGAGTGCTGGATGAGACTCATGCCGGGAGGGGTAGCTCGCCTGCATCTATTGTATGCCGCTGTGCTGATGAATGTCTGACACTTGACTTCTTTAATTCATATGAAACTATACATTTGATTTGTGAAAGCCAAGGCATTACATCTGCATCTATGAACATTAAAACTCCTAAACAGGTATAAAGCATGTTAAACTCCTGATGGTATTTTAACACGCTCACTATCACCGATTCGAGTGAGGTCATTGACAGCTGTGTGTACAGACCCTGGTTATGCACGTGTTTGAATCAGACGGCAGAGAACCACTTAAGTTGGTGCAAAATCAAGGGCGTGGTTTGCTTAGTCTAAATGCGAGGGCACTGGCCTCCATCACACTAATGCCATCTGACAGGCAGCCATTCCTGATCCTGGAGGGCCACAGTCTAGGAGAGATGAGCCCTTCCCTCGCTGGCCTCTCACACCCCTAGCCTGCAGGTTGACAGCACTGAGCACATGGGACCAACCTGACTTCAGATACTGTAAACAATGAACAAGGGCTTCAAAGGCAGCCAAAGAGCCCCGTTAGCCAGCGGACCTCCAGGATGCAGGAGCTCAACTGCTTGCCCATGTCCCAGGGATCGCCCATCGGCCCGCTCACGGCTTAGCCTTACCTGCACACGTTTGTTTTTCCACAAGATATTGTAAGCCTCGAAAGAGAAGGGCAGGTGCCAGCAATTAGTGAGGGGGGACATGTCAGCGGTTGCACACAGACAAGTTCATGGGGGCGGGGGGTGCAGCCAGACTGAACACCATGCACGGCCCCTTCCGAGTTCAGGCGGGGGAGGGGGGGAGGACTCCCGCACAAACACTCCATAAAGACACATTCAGGGGAGGGCACAGGATGCGTATGAGTTGAAATAGTTTCAAGCAAACAGTCCAGGTCCTCAGAAGTGGCCGGAGTCACTGAGTCTGTCAGCAGACAAATTGAATTCTTCCCCATGAATGAAATGACAATGGGAAACAGACAAATACATCCAAGTCACACAGAATGACAATCCTAATGAAACAGGAAAGTGCGTCTCTCTTTCGGATATTACCTTTGCCCTACCTTAGACTGACAGCTACACGTCACCCCAGTGTCACTTAGCCAAGGGGAGACACAGGGATGAATGTGATATAATGATGGCGCTTAAGCTGAGCATTGAGCACAAGGAGATTCTGAGGGGAAAGAACCCATATGCAAGAATATTTCCGTGAAATGTTTACAGCAAGTCAAGGCATCAGTGGTGAGAAAATGCAGAGCTGGCCAGTCAGCGGTGGTGTGAGACACCCCCCACATGCACTCTATGCCGGAGCAGCCATGCCAGTGTATATTTAAGAATGCATTAAGGGGGGGCTGTCAGCGTGCTGCCGCGACAGCGACCTCATCCACAGGTACCCTCTCTAAGCCACTCTGACTGCTGTTTATAGGCTGCTCTGCCCAAATAACATCGTGTTTGTCCAGGACACAACTGGGGATCTGTGGGAAACAGGCAAATGTGTCGTTTATAAGGGAAGAGGAAGAGAACACAGGACTGGTACACGGTAAACAGGACATGAGTACATGGCTATAGGCACAAAGGAGGTGGGCGGGCAGGTGGGGGTCACGGGTCATGCTGCTGAGCTGGTTGGGGGGCCTGCCAGTGACGGTATCTTTCAGATGTACATGTTACCACTAAATTACTGTAATTTAACAAATTATATGTGGAATATTATTGAGAGGGGCAAAAGGGTGAGCCCTGCAAGCCGGAGTGCCCCCAGAGGAAGTCCTGAGAATGAGGGGTGGGGGCAAGGAAGGGACACAAGTACAAAAAGTCCCCAGAGCGGGGCCTGGGGAGACAGCGCTCATGCACCAGCCTGACTTACCTTTTTCATGTTGGTGCCCACAAAGCCTTTGGCCTCCTCCTTGAACTGGGGCAACCTGAAACAGCAAGGTTAATGACCACCTGCCAGGGCCTCTGCGGCTGCCCTCGCACCCCCCCCCCCCCCAACAAGGCACAAAGGGACCACAGAGCCGGCAGTGACGACAATGCGAGTAATTCACTCTAATTTAATCCAGAGAGAAAATGAAGCAGAAAGCAAACATTCCTGTGGTGAAGCGTAATGACTGCGATGGAAGTGCAGCTTGTGTCCACATTAGCAGAGAGTCACGCCTTTTGTGGACTCTCCAGCTTTGCAGCAAATGAGATGTCACTGGGGCAAGATTGGCGTTAACCACTCGATAATCGTGTCGTCCCACAGGCTCGGTAGTGGGGTGATCCGCGGGCCCAACAGATTAACATGCGTAATACCTTTGCTGCCAAGTTAAGCCTTCTTTGAAGCACTTGATTGAATTGAAAACACACCATTCCCAAGCTGACTGACACAAGCTAAAGACTGGTCTTATGAGGGGTCTCTGCTTAAGAGGAGCCACCCAATAATGAGCCGGACAAAGAGGGCATACTAGGGCGGCGTGTGTGTGCGGGAAACACACAGCGGCGAGTAGGCGCCTCTTAATTAAGCCGAGCATGGAGGGGGCTGAGGAACTATAAAAATAATACGAGACCTGAGGAGGGCGTCATGAGTGCAGGGACAGAATGAGCCCTGGCTACAGCGCAGGGTGACTGCATGTGCTCCACGCTGCATCGTTACCAAAGCCGGCCAACACACAGAATAAAAATTAAAATCAAACAGAATATTAAACCCTGACAACAAGGCACATAACAGAGCCTGTAACATGCCAGTGAATGAATCTCAGCAGGAGTATGAGCCGTACTAAGCCCCTCCCTTCTCACAGGAGGCCCACAGAGCTCAGTCAGGAGCTGTCCATCTAATTGCAGAGCAAACATTCTGCTCTTCCGTAGGTGTGACATATGACAGCAGGATGCTTGGGATAAACACGGCCCAGCAGAAGCTAGCAGAGACCCAGAAACACTTTAATCTGGGACAACTTCAGGCTCAAGAATGAAGCAAGAAAGTGCTTAAGCATAAATCAGACACTAAAGGAGAAAATGGCTAAGCGTCTAACTGAACAGAGTGCTAGCAACAAGGTGGGGAGATGGGGAAGGCTCAGCAACGGCATGACCCTACCTGGAGAACAGCTGCTGCACCATGTCCACTAGTGTGTGCTCAGCCGACTTCCTCAGCAGCTCTGAGCGGAAGGGAAAACAAAGAGCGCAGAAGGCATGAGAAGTGCCCACTGGGGCTCTGTTTGCTCACAACCAGGCAAACATTTATTACAGCAGGGCCGCTGGAGAGAAGAGTTGGGCCACTGGGGAGAGGCATGGGGGAGAAGTGCAGGGCTGAGGGGAAGAGGCAGCGGGGGAGTAGTGTAGGGATGAGGGGAAGAGGCAGCGGGGGAGAGGTGAGGGGGAGAGGCGAGGGAGAGAGGCACGGGGCTGAGGGGAAGAGGCGATGGGGGAAAGGCAGTGGGGGAGAGGTGCAGGACTGCAGGGGAGAGGCGAAGGGAAAAGGCACCGGCTGCGAGGGAGAGGCATGGGGCAGCGGTGGAGAGATGCAGGGCTGTGTGTGACAAGCTTGGAGCTGGGGGAGAGGAGCAGGACCCACCCATACTAGGGGGTGTAGCATGGCAGGGCCCTGGGGTTCCAGCCGCCTTCACCCATGCAGGTCCCAGGACTTACCGCTGAGCCTCATCTCGAAGCAGATGCGGAAGCAGGACTGCATAATCTCACACACGGACTCATTGGTCAGATGGGCCCCCACTGGCGTCAGCAGCAGCGTCCTGAGTACCTGCCAAGTTCCAAATGCAAAAGTTAACCTCCCAAAGGCCGCAGCTCCACCCCCCCCCTCCCCCCCAGTACATGCGGCACAGCACCTGCAGGATTTTCATGAGTACCACTTCATCACTGGCAGGGTCCGTCCCCACGAACCTTGCGTGCGTCACGGCATCCGCCATGTTCTCGATGGCTTCCGCCGCCCCCTCGTGGTTGACGTCTGCGAGGGGTGAGAAACGCAGGTGCTGACAGAGCAGCCCAGTATAAAGGCACACAGGCACAGAGTGAGCCTTGGATGGCAGTGCATGTCACAGGTTATTAAACCACTGCTGCAGTGATGCAGCCTTGCACCACGTGTTTACACAAGCAGGTTAAACATGGTGATAAAAGGGAGGGATTCACACAGAGAGGGGTCAGTCTGAAACATGAGGAAAGGAAGGACTGAGATGCTGTTAGACATATGGCAGGGATGTTATATCCATGACGAGCCACTTCACAAGGTTCTCGGAGGTCCAGAAAGGCTGGAGTTGAGGGATTGCCCAGAATTGCCCATATGAAGGGAGATGCAGGCAGACACCAGAAGCTGACACAGATACCTGAACAGGACTAACAGTGAGAATGGTCACACCCTGCTGGTCATGTGATGGCCCCCCCGCATAGAGGCAATTAACAACACGATGACCCCAAGTGGGAGATTCTGACCACACAGAACAAGGTGCAAGCACAACACCAACAGGTCAGAAAAGAGCCACATGAATGTCTGAGCAGGAGCAGCTGCCATTACACGTGTGGGTCTCACGCAGCCTGGCACACGGTGGCAGTCTCACGGCTACAAGCAGAGCAGAGTCCCAGGCAGCACACAACCTAGTGACAGGGCTGCCAACACTGCTCAGCATGCCTGACACTTTTGCCATGACCCCCCCAGCCCCCATCGTCAGCCCTCTGGCCAATTTGTTTAGTCACCTGTTGACCCCTTTCGTGGCACTACCCCCATCACAGCATATTAAATGACCGGAAAAAGTCAAATCATCCTTCTGATAAACCAGTCAGAACAAACGTGACCTTGGCAGGTCAGAGGAGAGCGTGTGGCATGACACGGGGTCCGGAAGGGGGACAGCCTCTATCCATTATTCCTCTGTGTGATGACCTTCCCTTGGCTATGTCTGAACCCACACCACACCCACCCACAGGCCTGCGGAGATGCACAGCCAGAGAAGCCCAGAGCCACGATCACTGGCACGGCATGTAGCCAATACAGCTGCCAGGATTTGCCCAGACGTTCCCTTTATTAAAACACTGCTAATTTGCTGTTATGCCTTATAGGGTTAAGCACACACTAGCACCCCCCCCCCCCTGCAAAACAGAAGGTCCTTCAAGTTCTGAGATCTAATCACCAGATGTACCCTTTGTGGGAAGGCTGACAAATTGGCTGCCTAGGCAACCAGGGCCGTGTTTTGAAACCTGAGCCAGAGCAGATACCGGCGCGGAGCCAGGCAGCCCAGCTTTCCCATCTCCGAGTGGCATTTCATTAACGAATAAGCCGGGCTGGCCCGGGAGAGGAAGGACAAAGGGACGACTGGCAGGTAGGAAGCCTCGCAGAGGGCTGGTGATTTGAACGCCATCTTAGAGGTGTGCTTCTGTTGTCTTGTGGGAATTCCTTAGGGGTCTTACTGCTCACTACTGCACGAAGCGGGAGCAGAGAGGCACAAGGGGCCAGCCACATGCCTGCACCTGTGATACAAGCCACTCCGCCGCAAAAAATGTGTTTCTCAATACCAAGAACGCGAAGATTGTACTTGTGGTCTTGGCAAGAACTGTCAGTACGTTTAAATGCACACTAAGAAAATCAAATTGTGTTAGTCCGACTCAAACCGAACTTTTGAAGTACATATAAACATTTAGTCGGACTGAAATTGTACTAAATCGAATTTCTCGAAGTCGGACTAAGACAATTCAAGAAGGTGCCACAAGGTACCAAAAGTATGGTACTTCAAGGTGTTGGTTTTCCACTGGCGTAAAAACTGGTATCAACGCGGGTTATTTTGTACTGAATTTGAAAAATGGCTGTAGTGAGACTGGACAGCGTGCGATATTAATACCAACATCGCATTTTATCCACATTCAATTCTTACATCGCTAGTTGATTTAGATCAGGCCTTTTTACCTTCACTTTGGTATGAATTTTTATAGCACAGGGAGCTTAAGTCTTGCTTAAACATTTGTATTCTGTCATAGAATTAAAAATCTAGCAGGTTTTGCTAATTTAATGATTATTCGTTTTCAGGATTATCTAGAATATGCTTAAAAATCAGAGTAAAGTTTACTTCCACTGCTTTTGCATGAGCACTGACTGTCCAAGACAATCAGAAACATTTTCATCCTTAATTGCTGTTTAAATCACTCTTAGACAAGTTCATGGGAAATTTATGTTGAACTCTCATACATACTTATATATTTATTACAACAAAATCACATCGCAATATCTGAAAAATTTCCAATACCATGCTGTCATAGTATATTATACAAAATACTTTATTTCTTGTTATGCAATACTGATCATCTTATATCGGAATTAAAGCTTTTGTCACTTCATTTGTCCATACACCCATTATTATTAATTATATTATGTCTTGATGTAACCGGAAAAAGCCCAATACTAACAAGCTGAATGAAGCCATATCGCCACCTACTGTAGCGAAGTCGGACAAACTTCGGTCAATAAATCGATTCCCCTTTCATGCATGTATACTGGGAGAAGGACAGCAGTCTGATTAAATGGCGTAGTCGAGCTATAACCATAGTGTTGCTAACTTGCCTCCCAAGAACGAACCTGGGACACAATGAATCATGGGACTGGTCTCATTTGGCAAGGATGCAATAAATGTATCCTTGAAATTTGGGGCAGAGCAAGAACAACATCTGAGGATTTTTACTGTGCTCTATACTTCTGTTTTTTAGTATTGGAACTGGTCTTGCTGGTCTACAGCAATGGAAGATTATGTGAAATGGTTACACAAGAAAACAAGTACGGTCAAGTATGCATATTGAGAAACACCCTATTACTTCTCTGTATGGGGACACCAAGGTGCCCCTTATAGCAGCCTGATCCCACTGTCCCAGCTCACAAGATCATAGGATCATATGCTTTCTAGACGAGTCCTACCAAGCTGACAGGCATGAGTGAAAAGGGGTATCTTTGAAAATGGCCAGTTTCCAAAAAGTAGCATAAGGACCCAAATTGGTGCTGTTTAGATAAGCCCGTCATTGTTCATGCTATATGATTTCTTAAATGGGGGGCTGGGCCAGGCCTGAAGTGACATAATTGGGGAGTGCTAAAGCATGCTGGGAGCACAATGCTTGCTGATTGTTGACAGATACTCTGCAGATGGGACAGGCTGTTAGCCCTTAGTCAGCTACACTATGCTAAACACAATGTGGGCACCACAAACAAACTGGGGGGGGGCGGCACTGCCAGGCATAAGAGACAATGCCCTGGGATTCACGTCGGGGGGGGGGGGGGGCTGTCATCGTCTCAGAAACTGGAGCCATAGGATCTCCAGTGGAATGTCCAAAGTGGTATCAAACACTAATCCCCCCTGGTGGAGTCCACCGAGACCCACCGGGACCATTGTCAAAATAACAGCATAAGCTGAAGGGGTGGGGGCAGACAGCTGTCCTGTAGTAAGAGGTTATAAAAGGAACATGCAGAGAGCATACTGTAATAGTGTACAGTCATTTTTGTACTGGGGGTGGGCTTCCACCCGCAGCAGCACTCCCTCAAAGCCTGGAGCCGGACCTCAGCGCAAACTTCGCTAGCACAGTCAGTGTGGCGGCACAGGCACCATTGAGGCAGCGGAGCACACATGTTCAGAGCAACAGCAGCAGAGCCAAGGCACAGCACAGGCTCCCAATCCAAATCCCTGCAACAGGGGGATTAGCCATCACAAAGCAAATCGGGGGCTTCCCTTCTCACGCAGACCCCTGGTAAGCTGCGGATCAGGCCCATTAGACAAAGATGCTATCAGAGTGACACACGGGAGATTACTGCATGCTGTGCACCATTAGAAAGCCAGCCAAGTTCCTAATTAGCTGAACTTAATGAAGATCGATTACCTAGTCAATGAACCAGAAGCTCACTCTGACTGAGAGGCCATGCCAGTTCTCCATCACATATCAATATATCATATAATTTGAACATGCATCTTTGGACATACATCTTCACACTAAGGAAGATGAGCACCGCATTTCACTGACGCTGTTCATCCCGCACACTCTCGCATCACCATCAGCGGTCAAGAAGCTGAGGACCGCAACGCATCACCAAACAAATCCAGCAGCGGCATAGCTTATTCAGGAAGTGTCGGTTATTGATCTCGGGATGAAAGTTGCTGCCCCTCTGAGTATCTGATGGGATTATTGTCCCCGGATGGATACTACAAATATAGCCTAGATGACATCAATTGCTTTAAATGCTGCCAGAGCCCTTCGGAAAATGTCAGCCAGCTTGTGGCCGCTGTCACTGCATTCAAAGGGGCTCCCCAACACCAAGCCTAGGTGCTTAGGCAGAATGCAGTGTAAAACGGCTCCAGCACGGGCAGTGAGGCACAGAGGACAGCGGAGCACTGCAGGACATAGCCAAGGAGGCCTCACTCACACACACCCTTACCACCTCCTTCCCTGGCTGTCTCACGGCAACAGTCCCGCCAAACTTCCTCTACATAATGTAACGAATGACCATGAAAATGAAGATGAGTTTAGCATGGACTGAGAAGTCCCCAGTAATATCTACACAATTGTCTCCAAAACACTCCTAAGAGACTGAAACATCATAACACACTGCACTGTATGCCACTGAAATTAAATGTGAAAACATCAGTGTAAAATGCAAACTGCTTCTACCAACTTCTGCCAGTGGATGGCAGTATTTGACAGCATCTATATATTTTGAACACAGTCATACTGAAAGGCATTTAAAAAAAAAAAAAAAGGGAAGAAACTCACTCTCATTAATGACACAGACCAAACACTAAGCAAATCAGGAGCATAAGATGGTCACTCTTAAGTGATGCATGAAACCTCAGCACTGTCATTTCAAAGGGTCCTTAAATCATTTCAGACAAAAGGAAGTGATAAGAGGAGCATCAGAGAAGCAACTAGGAGCAGGCGGGGGAGCCCCGGCAAGGCCAGCAGCGTCACAGAGCGGCTCCCGTTTCAAACACACAATAACGCTAATATCTCCCAGCTGGGAGGGGCTGATGGGGGCGGCTTGAGGAGGGCACAAGCCCCGTCCACACGTCCATCAGGTAGCGGGTGACAGACACCCTGGCTGTGAGGACAGAGCTGCCTGACGTTTTAAACACCATGTATTTAACACCTCACCATCAAACAGGCCTCCTATCCAGCCGAGGGCCGTGCACTTCATTTAAGCACAATGTCTGATGTTGGCACTTTGCTCCTCAGACACACAAAGCTGATGGAGCAGTGAGCAGGCTGGTGGGCTGCTGGAGGGGAACAGGAGCCCCAGCAGTGACAGAGCACCACCTGGAGGCCTGACAGTCACAGCTGAGCGAGCTGAATCACAGGAGCACCTCTCACATCCAGAAAAAATCTACATTATACACATAATGTATATCTACATTATTTCATTCTACAGGGGTTCCTCTGCCTGTTTTTCTTCATCGCTCTATAAGAAAACGGTGGCCATGTATGTCGCCAGATGCATTTCCATGGAAACCCATCCCTTTGAACCCTCTTGATAAGATACAGGGGTGTTATTGGATTAGGAAGCAGACAGTCAGTTTGAAGATGCAGCATGGGTCCAGGCCAAGCCTCGGCAATGGCCGTGTGTGACGAGCATCTGATGGTGCAGGAGCTCCTTCCCTTGGGCCGGGGATCGCTCAGTGAATGTGAAACAAAAGCATGAACGTATACCTCCCTCCAATGACCGACATCCAGCACCGGGCAAAGGCATGGGGCACATCTTCAAACCACAGACACTGCCTGTCAATTTAGCAAGTGTCCATGGACTGAATTAAGGAGGATTTCAGAGGGCTGCCAAGCTGCTATTTCAGCCAGTCGTTGTCACCCGATCCAACAACAGAGGAGGCTTCTGAGCTGGACGGGCTCTGCGGGTCGTGTAGACACGGTGCTCAGACGTGCACAGGCCAGGGCTAAAGGGAATAGCTAGCAGCATGCATGGTTGAGATGACGGAAAAAAGTCGATTTAGTTATGTACTGCGATTTCTTTGTGCAGCGATTCATATATCGCCACACTAACTCCCATATTGATTTTTTATTAATTTATAAATGTTTGGACTGGAGGTGGAGAAACGTTGCAGTTCCTCTATAATCCTACATGTGGCTTACTCTAAATTATTCCCACATTGACAGGCAGGGCAGCATCCCATGTAGTACGAGCCAATTATTCTCTAACTTTGTCTGGTAATAACAGGAATGGAGGACGACATAGCAGAGATTTGTGCTGCTCTTCCACAGTTTAAATCCAATGTATGGAGGAACTTTGGCTTTCAAAATTTAAAGGGTAAAGAGGAGTTGGACATGAGCCATGTGTATGCAAACGTTGTCATTATTCCATAGTATGTCACTATGGTCCTTAGTATTGTGCTAATATGATGAATATATTTTCACATATTGCTAGACATCACCCTGAGATAGACAAGGCAGTGGAGAAGCATAAAAGGTCCATGTAATTTATGCCACGACAGCAACAAATGTAGGTTTTTGTTAGCTTCTAATTTTAAGTTTGAATTTATAGCGTTGTATTTGAAGTTGTTCTGCATTGTTTAAATGCTGCCTTTGGTTTATTGAGGAGAAAATAGTGGAGCTATTGAATAAAGTATCAATAGTAAGGTATCGTGATAATATCATATCGGGAGGTCACTGGAGATTCCCATCCCTAACGCATAGCATGGCACCGGTCAGGCCTCCATTCATTCAATGTCCCATTTTGCCACATGGAGAGCAGCTGCCTCACTGGATCAGGACACTGTTTATTCAGCAATGTCAGGAAGTCTGTTATCTGGACCAAACATCTAATTTCACACATTTGACTTGCATCCCTCACAACCTTTTCCTATCAAACACAGAGAATGCAGCACCAGATATAGGGGCAATGAAAAGGAATGAAGGCCTTAGTTTCAGACCATTTCAGACACAAGGCACTAAAAGCACGAGCACGGAGCAGCAGCTCATTTTAACGTAGACCCTTGTTAAAAGGTACCACAAACAACGAACCAAAAAAGATCTAGCAATAAATGCAATGGTGGGGATCACATGCCAATCACCGCAACACTGCCCTCTAATAGTCTGCAGGCGAGAGCACATAGAAAGGGATTAGAACACCTTCTGATGAAGCCGCACTGATCTCCCTCTCTCTCTCACACACACACACACACACACTCTCACACACAGAATTCATATATTCCTGTCATTGTGTGGGCTCTCTATGACAACCCAAATGGTTACCCAGCCCTAGCCTTAACCATAAACAACCAAACAAGATACAAGACTTTTCACTATTTTAGTTTTTGACTGCATTCACAGATTTTTTATAAAATTGAGATTTATACTGTGGGGACCAGAAAAACGTAAAAAATGAACACAGACACAGATGTTTGTATTCATATCTTTGTGGGGACCGTTCATTCATTTCTATGGGAAAAACCCAAATCCCAACATTGACAACCCCTACCCAGCCCTAACCTTAACCATAAGTAACTAAACAAAATACAAGACTTTTGACATTTTTAGTTTTTTGATTGAAAAAATGGTCTCCACAACGTCAAAATCACACACACGTAAATCATAAATGTCCCCACAATGTAATATAGACATAACCAACACACACACACAGCCATAGAGACACACACACACAGACACGGCAAGGGCAGCAGTGGAGTTCGGTGTTGCGCTGTTTACCTATGAGGCCGTAGGACAGGAATTTGTTCACAGAGGTCAGCGCCAGGCCAGTGATTGGGCCTGTGGTGTCCTCAGATCGCACCACCTCCAGGAAGGGTCGCAGGAAAACATTGGGCTCTACCTGGGGCAGCTCTGCAGACACAAAGAGGAAAGAAAGGAACGTAAGACAGGCTAGCATGCGGGCAGCCACACGCACTCATGCCGCCCAGGAGACAAGATACTACAACATGCGAGTTACTGCTAAAAGGCAATGCAGACACCAGTACCACAGGGCAGATAAACACCGGCATTTTCAGCCAGCAAAGTAATGACAACGCCCACTATTCTGCAGGTGTCATACTCACAGGACTCATCCATGTTAAAACCTCTCCTACAATCACCCCAGTATTTGCAGCAACCATCCAATATAGCCTCATATTTTTTGACACGACCACTAACACCCCTTGTATGGCTAATCGACACCCCACAGGCTTTTAAAACTAGTTTAATCAATTAAGTGAACTGGTGGTGAAATTGACAAATACATGGAATGATTGAGGTGCCCCTGAGGAGAGGTTTGGAAACTGAAGAGGTGTTCTTCTAGCCATCCAACTAGATATCAATAATTTTTTGGATAACTGAGGAAATTGTTAGTTTTTATTGTTACTCTTAATTTGCATATGCTCTCGTGTTAAATTGTCATTTTTGTTTTGAGCAAATGTGCAGCTTATAGTCATCATGTCTGTTGGGATGAAATTAATCACTACAATCGGATGATCATTATAACAGATTTTTTTTCTTCTTTATGTCTCAGGTAGATTGGCCATCTAACTGACATTTGTATATTGCATGAATATAAGGTAATGAAATGGACAGTGTCGCTATTTACTTTAATTTTATTGATGATTTCAAAATAGAGTAGCTTCAAATGACAGTGCAGTACAAACTCAATTACTGAACTGTGTATAATTCAAATATGCTATAATACATAGGATAATATTATTTATACAGCACGTTTTCACAATGTTATGTTGTCTCAAAGCATTTATTGTAGTTTTGTTGCTGCATCTCGGTGGCTCATTTTTGTTGGTTTATCATAAGCTTTGATGAGTCTATATTTGTCGTTTCTTTTTCCCGCCATGTTTTCTGTGCACACAGCATTAGCCACAGGTAGCTAGCCAGAAGCAGACAGGTTACCACAAGGCAAAGGAGGGCAATCAAAGTAAAAAAAAAAAAAAAAAGTGCATTTTAATTTTTTTCCATATGTTATGTTCAAAAAGACCCAAAAATGAACATTGTAAGCAGCCTACTTGATTACTGCAAGTGAATTATTTAAGCAGTATTTGTACAGGAATGATTATGTCCCAAGCTTTTTGATCCATATCCCAAGCAGTTGATCACTATAACCGTGACAATAATAAGCGGTGTCCACCATAGCTTTAAAAATTTCCTTTGACTGCGCAAGACTTTTGCACAGTACTGTACCTTAGCTTGTGACACCAAATAAGCAGAGACTTTCAGCTCTGGAACCTGCAACTGTAAATCACTGACTACATATGTTTTACATAAAAACACATGACTGTTGCTGCCCAGGAGGGGAGTAGGTCCACTAAGGTGCCACTACTGTTGCACATGTACAATCAGAGACTAGGCAACAATGACATGACAGGAAGCTGGGTATTTTAAAAATAAATGCAAGAATACCTACTTGATACTGGGACCTTAAATGCAGGAAAAGCAGGAAAATGTTGTACAGCTTCTCTGAATGGGCCAGGGGGCTGCTAAAGGGCTTGAACAAGCAGCGCTGTTCATACCAAAGTATGCATATAGCCCAGCGTCCAGGGTGCCGGTGGAGAAGGGACACAGGAGACTGGGGAGCACACCCACGAGCCACCCAGTGCACAGTCATCATGGGTAAAAAGTTTACAAAAACACTGCCAATATCTGTACTTCCCGCCGTGACTCTGTGAATAACAAAGTAACCCCACTAATCCTTCAAAAACATTGTGAAGCGATTTCAGATGAGACCCCCCCCCCGCCCACACCATTTTGCAGAATAATGCAGACTCTGGCCAAGGCCCTAGGGGGTTCCCACCATAAGACAGGCAGTCTGCTGAACCTTAAGTAACAAGCCTCATGAAAGGAAAAACTGGTGAATATGGGGATTGGAACCAGGTAAAACGACAGGAGTGGAACGGGGGAATAGGAACCCGCGGCAGAACGGGTGAAAAGGAATGAGGTAAAACGACAGGGGCAGAGTGGGGGAGTAGGGACCAGGTAAAATGACAGGGGCGGAGTGGGGGAACAGGAACCAGGTAAAATGGCAGGGGTGGACTGGGGGAATAGAAACTAAGTAAAATGACAGCAGCGGAAATGGGGAATAGGAGCCTATGTAGAATGATAGTCATGTACCCCTTTCAAGTTGCAGGGTTGGGGACATCAGCTGGCCACTCTAAGCCAAAATGACCAAGACAAAAAGTGGCCCCCCTCCCCACCAAACCAACTTGTTTGAAGAAGAAACATCAAATCAGAGGTTTTTCTCCAAAAAAACCTGTGTGAATTTGCTCCAAATACGCGATGTGGTAACTTACGAGGACAGTGTTCTCATGAAGAACAAACAGAGAGAGAAAGGCTCTTGGTGTTGCTGACCGGACGGCACTGTTTAAGCAGAGTGGGGGCTGGGGTGGGGGAGGGGACAACAATGAATCTGTCAATAGGCTCTAATAGACACATCATGGTGTGTGATGAGTTCATAAGTAGCACGGCACCCACCCAGTCCAGCCACACAGAGTCACCAAACGGAGAACTCAATAGAGGCGTATCGATTGGCCGTGATGGGCAGGCCTGCCTCAGTGCCCCCTTAAATAAAGACTAAACACGACTCTCAGCTTCAGGTCAATTGTCTACACTAAAATGAAAGCCAGAGCAAAATGATCAAGGTATAACCGAGCCTGACCCCTCAGCCAACTTCGCTAAAAATAAAAGGTGATTAAGTGTTCATGCCAGGTGACAGTCACAGGTCTCAAACACGCCATACTGTCATACCGAGACCAACGCAACCAGTCCCGCCACGTATAATAATACAGGCAAGTACCAAACATAAAGGGAGCTCTGATTTAACGTGACGTCAGATTCTCAGGCCTCCCAGTTCCAATGCACCAGGGCCAGTTACATAGGAGCCCTGAGCTCTGCTGGAGACTCTGCCATGACATTCTTTCCTCTTTCATTACCGTTCTGTAAGAGGTCAGTATGCCCACATAAGCTAATGGTTCTACTGATGCCATGTAGCAGATGGGAACAGAAATGGCGCCATCGAATGTGGGACACAATTACAGCACAAGAATATGATCACAAAGAAATAAAAAGGGCAGTTTGTCAGACTGTTGTCACACATTTCAGCCTCGGAGGCAAAGAGACCTCCAATGATTCACGTGACAGGCCTCAATCACACATTTGGAAGGATGCATTTATATTGTGCCGCCATGCCCCCCGGCCCCAAACAGCAGCCATGGTTTGAAGGCCTGAGGATTCTCACTGTGAAAACTGCCAAGCTCGTGCGATGCACAGGCCACTTTCAATAAAAACTTAATAGGAATTCCCCAGGTCCAGAGTAAGAGGCATCCCAAAGCATAACGGGCCTCTCTGACCACAGCAGAGCACATACTTGCTTGTTCTGCCCATGGCCAGGCATTTTGGCATCCCTAGCTTGGGGAGCAGGAAAGCCCAGTTAATATAGCGCCTTTTATGAGCTGAAAGGTACATCTACCCCTGCATGTGACTGGCATGCAGGCCGACAGCGGGACCAGAGAATACAGTTCCGGTGCAGCTTCGGTGCAAGGGGTCCCTGCCTTAACTGCATCCTCTGCAAACTCATGGCGAAATTACTTCCCAACCCCAAGTGGCCCCCGACCGGAGCAGCCGCCCAAAACCAGCCACTAATAGTTATTGATCTGGCGCCCAGGCTTGGAATTAAAGTGAGACCGAGGCAGCGGTGCAGCCGCCATGCCGGGGAGCGGGGACATTTTAACAAGGCCGGCAGAGGCTAAATGAAATCCAGGGAGAATTTTCATTTCACACTGGCAGGTCCTGGACAGCGGGCTGATCCATCTGTCAGGAAGAGTTTGACGCATGGCAGGCCCACACGCTCCCCCTTCCCCTGCTCCTGAAGGAAATTGGCACTTGTCGAAGAGGGCAATTAGGTTGTAACAATGCTATGGAAGTCCATACGGTGGCTCTGTACAAACCGCAGCGGTATTTCGCAGGCGCTCTGAACAATGCTCGCCACTACCTAAACAGGCAATTTGAAAGCCCCTGAGAAATTAAAACTTTTCCAGGAGCTTGGAAGTAAGTCTGTGTAGCTGTTTGCGGTGCCTTCACAGTACAGAGCATTTTCCCAGAGTAAAAAAAGGAAAAAAGGAAAATGCTTGCATTTTGGAGGCTGCCGCCGTCACATTGCTGCTGTGCTTATAGCTGGCATTCTGCAAACGAACAGCCTTGAGACCCCAGCTATTAATACATGTTTTTAAATATGGATGGGGAGGCTGATCTCTACATCAGTCACGCTGAATCTTATGATCGCTTACTGTGAAAGCACTAATTCAACACAGTTCAGTCTACCACAAAATGTCAACCACACATCTTAATCACCGCTTTAATTACTGATGGACAGGGCGAGGGCAAAAAAACATCCCATAATTAAAAAAAAAAAAAAAACTCAAAATTATAACCTTAATTACTGGAAAGGTGCCATTTTAATGCACAGCCCACCCATACAGTATAAACAGTAGTTTCATCCCAGATTTCATTTAACTATTAAAGGTTTAAAGGTTATCTGGATATACAGTCTATACCCGCTAAACAGCGCTCATCACAAAGTCCGACTGCCAGGACGAGAGTGTGCCCACCCTGCCCCCTCCCACCCCACTCGGCGTGAATTACCCAGCGGCTCCAGGACATGGATGAAGTCGGCAGAGGCCCAGGCCTCTGGTCTCGTGGGCGGGGGTGGAACTGACAGCGCAGCACAAACTTTAATTCACTCAGATAAACAAGAGGGCTGTTTGGTCAGGCCTTGGCTTAATCCACCAAGTCTTTCATGTGCTTCCCTACCTCATAATCAGCCTATCAGTCTTTAGCGGGTCACTGAATGGCAGGCCCTGTTTTGTTTGAGACACCTTGGCTAGATATTAAAAAAGCACCACCAAGACCAACAAACAAACACCGCATGCCTGTCACCTTTGACCCCCAAGGCTTTGTTCAAATTGCCCTTTGGACCATATTGACCAGCAATTCAAATGGAAGCTGACTTTTCTGAGAGAAGGTGGCCCTGTCAGAAGGGGCTGTTATTATTTGGCTGTGAAAACAGGAGGGTTGAGGAGTAAGACCAGAACAAACTACAAGTATTGCAAATGAACTGGAGAGCAGATCGCAAAAAGCAGCCGGCCCTCAGCGAGCTGCCGCTGCCTACGCTTATGGGATCAGCTCCTTTCACAGGAGGCATGTCGGGAGTAAAAGGTCCTGAAAGTGGTCATTTCATCAGGATTAAAGATGCAGGCGAGTTAAGGAGGCTCCCCTCAGATGACCAGCATGCACTCCCAGCAGATGGCTTCATACAGCTTCATTAAATAACCCTTAACAAGACAGGATAATCGGCAGCCTCGTTCACTCTGAACTAAGCATTCCTCAAAAATGAATAATTTAGGTCCTCGTGTTAAAGCTGGGTTTGGCCCAGATGGCTGGCGTGCGATTAGAAAAGTACGATGACGATGAGGATGGTCCAAACACTCATATCGAGGAAATTATTGGAAAGTGGGCTAAGGACATGCTGACTCAGGAACTACATGAACCATTACACATGCATATATGTACATTTCAGAGGAGGGGCGCGCGCGCACACACACACACACACACACACACACACACACACACACACACACACACACACACACCAGTAGGAAGCCAAGGGAGGGAGCAGTCTGCCAGCCCCAACATGACTTCATTAGTAAACCTCGCTGGGCTGCGGCTGCACCTGTTATCCTGCACATAAACTCTGGTTATGCCGCATACTTTGCACAGAAGCCGCATTATTCTGCCGGATCACTGGCCAGTCCGCCCTGATGCGCGCGTAATGTTTTTTGCAGGCCCAGCCATTGTGTGATAGATGGCAAAGGAATACTTTATGGTCATTGCACTTACAAATAACGGATGTGCTACCATGCCGAATTATAGGTTTGAGAAGCAACAGCCAGTTCCGTTTCGCATGGATACTTAACTGCTTCCTCACTTTCTGCTACGGCAGACAGGCCAGGGACCAGCAAATAATAATAGAGGATCTGTGTATGATATGTGTATGCAGCCGTATTCACTGGTGATGACATTCACAGTACTGTCTTATCTTGACAAACAACTTGTAAGAGCCTTGCTATGGAGCATGTGCAGCTTTAGAGAGCACGGTAGTTAGAGAAAAATGATGGCCCTTTGAAGCAAAGCGGCTGACATTCTCACTATGTCTATTCTGAGGAAGGTGCCCGGGGCAGCGCCCCCCACCACGGCCCCTTCCCAGACCGCCGGCCGTCAGCACTGTAAAGGGTTAAGCCTGCAGATGGTGTTCAGCTCGCCAGAATAAATGGGCACACATGCTAGGACTGTGAATGAATTTCACACTCCTGCCGATGAGTACCGCCGTCCACAACTGCATGGAAAGAATGGGGGGGTGGGCTGGGGGATAGAAAAATATCCCGCCTATTTGTCTCACCTGCTGCGTTCCTTCAGGGCTGGCTAATGGCAGTCCCCAGGGCCTGAGAGAATCTGGCAGCCATGCACCATGGTGCCAGCAGAGAGGCGCATATGAGCGCAGCCCGGCCCGGCTCTGCGCCGTGCATACATCGTGGCCAAGTGGAATTGCAATGCATCATCGTCCAGTGCTGTTGCTGACTCTGAAATTGGCATACTGAGGCTGTGCTCCCCTCTAAGAGCCTTCAGGCTTACAAGAACAGCTTCCCCTTAAGGCCAGACCCCCAGGCCGGCCCCACACAAACACACCTGTTTAACACAGCAATGAATATCCATCTTTCCGATACAGACCAGAACGCTGACAGACAGGACAATTAGAATCAGAAGAGTCGCCACCAACAAACAGGGCACGATGTAATGAGATTCGGGGGGGAGGGGGGGCTCTCAGTTGGACCCTCTCAGTAAGCCCTGCTAACAGCCACAACCAAACAGTGACATGAGCAGGTCTGAGCACCTGCAGTGAGTCTCGGCCTGCCCATAAACACCGTCCATGAATCTGTCCAGGTAAACTAGCTAAACGTTTACCCAGAGCAAAGACCAGCAAGGGCTTGTATCATGAACCAAGGTTTGGTGGTTTAAAAAAAAAAAAAAAAAAAAAAACAGGAATGCAGTGCAATTATTACAAGGCGCGGCACAGTGATATGTGCACGTGTGTCGGGCTACGCAAGTCACTTGAAAAGGGGTTTTCTGAGGCCACTTGTGATGTAGTGGTGACTAAAGGATTATCTAAATATTTACTGTAGCTTAAAGAAAAGACAGCTGGTTTTTTCACAGCACATAGCTTCTGGAATTTTGATTCGAAACCAACTAACGTTTTACAGATTCAGAATGAGTCTGAGGCAGCAGCCATGCACAAAGCAGCATCACGAGGGCTCTGCGCTCACCACAGCATGCAGATGGTGCATGGCCCCATGTGGGCTCCTGAGCAGCACGCTTTTCAGACTGTGGATGGTTTGGTCTACAGTGGCCAGTCATAGTCATTTGCTGAGCCATAGTCCCAGCCAGGGCAGAGAGCTCAGGGCTGCGAAAGGAGAGGAGCACAGTCACTACCAGTCTCCAACACAGCATGCAGAGCAGATGCTGAGTTGTGTTTAGATTTTTGTGGACTGAATGACTGTTGAGGCACCTAATCAGCTGCAGTATTAGGGGGATTCATATTAATCTCCGCTGTTTCCCCTTGACTGCATGAGGGCATAAGGATGAAGGAGGCCTCTCTCGAAAAGAGCACTTTAATGAGGGGCTCTGGCAGAGCGTGGCGAGGAGGCCGCCGCACTGGGGGGACCCAGCGAGACGAACAGCACTGGGTCTGGCCCAGGGGAATCCCCACACTGGCCGCCCTGAGACGGCTCGCCAGCCCACGGTATGACCAAGTTTATGGAGGACATTACATGATCAGAGTGCACACATGCGCTCGCCAAACAGAAATACCAATCGACACAAAAGCCTCTAAATCAATACTGATTAAGAGGCATCCCAGTGGTAAACGCAGATTACTATGTAAACATGGAGCTCTCTCGGCTGGGAGAATCACTATTGCCCCCAGTAAACAGCATCATTATTCAGTCACTGGGACACCTCTACAGCAGAAAAACTCTGGGTGCCACCCGTCCACTTGACAGAGGGCGAGAGAAAGATGGAGCGCATGTGGGTATGGAACCAACAACCGATACATGCATGTGTATCACCCTCAGAGTGAAAAAGCACCATCCTGTGCTTGACCAGCCCAGTGAAACTGGGTGACAAATGGTCCCAATGCCCCACCCTCAATGAAGGCAAACTGAATAAACCTGGAAGCGCCGACAAACAATCGTGTTCTCTGAGCAAAAAGGGCAACCACCACCTACATTGATTAAATAAAACTATTTTAGTTTTCATGGATTACAGCTTGTTCAAAGCTTGCAATCTCCAAGTGTGTTTTCAGGAGCAACATCTCAGAGTAAATGGAATAAATCCATTTCAAATGTTCACATTTAAGTTGCCTTCTGTACACGACAAGCACGTTTCCCAAGAGTTCACTGCTTGGCAAGACCCGTCTCTCAGCACATCACTTAATCAGAGCTGAGGCAAACAGTGCAGAGGCATAGCTCTTAACCGGTAACCGGCGGGGCAGAACAGCCCAGCCCAATCTGGACTGCAGGAGCAGCACACAGCTGAGCGCACAGGATGCAGTCCAGGGAGTGCATTATCTTTATGAAGCCGCGTCAAAACGTTGACGAGATAGAGACAGTGTGACAGGTGTTTGTAAACACTGCAGTCTGAGCCAATGGCATCCCACCAGAATGTTCTATTTACACGGGTCCTGTTCAGGATTTTGGATTCCTCTCTGACGTCTCAGCTGTGCAGCTGCATGGAGCACAACACTTCAGGTACCTGGCCTGAAGCGCTCTCTCCTGCTTCTGGTCTAAACACTCCAGGCACGTCCGTCCCAAACCACAGAGTGCTGAGGACCAGGGGCTCACACTGAACCTCGTCTGTGTCCGCCTAGTCATGATGTAGGGATGCACTGGTTGTCAGTCCCCAAGAGGATCTCTTGAGGCATGAAGACACACAGCTGCTGCCGACCATGTGAAGCCTGAGCACCACACACATCACAGAGCAGAGCAGTAAACTGACAGTGTCTGCATGAAAACAACACAGGGTGCCTAAAGAGAACATTAGAAGCACACAGAGCAACACACACTCAACAATATCTGATTCTCACTGGTGGAAAGTATTTTATTTAAAGTGCTAGTAAAATAGAGATGGAAATGACAGAAAGCAGGACAGTGTGCATGCACTTTTTTTTTGGGGGGGGGGGGGGGGGGGGGTAGTCCCGCCACAGGGTTTTTTAACCCCCGGCCGAATTATTTACCCTTAAGTAAT
>JAODLD010000069.1:18214255-18252355 GCA_026781065.1 Mormyrops boulengeri
CCCCCCCCCCCCCCCCCCCCCCCCCCCCCCCCCCCCCCCCCGCCCGCCGGCCCCCCCCCCCCCCCCCGCCCGTCGGATGGGTGGAGCATTCTTCAGGAGCGTGTGGAGGTGCTGTATGATGCTTCTCCCCAGTGCAGAAACCAGAGACCTACCCTTTCTGTACCTGAGAGACAGAAGTTGCTGCTTTACTGATGATTAAACCTTTCATCTAACAGAAGGCCATTCTAACAGCAGGGATCCATCTGCAATCAAACAGGCCCTGCGTCAAGCAGCCTACAATTAACATGCAGCAACAAAATCACATAAAGTGCAATTAAGGTCCAGGACAAGAGGCTGGACAAGCGATGTTCGGTTTCTATATTAAAGTCAGACCTATTCATCTCAGCTGCCTGTAGGGGGTGGGGGTTGGATTAGCCTGACCTACACTTGACAGCAGCAGCACGGTTCAGAAGTTCAGCTCTCCCTGCAGCGACCATGCAAGTGGGCGGGCAGGGCGACCCGTTCGGTGTCCCACGGGTGGGATACTTAGGGCTGGCGTTTCAGCACCCCTAACCACTCTAAAGCCGCTTAAAGCCACCGCGGCTTTGCACGTGGCAGGAGGGGCTGCAGCTACTCGGGGGTAGAGAGGAGGCAGCACGGCTCACACACACTCCTACTACATGCGAGTCCCTGCACTCTGCAGTTTATCCTTAGAGTGCAGGGCATCCTAACAACAAAAGGCTTTCTTTACAGCAAAAGGCCTTCAAGATAGGGTAGGGTGTCCTTCCAGTGAAAGGCCTTCCTTACAGCATTGGGTACGCTTACAGCAAAAGGTCTACTTTACAAAGCAGGGTGCATAAAATAACTATGAATAAAATACTTTCCTATGTAGAGAATGTGCAGCAAGCCCCTATCAGCCCCTATCGCGTACACAGCATCCCTCCTACTGCACCCCACTAGCACTCCCCCGACCACACCTAGCCCCAGTGACATGACTCATCTCACACATCAAAATAAGCCACTTTTGAGTTCATTGGGTTCCACTTAAGTAAATGGAAAGACTTCCCCCTGACAAGGTGAAGCTCCCAGGGGGTAAAGTGCGACCCCTTGCCCAGGGCACCAGGCCACATGACTGCCAGCATGACGGGCTGGGTGATGGCTGGCCAGTCAGCCAGCCAGCCATCCGCGTCGCGGTAAAGACCGTTGGCAGCGCCTCTTGGCCACTGGCTTACAGGCCAGTCAACACCTCCTTGTTGTCCCGGTTGTTAGCACGTCTCCAAGGCAGCTGTGTGGACGCCGGCTCCGCCGCCCTTTCTATTTAAGAAGAGAATGTCACCGGCTCAGATGGCCCCCACGTCACCGCTTCCAGCCATTATTCATTCGATGCTGCACACAGGTGTTTATTCAACCCCCAGCCCCACCTAACCCCACAGTTCATTTGAAGCAAGAAAGTTCTGACCCGTTTCCCTTCAAGATGTGCTTCAAACCCAAACGTGACCCACATACAGGGGTCTTTCTTTTTCAAATCCTTGCTTCCACTTACTGGCGCAGCTTCACACTCTGAATAGAACTGAACAAGAGCTGAGAGGAGCAGCGTTTGCCGGAGGCTTCCATGACGCTGTAAGGGAGAAGTGGCTTGGCACGTGTGGCAGGCGAGCGAGGTGTCCATCTCCAGCCGGAGTGCCGCGTATAGCTAGCATTAAACACTAGATCCCACACATGTATTGAGGCCAAATATAATTTGGCATTTTCTCGTGCTGAAATACATCTTGAAATATTAGAGGCCTACAGTTTTGATGGCCTTTTTTAGAACACTGGAGCTGCTGCTGGAAAAACAATTTTCAAATGTTGAACAGCATAAGAAACAGCTCAGGGTCCTTCACCCTAAACGATCTGATGATTGACTAATCTAGTCCAACCCCCACAAAAAAAAGACTCTCTCAAGCACATGAATACCATTCCACTATGACTGAGGGTTTTCAGACTTACCAAATATAAGCAGTTCGAGCCCAGCTTTGGCAGAATAATTACGTGTCTGTGGGCCCCTGACAAGGCGCTGAACCCCCAGCTCCATGGCCTGTGGTTGCACTTTGCTCTCCCCTACATGTGGGCTGCCACTAATGACTATTTTTCTATTAATTAACCTACCAACTATTTTACCAATTGGTCGATTAATCTAAACGAGTATTTTTCCTCCAGAAAATCAAACTGACCGTTGAAGTTAATATTATTTTGACAAACTGCATCATCACAGGGATTTACATAATGGATGCCAGCTTTTCAGCACTATATGGATGTTACACCCACAATTCAATAAGCAGAATAGTAGTATGCCTGAAATATTAATGAGAGGCGTATTGTGATGCCCAAAAGTTAGTAATCTGTATAAATTTGGCATATCCTTATGCTTAATAAATTCAACTAGCGGAGCACACTGCATGTAGCTGTTCTGATTTATCATGGAAGCAATAAGCACTGAAGTCACAGTGAAGAAAGGGACAGCTCAGCAGACACATCTCTTAAAAGAGGAGATATTGTGGTTAAACAAGGTAAAAAGATGTTGGTGGGTGGCAGTACTTTTTCGCAGTTTAAAGTCTGACATTTTTTTGGTATAGTTTTTTTTCTTTTTATTTAGTATCCGTTTTTGTTTTAGTTTACAGTAACACTGGTCCCAACAAACCCCACACGCATGAACACACACTGGGATCATCAATCAATAAAGAATAAGCCCAGATTCTAGCCTAAACATTTTCTCAAACACTTACTCAATGGAAATTCTAAGGTGACGAGCAGACAATATACTAATGGTAACTAATGGTAATACTAATGGTAATTCATGAAACGAGAATTATTATTATTATTATTATTATTATTAATTATTATTATTATTATTATTATTGTTGTTGTTGTTGACCAGCTGATTCATTTGAACTGTGGCAGGATGTTGGGTCATAGCAAATTATCCCAATAGCTATTCATTTGTATATCCATCAGCTACAAAACACAAATCTGGTATAAACACAAGAAAATTATATCACCTCTTCCAGTAATAATTAGGCGTATCAAAACATTTGGTAGAGAATGTACCATCAGCATGGATGAGTTACACATCACTGCAAATTTGTTCAGAATGCATAAAAGCAGGATTTGCAAGATGATTTATCGGCGGGACAAATTTTAAATCATGTGCATGCCATGCCACTTTATGAGAGCATGATTAAGACAGGCATACAAATGGACCCATACAAATATTTATGACTAGCTTCTCTCAGGAACTTGAAATCAGAATGGATGTACATCCGACAGGGCTATAATATTGTGAACATTCACTTAAAGCAACTGCAGATGGCCTCAATCTCTACCGTATGATCTGATTTCACCAACTCCATGTTCCAGGGCTAAAATCATGAAACGATCTGGACATGGCACATGCGATCATTCACACCCTACCGATACACTACCGATAAACCTCCATAAACATAAGGGGAGAGGCAGAACCAGAAAGACCCACATTATTCGGAGGTAGCATATTATCCAGAGGTAAGCACCGGTATTGTAAGAGAGGTGTGTATTAGCCGCATGTAGGTATGCAGTGGCAGCGGCAGGGTCCTGATGGGACATAAAATAACCGGCAGCGGCTGAGTATGTGTGGGTTTATTAGCCCAGCATTTTAGGAGCATGTTGGGAGGGGGCTTAGGGACATGTAGAGTTATCAGCTCCTGTAACACCATTAACCCTTTGTTTAAGGAGGCCAGGCACATCCAGAGGACATGGGAGAACATGGGAGGACACGGCAGCTTGTCATACTGCACTCCCCATCAAGTTTAACCCACCCAACAGCTTGATTTATTTACCTGCTTATGCTTATTGCGACTTCACAGCCATGTGATGAGTGCTTGACCAACTGAACACGATCGTCCCGTACTTAAATTACCCAATCGGCATGCATGCTCAAATGTCACGATGTGCACTGCTAGCGGATTTGAACTGGAAGCAAACGAGATGGTACGAAAGTTTGTTTTTCATAATTGGTGAACACTAAATAAGTCTGGTTTTACCCTTAACACTGCTCAATACCAGGTGGTGCATTAAGCTAAATTACTAAAACAATAGCTGAATACACTCACTGGCCACTTTATTAATTATTAACCTTGCTAGTACCAGGTTGGACCTGTCTTTAGAACTGCCTTAATTCTTTGTGGTATAGATACAACAAAGTGTTTGAAACATTCCTCAGAGACTCTGGTCCATGCTGACATCACACAGTTGCTGCAGATTTGTCGGCTGGACCTTCATGACCAGAATCTCCCACTCCACCACCTCCCGTAGGTGCTCATAGATATCACCCATAGTAGTTGGTTTGAGCAATATCTAATTTTTCATACTGTCCAGACATTACACCTTAACATATGGTATTTTGACTGCATTTTAGAAAGAAATACTATTCCGGTATCATAAAATCCCCCAAGATACAGTTTCACCAATAGGAAATACTGCAATAAGCTGTTACCATAATACCACTCAAGCCTACCTTTTCAGATTCATAAACAAGAAAATAACATCTTTAAGTGCAAATGTGTAAGAAACGTGTGGTTAACTGTACTATAAGAGGTTTAATGCACTCCAAGAGGTGCATTATACGTTTTTAAATGCACTCTGCGTCAGGTGGTTCTTCACCTCCACAGCCGTGCATTTAAAAACGTATAATGCACGCTTTGGAGTGCATTAACCCTTACCTATTATCTGCAAATAAAATGTTGAGCTGTGATCTATTGACCTAGAGTAGCTACTGACCTCAAGAGTTTATAATGTTGGTGCTTGGTGTGTTATGTGGCGGGGGGGGGGTGTTAGATGCCGTAATTTCACTGTTCATCCCATTTTTTTTTTATTATAATACTGCATTTCTAAAGAAGTCGTCCAGGCCTACCACGGTCCACAAGTTTTGTCTGTTGAGTGGCATTTAAAGTGGGTGGCTGTGATGTTAGTTCGTCCTGCTTTTAGCGCACATGCCCCCCACACATCCTCTGGGGTGAATTCTCTGTGTGTAGCTGACCACTGAAATGTAGCCATGTTTCAGGCCTGATTCACCCAGGGAAGTGACACCCCAACGAGGAAGGGAGGGGGGTGAACACTGTCTGGACCAAGTGCGTTCTCCCGTCCCTCTTGCTGCTTCAAGGTTGGGAGGTGTGTTTTTATTGCATCTTGCCCCCTGCTCCTGTCAACACATGCTGACCCCCACAGCCCCTGATTAATGCTCCTCTGCTGTGACTCTCATCCACTCAGCACATCGTTGAGAGGCTCTGAAACGGCACAGCAGTTGCATCCCCCTGGGCCTAAGCCCGGCCTGTCAGTCCCAGGTTAGAGGACTATTAACTGGGCAGATTTACTGCTACTAACTAGTGCTTGGTGGCAGCTCATCTGAAGGGACTCTCAGACATTTTCACTATGATCAAGCTGTGGCCCGTCACAGTGCCAAGTCACCAAGCCCCAGCTCCAGTCAGCTCCTCTCCTTCTGATCGACCAGCTTGATATTAACACTTAACGCCCCACCTGACCACTCTCTTAAAGCACCAACACATACAGGGCTGCTTTCATAGCAGGCTGGAGGAAGCTCTCATATTTGGTACTTAGGAAAGGCCATGAAAGCCAACCTGACCCCAAGGACACAACACATCCTTCACAAGTCATCGCAAGATTAAACATGTAAATATGCGTGTTCCTGCAAGGATTCTCACATCCGATAGGCTGACAGGATCTTGTGTCGTTCTCATTTGATTCCCTAATGGTAGAATGAGCTGCCGAACCACATCCGGTCATCAGATTCCCTCTCCACCTTCAAGAAATGCCAAGACCCATCTGTTCCATGAATTCCTCTACTAACCTAAGGCGACTACGTTCATTGAATGCTCTTGTTGCACTTCAGGCCCTTGAATAGTCCTATTATGTTCTTACTTTGTTAAAAGTTGTGTAGTTGTACATTTGTGCAGTTGTTGAGTACTGCTCGCGCTTGTACCTGGGCAGTCATTGGAAGTTCAGCCTAGCAGAAGTTCAGCAGACTCGTCGACAGCACGTATGGATGTAATATGCTATTTGCCTTATTTGCACATCACTTTGGACGAAAGCATCTGCTAAATATGTAAAATCCATCCATCCATCATCGCAGGGGAATATGTCAAATGGAAATGGCAGCACTGAGTCGGCATAGGGACAGCATGGGGTTACTTACCTTTAGAGCTATCCCCCCCATCTCCTCTACCTGCACTCCAAGAGCCAGGCTGAGAGACGGAGGGGCAGTGAGCGTGTCCTCAAAACGAAGATAAAGCTGTGCTCTGGTGTAAGGTCTGATAGAGGTTGCCAGGGGAAAGACACAGGCATACTCCATAATGGAAAGCCAACTCACAGGTTAGGCCAATGGAAAAGAAAGCTCAGCCCCCCCCCCCCTCCCCAAACCAACACCATGCAAAGGGAGAGCAGTTGTAAATTCTTCAAGGGCCACACACTTGCAGTACTTTGGGTCCACGCTTTGGTTGGGTGCCTGACATTTATTACACAGAGTTTAAAAATAAACAATAAGAAAAGATTCTTTCACATGGTGGGAGAGTGTCCTTTCTAATCCTGGAACGGACAGGTTATTCTCATGATCGGAAAAATATATTTTTAATTGCACATTCACCAGTTAGAATGCTGAATATAAACAGAGCGGCCTACTACTAACGCAGTAACAAAAATAGCAGAAAGAGCCCGGCTCATTATAGCAGCTCGTACAGTTAAGGGCGCACAAGGGCAGCCTCCCCACAAATACACACGCTGCAGAGATGGCCGCCCACCAGATGACATGAGTTATGGCACTACCTCCCACCATGCATTTGCCAGCCACGTTCCTGTGGTTCAGTTTGGCGACGGCACAGTGTCAAAATGCAGAGCCGCTAAACACGTCACAGCTGCACATCCCTGGCTCAGCGCAAAGCTTGACCTTGATCTTTAGCTCCGGCACTGGACTAGCTTCACTAGAAGTGTGGAGGAAGCCAGACCCTGATGCTCAAGGAACTGCTATAGGGCGCCCACTTACAGTTGGGGCTGCAGGACAGGAACACACATGTGCGGTGATGACTGGGGAGGCACGGAGCTGCCTTGACTGGACTCACAACCTTAAAAACCAAATCAGGCAAGTTAGGCCAATTAAAGCTGTATAGCCTGCTATGGTAAATGTCAACAGGCCGGCGTGGAATTCTTTGTATGTGCCCAGTCATTAGGTGGGGCATGACTGTAAGCTTAAAGGCCATAAAAGGAGGTCAGGTCACATAATTCATCAATGGCCATAGTATCAGCGGGGCTACAGAGCTGCGTTCCACTGAAACATGCTCAGGTGACTCAGGATCTGTTCAGAGGACCACACAGATGGACACTGAGCTGAGGACATGCCTGTGCACTACAGCAAATGACCAACCCTGTGAGTGATCAAGGCAATTTTTCTTCTGGAACTGTTTCATTGATGTACACAGCTATTTACAGAAGGGAAGTGCAGGTGCGACACCTCAGTGGCATGGTACCCGCAGTACCCAAGGGAAGACCTCAGGTACCACAGGGAAGCATGCTTCACATGCCAGTGGCTACCAGGGACCAATACAGATACAGCATCATAGATAATCAGAGCCACAGCAATGAGGCAAATCACATGATGCTCAATGATGCTTTAAAATCAAACTGACCTTGAATTAAAAAGGCCAACAGAAAACCTCCCATCACGCCTTGCCAGATCATCCTCAGTGCCCCCACTGCAGGCACAGGATCTTCCCAGATACACCACTCAATTAGAGGTGTGCTTGTGAATCCTGTTACTGTTAAAAAGCTGGAGGGCCAGCTGTCACTCAAAGCCTGATCTCTCTTTGAATCTTGGGAGTGTCGGAATGGCTAAACCGATATTTGTATGAATAAAAATGAGGGGATTTAGTCAGACAGCTTTCTCTGCAGACTTGTCAGAAATCTGACCTTTGCAGCTGGAGGTTGGCTGAGGGGAGATTTAAAGATTTCAAAAGTAAAGGCTGGAGATGGCTACTGCATAACAAAGCCAGGAGAAGATGAGGAGAAAGGGGAAAAAATATCTCCCCATAGGAAACAGCTTGCAAAAGCACATGGACAGTATACTTCCCCTCCCCCATTCTTAAACAGGAGCATTTTCCACTTGGCACCCAATGAAATTAATACAATGCAATTGAAAAGGGGCCCAATATGGTTAAGATAGTACTAGCGTGATAGCATTAGGCAGCAAGTGCTCCACATGTGCCATGAATGTTTAGTATAGAAATTGAAAATAATTAAGACCAGCCATATTATACAGAACTCTAAAGACACCCTGCCTCCCAAAAAAACAATGTCCTTTTACATGACTGACAGGCCACCAGCTCTAGCGAAGATCACAATGTCAGGACACCTGAACAACCACCCTGTTAATATTCCCAAAGTAAGGAAAGCATCAAGTACAGGAGAAACTTTTTAACACATAATGCGTCTTTTAAGCATGATCACACATGAAGTACGCTCAGCACCTGTGTGTGGGTATCTAGGTAACACACCACCACAGTGACTTGCTAGAGTCACAGGTGTTTGAGCACCTTTGGCAGAGGGGGAGCAGCAGCCGATTCCCACCATGCAGGAAGGGGCGGGCGGGGGGCTCACAACAAATGTTTCTCCGTCACAGGATTCTTTCACTGTATGTTCTTTGTTCAAAATAAAGAAATTCATGTTCCAGAAGTGCAGGAAATTATTTTTCGAATGAGAGACAACACTTCCTTTCCCAGAACAATTTATCTCCGGGGCTGACAAGACTCCTGCTATATTTACCCAACTGAATTTGCAGATGATATACTTCCAGCTGCACTCTATACACATGTTCCTGTCAATCACAGGAAAACACAAGGAAGAAAATGGAAGCTTTAAGCAGGGCAGGCTGCTGAGAAATACTCATGGCTAATCCACACTTCCTTTGCAGTGGGCCTTTGTTGTTAAGGGAAGATAAAATACCCTGTGTGGCAGGAATTACAGTGCTTTCATTAGCTGACAGCTGGGCCACAGAGGCCGAAGAGCACATCAACCTACCACACAGACCACAGATAGACGCAGGGGAGAAAAGGCTAAGCTTCTGTTTATGTTGCTGCAAAACAGAGAAGAAAAAAAAATGAGAGAGATTGATCTGTCAAGAGCTGAGATTGTATTGTGGCCCTGTTATCCGATCTGCTCTTTGGACTTGCATCTTTCACCAGGACACGAACATACTGGGCACGTTACCCGACATGATGAGAAGTTTGCCAGGCTACCACAGTACTTCAGCCGCTGTCAATGACCTCTCACACATGCCTCAGCAAAATAAATGAGCAGTTACACAGAATTTAAACATGAGACGCATCTCTCCAGGTTCCAAGATTCATCCCTTTCCCAACACTAATGGAAGGTCTAAACATATGTGGGACCAAAATAAATCTGAGGAGTGTTTGCTGGAAGTAAGGCCAATTTCAACCAAACATTAAAAAGCAGCGAACACCAACCAAAACATAACAGGTAAGGGGGAACGCACAAAACCAATTCTTCCTTGTTGCATTCAAATGACTAACCAGGTCTTTGGAAGATGACCAAGACAAGAAAAAAAGCATAGCTGATTGCTCCCCCATCACAGCCAGCCGCGTCTGTCCATCTTAGAGGTGCTCCCTGGAGGGCACTACAAAGACCGGCAGAATGGTGGAGTATGCAAGGCACTCCATGTGCTCACAACAGCGGCAGAAAGCACAGACTGACTAGCTACTGCTCTAACCTCACACTAATTGTCTTCGACCTCTTCACAGGGATTGGCTGAAGCTAACAAATTCATAAATAAAAAAGACATTTATTACAAAAACTTCTGAATCCTATCAATAAAATCCATTTTCAGAGAAGGCCTCCAAATTGCCCAGTTTGACCACCATTTATACAGATCTCCAAACAGCAAATAGCTGAATAATGTGAGCATCACAATAACCTCCATATTTCTTCCCTTTGCGTTCATGTTTCAGTAATAAACACTTATCTGAGCACAGGGGGGTGTTCCATGAAGGGGGATTTCTCAGTTAGCAAGGTTACTCAAGCCAGAAGTCATGACAGTCCAAAAAGAGCTAACGTGGATCCCTGTTGGACAATCATGACTTAAGTTAGAAGTCTCTAACTTCCCCAACAGAAATCCTCCTCTGTGGAACAATCCCAAGGTCTTCTAAAGAGAACAAACACAGCTAACACCTGTAGGCACCATGTCTGAAGTGAAAGCTACCCATAACTTGCAGTGTGCCATCTCCTGCCATCGGAGGCAGCCTCCACTAAAGGGGTGAAGAATGAGTTTCTTCTGTGATGTACACCTACAACTGCATTTACACCTGCAATCCCTGTACTGCTCCCTCCCTAGCAGATACTCAAAGCTTCAAACTCCTGATTACATCAACTGCTATAGTTAGAGACCATGTGCAGCTGACAGTTGGAACGAAGCCCCTTAAGCAACGGTGACCCCGTGACACAGGCAGCAATGAGTCACTCCTATAAGTCTCCTTAGATATACAATCAATAATGTACATTTCTTTACCTAATACATACGTACATTGGGGTGCAAATCTCACAGGTTGTCATGTGCTCAGGAACCAAATCACAACATGCTGCAGTCTCGATGTAAAAAGAGAAAAAGTTAAGAATGGTTCCCTGTATTACATCCAGTACAACACCTGGCACCATGTGGCAGCTGATTTCATGATCACACAACGAACAGTTGGATACAAGAAGTGACCTGAAGCGACAGTGTTGGCCAGCACTTGGCGAACACACCGTAACATTTACCTTGGCCTCCTTGCTCATTACAAGGCATTTAACTAAATGATGAACAAACACTAATATAGTTTCTCAGGGATTGGCTATGATAAACTGAATAATCCCAAACAGTAAGACTTCGGAAAGATAATATTGGCAGACACCAAAGGCCATCCTCCCTCTGTGGAAATCTCTCGCACACCTGATTAAATATGCACTCCTTCTCTGGACAGAAAAGGTACCTTGAGCTCAGAGGCACCCTGACTGTATTAATTCCGAGGTTCCAACTGAATCTGATTTATCACCTTGATGTGATGATGGGACACAAATGAACCCTAAAATATGGTTCTAGACACAAATCTGAATCAGAAATGTCCTAGAAATGTGGAGACAGTGCTGTTTGGCCCTGCAGAGCACCATGACCAAAGCGCTAAGCACCAGGTCCATTAGCCATGTTCGAATGACACAGCCACAGAGTGAGATGCCTCACCTTTAATATTGTTCAGCAGGTCCTTCAAATGGCTGAAACTGTTCAGGAGAGGATCCTGTTCTTCATCCTGAAGGCAGAGAAAAATGAGGAAACCTTAGGAAAAGTGTCCCTAACCTCACACAAACAGCAGTGTGACGGGAACATCCGAATACCATCTAGCTGGCAAGCAACAAATTATTAATATGTGCTCTAAGAGCAAAATATTTAAAAACATGTAAGTAAGAGATAACATGCTAATGTTAATCCAAAATTGAGAAATGAGGCACAGAGGCATACCAGGGGCGTGTGCGTGCTCCATCTGGAATTCCGCTTAATTGCTCCAGCAACTGCACAGATTTCACCTTGAACAATGTATATATTCTTGTCTACCATGGTGAAATCTAATGAGAAAGATAAAAAAAGAATACATGAGTAGTGTTACACCTTCACTGTATCAACATCTGAAAGCTTTATGCCCAGTTCTACAAAAGTCAGTTATAAATGAACGAACATTTTAAATAAAACATGAAAAATTGTACAATTCCAAACTACTCTAACTGAATAATACCAGATATCATATATTGGACAGAAAATGGAACTGACAAAATATTATCATCTTAACAACTTAATATTTGAAAAGGATTGAGCAATACATCTGAAAATTGAGGATTAACCTGTCGAACAAGGCAAGAGAAAGATATGTCCGCATGGTCCTAGATTTCATGCGGAACATTCATGTTACTATATTCTGAACTCTAACATGTGCACACATCACGCTGAAACCATCACGCAACATTTATGCAGGCCAGTCAGTGACTTTTCTTCATATAAATGTAAGTGAACCTGATCTTCGACATCTATCAAAGAAAAAGTACCACTTTAGTTAGAAAGACAGAATTAAGCAGGATACAAAAAGTATATTGTGCATATGCTGAACCAAACCCACACCAAGATAACTCCACCTTAAAGTAGGGCAGGGCATTCAATGAAATTGTAATTTCAATTATGATTTTGTCTTCCAACGATTATCAAAACAAAATGAATCAAGATAAAACGATTGTTGTGCAAAATCTCATTTCGCAATGATGCCCTTATTTTGTCTTGTTATAAATGCAGTGCACCCCTTTCCCAGTACTTTTTATTTGTTTCTCAGTTGAATTATATTTAAGAGTTGAAGGAAATTCACTGTGAAAAAGACATTTATTTAAATTCAATTAATGCATGATATGCCAAAAGTCAATGAGCAATTGGATTTAAATAATTGTGATCTCAAAATTGACTAAAAACATCATGATTATGATTTTTACCATAATCAAACAGCCCTACCTTAAATAGAAACTTCATTTCCAATCAAGTCTTTGGGCTCATGTAAGCCCAGATGGAGAAGGAACACAATAATCTATATAACATGGCCAAAGATCCTGATGTGTCTGGCCCACGCAATAATCTAGCCCCCAAATGCCAACCTGTAAGCAATGAAGAGTAAGGCTCTTTAATTACTTTACAACTCCCTAGTTGAGCAAACTAAGCCCCATAAGTTTTATCTTGTGTTTAACACCTATAACATTAACCGATACCATAATATATAACCAATATGCACCAACTGTCCACTTAAACCAGGCATACTTCAGACACATCTGTAACAGAAGCTTTTCCTTACTGAGGCATGTGGCTTAGCATCTAGCCAGTGGCTCAGAGAAGTTTATAGTAGTAGCAGTAGTATTTGGTAATTTTTACAGAAAGCATCTGGAAACCATCTGTAATCTATGCACAAACAAAAATAATGAGAGGGCAGCTGAATTCACAAAGCAATACATACACTGATGTGCTAAACTGACTGGGGACCCAGCAGACATAGTACTATACAATTACATACAGGCAAAACATAGATCACAAGTTAAATGTATTGCTCACATTTCTCAGTATGAAATTCAACAATTTTTGTAGCCATACAATGAGCATGCTTTTCAAACTGCAACCAAAACACATATGCGACCTTTTATTGAGTGTGCCAGTTAAAACTGCATCTGTGCCAGTGTATGATAACCATCAGGATGTTCTGCTCCTGCATGAGTGCTGTATTAATGAATTGTGATTGAAAGTTTTTTTTTTTTCTATTTCCCTGGTTCAGTGTGTCTTTTTTTTTTTGCCGAGTTGGTCTCTCCCTACCTGCACGCAGGAGTATATATGTATATGCGCACTGATTAAGAAACACACACAACAATCCCTTTAGCTGTGGTGTTAATGCAAAAAGGAAGCAGTCTATAGCTGATTATAATAAACAAAATGAGAAGAAAGAGGATGAGGCTGGTGGAGAGGGAGTGCCAAAAACAGACCAAGACAGACCCAAGGGATGATGAGAGTTCAGATTAAAATATTTTGCAAGAACATTACTATATCAAGTCTTGAGTCACTGTCAATCATTCGACAAAATAAAAACCAGGGTATGCAATGTAGGACAACTATTCATCAGCATGCAAGGTCACTGATTAATATCGCGCTGCACCAAAAAAAGGGGAGCGACCAAATCATGTGCTGGTGCGACCAAGTGAGAAAGCTGGTAGTAGCAATGCTACCACTGGAACAATTAGTCCGGAGCCCTGTACCTATCCATTCATTGGTCAAGTGTGACAGATCAATACGCTGAGTGCATAGCATAATCACTACACAGGTGCTCCTTATTATGGGGTCAATAAGGCACAATGTCCCAGATGCCTCGGGTTCTGCAGGACCATGCCACTGGCATGCTGGGTACAGGATTGTCTACTAACCATACATGTCCATTTCTCTACCATAAGGTACTTCTGCTTCTGGGAGTAAATCCAGCCAGCTTCAAAATTTCAGACCACATGGCCTGCATGCTCACCAGACATGACAATCATTAAGCATCTTTGGGATGCTCTGGATGGGTACAACAATATCAGACAACATCACTTGAAGTCAAACAGTGGGACAACATTCCACGGGCCATGATCTTCAACCTGATCAACTAAGTTCTGTTGCTGCTAAACAAACAGTGGTCACATGAGATACAAATGAGGGAATTCATTACCCAGACCCACTTTGTTTTTCTGGGTATCTGTGCCCAAGAAAGGCTACTTTATATATTTCAGTTGTAGGATTTCCATTTAGCAATTTCTTTTCAATAAAAACTTTGAATTGGTTGAGTGTTGCATTTTTATTTTTGTTCAGTACAATTAAAGTAATGGTATATCAGCTGGAGACACCTTGGACAGGAGGCCAGTACATCAACGGAGTACATGTATACACTAAACTCAGCTTCATAATAACAATCCATCTAAACAGTGTCTTTTGATTGCGGAAGGAAACTACAGCTCCTGGATGAAGTGCAACACATCCAGATCCAGAGCAGGAAATGAGCTTATAACTGAACTATGAGCAGGTCATTAGATATGGCCAGTGATGTGACTCTTCGGTTAATTTACTAGATACTGAAGGATACTTAGTGCCAAAAAAATCCTGTGTGCACTAACAATCAGTACTGAATTATAACACCTAAATGTGTTGGTAAATTGAAACAAACATTACAATTTGTAATCCTAAATTCTGAACTCTTTGGAATAATACTGGGATGGGTAATCTGAATTTTTATTTTATAAGTTGCTGTCAACTGGACATTTTGGCCAAGAAAATGTGCAACCCGACAATTTCAGTCCAATGCTGATACCTGGCACGGTTTCCCCCATCAATGACACAGGCCTCCATGACCAATTTTGCCCATTACCGTAGGTAACTAACGATTTCTATGAGAGACTGTAGAGACTACCGCGGGGGCAGTGATGTACATCGATGCAGGCCCCTTTTAGAAGAGCTGCCTGGGGTTTCATCCTACGGGATTTCATGTTACATACGCACTAGTTATATGTCGAGACCCCCATAGTCAGAGCAGTATAAATACAGGGACGATAAGGTGCTTTAAGGAGGTAGCTGTCTTTCGTAAACAGCTCCCCAACGTTACTAAAAACAGGATTCCAGTCTGAAGTACCACCTACCTAATAACAAACACCTTTAAAAGTGGTACATTAACACTAAAATGCGGTTACACACAGAGCGACAGGAGCCTTCCGGGAGCAGAGACGCTTGTTAGCTTCGAGGCTAACGAGCCGGCCCAGGGCTCGGCCCTTTCGCACAGGTCGGTGCGGTGTCTTTTCTCTTTTTACCCGGCCAAAAAGACGGACAACCTTCTTACTTTTACTCGGAAAGATACAGAGGACAGTAACGGGCAACGAGAGCGAACTGTCACTTTGCACGGCGTAGGTAAAACAAGCAAAACCGCCCAGCTCCCTGTAGCCCTACCTGTGATGGGGAGAATCCAAGATGGCTGCTCGTTCAATTCCCACTGACCTACGCTAGCCAGCACCAGGCAAAATACAAATGGTTTAATTACTGCATACAGGCAAACAAACGCGATCAATGCACGTCAGTATGGATAATGATCAACCACATTTCAGCCGCTGACAAACACGCGAAGCCAGGGCTGAAAGGTAAGGTTTGGATGAGGTGAATCTCTGACGCCGGCGCTTCGCAGACTCACTGACGTGGAGCAGTGGATGAGACGCAACCAAACGTGAGGCGGAAGGAGACGCATGGCACGCTTAGCCACGCCCCCCACCCAGCTTCTAATGTCTATTTAATGTCGGGATGACTCGTGATCGGGTTCGAACGTTTCGGCATTAATACACGTCATATAGAACTGGAAAGACGGCGGGGGAACGTCGGAGTGCTATGCGGCCAAGCCGGGGGATACTAACTGCAGCTATCACTTTAGGTTGAAGCGTAGACAGCAGGAAGCAAGGGCTGTACTAGGCACGGGGCTAAGTCACGGAAGCCAGAGCGCGGCCATCCTACAGATGTATACTACACATACTGTAAGACATATATCTCCAATGAGGTATTAAACTTTTTTTTTGAAATTATACGTCGCTATTTTTGTATGTTTTAGGATGAATAGCATGGGCTCCGGGTCCCCCTTCGAACCTGATCAGGATGGATGGATTGACATATTGTTGGAAGATATGTAATGCCTCGTGATAGAGCATTGAAAATGTCATATTTCATCTGATGTCATGAAATAGTTTAAAGTGTGGAACTTCAAAGGCTTTGCATTGCATTGCAGTCCTTATCAGTTTCAGTAATATCCACAACACGGATCCTATTCATCATTTGACTTTAAAATATATTATATTTTGTTTAAAATTCTCAGTAGAAAGTAAACCCAATCACAAACCTGTATTTACTTTTCTATAAACTGTTTGATCACCTGCTGGGTTTGTAATTGCAACATTCCGTTTGCAAATAAAGGCATGTCAATAGGCTACTAAACAGACTAAAGCAATCTCATGCATGTGCAGTGGCAGGAATGAGGCAAAAAAAATCAAAGCAAGCCATATCATACTGTAAAGGCAATACTATCTCTACACTCGGTATCTAGTGTGTTTCTCCCCTAGAGAGCAGACCCCCAGCCACATAAAACTATATAAATACATAAGACTTAGCCAAATGATAAACATGAGAAGGTATAACTCTGAAATCACGGTTTGACTTTTGGGGTGGGGTGTGCAGATTTCCTTTTGCAACTAAAAGCATAGTATATCTGTTGGCTGGTAAGAATGTTTTAAATGCAAAGGTACCATTCAGGGGCAGAGCAAACATTTAGTCTTGGGGGGGGGGGGGGTAGAAATGCTCAAGGGCCCCTTTCAATTAATACCTTGTTGTATAATGAAATTTTAGTGGTAAATGCAACTTTTAACATGAATGGACATGTAATACCAACTACATCTATTTCAACTATTTCATCTAGTTTCAACAATCTTTCAACAATCTTCAACAAAGTTTCAACAATCCTTCAGTGATGCATCCATAAACAAACTAAACACAAATTGCAACTGGAAAAATTTGTTTTTTCTATATTAAAATATCTTAACCAAAATTTATATATAAATGGAGTAGACATTTCATTTGTGTGTTTTGGTACTTTAAAAAAATTATACCATGTTGAGATCAGCAGGGTGCCCCATATTGTGCTAAGCCCAGGGTAATACCCCCCCCCCCCCCAGTTCTGGCCTTGGTATCATTGCATCTTTCAAATATTACTGTGAATTATTTAATGTGGATTTAATTCTTGCCAGGCCCTGTGTGTGTGCCTATGACTGTGGACCATATGATGGATTGGCACACTATCCAGCATGTCCGGTGTCTTGTGCCCTCTGCTTTCAAGGAAAGGCTCCAGGCTCAGGCACTGAATAAGTGGTGATGGTTGCAGGGACGGACAGATGATGGAAGGAAGGATATTTAACAAGATTTTATCTCCGGATACTGTGGCATTTCACAGGATAACAAGGAATTGTTGCAAACCAGGTACTTATTAATAAAATGGTATTTAAAAATCAAGTGCAATGTCGGTGTGCAATTGTTTTGCGTGCTTGTACACAGATCCTAAAAAAAATTAAATCTTTATACATTTATGGACGTAGTGCTGATCATATTGGGTTTCATTTCATTGAAACATATTTAAATACAATTCGGGTATCAAAAGTACTGGACCCGGTTTCCCGAAACCTTCTTAATGCTACGTCGTTCGTAAGTTCTAACCTTAACTCTTAACGCTCCAACTTGTTCCCCGAAACGTTCTTAGTTAAGCATATATTCTGTAAGATATTCTTTCGTGAGGCTGGTCTGAGCCTCTCTAAGTTGTCTCTTGTTATCGACTCATAGTGCTACATTGTTATCTGTATATGACAATAAAACTTGAAACTAGTGCTCATTTAAAATGAAACTAACATCGATAGGGATACAGATCCATAACCAAACATTACTTGACTAAAAAATAACTGATCCATATGATCAAATGATTTTGTCTAGGTTTCGTCCTTGCGCTCTGAAAGAATAGCGAATTGGCCTCAGTAACGAACGGATTCATATTTTAAGATGAGGAACGCGGTGTTGGCCTATTTATTTATTAATTGGGAAGGAATATCTGCCGATATTGGAGTGGACGCGTTCCCAATATTTCCGAAGGCCCTGGAACGCATGCACACACCTCTGTAAATGTGCCAAAGTTACGGTATATCAAAACTTTGGTTCATGAGGTTGAAAACAGTCGACACTGCAGGTTCATTTACATGCAAGTCTAATAAATTTTCTCCCAAAAGGCATTCTGGAATAGTCCTTAGTAGTCAGTACTGAAGCACATAGGACATTATCTTGTGTTTTGACAGTAACGCAACTTTTGTTTTGGCTATTGTGCCATTACTCGTCCCCATATCAATGACATGACCACAGTTTGGTTCACGCAGGTGTTTTGTAGATCAAATAAAAATAAAATGGTGATACTACAATCCCGGGATGCGGGTTCGCGCACAAAATCAGTGAAAATCATATTTACGGTTAGATGATTCAATTTGCTAATTCTGTATTTTATTCTTTTCAATTATGATTAATGCAATATGTTGAAGGATTCCTGCAGTATTACATTTATAAAGATCTCTCATGCGGGAGTCAAGCAATTGCTGCATGTAGGAAATAATCAATTATCGAGTCATCGATGTCAACCAGTCAGGTGTTTCGACGCTTATTAAGGTCGCACTTAAGAAGTTCTCTTTTGAGCAAACTTTTTCTTTTTTTTCTCCCTTTGAGCAAACTCGTAAGAGATTGTTCGAGAAACATACGTAGAAAAACAAATAGGCTATCTGTCGTAAGATAAATCTTTAGAGTCTTTGTAAGACACTAAGAGTCACCGTTATCGGGAAACCTGTCCCTGTCCTTTAAGCAGTTTGTAACCTGTTTTGATTTTAATCTGGGTTTTATCTGTTGGGGTGCCTGCCCGTTTCATTCTGAAAGCAGGCTTACTCAAAGTGACACATTTCAAACACGGCAGAAAAATACAAAGTTAGATTGGTTTAAAACCAAAGTATATTCTGTTTTTGACTGAACGCATTTGTAATATGTAAACTTTAAATTCCGAAAAGTGCTGGACAAAACCATGTCATTGCTTTGTGCAGTCGTTTGTTTTACTCCATAATTTTAGCCGGAAGAGAATTATTTTCTGGACAGCTGTAGCGTGTCTGTCAGACCGCATCTCCCAAACTGTAAACATGTGGGAGTTATGTTGATTACATGTATTTTATCTGAATAAAAAATGTTTACTTTACAGTAGTGCATCCATTTGTTGAACATTGGTTATTCGCTGTTTATTCGCAGATTCATTTCATGCTAACTTTTTTGCATAACTAACTCACTCCATCCATAGTTTTTGCACAACGCATCATTAACAAAGTCTGAATAAAGAAATACATACTTTGTCATACTGGCTAAAACTGTGACAATTATATTGCTATGCTGGACAAAGGCTTTCAGACCAAATAAATTTGTCAAAAGTTTTTTAAATCGTAAATTAGTATTAACACTCAGTATGCTAGCTAACTTATGAAACACTCAATCACTGAAGTGTAACCATGAGTTTATATTTATATAATTGATTTATAAACAGTTTATTTGCTAATAGATAATATATGTTCTCTGAAATCGGTAACATAAACAGCAGATGGTCTATGTACAGTCGTTACAAAAATTTGTTCGTTCTTTTTACTGAAAAATAGAAATTGAAATTGCCTGACGTATGATTGCAAAACAATGAGTTCATTGCTTAGTAATACTGAATTTGATTTACTTCCGTTGTATATGTGTTTTCGTATCATGAGGAATCGACCAGAAATGGACAAAATGTTATATGCTTAAAGAAGGAAAAGGACGCTTAAAACCAGAAACAGTGCATCACACTGCGGTCCTAAAGCGGCGATCCTCAACCCATGGGTCGCGAACCAAATTTGGGTCGCGGCAAGTTCTGAAAGAGTCGCGAGGCATAGCTGGAAATGTAAGCACTTTAAAACCAGCAAGCTCTAATGCTAATCCACGATCAGATTTCCCAGCTCCAATGCTAGAATTAACCCCAACAAATGGGTCTTTGGTCTGGAAATGCTTAGCGCAAAACTAACGAACACTCAACCAATCCAAGACGTCAAACCACAGACGCTTCATTTAAAATTTACGGGAACATCCAATCAGATTTGTGCGATAGGCATTGATTGGCGTAAATTGCAGAGTGCCCTGCGTGCTTGATCATTAATTAATTTAACTAATTAGTTTAAACCTATACGCGATATAGGGTAGCTGATGAGCTGGCATTGTAAAATTTCGTCGTGGTGACAAAAAGGTTGAGAACCACTGTCTTACGCACACGGCCGAGAGACACGGTGCTGTTGTCCTGTTCTGTTGGTATAATACATATAAATGGTGTAATATATATATAAATAAATAAAACAAATAATAATCCGGTAGCGTTGTGCAAGTTAATACTTGTTGACCAAGGTAACATTAATGTCACCTGGCATGATTAGACGTTATGATCGTTTTAGTTAAGTATAGCCTACAACTAAAATACTGTGGGACCTAAGTAAAAAACAATCTGAAAAGCCACAGATGAATCGTTATGTTTCTAGGCAGTTTTTAACTGTCAGGTAAATGATCGCGACCTTGTCCTCTCTCGCACAGCTGCATGCATGTGTGTGTAACTGGCCCCTACTGGGGGATCACCGGGGTGCTCTGTAACAGTACTCTCTCTTTGTTTCCTTTGGATATTATTGCGACGAGTTTGAAAGCGATCCCCGTCTTCAGCATTCATAGGTAGGATTGCTCGGTCTATATTTAACAATCGTATGTCTTTCGGCATTGAAATCACACTAGTTTAAATTCTTAAATCACAATGAATAGGACAGGTCAAATTGGCGGTCAGGGTACCTTAAATTAAAGATGTGAGGTATCCCACGCATAGTCACCGCAATAAACCGAGTAGTGAATATCTCGGCAATTGTCCTACGAAATGCTCTGTAACAACGGAAGGCTGCAAAGAAAAGCGGGGTAAGAGTGCGGGGTGTGGGGTAAGTGAGAGCCGTGAAGTGGGCAGTCCTTCTCTCCGACGAACCTGTCGCACAAGATATTTAGCATAAAGTCAATCCCCCCTGCATGGGGATCTCTTAGGGTCTCACTCTTCTGCTTTCTTCATGCCAGGCAACAGCGAAAGAAGGAAACTGTCCGTATTATCTTTTCTTTTATAACCGAAAAGGGAACTTTCCGACACCATCAACTCTACAGGACAGCTTTATAACTACAAGTCTTATCGTTTACGAGGATTATTCTAACTCGGATTTAACGTAAGTTACTAGACTCTGTCACTCTCAAACGTTTATTGTGGATATTGGTCCATTTTCAGCGAAAGACGGTGAAAATCAGAAGAGCGTTATTTTCTGCTTCAGCAGATATGTACAGCCTAACTATGCTGCTGCCAACCATTTGTGTGCTCATATAATGCGCTGGCGAATTGGTCAACTAACTCGAATCAATTCTTAAGCATCAGTAGCCTAATGAAATGTGTCCCTTAGTCATCGGGCGTATTTTGACAGGTTTGTCTGTGCGTCGTGGGGGTGAAGTATAAGTTTTGCTAATTTACTTGCACTACCTCAAGCGATGAATGAATTTAAAAGTGGACAATGCATTTCCATTACATTCACTGTTAGATAAACAATGTTTTTAATAGCACAATGAAGTCCGTATAGCATGTGTATGCGGAGATTAAAGAAGTAGGCTACTCGACTGATGCCAGGTTAGGGTTGATCTTATCAAAAGTGAGAAAGGGCACTGTTACGCACTAATTATTCCATATAAACTTTAGAAATGAAAATATGTATGTATGTATGTATATGTATGTGTGTGTGTGTGTGTGGGACGGGGGACGGGGGACGGGGGGGGGTTGGACAGAAAAATATGATATAGTCACACGGTTTAGTGATATGCCTTCCGTGCGGTTCGCTCGCGGTTCGAGCCCTTTCGTCCATTTAGGTTTCCGGTACATAGTCGGGTAAAGATATGTAAATTCTTGGGTGTTAATTTCAAATTTTTCGTTTCCCAGTTCGGACTTTTAGCCTTAAGACTTTATATTTTAAGAAGGAACTTGTATGACCATTTAACTGGATTGTAAAAGGACCCACGTAAATCTAAAAGTGTTAGGCCTATACCATACGGACACAAAAGTACTTTCACCATGTCGTGGGCCTACAAACAGAGGCGACTTAGTTTCCAGCAGTACACACAGTTACGGAAGAGGGTAATATAGTAGACTGGATAAAAGGTTGTCAGTCTTAGGCCTGTGTAACAGCAAAGCCGTGCTGTGCCGTTCCTAGGAATGTAACTTAGTGCTTCCTGCACATATGTGATCACATCGCATTCTTGGTTTTCCTGAGACCACCAGGCGTAGTTTTGTGTGTTTGTGTGTGTTTGTAAAGCCGCCGACAAAGAGCATTGTAGAGGTAAGACTTTTCAGGATCTGCTCTAAACTGATAGGTAGCAGGTGCTCCGGAGCCACAGGAGACTAGCTACTGTGTGAAAAAGAAAGAGAACTACCAGCTCCCTCCTTCTCACTGCTTTTAATATATTATATATTATTATGTTATATTATATTATATTATATTATATATGTATGTATGTGTGTGTAACACACTTCTAAGTACCATTTAAAACATTACAATAAAAAAACGGTGTCACACAGGAAAACGAGCTTTAAAAGACAACAGATTTTTGATTGTGTAAGACCATATAAACACATACATACAAAAATGCAGAAGTACTCATTTCTGATAGGTCGAATAGCAATTAAATATTACGCAAAATCACTTTCACGATTTATATATTTTATGACATTCATATCTTGACTTAGAAATGCGCAGGCATAAAACGCAGGCCAATGTTAAGAAAAAGTGATTTTCCTAGAATATTTGCTTTTAACTCTACTCTGATAGTATCGTATAAAACATTTCTGAACAGTTTCCAGATGGGCCTGTTATAGGGGTTCTGTTCGAAGATGGACTGTATGCTTGTTTCTTAACGATTTATAAGCTAGATTTACTTTTTGTGATTTCCAAATCTAAAAGTTTCTTTAAAGAATATTTAGTAGTTCGGTACGTATTCGATATTTTGAGGTTAGATAAATAGGCTACTTCTGTCCTGTGTTTTAGTGTGTATCTTGCAAATTATAAACAGTTCGATTTCCAAGTAGCAAATGTAAATATTGGCCATATACTTTTAAGGAAAATATAAACACGACGCCCAGTGCCTTGTGACTAGTATTCGCATCGGAGTGCATTTAGCTCGAAAGATCCCTTTTTGCAAGACATGTGAATGCAAAAAACGGATTCAAGTTTATTTAAACGATTTATCTGGCTTTGCCAAACACCAAAACGACAGGGTTGTTTTATTTACACATTTGTTAAAAAATAAAACGGAAGTAATGTTTTACGTAAATTAAAATGCCGTTACATTTCAGAAAATAACTCGTTTGTAAAGATGTAAACACGGCACCAGAAAGAAAGATTAATAAGTCCTGCTAAGACTGAATCTTGTGGGTTATACACAGAACAAAACAGAGACAGAAATAATAGGCAATGCATACATTTAGATTAAATTGCAAGGTAGGTCTATGCGGCTGTAAAATAATTGAAGAATAGGCCTATTTAAAATTCCCCCTTTAATTAACGATGATTCTTTTCATGGTGTTTATTTGACAGGACATCTTCGATAGAGCTCAGGCCCTTTGTCGCGTTATGGTTAAAAAATCCTAGTAACACAGGAAACAAAATTCCATATACACGTATGGTTAAGCAAACATCATAAACCGGAGGCAGTGGACAGAAATTCCTTTGACAATGCAAACATTAGAACTACATCTCCTGATGTCATACCTTAGTCCGTTTATTTCCACAAATAGGCCTATCTTTGAACTATACGCTGGGACGTCATTCATAACAGACTCCATTACAATAACCCTTCTTGTTTCAGGCGCATTAGATTGCAGAATTATGTGACTAAGAATGAAACAGCTTTATTAGTATTATCATTATTATTGTTATTATTATTTCTGATTTCCGTGTCGCTGAATTAACTTTATGTGTAGGCTAGATTGGTAGCGGGCGCCAGGGAGTTCCCCTTGTCCTGATGTAAATCATGAAATACCAGTAATGTATTACCGAATTATCTGAGTTTTAATTAACACCAGATTGGCTTGCGCTCGTGAATACTGAAGAATGTATCTGATTAATATGGGTTAAAGCGATAACTACATTGAATGCGGGGCCTACGTAATTCATAAAAATGTTTGTACGAGTCAGATTTTTGTTATTCGTGTGGTCTAATTTGTTTCTCTGTGTACCCACCCGTCTCACATGTTAATTTCGTTTCTCTTCATTTAAAGTCAATTATAAATTATATCATAATATTTTCCAGTGGTCTAAAGTGTCCCATATGTGTAATTAGTTAATTCACTAATTATATAAATCGGAACAAACCGGCAAGGTCTTCCTATTCAAAATATTTCATTCGCTCATTGTTAACTTGATCAAAAATTGCTTTGTTAGTTTGCCAATTTGTTTCTAGTTAAATTTTATACACAACCCACAAAACAGAAAAGTCTTCTTCGACTTTTGTGATAAATGCATCTAATGCTATTCAGTGTTTTTAAAAAAAAACCATTATTAAACATTAATTACATGTTTCATGGCTCCATATAATAAGCGAACTACTTCGCTATGAAAAACACAATATCCATGAAATATGGTAATTCATTATAAACAGGTCTGGTATTTAGGCATATTTAAATACAAATGGATCAAAAATGTATATATCCATATCAAATGTGTCTGTGATTGGATTTTCAGGTTTGCGCAAGAACAGAAATGCAAGGGGTGGAATCCATACAACGTGTTTATGCGGCGAATAAAATAAATGAAAAATCTCTCTCTGACACACGCAATCGTATGCAAATTGGTGTAAGAGGAGGAAAAATTAACATCTTCAAACACTGAGCAGAAATTCCATCTGCCGCCTTCTCAAGGAGGTCCTTAATAAATTCTCAGACAGCAAAGTGACACACATCTTAATCAACTCTTAATCCAATGAATTAATTCGCGACGCGTTTATGAATAATTCCAGACATAATGCTTGAACCCAAGGAAAAGTAAGCAGTACACTTCAGGCCAGCCAGCAGATGGATTCGTCTGCCTCCCAAAAATAAAAGGATGGCAGCTTCATATATATGAGAACCTCAGAACTAAGCTCCAGTTTTTTTGTTTCCGTTAAAAACACATTTGTAGTGATTTAACAGATGTTAGGATTCTAGCAGATTTCATTACACCGTGTAGCCGACAGAGACAAAATCAAATCTTAAGCGCGCGATCGCGCACACACACACACACATACACGGACCGTCAGTAATCAATATCATTCTTAAAAGGTCTCCAGAATAATTTTTTAGTTTAGGAAGCTGTGTAAGAATATTCTAGTAAATCCAGAAAATATGCTAAATAAAAACAGCAGCAAAAATACACACAAAAGATGCGTACAACGCCTGGGCAATATTTTCAATAAAATGTATTCGAAAGTCATTGCAGCGTAAGTTAAAAAATAGATATTAACTAAAATTATATCTAATTTGATTGTAATTTAATATTAATGTGATTTTAAATAAATGATTTGAGCTGAAATCTAAGATTTCCTTTCTGTGTAATATAAGACAAATAACGTTACTAAATGTACACCTCAGTGTTTCAATGTATTTCTGGTCTATGTCCTAATGCTCACGTCATAAAATGTCTGGTTTATAGTGCTTATATGTCTCAGTATCTATATTCTGTTTATTACTTTCACATTTGTACATTGCTCATCGTGAACGAAATCGCCATAGTATATTACCCTATGCATCATGTCTGAAGTTGACAATAAAAGGTTCCTTGAGTTTGATATTTATATTTACATATAGCGAAATAATAATAATAATAATAATAATAATAATAATAATAATGTTAAACAGTTAAACAGTATATTCAGATATCATCATAACGTATGCAGTTAAGGTGTTTGCTGTTTGTGGTGCCACCTTAAGATGACATTCTGTAATAGGCCTTGCTGACCTTCTGGCTGAACGTTTGTGCAGCTGCAGGTGGAACCAGGACGCTTGCAGGCTTAAACTGCAGGTCGTCCCTTTGACAGGTCTCCTAATAGCTGGTTATCAACATTAACAGCTTCACTTCCTGCTCAGAAGTTGTCTGCCTTCTCTTTCAGAATGATTTGGGCTGTGAAATGCAATGGTGTTCCCATGATGCGGATATAACCGGCTGCCAGTGCATATGCTCATACCTACAGAAAACTGCAAAGTCACCTATTTCACTTCCTAAGCACACACACAATAATGACTTTTTAAAAAATAAAGTGAGTTTGGCAGTCATGGAAGGCATGTGTTGGAAAGATAATACTTGGGTATGTTTGTTAACCACACTGAAAAATGATTTTGTACCCCATTCACGATGGCTTATTGCTGTACAGGACAAGAGTATCTTGGGATCCAGTTAAACGGCATAATGGGATATAACATTATGTAACAGATTCAAACTACTTAAAATAAATTACGTCATAGCCTAAGTGTTTGAATCTGCATTTTTATATATTTTTTGCTGAAATTAGGGTTTGAATCTTTATCAAGCTTTTGTAACTTACTAATTCATGCATCACAATAAGAGACAGACCACACCTATAGTACATGTCAAAAACCATAATTTGTGTTTTCTAACAGTATTAATTCTGCAGCACAGTTACAGTCAGGCATCGAGCTATGGAAACAGTCTGAAAAGCCAAAGCGCTCCTTGTGTAAGATGTTTGTTTACTGCTCCTGCTGGATAAACAAAAGTATCCAAGATCTGCCAAAAAGCTGTCGATTTGCGTGTAAATATTAGCCCTGAAGAATTTCACTGTTGCTATAATAAATGGAGTACTGAAACAGCAGTTTTGCTTTATTTAGTCCAGCCACACTCGTATGAAAGTGCATAACACTTCCTGTGTGTATTTTCTCATTTGCTCTGGATGATGTGCTTACACAAGACTGGAAAAAATATGATCTTCTGATTCACTGCCTCAGTCAGTTCTGATATTTCTCCTTAAAGGAGGCTGCTCATTTTAAAATATAAATTTAAATTATCTTAAACGAACGATGTACGTTAAATGCATAAAACGTGAACTAATAGACGAGATCAAATTAATAACCCGAAGATATAAGACTACAGTTTTGTGCAAACCATATTTTTTTCAGTTGAACTATTTGTAACTTCTGGTAACTGGTTAGCTATTTGCGAAGCTTTTTCATTTATATTTTTATATTTGTTTATACCCATTAATACACATTTGGTGAAAAATCTGAGTTTCACGTTCTGTTTATGTTAAACCTTGGCTTATAAATCAAAGCTTTTCGCTGTATGTCGGTGATATCAAACGCCGTAACGAGGTAATAGCACGACGCTCCTCCCTGTTACTTTATTAGAGAGCAAAGCCATATATACAGACAGCATATTGGACTGGAACTGTTTATTTTAGAAATGTTTTATCCATGACGTGTGTGTGTGTAGTGAATCTTGGTTTCATTTTATAAATCTAATATCGAGACTGGCACAAAGATAAAAGAAAGTATTAACGAACGAGAAATTATGATTATTAACGACTCTATCAGAAATGTATAGACCATCGTTTTGCTTTTGTAATGATTTGATTGGAAGATGGTATATTCAGGGTGTATTTCATGTAAAGACGAAGACCATAATAGAGTATTATTACTGGAATGGCTTTTTGACAACCTTTATAATCCGTGGATAAACACAAAATAAGCAATACGATTAATACGTTCATCTCCTTATTTTGTCCAAGCCCAGCACACTTTCTATTGGAGGACTGTTCCACTTTCTTACCTTGGAAACTCAGGGCTCTCTCGGAACCGGTTTTGATTTTGACCAACGGAGGTGAACCACATAATTTTGTACGTTCCGTAATGCAGGATTTACGCAACTGACATTTTCATTCTAGTCCATAGCAAAATTCGAGCACGATAACAATACTAAACTAATCACATCTCTCATCTAACCACACCTTACCTGTTTTTTACGGAATTAGTTTAACTTTAGATATCTTTTTCAACCTCCGACGTTTGGTTGTTACTCCTATACCGTTAAACATTCAGGTAACTGACGGTGTTTTGATTCTCGCGTTTATAAAATACCTATTGCCCTGATACTCTACTAAAAATATATTACTATAGGCCAATTAAATCATAACTGTTATAAACAGTCAATCAAATTATATATGAATATTTGTTACACCAGTAAACGACAATTCGGTGCTTGAAGTGTGAAAAAACAGGTGCCTGTATTCACCTCGTTATTCATTACCGGTAGACTGTGAGACGCGCAAGTACGCAGGAAACGTTCCCGGTACTCTGAAGAAAATTCAGATTGTACCGGTACTGCACCCCGGTGATTACTGGCCCACTAAAAGCACTGGACTAAGGTCAAATTTCTGTGAGAATCTCGCAGCCGCTGGACACACGTTTTTATTTTGTAGCATCGCCTGCTTAACCTTGAAAAATCAATCCTTTAATAATTCAGTTTAAATCAAGATTAATATTCCGACAATAAATAAATAAATACCTTGGCGTATGAACGACGTGTTTGTGAATACACTACTCAGTGATATAATTATCTTTTTTTGCTGAACTGACATACAGAACCCTTTGTTCAGTGACGTTTTAATTGCATTGAGTTTTTAAATTCAACTTAGTTCTGGGGGAAACATAAATGTCTTTTACACAGTGTAAAAATAAAAGTATAGTAACAAATATTAATATCTGTATAGCGTTATTTTTTCTAAACATCATGCGTAGGTTTATATTAAGCCAAATAGTACAGTAAAAGTGAGAATTTGGATTGTTTTATTTAATTAAATATTTAAAAATAGGGCTATTATTCGATAATGACATATTCTTTACTAGCAGTGTTACAGAGTTTTACAAAACACAGGGTATATACAAAGCATAGAGATTATTATTCGTTGCTGTACCATATAACTGATTCTAAAAGACTGTTGAAATTTAAGCCGGCTGTGTGGAACGACAACATATTGAAATGCTCCGGACAGAAGCGGGGAAATATCGTCATTTATTTTTTAGGTCAATTTCATGTTTTTATTAATCGGCCAAGAAAACTATTTATTCATTGTTATTAAGGGACTGGGACGGAGCGCCAGGTAGGCGTGTTGTTTAACGACGCCGTTACACATGGTTATATTGCAGTTTGCTAGTATGCGCGTTGTTTCGGTGTGTCTTGGTGGAATTCAGACAGGGTTACTGGGATAGGGGTCTCACTCCTGGCCTTGGCATCATAAATCTTAAGAAGCTTTAAATGAGTGTGTGCCCCAGTATCTTAGAGGTGTTAACTGCGGCTATATAAATAAACGACCTGTTATTTTAGGCTCCGTTACGTATCAGCCGCGTTTACGATAGTGATGATGCTATTTTACTTTGAAGTGTCACCTATATGTCATACCGTACCACGAACGACAGAAACAGTACACATACATACCCAATTCTTGATATATACAAAAAGTAGCTATTTGTGACTTCTGTTTACTAGAGTGATAAATAACGCCAATTTTTACCCCTCAATGTACTTAATCTTTCGCAATCCGCAAAAACATTTTTAAAAATCGTCGAAGACATATGAACTATAATAAAGGAGTTATTTGGTCAAAGACCTCACTGTTAGATTCTTAAATGACTTGCTACTTATTTGTTCGTTTTAGCATCTCAAAACAACAACAGTACTACTACTACTACTACTAATAATAATGAAGTTAATTACTGTGACGGTGGGCCAGATATTTCTAAATGTATAATGAAATGGAGGGAGGCATTAGAGATAAAACAAATAGTTTGGATAATGATATTTAAAGAACTGATTGTGGAGACGGTGGGAACACCTCTTCATGCATAAAAGCACATGCTGTCTTGAAGGCCATATCCTATGACCACATGGGCTGTCAGGCAGCAAACAAAATGACATCAGATTAGGCCCATGTTGGGCTTATGACCACTGAGACAATGCTATCGCCTGTACAAAAATTTCTATATCTTCTTTTGTCCATGACATGGCTGACACACCACTGACAGCCCTTTTCAGACACACTTCACATAAAGATGTACTGTATTTGTGTTTGCCATACTTCTGCCATACATTTTATTGGAATGGGTTGACTTTTCCCTGAAAATTGCTTGAAACCATTTATATACCATTTATATTCTCTGAAATGCTGTTTTTTCCTCTCAACGACTAAACTTTAGATGTAATAATACTGTGAATAAATGAGAAACCATCACTTGCAAATGAAATGTGAGCGTTCAGAGTTGTTGAATAAAGCTACTTCACTCACCTCAGGGGAAGATTATGGGCAGTGGCTCTGACACCTGCCAATAACAAATTACCCCATAATTAGAAACACTGTCAAGGTGACAGTGGGAAATTGAAGTCAGGAGGTTAATATATGTGCCTGACTCATTGTGCAAACTACAGAGAAAAACTGGCAAGAACATCAGAGCTGGTTTAACTAATAAGCGTACATGTCCCTTCAGTTGACTTAACTGTACCAGTGATATACAGTCCCTCACTGGCAACCAGCTCAGTTGATCATATGTACTTCATCTGATCTGATTGACCTGTACTTATCATATAACCTCTCTCAAGACTGATTTAACCCCATTGATCATACACACTTCCTCAGCTGAATCAACCTTGCTGATTTCATAGCCGGGCCTATCCAGTGTCCCGGCTTTGCACCCTGTCACTCTGTGCTGTTTCTCACAGACACTGAAAACATCGCTTTGCTGTCCACAGAGCCTGGCGGTCAGGGTTATGGATTTTAACCTGCTGACTGACAGCGAGACCCGCAGCCCAGCGCTGTCACTCTCGGACACTGGGACCCCCCAGCATGACCAGGGATGCAAGGGCCAGGAAAACAGCGGTCAGTACTCCAGCCAGGACTATTACACTGGATTTTTTGTAATGATACCACATTGTGGCTACTTGAAATGACCACACTGCTTGGCTACTCTTTATCCAACAGGGACAATTAGCTACATAGTAACAGAAGTAACACATATACTACTACTACTACTACTACTAATTATTATTATTATTATTATTATTATTATTATTATTATTATTATTGGAGGACTCTAAATAATGAGAGACACTTTAAATTGGTATCCTTTTAGGACTGCCATCTTCAACTTTGCTTTTCAAACATGTTTATTACGGATTATTTGTGTAGAAATGAGCTGGCTAGCGTCCCACTTAGCTTCATACAAATAAATCTCAAATACAACTACTTGATACAAGTGTCATAATATTATACATGGAAAAAATGCATTGAGTAATTTTAAGAATTTATAACGGTGCTTCCCTAAAATAAGCTGTATGTAGGCCTATTTCAATTACGTAAAAAAAATCAGGCTACACAATTTACTCGACAATCTACGTTTCTGGAATTCCTAAACATTATATATCCTGCGTTAAACAAATAGAGTCATAGGTATTAATTAAAACGGAATAATAAATAGACTTCATGGAAGATGCTGAGCAATTTTTAAAGTGACCGGAGTCGTGAAAGGTTGATTAAGTATTCGTACTCAGCTCATGGATGACGCTTGAGCAGAATTAACGAACCGTCAAATGGCGGGTACGTTCATATACCAATCTCCAAAACTTTGTCTATATTACTTGCCTGCAACAGGGTATGATATTACAATATCACGCAATGCTTTGACCTTTGGTTACGGTTAAATGAGTAGCGATTCCCATTTCAAATCTCTAAAAATTAAAATGCTTTTTATGACGAATGAGGCATTTTCGATGAATAACAGAAACGAATCTATTGATTTCATTTTAACAAATGATATTAAACTAATTAAAGGCATTACTGATAAAATTTTCTTACATTGCCCAATACCTGCCAATATATAGTCTTTAAATTTGTGTACAGGCGGATATTCAATGCTTTACCATAACCCAGCTTTGGAGAAATGTGTGCAAAACGTATCGTTGCAAAGTATCCACTATAAAACAGCTCCTTCGCTCCGAAGAAATGAAGGCCATCTCGCAAATATTGTGCAGTAGCCTAATGCAGTTGATCATCGGCCTATATGTATACACGATGCACTACGTTTTCACCAAGAGAAGCAAGGTGGCTATGGACCTCATTATGGCTTCTTCCCATATGACTGCCAAATCACATCTTCCGCCTGTAATACTGTCTGTCTACAAGACAAATTGAGTCGAAAGGGAAAAGAGCAAACATTTATAATGTTCCTGCGAACTAACTGATGACATTTCATAGAACCAAACGACGCCTTCAAACCTTAGACGTGTGACTAATGTAAACTGAGTACAAAAAGAACAGTTATAAATGTGCTCGCCAGCTTCATGGGAATGTGGGAATGTGCAAAGGGGATTAGATATAAGCGACATGGAATGATAACGAGGTGCAGAAACAAAATATTATGGGGCAATAAAAAAGGTTTCCAAGGTAGTTACGATATTTTCTCTAATTTCCGTAGTTTGGCGAGATAAGCTTCTAAATCAGGTGCGAGTTTTATTGGTTTTAAAGGTCTCCAGTCCCGGGAGAATAGGTTGGATGTCCAATAACTGGAAAGTACAGGCCTATGTGAAAGTAGCTGTCTGTATATAACTATCGTTACCGAAAGGTCAGTACAGGTTAAGTTCAACTGTATTGTACTTGTCGGTTTTTAAATATTAAGGATGGGTAAAATATTTGATGCTTTAATTGATGTAAGTAAGTATCCTTTAAAGACGGGATGTAAATTGTGTGTTATTTGGCTAAGGCAAAAAACGATTAATTCTGTAAAACTACTGTCCGTCAAAATATACTTCGGTTTAGTTGTTTAAAACATACGAAACAAATAGCAGAGCCGTTGTCATCAGGTGTGCCACCTGTGTGCCGTGCAGTGTAGTATTACATGGAGAGGAAAATGTATAGGCTATACTGGTCGAAATAAATGAAATAGTAACACTTATTTGCAAACACTGTTTGTCATATCTTGCTTGAATAAAAACAGGTCTATAGACCTATGTCACAATATGGCAGGAGATCTGATAATCACTTGGCGATTATTTAATGTAAATTTTATGTCAAGTAAATTTTAATGCAAAGTATTTTAATATAAAGTGCTAAAATTACACAAGATCAGCATAGCATTTAGTCCAGGGATTCCCCACTGCAGCTCGAGCCTGGAAATATATTGCCACGCACCGGGACCAAGGGCGCAGGCGGATAAATTAAGATTTAATTACAGGCAGCTGAGACTGGCCGCGTGGTCTGCGCTCGTAAATCCACTTCTAACGAGCCTTCAGACATTCAGAGCCGAGAACATCGTAGTATGTCAGTCAAAACACTTATAATCAAGCTCTATATATTTGACTGGCGAGGAGGAGGAAGTGAAGTAGGTCTATTCACTTTATCGAAGAAGTTTGTCTGGAAACGTATACATTTATTTTGTTTAACACTGTGTTCCAGTTCTCACCTGAAAATGACCATCTGTATAGTGGTCTATTTATACATCAGTTTGAATTCCTGGGTGATGTTTAAGCAAAGTCGGCCAGTCCAGACTGGGGTTGCATACGATCTAAAGACCATTTTATATAACATTTTATACATTTATACCTAACATTTATGAAATGACTACAAGATAAAGATGGAACTCCTACGTACAGCACTTTATGTTTAGCATGAAATTTGTATTATCATTAAATACAATTTCAATTTATTCTGTATCGATCCTAATACGTTATATAATTACTAAAGACACAGCATATCTAACTACCGCTTTTACTTTCCCTGCAGCCCATTTTCTTTGTTCCCACAAATCCGTTAATTTAAAATGTATATTAATTTCCAATACATAATTTGTCCCACTATTCTAAACATCAGCACGGGTCGCCGACTTATTGAATGATTTGAATCTTACCAGAAAAACTCCTACCCGCGTAAAAGTTTCTTAGAAGATCAGGGGCCGAATCAAATGTATAAATAAAGTTTACTCGGACACGCGTGGGCGTTCACTGCTGGGCAGTTTGTCAGATCATCAATGCATTAATGCTACCAAAAATAACAAATCAACCAAATTACCCATCCGTTTAACAAGATTTTTTTAACCAGGGAAATCAAAATGACAAATAAATGAGAGGTGATAACGACGACTACTAGGCCTATTGAGACGACAGTCTGATACTCTAATAACTTTATAAAGAACGCATTTACCTAAAACTACTTGAAATTACTGTTTTTCCATCGGCAATAGCCCTAATAAAAAATATTTTTTATGTCCATATAGGCTACTGGGACGCACATTAGTATGACAAATAAATAACAGGCCTATCATAAACGTATACATGTTTTACTTAACTAACATATGTAAAGTACTGCATTCACTTGTAAAATGTATAGGTTCCTGTATCCATATGCATCGTTTAAATCCAGGTGCAGGATTTGTTCCATATACAGCATTTTATTATTTAAATTCTGAAATCTTTCAGAAGGAGTTATCAAATAGTATTATCAATCCTCCATTAAGACAGTTATCTTTACAGAATCACTTTTATTTCCTGCTATGCTAATAAAATTTACATGAACAAACGTTTTGGCTCAAGGCCATGCTGAGTCAGAGTGTTTATCAGCCGGTAACAACCAGGGCATGCACGTTATCGGCCTTTCAGGTGGCCCCGAAGAGCCATCTAAACTGGCGAATCGCTTATAACTCATCCAGAAGGGCTAAGCCTCTGCCAAACAGTGCAAAACCTATCCTGTCAAAAATGCCTGATCCCCTGGATTAGGTGCCGAAGTAATTTAGCTCTTTCTGTGGGGTCTTCAATTTGCAGAGCTCGGATCAGGAGAGATAGGCCTTTCGCAGACATAACATTTACCGTTTGGCCGAGGTGTTTACTCCAGCCTTGTTTGGGCATCTAGGATTATTGATTATTTTTGCTCGTCTTATAGGGAAAAATCTGTCAGTGTTGTAAATTCTCTAATTGTTTGCATTCGTGGGATAGACTACATATGTCCTAGTGCATACAATTACAAATGTACACCCCATTCCAAGAATGAAAATTCTGATAAGTAACCTAGGTAAAAAACAGTAAAAAAAATAGACAAAGGATCCAAAATGTGACGGCATTTATTTTTTTTTTTTAATAAATCCATTTATTTGTGAAGACACCGAAAAATCCCACCAGAACCAGACGGACGAATCAAACGCTGAGGACGGGTCATTGAAGAAGAAGCAGCGGAGACAGCGGACACACTTCACTAGCCAGCAGTTACAGGAGCTGGAAGCCACCTTTCAGAGGAACCGCTACCCCGACATGAGCACCAGGGAGGAGATTGCAGTGTGGACGAACCTTACGGAGGCCAGAGTCAGGGTAAGCTGAGCAGACTGGCAATATAAAGATATAATTTAGGCCCGCTAAAAGTGCATAAGCACCATTCAGTAAGGTTTCAGTTCGCAAGACCAAGCAAATAATGCAGGGTTCATATTCTTCCACATTTCTAAAATTTAAAAGTGTTAAGCTAACTTTATTGTTGTTTACAGGGTGAAATTATGTTCTTAATTTAATTGGTGCTAAAAACTAGTCTAGATTCAAACTTAGGCTTCCGTGTTGCTTTTCTTGATGAGGGTCACAATGCTGTAAGATTGGGTTACTGCAAAGACAAGAAGGTCCAGTTACCTTGGGGAAAATCATCACCAATATAAAAGCCCATTAAGCCTGCTCTAGGCCACCTAACAACCAGACAAAATCCCTTTTCTTTACATTAATGAAATACATTCCAGCTCTATAGCAGAAGTGCATCATTTCCCCAGTTTACCCATCACTAAAAGTCAGTTTGTTTTCTTATCAGGGATTGATTTTCATCAAGCATACAGCACACGTGCTACTGATTAATTCTGATTTAAAACTATAAACCATAAAAAGCGAAAACATGTTATTTGCATTAAGAAAAACACACAAACCTGGCCATGCTACAGCTACAGATGTGCAGTGCTTTTTGTGCCAGTGCACTTTGGGGTGATGTTCTGAGGCTTCTGTGGTGAGCAGAAATAGTCCCCTGCAGATCTGAGGTTTGGGCACACCTGCTCCATGAAGCAGGGGAAAATATTATGGTGGAGGACAATGCAATCGCCGTCTGCCTGACAACTGATGGATCAGATTTATGTTGGCCAGATAAAAGGTCACATAACTAAAGTCTCAGTTGTTATTTTGAAAGGACGACACAATCCAGGATTCTGGATACCTATTGTCAATTGAGTAGGCTTTCCATACTTATCAAGTTGCATATTAATCCTGGCTGGATAAACCTTGCATTCTCAATACTATTCTTTTGGGAATAGTATTGAGATTACAATTTCAAATTATGTAATTTAAAATTACAATTATGTAATTTAGAGTGGATGAGAATTTTCTCATTGAACTTTTAAACCTTGAGTAACAGTGGCCTCAGTTGACCAGGGGTCAAATTATGAGGTTTTTTTGGATTTTTGGTGAAATAGCCTAATAGGATGAAAAATCCACTTCCTCAGTTTATCTACAACTGAAAGAAACAAAGCAGTTAATTAAATGACTCAATGTTTGCATCAAAGACTGCAATTGAAAGAATCATATCATTCAAAATATACTTTTAATATGCTGTTTGCAAGGGAAGTGGGGAACTACAAACAACAAAACAAAGACACACAAAGATGAAGATGTGTTATCAGTCAACAGTAGGACTGTAACGTATTTGTACCGAAAATTTTCGGTACGGGTCTTTCGGTCCAGTATGCATATGAACCAAATGAATGCAGCAAATGCGGAACCTTTGTGTGTTTGTGTGTTTCCCCCGAGTAACATTTGGAAAGGGGCGGATGAAGCCGCGCCGCTACGCATTCGCGCGTACGTCCCAATGTGAAGTTGGAAGTTGTTAATGTGAATACAAGTACAGCACAGGTATTTTTTAAAAAGATGCACCATACTGGATATTTATTTTGTTTTGCCTTGCATTTTTGATACAATATTTGTGTTGCACAGTTTAAATACGAAGCTGAAAGCTGCTAATATGAATACAATACAGATCAGGTACAGTTAATTTTTTAAATGTGCACCTTAATGGATGTTTATTTATATGTAATCGACAGAATATTTTTTTGACTTTCTTTTAAGTAAATTTTACTTTTTTATTAGTACAATCATACTTTGTTCAGTAAATCACTATCCATCCATTTTCTGAAACTGCTTGTCCTATGCAGGGTCATGGGGGGGTCTGGAGTCTCTCAGAGGCTACAGAAAGAAGGCAGGGAACAACCCAGGACAGGGTGCCGACCCTTCACAAGGCACACTCACACCCCATTCGCTCACACATGCACACCTATTGGCAATTTGGGAACTCCAATTGGCCTCAGCATATTTTGCTTGGACTATGGGGGAAACTAGAGTACTTGGAGGAAACCCCACAACAACACAGGGAGAACATGCAAACTCCACACACATGGAACCCTGGCAGAGACTTGAATCCAGGTCCTGGATGTGTGAGGCGACAGTGCTAACCACTGCATCACCATACCACCCCCAGTAAACCACTTTTTAAAGAAATAAATAAAAGAAGCAATTCATGTTTTTTTTCTTTCTCCCTGCCATACTGAACCATGATTTTTGTGTACCATTACACCCCTGTTCAACAGTGCAGTTAGAGCAGGGGTGGCCAATCTTATCCGCAAACGGCCAGTGTGTATGCAGGTTTTTGGGATAACCTTTAGGTCAGCTGTTCAAACCCAGGTGTGAGGACTTTTCAGCCAA
>JAODLD010000069.1:18252455-18264998 GCA_026781065.1 Mormyrops boulengeri
TAGTGACCTAATTAGGGAGTTGCAGCGAAAACCTGCATATACACCGGCCCTTTGCGGATAAGATTGGCCACCCCTGACTTAGAGTATGTAACTATTGCCAGAGAGCAGCCCGGCTGTACTGAAGCCTCAGAGCAGCATAAATAAATGCCCGTGAGGACTGCACTCTGCCAGTATAAGACCTGTAATCAAACCAGTACAAAAACAGTTCAGGCAAACTGGAATTTTGAGTTGGAGTTATGGGATGCTAAGCATGGTCAGTACAATCTGGGCTTTTTATACACATTACACTGACACCTATGTTTTTAACACTGTTTAATGTTTAATGTTTTGTTTTTAATACTGTACAAGTGTAGCCAGCCTTTGATCTATAGTGTGACTGATGTACAGCCCCACAACAATCTTCCTTTGTTCCCCATAGCTAATATATCTGTACAAAATCGATAAATGTAGAAGCCAATGGTTTTAATCTATACAATTTTTTACTGACTTACATAATGTATTGCTTTTAGTGGCTGAACAGTGTAGATGAGAATCAAAGATATTTCAAGTTCAACAACAAATAAACACAATTATCCCCAATATTATTGCGAAAGGAGGATTAATAGTTAATTACTAAATTACTAATTACTAAATCTAGTCTGTAATTTATCGATGCGGGTACTATTACAAAATATATTTTATTCTTGTAGTAAAAAGCTGCAGCATTAGCTACCTCTTGTGGTAAGAAGTCAACATTACAATCATAACTGTTTAAGGGACTTTCACCGGTGTAAAAAATCTCATCTGCAAAATTTAAATCTTTTCTTCCAAGTCAAAGTCCATTATGTTACCAACTGAAAAAATGATCGATGCATTCATATAAAAATAGCCATCTTATAAATTATGAAGGTCACAACCAGCTTCTAAAAAACTATTACCTGTGAATTGAAATTTATACAGCTCTTGAAAAAAATAAGAGACCACAGGAACATTTTTTATTTCACTAATTTCTCAATTTATGAGTATATTTCTGTGATTAATATATATTTTTTTGCAAACTGCAGCCTGGTTCTTACCTGCTTCTCATTAACAAAGGGCTTCCTTGCTTTGTGGGATTTCAGTCCTGCTTCTAAGAGCCTGATACGAACTGTCCTAGCAGTGCTCTGCTTAATGTTTCCCATTCCTTTTGAAGGTCACTTGTTGTCATCCTCTAATTCATGAGAAGCTGTCAGATACATTAACAGTCATCTCTGGCATTAAAAAGTCGCTTCTGCCTTTTACCTGGTTTCTGGTTGTTCCCAGTGTCTCCTGCTTCACTTTATTCTTGTGTACTACTTTCTTAGAAATTTTGAACCTGAAAGCAACCTGCCGCACAGTGTAGACTTCTGCCAGTAGAACCAACATTAAACCAGGATTTAAAAATGCTGATTTGTTTGAAAATATAGTGGTCTCTTAATTTTTTCCAGAGCTGTAAATGGCAGTAAATATTGTATTTAACAAATATAAAGTCTGACATTTAAGAAATAGTTCTACATATTGATATTGAATTTCAAAAATGCACAGATTAGTATACTGTACATTGATTTTTGCTTTATATATCATCACTTTAATATGTGGTCAGATGTGATTCCACAGTTGTGTAACATAACTTTCAGATCAACCATTTATCTAGTACAGGATAAGACCATAAACAAAATGAAGGTAGTCATTCAAGACTTGTTTCAAACACAGTTAATTTAGCTCCAGTGCTTCTTTGTACCAGTGTATTATTCAGTTAGCAGAGAAATTACTCTGTCATGTATAGAAGCCATATATTTTTACTTGGATTGCACAAAAATCAGAAGACTCCTCCTTTGCCTAAATGTGTACTCGGAAATTAGAAATGACAGTCGCTACCCTCTGCCTCACCCAAGGGAACTGAATTAAATGTCTTCATTTTACATTTGTCATTATAACTTTAATCCCCTTTATTCCCTCTAAAAATAGGATCTTAAAATTGACAAACTGCTTGCACTTGACATTTCTTTCAGAAGGAGCTCATAATTTAAATGACTTTAGTTTTAATGCAGCCATATTCAATAAGTCCGTTTAATAATTGGTTTAGAGTTTTTAGTCAACTTTTTTTTTTTTTTTTAATTCAGTCTGTGCACTGAGTTCACGTCAGCAAGGACCACCTTTGATTGTCTGTTGTTCAGATTGCCCTTGGCTCTTTGGCTCATACTTGCATTGACCCTATGAAATTGTGGGACTCCTGAGGTGATGAACAGCCGCAAGTCCTATTACCAATGGATGTTGGTCCAGTGAGAGCGTGAACCAAAAACTAGCAGAAAAAGCAGCACTGGCATCATTAGCCATGAGGTGCAGTGTAGTGTAACACAGGTTATGGTGCCACACTGCTGACAGTGACAACGGTTTAAATGATCCAGAACTGAAAGAGGAATTATTTCAGCTGTACAGTAATATCTCACTTGTGATACCACTTCGCTGTAAATCAATTGTTTCTTGTGATACCACTTTGGTTTCTATAAAAAGAAAAGTATATCAAAGTGAGAATTACTGGCATATTGAAAATAGGTCACCATGTTTACCATTCCCAAGTGTAATATATACAAGTGTAATATAACAGCTTTATTTTCTGCAAAGATCTGCTCCATCTTTATTCCAGACATCATGTAGGTGAAGGAGTCACATTTTAGAGAACAAATTTGTTGAAACACCGCTGAAATTTCAAATAAGACTGGTAAAGGGGTATTGCTATATTTTTTATAACCTCACATGTAGTCCCAGCCAGGTAAATCACAATACTAAATCAATGTCTCATATCATAGCCTTAATGCTAACCAACGTTACTTGACATTTCAGATGTAGAACACAAATTAACTTAAAGAAAAATATTTAATCACTGGCAGAAGAAAGTAGTTCAACTAATAAATAGGTTTTCGGCTCGTAAACATGAAAGTAATATCTTTAGCTACAAGCATAAAAGCCAAATGTGTGATAACTGGAATAAATGGGTTAATTCACTTCAAGCCCTGCATTATACATTTTAAATGCTCCAGCGCTGTCACGATTCCTCGATTAAACTCGACTACTCGATTACTAAAAAGTATCGATTAAAATGTCCCTCTTGAGTATTCCGAAAAATGGCCGAAGGAAGCCTAGTGGATGAGGGTTCAAATAAAGAGTGAAAGCGTCAGCTGTGTGGAAGCAATTCACATTAAAAGTGAATGAAAATGCAGTCCTCTGTTAGTATTGTGAAGCATAAGTATAACCACAGAACGGACTACAATGCAAATACCCAATAATGCGAGGTTATCCGTAGATATGTGCTATTTAGCCTCTTGGAGTAGCCTAGCATGTCTTTCTCATCGTGTTCACTTAAATTATTTTGCTTAATTTACTTTCTACGATTTTTGTATGTAAAATAATCGCTACTAAAGCGAAGGTTAGTGCCGTCACTAACATCATGTTACATAATACGGTACATAATATCCATATGTAATACATATTTTTATTGATACTGCAAAAAGATCACATTTTTAATCTGTCAAATATGTTGTCAAAGTTGAGTTGTGCCAACAAGTCACTCTTCAGTCTTCACTCATATTTAATTTCGTACAAGCACGCCACAGCCTATAAGTGAGTCCAACACCAAGGATGAGAATGATCTTATGATCATGATTTTTTTTTAACATATGCAAAATAATTTTGAACAGGAACCATCGTTAAAATTGCAAAGCTTGCTAAATTTTGTTTCCAATGACTGAGTAAAAGTTTCAGCACAACATATGGATGGCTTGAACCAAAGAGACTGTCGCGGTCCTTGCGATGTGACGATCGCATGCGCATGAAATGCCATGTCGATATCAAGATCGCGCATGTTACAGACCTTGCGCGGACACCGCGACCCCCCTGCTTTGCGTATGTAGTTTGCATGTTCACCCTGTCTATTCGTGGTTTTCTTGGGAATCCTCCGGTTTTCTTCCAATGCCAAAAAATATGCAAATTAAGTTAAATGGTGGGACTTAACTGACCAAATGTGTGACTAAGTGTGCATTCTGCAATGGTTGGTTGATTCCTGCCTCGTGCTAATTATATCACATTATATTACTCCATGAATCGTCAGATTAAAATCGGTAGAATACTTTTAAATTTTAAAGCAAGAAACAGTGCTTTGCCTTGAAATATGCCACTATGAAGAATGAAAATAAGACTGATTTTCACCATTGGGGTCTGTGGCTGAGTGTGCTGTTGCATTTCTTTCATCAGGTATGGTTTAAAAATCGTCGTGCCAAGTGGAGGAAGAGAGAGCGGAACCAGCAGGCTGAGCTCTGCAAAAACGGCTTTGGCACCCAGTTCAATGGACTCATGCAGCCCTATGATGACATGTATTCAGGCTACTCCTACAATAACTGGGCCACTAAGGGCCTGGCCAGCAGCCCGCTCTCTGCTAAGAGTTTCCCCTTCTTTAATTCCGTGAACGTCAGCCCTCTGTCCTCACAGCCCATGTTTTCCCCGCCCAGCTCCATCTCCTCCATGAACATGGCGTCCTCCATGGTGCCCTCGGCTGTGGCTGGCGTGCCAGGTTCTGGCCTCAACAACCTGGGCAATCTGAACAACCTGAACAGCCCCTCGCTGAACTCGGCCGTGTCTGCCAGTGCCTGCCCGTATGCTGCAGCAGCAGCCAGCCCCTACATGTACCGGGACACGTGCAACTCCAGCCTAGCTAGCCTGCGGCTCAAGGCCAAGCAGCATGCCAACTTTGCGTACCCAACTGTGCAAAACCCAGTGTCCAACCTCAGCCCCTGTCAATATGCAGTGGACCGGCCCGTATGAAGAATTCCACAAACCTCTCCAGCTATGATCACTGACTTTGAGTAACCACACATCAACATGGATTGGTTAACAATACATTTGTTTGTTTGTTTATTTGTTTGTTTAAAGGCGATGCACACAATAAGAATAGGCTTCTTCAGAAAGCCTGAATCCTGATGGACCATATTGCAAAGGAATTCAACAAAAAGATACCGTTGTTGGCCTGACCAACCGATACAAAGGATTGCTAAACAATATCCACTAAAATGAGTGAACTGGCCAGACAGTGAATGATTTAACAATGCTAGTGGCCAATGGAGGCATGTGTGCCTTCACCACTGTAACCATGTAAAGGGGACCTTTGGTTATACTATGGCCTAGTCAATGTATATAATGGACTCCTTCGTTTTCTATGTGATATAAAGTATATATAGTAGTACTCTGAAGATGAAAAAGCATGTTCTTCAAGAGCAGAAGCTAGATTGACGTACTCTGAGTGCATCCTTTAGGGATTTTGATCTTTGTTGTGACTTCCATTTGCCTGAGTAGGTCAAAAGTGACTGAGAGGGAAAGAGGAATGTTGCCAAGGACTGTCCTCTGAAACCGAATCCACAGAAAGAAACAAACGCCATTTTCTACATCAGACCTTAAAAAAGTAACTAAAGCCATTCAAAATACAGATTTGTGTGGTGTTACGCGTACCAAAAGGGAGTACATGACTGTAAAAATGTATGTAAGAGTGCAGTTGTCATAAAATATGCTTTTCCTGGTGTAGTCTGTTTTGTTTCATTAAAAGATAACAGACATCTGTTTTATTAATAGCACATGTATTTCAAAACACTAGTGAAGAAGTCGCCTGGCCTCCTGATGTCTTTATTTCTGGACCCTGACCTCAGTACAGTTATTTAACTATCACACATACACATGTACACAGATACATACACGTTTGTATTCGTATCTTTAGGGGACCATCCATTCATTTCTATGGGGAAAAAACCTAATGTCAACAATGACAACCTTAACCCCTACCCAGCCCTAACCTTAACCATAAGTAATCAAACAAAATACAAGACTTTTGACATTTTTAGGTTCTTGATTGCATCCACAGATTTTTATAAAAATGTGTTTCCTCTTGTGGAGACCGAAAAAATGGTCTCCATCGACGTCAACAGCTATGGTGCCTTAGTGCTACTGAAACCTGATGTAATGGACTGACATAGTCTGGCTGGTCACTGATACATTTGACCTACACTGCTGTAGATAACACTTTGGGCTATCTCATCACAGGGAAACACTCTTGGTACCTTGGAGCCTCGGAATATTCTGGGCTGCATAAACATAATGTAAGCACACACTGCTGGTGTCACTGGGAGATAAAAGCCAACGGCAGAAAGACCAGGGCTTCTCAGCATGTCTGTCATCACACAACATGTTATCCTTAAAAAGTTTGCACAGCCCTATTAAATTCATTTTTAATGGAACTTTTAAACTTATGTACTGTATTCTTGCATATAACATCCAGTTTTCCATATAAACTGTTGCCACAGTCAACAAAAGATTAAATAAATGCAGAGAGACAGATTATTAAACTGCATTGACCATATGAAAAATGAAATGTAGTTCTCCATCACTGTTTAATTCTGACAGTTCATACCATGATTTCAACAATATTTGTGAAGATTAAAATGTCTGGGAGCAAGTTCAGGTATGAAGTGGTTGGCAACACAAACTCACAGAAAAGGACCTGATAACCCAACATCAATACCCAACCAGAATGGCAGCAAATTCCACCAGCAATGTTCAAAGATCTAATGGAATGTCGTCCTGGAGGAGTAGAGGCTGGGCCAACCAACTTCATATTAATACTCTTGGCTTTGGAACAATATGTTGGACAAGCTAGTGTTGCATACTTTTGGCCATATAATCTCACAGCTGTCAAATCCATATGTCTGCGTTCTCATTCATCAAGAATTATACATCATTTCTTTGACTTTCAGATGTGAAAGAACTTTGATGGCCATTTTATGTTGAACAGCTAATACAGGGGATGCAACATTAGTTCGTCAGTACGAACAGCCTGCATAGACATCTATTTAATCTACCGCAGACATTTAGTTAAGGAGATCAACAACAGGTTAGCTGCAAGTAACATATTTGCATCATGACAACAAAGACTTCTTGAATCCTTTTATACTCTATAAATAGCCGAGAGTACATTTAGTCTACCCAGCCAGCAGGCCTTCTGGTAACAGAAAACCGTAGAGAATGGTTAGCCTTGCAGAGGTGAAATGGAGAATCCTGTCTTTTGCCAACAAATGGCTCAGAAAAGTAAAATAAAATGAGGTTCTAGCTGAAGTTCTTATGTATTCAGTCCGGTGGTCTACAAACATGGGCTAGTGTTAGAGAGGGGCATGATGTAAGGATGATCCAAGGTGCGGCTTCAGAAGATTGGGGATTTTATTGTTAAGCAGAACTTGCAGAAACTAGAAACAAAAGGAACCATGAGGAGTCAAAACAACAACATGAAGGAAAACAAAACCAAACAAGGCAAGAACTAAATGCACAGAAACACACAGGAAACACAATTAAACACATACAGGTAACACATCCAACAGCCACACCTTCTGGAAATACAGGAAACAACCACAATGACCAACCGTGGAACAGAGTAAGGGCAGGTGCTTAAATACACAGGTAACAAGGGTGAAATGAGGGACAGATGTGGTTCATTATTTATTACACACTATGGACGGGAACAAATGTGAAATAAAATTACTACAAACCAGACACAGGCAGGGATGACCAGAAACAAGGATACAAAAACGAAGACCTATACTGGAATACAAGAACATAAATGGGGAAATGATAGACATTGCAGGGACTGATACTGGGGGGCCAGTAGCTTCTGGACTGTGTGTGCAGCTCACGATGTAGGCAGACTGCCTGAGACCAACTGCAACTTGCTTAGTCCCAGCAATTGCTACAATGATACAAAGCAGACAACATCCAGGTGTAAAATGTATGTATGCTGTCTCCGTAGGCTTCCACCTTACAATATAGGCTATAAGCATATGCATACAGGTGCATTAGAAAACAACTAATAAATCATCTTGTGACTCATAACGTAACCCAGAGACGGCAAAAACAAGCACAAATTGAAACAGGGCCTTTTAAAATAAACCAAAGAAGCAAACAGAGAGAGGCAGAATGAGAGTCTGCAGTTTAAAAAGCTGTCCGTCAAAAGGATTCAAGGAGTAGCTTACTTTATATCCCATATCAGCCAGAACACAAAGGACCTCCAGAGGGGATCATAGATGTGAAGAACTGCACAATGACTGTCTTTTTGAAATACATTTTATTCCTCTGACCAATTTTCAGTTGACATCATTGCTTTCACAGTCCTGACACCTTTGCCAGCTGCAGTGTTGGGCATTTCTACATATAAGTGGTGACTGTTGGAAATCTCAACATAAGGTACATCCTTGGAGGATCAAAAACATTGCTCGTTTCACAGAGCTTATCTCCCCTTGACAGATGGCCGACTAGAATCACACATTAGTGGGACACTGAACTAAGAGCTACAAACAAATTCTGGTCAAGATACAGTTTCATGGTTAGCGACACTCCAACAGTGCAACTGCTGGTTACCAAGGGCAACAAAGGTACTGAAGACAGTGAACTGCTAGGAATCTGGTCCATAGTATTATTGGCCAAGTGATATCAGCTCTAAGGACATCTGTTACCATTGTTCCAGAAGACCACTTTGAAATACTAAATCTAATCTTTATTCCCACCTGCCAGTTGTTTTTTTCATACATTTTTTTCTTCATGAATGTGACATGCACAAATAAATAGGTACTGTATAATGCTGTACACAAATTTCAGCACTGATTTCAAAAATACAAACTCTCATTAAGTTATTCATAATTGTCCCTGCATTTCCATCTGCATGTCAACTAATATAGTAATTCTACACATACTGTTTGAAACAATGACTTGATTAATATTCACTTTTGACTGTGTTTTTTCATAGGGGAAACAGTGCACATTTTAACTTCATAAATGAACCTGGAGATTGAGTAGAGAGTCTGTTCACAGTAATTAGAAGTAAAAATATAAACAGAAGAGGAAAAAAATGAGAGCTCTTTGCGATATGTTCTAAAAGAGGATTAAAGAAATTAAACTGGGGGAAAGGCTTTCAGAACTTATTAACAATACAAATTAATCAGACGGAAGGAGAGCTGAAGAAAATGTCTTAATATATTCCCTGTTCATGAGCTATTTGCACGACCTGGCAAACCCTGAATAAATTTAAAATGGAATTAAAACTTTTTCGGCTTATCAGGGGTCCGGTACATCAATGGTGACATGTCTTTCTGAATGAGAGCACAGCTAACCGATTACACCCCTTTGACTGTGACCATGTGTTGTGCTGTTAGGACACTATGCACGTGCGGTTCCTATGCTGACCCTCAATTACAGTGGCAACGACAGCCAGCACACTTACCCTGCAGCTAGTGATGTAGTACTCGAGACCGGTCTTGGTCTCAAGACCACTTTTTTGCAGTCTTGGTTTCATCTGGGAATTTACATTATTTTGACTTAGTCTTGTCTTGGGCTCGGACATAGAGGACCTATCAAGACCATTCATCAAAATCCCTCAGTATTTATCTCAACGGCTCATCTGTTTGTTATCCCTGAAAACCCAACAAATGCAAAATTCATTGATTTTCGAACCCATTAACCTTGAAGCTTGTAACTTTGGATAGGTGTAACACACAGACATGAATCACATATCTTCACAATCGAGAGAACTTACTCAGTCTGGTTGTCCAAGTTGCAGTGCTGTGCACCAAAATAGTCCAGAGTAATCCTGTGTGTAATGAGGCAAGGAACATTTTCCATGAAAAAGCACCCATAATATTCTATAAAACATTGATATTATTCACATTAGATGGAAAACAAAGCACATATTTTCTTCTGCAATGGTCCATCACTATCCTTCTGGGAGAACATATTGGTAACACTTTACTTAAAGGACTTATTATATTGCATTTTACACACCTTCATAATGCATTATAATTAGTGCTGTCAAACGATTAAAATTTTTTAATCCGATTAATCACGGGTTACTGTGGATTAATTTCGATTAATCACAATTAAATATCATTCATTTTTAATCTATATTAATCACATTTCATTTTGCATGAGCAAACAGACTCAAGAAAAAGGAATATATATGCACTTAACATGTTTATTGAACATATTGAACATTCATGTTAACAAAAAACTCTCACTAAACATTTATCCACATTAATGTGGCCCTGCTACTCCTCTTTCAGCCAGTTACTAAATCCGACAAATAATCTGACTAATCATGAAATCCAATTCCAACCCTGGTTAATTGCCATTGTTAGCAATATCAGTTGATAACACATTACACGCGGTGCTTTATGTATAAAACGCAACACGCCCACAGATAAGTTATATGAAATAGTGTGTGCGATTGATTTAATGAGCCACAAATGAGAAGTAGTGCTTAAACAGTATAAAACTTTCCCTTCTGTTGATAAAGGGTGCAGCCATCTTGGATTCTGAACTCGGGATCCTCTGTGCTGCTCCGAGATATTTCTTGGATCTCCGAGAAACGGGAGTGCGCACGTCGTCACTTCTGGCTTCAAAACTCAGAATCCGACTCGGAATACGAGTTCCGAGGGCAAATGGAACGCACCAAAACTTCCCAAAATGCGTTGACAGAGACATTTCAGGGATTTTGAATCATTCTGCGCTGCAGATGGGTTAATTGCGTTAAAATTTTTAATCACATTAATCATGATGATGGATTAATCCGCGTTAACCGTTAATTTTGACAGCCCTAATTATAATACATTCATAAAGTATTATAAACACAGCTAAAACTGTTCATAAAAAGGCATAACACGTTATAGTCATGTGTATTATGCCTTATGAAAGCTCTATGAAGGTCTCATCTATAATGCACTATAAATACCTTCATAATGGAGCGCAAAGCATCCTTGTTATACTCACCCTTATTATGCATTATGAAGGTATCCATAGTGCATTATAAATGATGTCACGCATGGACGTCGTTAGGTCCCATCACTTGGGGCTATACCCTGTGTATTTTAAGCCTAGCCCTGAGTATCTTGTCCCCGATGCCAATCTTCCTTCAAAAAAGAAAAGAAGTCAAGCCCCAGGTAGATTTGACTCCTTCAATAGCTAGAAACTCCCCTGATGTCACGTCCAGCTGTCCCGCATGTATAATCCTCCCATTGTCATGACCTGCCCGTCCAAACCTCTTGTGACCACGCCCCCTCGTCAACCTTGTGTGGATTCCCCATGTTCTTCAGCTGTTTTGAGTTGTCTTCTTTAGTTCGGTGTATTTAATTCCACGTCAGAGTTTGTTTCCCTAGTTCTGTCATTGTAGTGTTATGTGCTGTTTGTTCCTGATGCCCCTTCGTCTCCCTATGAAACCACTTTTTGCCCCAGCTTTTACATCTTTTGCCTGCTTCCCTGGTCTGTACCGGGTAGTTCATGACAGCATGACAGAACTCCCACAGACGACACCTTGCCTAACCGAGGCTGATTGGGTACATCCCCAATTTGGCATGTAATGGCATTCCACCTTTGGAATGTATGGTGTAAGCTTTGGGAAGCTCCACCCCTATTCAGTTTCCATTGGTCATATTTCCGCAGTTCATACAGGTATGCGTTACATCACATTTGTACCTGACACACTGGGTTAACATTATTGTTGGCTAAAAGTTGTTTTAAAATTACTTTTAGTGGGACATCTGAATGGCTTAGGTGGCAATAGTGCTGGCAACCATCTTGCGGTTCTTCACAGTTCAGGTATGTTTCTTTTAACCCTCTGGAGGGTTTGACACCGCCAGTGGGATATGAGAGATTTAGGTTTTTGAGAAGTATATGTTTGAAGTTAATTTTAGCAAAAAATACAATAATAACATTGTAAGTGGTCTCAGATTATTGGTGCTGAATTTGTACTGAATAAAAGCACATGTAACACTTTGGCATAAATGTTTTTCAGGTGAAATATTTAAAAATGTCAAGGCATGTCAGACTACTGCAAAAGTGGCTGAGAGGCCTCAGACTCCAGAGGATTAAACGTGGTGTTTCTCTGACGTGTGTCATAGTGAGTCAGCATATTGTATTACAAAATTTGAAGTGGGAATAATGTATTGTTGAATGTTAGCTGCTGCTTTGGTGAATCCTCGAACTACATGATTATTATTGTTGCAATTGGGGCTGAGGCGGGTTAGTTTTTATTCAATTTTCAGTTGCCTGCTGGCACACTTAGTATTGATGTTGGTGTTTTATGTTTTTTAGGATAATTGTAGTTCCAGTTAAGTTTTATTCTTGGAATGGCCAGGACATATCGCAGCTATTTTTGCCTCTGATGTCTGCGTGGATTCATCTCCTGTTCCGGACACCTCATCAGTTTGAGATTGTTGTCCAGTTTGGAGATTCGCCATGCCTTCCTACAGCCTTTGTTTAGATGCTGTATTTGACTGTAATTTGACTTCCTACAGCCAAACGGTGAAGCAGGAGCAGAGAGCCGGGGATCGGGGAAATGCAGGGTTTATTTATGGGGATATAGCAATATAATATATGAAATATAGCAAGCTAAGTTACACAAATATGGCAAAAGTAGTTTACTACATCAGAAGCTACTTCACATTGTACCAACCTAATGCCAGATCAGTGCAA
>JAODLD010000069.1:18265098-18275111 GCA_026781065.1 Mormyrops boulengeri
AGGTTCTCCCCAAACGAGCTTGATGGGCCGAATGGCCTCCTCTCGTTTGTAAATTTCTTATGTTCTTATGTTCTTAGTTGCTAATTTGCGACATCACAAAGTATTTGCCAAACTTAGAGCAATACGTCACAACCCCTAACAGAATGCAGAAAACACTGGACCTATGCTATGGTAATATCCCAAATGCATATATTTCAAAACCACACCCACCTCTCGGCCTCTTGGATCACAACGTCATCTTGCTACTGCCTGCATACAGATCGAAACTGAAAACAGAAGAACCCATTACAAAATCCGTCAGAGTTTGGGACAAGGAGGCAGTTGAATCATTAAGGGTCTGTTTTGAGAAAACAGACTGGAATTTGTTTTTTTTAATGATTGTGCTGGTGATTTTAATAATCTGACTGATTTACTCACCTCCTACATATTATTTTATGAAGACACCGTCACTCCTACCAAACAAATAAGGGTCTTTCCAAACAACAAAAAATGGGTTAAGAACGACATGAAAATCTGCCTGACCCACAAGAGAAAGGCCTTTCTGCAAGGAGACAAACTAAAGGTGAGGAAATTGGAGAAGGAGTTCAAAAGGAAAGCCAAGATAGCAAAAATCAGTTATAGGAACAAGGTGGAGCAGAAGCTGGCTTCTGGAAACGTGAGGGAAGCATGGGAGGGCCTAATCATCATGATGGGCAGAGCACCCAAACCTGCAGCTATCGTACCAGATCCCACCTTAGCAGAGAAGCTAAACATCTTGTTCACTAACGATGGCAGCACACCAAGCACCTGGACCCCTCTGACTCCTAGCTCTAATCTTCAATCTCTCAATATAGATGAACAGCTGGTGACTACCATCCTACGCAGAGTTAATCCACATACTGTAAAGCCTCTGGACTCTGTGTCCCCAAGCAGTGGAAGGAATCCATCATCATTCCAATACCTAAAAAGACACCTGCTAAAGACCTGAAAGATTACAGACCAGTGGCCCTCACATCTGTGCTGTGTAAATGTATGGAGAGAGTGGTGGGTGACCTCCTTTCAGGCATGGTGTCAGACAAACTGGATCCATTTCAGTTTGCCTGCAAAACAAAACGCAGCATGGAGGATGCAAGCCTTACGCTTTTAAATACTGTCACCAAAAACCTGGCCTCTGCACACCCACACACCAGGATTGTATTCATGGACTTTTCCTCTGCTTTTAATACTGTAAATTTTGACAACCTGCTCTGCCACCTTACTGACCTAATTGTGCACCCAATGCTAACTGCTTGGACTAGGACTCTTTTATTGGGCGGATACAACATGTGCTTTTTAATGGTTTTTATTCAAGTAGGTTGGTTTTAAATATCCCAGGTGTATTTTATACAGGTAACGAGCTGACATTGGGAGCCTTCTCAACTCGTTACCTGTATAAAAGACACCTGTGCAAAGAATCAATCTATCCAGCAATCAATCTATCCAGATTCCAAACTCTGCAGCATGGTCAAGACCAAAGAGCTTTCCAAAGATGTCAGGGACAAGATTGTGGACCTACACAAGGCTGGAATGGGCTATAAGACCATCGCCAAGCAGCTGGGTGAGAAGGTGACAACATAAAATAACTGCCAATCTCCCTCGTTCTGGAGCTCCACGCAACATCTCACCTCGTGGAGTTTCAATGATAATGAAAACAGCATGGAACCAGCCTGGAACTACTCGGGAGGAACTTGTCAATGATCTCAAGGCAGCTGGGACCATAGTCACCAAGAAAACGGTTGGTAACAAACTACGCCGTGAAGGACTGAAATCCTGCAGTGCCCGCAAGGTCCCCCTGTTCAAGAAAGCACATGTACAGGCCCGTTTAAAGTTTGCCACTGAACATCTAAATGATTCAGAGGAGGACTGGGTGAAAATGTTGTGGTCAGATGAGACCAAAATTGAGCTTTTTGGCATCAACTCAACTTGCCGTGTTTGGAGGAGGAGGAATGCTGCCTATGACTCCAAAAACACCGTCCCCACCATCAAACATGGAGGTGGAAACATTATGCTTTGGGGGTGTTTTTCTGCCAAGGGGACAGGACAACTGCACCGCATCAAAGGAAGGATGGATGGGGCCATGTACCGTCAAATCTTGGGTGAGAACCTCCTTCCCTCAGCCAGAGCATTGAAAATGGGTTGTGGGTGGGTATTCCAGCATGACAATGATCCAAAACACATGGCCAAGGCAACAAAGGATTGGCTCAAGAAGAATCATATTAAGGTCTTGGAGTGGCCTAGTCTGTCTCCAGACCTTAATCCCATAGAAAATCTGTGGAGGGAGCTGATGGTTCGAGTTGCCAAAATCAGCCACGAAACATTAATGACTTGGAGAGGATCTGCAAAGAGGAATGGGACAAAATCCCCCCCTGAGATGTGTGCAAAACTTGTGGCCAACAACACACGACTGACCTTTGTGATTGCTAACAAAGGTTTTGCCACCAAGTACTAAAGAACGTTTTGCAAAGGGATCAAAAACTTATTTCATTCATGAAAATGCAAATTCATTTATAACTTTTTTGAAATGCATTTTTCTGGATATTTTTGTTATTGTTCTGACTCTCACTGTTCAAATAAACCTACCATTGAAATTATAGACTGATAATTTCTTTGTTAGTGGGCAAACTTACAAAATCAGCAGGGGTTCACATAATTTTTTCCCTGACTGTAACTGTCAATAACCCTCAGTTTGGGGCCCCAAGGAAGATCTCATCTCATATGGAATAAATTCATCTTAACAACAGTGAGGGCTAACCCCAGAACTACAATGATCTCAAAGCTGTTGGGACCACAGTCACCAAGAAAACCTTTGGTTTTATGCAGTTATGGTTTGAAATCCTGCAGTGCTCACAAAGTACCCCTGCTCAAGAATGCCCAGTCTGAAGTATGGAAATGAACACCTGAAAAATTCCAATGAGGCTTGGAAAAACGTGATGTGGTCAGATGAAACCAAAATGAGCTCTTTGGCATCAAGTCTACTCACTGTGTTTGGACAAAATAAAAAAAAAACAAACACAAGCATAATTAAGTCCCTGTTCCCAGCTGCTGTGCTCATTCAGCAGCAAGCTTCTTTTCCCATCCTCTTCTGACATCATAATACCACTTTCAGCATTGTGTGGATGATCTGGTGTTGCAGAAACCAAAAACAAATGTGTTGCTACCTTTTCCCACAACTACTACACCTTGAAAGGCTTAGGTGTAACAGCGGTGCTTCTGTAGATGATGTGCTTGCACATTTTTGACTTCATGCACGTCGATTTCCTCAGACAAAATCCGATATGATTTGCTGGGCAAACACACCATTGTAATATCAATCCGCCATAGCTCACGTGCTACTGCCTTTTAAAGGTGAGGAGACGTCTTTCTGATTGGTGCATTGCAAGTTACACCCAAAAAACTCCTCTGACTAATTAAGAGAGTTAGGACAACCACTGGTGCAAAGTCTGGTTTTTCTGCTGTCGAAATAGCAAAATGGATTTGCACATGCCCATAAATGTTAGTTGCACCTTGTGCTTTGGTATGATTGTCAAAATAGAGTCCAAGAACTTCCTCTGTCAGTAACCCCAGCACAAAAACTGTGCCATGTGAGTTTAACAAAGCTGTATACAAGCTTCACATCACCAAGTGTAATACCAAGCATCAGATGGAGGACTGTAAAGCATGCAGCCACTGAACTCTGGAGCAAGTGTTCTGTGGAGCGACAAATCTTGTCTCTCTGTATCGCAGTCTGATGGACAAGTGTGGGTTTGGTGGATGCCAGGAGAATGTTACCTGTCTGACTGTATTGTGCCAACTGTAAAGTCGGATGGAGGAGGGGTAATGGTATGAGGTTGTTTTTCAGGGGCTGGAATAGGTCCCTTAGTTCCAGTGAAGAGCACTTTTAATGCTAAAGAGAAGAGAATGCTGACAAATGATAACAAAGTGCTATGTAACGGTTGACACGGTTGACCATAATATTTTGCTCTCCTGACTTTCAGGTATTGGTATTACTGGTGCTGTTCTTTATTGGTTCACATCATACATCAGTGGTCATCAGTATTATGTTTTCACTATGGAATTCACTGTTTCTCTCACACAAGGTGTCCCTCAAAGGTCAGTTTTAGGTCCAATTCTCTACAACATCTACATGCTCCCGTTACACCAAATTAACTGTGATGATACTAATGTTTTATTTATATAGCACCTTTCATACACTCAAGGACACTTCACAATTCAACAAGTCGACACTTAACATTGAGACAGTACAGGTTACATAGAGGGAGGTTTCCTAATGAACACAGGTTGTTCTTCCTGACCTCTACATGTGAGGAGGTTCGGAGCAGTTCCTATGAGAGCTCATGTTTGTGTGATGTTCTAGGTGCACTGATTTTTGACGCAACACACAGAAACTTACATCTTGAAGTTTGAGAGCTCATGTTTGTGTGATGTTCTAGGTGCACTGATTTTTGACGCAACACACAGAAACTTACATCTTGAAGTTTGTCATCCATTTTTTGTACTCACTTGTCCTATGTAGGTCATAGCAGTCTGGAACCTTTTTCAGAAACAACAAGGCAGGGAATGACCTTGGATGGGGTGCCAAACCATCGCAGACCTCCAGAGGAAACTCCACTACACAACAACACAGGGAGAGAACATACAAACAAAATACACATGGAGCCACTGTGGATGGTGGCTCTCAGAAACTGCAGTACCCATGGAGTTGGTGTGAACAAAAACGTCCATTCATCAGTAGTTCTCATGACCTGCTTGTATAACCTCCCAACCACCCAGCTGTTTCTTATTGTCGTCTAGCCCTGTGTATTTAAGTCCACGTCAGAGTCTGTCACCCAGATCTGTCATTGAAGTCTGTACTGTGTCTTTGTGCTGTTCTCCTGAATAAAACCCCCCGCCTTTTTGATCTCCATCTACCTGACCCTGATTCCTCATTCCCTGCTCACTACCCCTGCGTGCGGTTACAACAATAGTTCTGTTGTCAAAAGCACCTTGTTAATGAAAAAGGCCATAGGGGAGCAGCCAAATGAGGTGGTTCCGGAATGGATAAATAATACAATTCCAGCAACCTAACCTAATTATTATTTTTTTCTTTTGCCAACAGGAGTGAATACTGTGGATAAAATCTTGAGTTTCAACTTAATAACAACCTGAAACAGGTTTTGTTAGAGTGACTAAAATAATAAAAGGAATGGTTTAGAGTTTTTTTTTTTTTTTACCTCAAGACTTATACTGGTGTAATTACTTGTCTGTTTCTTCAAACAAAACAAAACAGGTTCAACCTAATCAAGAGTTTTATTGTGCTACTGTACAATACACTGTTCAATCTTAGTTATTATATTACAACAACAGGCAAGAAATATTTTTAAAAATGCAAAGCTTTTCCTCATTAATTGAGGTAACACTGGATATGATGTGAGGATCAAGTATTCAATACACATTTTTATATGACACTAATGGGGTTGTTGTCCTTTTTCTGTTTATGTTTTTTGTGAAATTATGATTTAAATTGTTTGGGTGCCAATAAGACACATATACATATCCTCATATATTGCATACAATTAAGCATAATTTAGTTCAATAGATCTCATTGTACTGTAAGAAAATGTACAGTGTAAAATGTAATGTTAAATATTTACTTGAAATATGCACACTTAATTGTTATGTGGAAATGGACCCTAAAGTGTAAAATTACACAAATATTGTGTTCTGTTGGCATAGTACTGTAAATGACCAACAAAATGAATGTTGAATAAAGCAAGCTGCTAAAAATGACAAGAAAGCCATTTTTCTCTTCTCCTAGTCTATTTTTTATGCATTTTCCATGATATTAGTTTATCATTTCTATGAACAATATTAAATAGTTCTTCTGCATATTTGTGATGCTTTTTGCATTTCTAAGAGTTCTTATCAGTTCTAAGAGTTATTTTGGATCTATTGTTTTAAAGACCATCCATTATACCCCTGGTAAAAGGGGGAAGCAGCTTGCTTCTGGAGTGTCTGGAGATAATTTACTTTAATATGACAAATTTAAATTCTTATTTTATTATAATCCTACGTCCTATGGACAGCAGCATGATTACTGAAAAAATAAAAAGACTTTAAGGGCATACAGTAACCGCAATGCACAATTGGCAAAACGTTCCAATTCTCAGTTTCTCATTATTAAATTCATTCTTCATATCTCAGTGTTTAATTAATTTATTTTCCTCATCTTCTGTTCTTCCTCGCTCAGGTTTTATTAGTCTTTGCACAGCATGATTGTCGCTAAATTGTTACAGTGCCACTTATTTATACCCTCTACCTGTCAAGTACTCAAGGTCATTCTACCTTTTAGACGGATCATTTAGTCCACACCAATAAGATTTACAAAGAAGGATACATGGGTGATCATCCACTCAAACGTGTACAAAAACAGCTATGTGGTGTCCTATCTCCTGGAGGTTTTTTCTTATTTCACAGCTCTCTCATTTTCACGGTTCTCTTCCTGACAAACACGCATTCATTTCTATAAGTCAAACACCCTTCAGTTCAGTGACAGACAAGTGCTAAGTAATGCAAAACACACACTACAAGCTTAACAACTAACAATATAGGCTAATTGGTTAAAGTAACATTCACAATAAAATCAATTGTACTGCATAAGCTAGCCTGTAAACACAAATTATTAAGAATCATTAGAACTCTCAAAACGAGGATGGCCATCGCCACTGCCTCCAGCAGAAAAGAGGTGGAGGGGATCAGGGGGCACTCCCCTACCTTTAGGAAACACTGGGGACACTCACTAGTCAATAAATCAGGGCAAGAATGCCAGTAGTATGAATATACAGTATCAGGCAAAAGTTTGGACATGCCAAGTTGCCTACAAAGGAGAGTGATGGTGTTGTATCACCTGACCACCTGACCATAACCCATTAGACATGGTTTGGGAGGAAGGAAAAACAGCCAATAAGTGCTCAGAAAATATATGTGGGACCTCTGTCAGGACTGCTGGAAAACCATGCCAGGAGGCCACCTCATTGAACTGGCATAGATGAGAAAGTAGGGTCAGTCAGTGCCAGGAGCAACTGGGGTTAAAGGCCTTGCTCAGGTGCCCAATTGTAGGAATATTTAGCTCAGGTAAATTTTAATATCTCCACCAATTTGTTTGAAATTAATTAGATTTTAATTCATTATTATTTAATGATGATCATTCGCTAATTGTTATGCCGAATGTGAGTCTGTTAATGTGAGACTTAACTGGGATTCATTAATTACCAGTATCGCTTAATAACCTGGGTTAGAAGGCACGTCCACCAAGCTACGTCTCCAGGTAATGCAAACAATTGTAGCGAAGCTCCCCTCACGACCTTGGAGAGAGAGTCTTGCGATATTTCAGGCGAGTTTGAGGTTTCAGAGCTTAGTAGCCAGAATCGCACAGAGGCAGGGACTATTGTGATCACTCAATGAATGGGGACTGCAGTTGTATAAAAGACATGCATTTATTTCTAACTAACACTACAACTAACATAAGACATCAAAAATGGTAGAACTATTTATTTTTCACTCTAGTCCCAACGATGGGTGGACTTACCATAAGGCATGGATAGTCAGTTGCCTGGGGTTCCCAAAAACTTGGGACCCCATGAAGACAAAATTTCCAGAAGTTACATTTATGGATATAAGATAATATGATTTAAATTATTGCTCCACACCAGGGTTTGAGTCTCCAGCATGGCTTCATGTGTGCGGAATTTGCATGTTCTCCCCATGTCACTTTGAGGTTTCCTCCAGGTACAGTGGTACCTCAGCTCACGAACTTAATTCATTCGAGGACTCAGTTTGCGACCTGAAAAGTTGAATCAATTTTTCCCATTTAAAATAATTTGTTCAAATAATATGTTCACGGAAGGGAGACCAATACACAACTGATCATAGGCTTGTTGGTGGGCTAGTCACTCGAAAGACGCCAAAACACGGAAAAGAACTCCCCAAAAAAGCTAAAGAATTAACATTAAAAGACTGAGTAACAATAAAAAACACTACAGTAATTTCAAAAATGTGATTTTTTTATATTATACTGTACATTATTTTCATATGCTTAAAATTTTAATGTTCATTTCATGATGCAACGTGCTGTATGGCGATTAACTTCTTTGTTTGTACTGTAAACAAACAATACGCAACTGCCACTATGTGTGAATGGAGAATATAACACTTAAGTAGGAGTTACTTAATAATTTTTGTTATTAATGAAGTACTGTAATTTTATGTTTTATGATAAGATAAGATGAGATATGATAAGATGCCCTTATTGTCATTAAATTGCTGAGAACAACAAACAATGAAATTATGGTACTCACTAATTTAACAAGTCTAAGACAGGCAAGAAACAACAATAAGGTGCAGCAACAACCATTGGAGGGGGGATCAGGTGGCGTCATTTACCTTGCAATTTCACGTGCACTTCAGAAGAAACAGCTCTAACATAAAGATCAGTAACTAGTGGTGCAGGTAGCATGGCTGTGGGAACTCTATTGATTTAATTCAGATTATTCTTCCTTTAATTTATTTGTTTTTTTTTTTTTTAATTATTATTATTTGGGTCCAAGCAGCATACCTGCGGGAACTCTAATGATACAATCATGTTATTCTTCTCTTTATAATATTAAAAGTGTCAGGACAGCAAAACCCTTAATTCTACAAAAACCAAACTTGGCAGACAGGTCTAGTCAGACAACTAAGATGAGACCAAGCAAGGTGGTCGTTTTGCATTTTGGTGAAATTTCTTAAGAATTATACAAACCAGGATCAGTTTTCGTATGTCTTCTGAAAGGATCCATTAAGTCAAATTTAAAGATATTAAAAAGTCCATCCAAGCCATCTTTGACCGCCTGTGATTTTGAATGATATAAAAATATTTGAAAATGAACTTCAAAACTTAACAAGGACGATCTGTAAAATTAGCAGTTAAAAAGTTGTTTAAAAAACTTTCAGTATGTCCAATGGTTTTTCCATAATTATATTAGAAAATTTAAAAAATATACATTAAATGTTTTAATCATATGAAAACAGGGACAGATTCACATGAAACTTGAGAAACATGATCAGTAAAACATTCTGTGGATGATGCCGAAATTTGGCTCAGTTTGGTCTCTAGGGGTGCCACATTGTGTAATGTCTATATCTATAGTATTGTGAAGAATAGAATTAAAATCCAGGTGACTTGTGATTCTCTGAGTAATGTTTAATCTATCAATAAACAGCATTTGATGTCAGGCATTATGGCCATGCCACCATTTTGAAAAAAAATTGCATTAAGTGAACTTTTATCCAATCTCTCAAGTTTGACAAGAATCATTTATTCACTCTCATGATCAAAAGTTGCTCAAAAATTATTATACATCAAATGGCTTACCCATATAATTTGAGAATTTTTTAATCTAATGCCGTCACTCAATAAGAGGCTTTAATGTTTTTAAATTCTCAAATTTAAAATCCCCAAAAGTTGAAAAGAATATTTAGAAGGACATTCTGAGTAAGATCTCCAATTTTAAAGATACTCCATTACTCAGTATAATCAAAATAAATTTCCTTCTCAAAAATATCCAACAGTGAGGCATGATTTCTCCATTGCCTTACATGCATTGCACTCTGCAGTTTCTTCCTTCAGCGTAAAGTACAGTAACTGTATTGGTAACACTTTTCTGGACGGGGCACAAATAATATGGTATTATACTGTTACTTACATATTAATTAACTACAAACTAAGTCTTAGTTAAATACTGATTTAATGTTAATTCATCATTAATGAATTGTGATGCATGTTTTATCTCAAGCCGTTACTATATTTAAGGGTCCAAAGCACGTAGTGCTATGGAACCTTCTTGTTTTTGTTAGGATTTTTAAGGTTCCAAAGCACGAAGTGCAATGGAACCTTATTGTTTTTCTTAGGATTATTATTATTATTAAGGGTCCAAAGCACGAAGTGCAATGGACCCTTATTGTTTTTCTTAGGATTATTA
>JAODLD010000069.1:18284789-18297560 GCA_026781065.1 Mormyrops boulengeri
TCTCCAAACATAAACATAGTCTAAACATAATATTATGTAGCGATAAATGTGGAAATTCCCGCTCGATTTTGCCTCCTCCTGTGTGGAATTGACTTCCTCTCCCTGCTGCATAAGTGTGCTGTGCATAAGGGTGCTGTGCCACTGTGTAACCATTTGTAGTGGAGATTGGGGGGAGGTTTGAGTGCTGTGGGTTCCGCTTTTAGAGTGTAGTGCTGGGGAATAACACTGGTAGTGGTGGTGTGATTTACCTGTTGACAGGAGGGAGGTGGTTGTTGCCTGGGAGGTTGGAGTAACTATAAACATGCCCCAAATAAACCTGTGCCAAAGCTTTACCTGCCCGTGTTTGCCTCGTTGTGTCGTTGCCCCAGGAGATCCTAAAGGATGTGTTTGAGTCAACTACAGTAACTAAAGACTCAGTACAAAAATAACTACTAGGCGGTGGGGGTCCTACACCCTGGGCCACCACGCCAACTTTGGATATTTGAACTCCTCATATCCATCTGTGCTTAGAAAATTGAACTGATAAACGTTACGCGGACCGTACTTTGAACAATATGTGGTTGCTGTACTGGTAGCAGAGCAGGGCAGACCATGAGACACTGCGTATCCTGTAATTGCTGCACTGTGAGGAAACCTGGTAAGGTATAAAGAATAAGAACACATTTTTGCCACATTTTAATATACATTTTGTATATTTACCGCGAACTTCGGAGAATATGCTACGAACGTTTGGAGGACGTTCCGCGAACTGTACAGTTTCTCAGAAACGAACCTTCCGGGAACGTTAAAACTTTCCTGAATTACGTTAGCGGAACGTTCGCTTACATGAACTTGGGAACGTTCCTGCACTGCTCTGCAAACATTCACGGAACATTCGCGGAATTGAAAATTGTTTGCTGGGTGAGCACTGAATTAGGATTGCAAGTGTGTGTGTGTGCGCAGGACAAGTATTAAATGAAAAGGCATTCATTTATGTGATCCTCAAAGAAGATGATCTAAGCGCACCAAGTTTCGGGGTGAGACCATGATTAATTCTAACTTTCGTAAAATAAAAATGCCTTCAGCATGAAATTCAGCCGGACAATGTCGCGTGTTAAACCACAGGGGGGTTACGTTCGCTAAAACATTTGTACTCTGTCATAGGAAGAAAAAGTTAGCAGGCTTTGCAATTTTAATAACTGTTCCTTTTCAAGATAATCTGTCATGTATGTATATCATTATTTTTATATTAGCTGTTTAAATCACTTCAATGAGGGTAGTTCCCAGCTGATTGGAGGACCAACCTCAAGAACCGTGGACTTAGAGCTGTCCAACCTGGAGGATCAGCTTTAAACAACTGCTCAAAGTAGCCGGCCCAGCGGGTCACAACTACAGTGTCATCCGTAAGGACTGTTCCATCACCCGCCCTGACTGCACGTCTATGAGGAACAGATTCCGATGTACACAATGTTTCAAGTCCTCTGTAAGCAGGACGTGGGTCACTAGACCACAGATTCCTCTAACAGATGCCTCCTTATGTGCCCTCACAGCCTTCCTCCTCAGTTCCCGGTATAGACTGGAGTTGCCAGAAAGTTGTGCACTGCAGTTCCTCTCGATAATATCCAGGGTGCGCTGCGAGATGAAACATTTCATTCTGGGAACACTGGCAACACCAACACAACCATCAGCAACCTTCAAGGTCTTATCACGGAAGGTCTCCCACATAACATTAGAGTTGGCAGTTGCACCCAGGCCTCAAGTTCCTCACACAAACTGTGTGCAAATTCAGCAGAAACAGTTTGATCTTGGAGTCTGGCTAAGTCCAGCCTCATTCTCCTAGTAGGTGGTAGCCTTCTAGATCTACGTTGAATCTTTAGAGTAGCAACAAAAGGTCTGTGGTCAGAATTCACAAACTGGGCCCTTATGTAGACACTGCGGTTCTGCAGGAGCCTCCAGTATCTGCCCATGAGGATGTGATCGATCTCCTTTGCTGCACCACCAGTATTGAAGTACCAAATCCAATGATGTGGCTCAGGGCGTTAGAACCAGGATCCAATGACCCGCAGCCCCTGACCATTTGCAAAGTCAAGGAACATGGAGCCACTCTCACGCTAGTCTCCATTCCCATGGGGACCAACACAATCCTCATAGCCAGCCCCGTCAGTGCCAGTGGTTGCATTGAAGTCACGCATGACCAGAGCAGTGTCACCTCGCGGGCACCCATCAACCACCGAGCGAAGTTGTGAGTAAAAGGCCTCCTTCCATCACTCACCATGGTCGGAGCATACAATGACACAACAGACAAGACACCCAAGGAGTGCCTTATGCTCGTTGAATGGAGTGACATCACACACCACTGGAAAAAGCCGATCCACCAGAGCAACAACTACTCCCTGTGTATGGCAGCCGTCAGAGCGACCAGACCAAAAGTACGTATCTACCTACAGAGATCTGGTCAGATTCAGATTCAGAAAACTTTATTAATCGCTGAGGAAATTATGTGGTTACAGTTGCTCCAGGACAGTAAGAAGGAAGAAAGTAGAACAAGATAAAATATTAAATAATACAATATACAACAAATTACAAAATATTACAAATAGCTCTAATAGGGTGAAAATACAGTTGCTGCAGTGTATACCCGTACTTAGATGGAGGAGTTGTAGAGAGAGATGATTTCCTGTGTCGTTCAGTGGAGCATTTGGGTAATCTTCGTCTCTTACGGAATGTGCTCCTGTGACTGTCCAGCACGTCATGGAGTGGGTGGGAAGGATTGTCCAGCATTGTCCTGAACTTGGACAACATCCGCCTCTCCAACACCACCTTTAGAGGGTCCAACTCCATCCCCACAACGTTACTGGCCTTGTGGATCAGTTTGTTGAGTCTGTTGGCTACCCTCAGCCTGCTACCCCAGCATGCAACAGCATAGAATATGGCACTGGCCACAACAGACTCATAGAAAATCCTGAGCATTGTCCTACAGATGTTAAAAGACCTCAACCACCTCAGAAAATAGAGACGGCTCTGGTTCTTCTGGCGCAGTGCAGTTGTGTTTTTACCCCAGTCCAGTTTATTATCAATGTATACTCCAAGGTATTTGTAGTCCTCCACTTTGTCCACATCGACCCCTTGGATTGAGACAGGGGTCACTGGTTTTCTGGTCCTCCTAAAGTCCACAATCATTTCCTTGGTCTTTGTCACATTTAGCTGCAGATGATTCTGCTTGTACTTCGTCTCATCACCTCCACTGATGCATCCAACCACCACAGACTCATCAGAAAACTTCTGAAGATGGCAGGTCTCTGTGCAGTGTCTGAAGTCTGTAGTGTAGAGGGTGAATAGGAAAGGAGAGAGGACGGTCCCTTGTGGTGCCCCAGTGTGGCTGACCACCTTGTTAGACAAACAGTGTTTAAGACGCACATATTGTAGTATTTCTGTCAGGTAATCTACAATCTAGGACAATAGAGAGGCATCCACCTGCACTCCCCAGTCTGCGTACCTCAGAGAGCACCACCACTGAAATGCTGAGTTTACGTAGCTCCCCCAACAGCAAAGGAAGACTGTCATCTTGCTGGAGAAACAAGATGTTCCACATGCCTACCCAGATGGGCCGCCTCAAACTGGAACCCAAGTGCTGCCATGTAGCAGGCGATGCCTCAGCACCACACTAGCCCTGATCCCTAACAAGCTGGACCTTATTAACTCTCCAATGTTTTGCCTCTTCTGGGGATGAGGCTCCCGAAGGCGTTCCTCCATCCCCTTCATGATGCATGCAGCCTTCCTGTGGGCAGCTGCAGCAAAGCTACTCCTGCAGAGAGCAGAAGGGTGTTGTGCCTGTTTGGAACTAGCTACCATGAATTGTTTTATGGTGCCTGGAGTGCTAATCCCACCACCAACTCCCAAATTTTTTCCCCTGCAAGTTGGAGGACCACTTGCAGGGCCTGATGCAGTTTAACGTCATACCCAGGACAAATGCATTTATTATTATTATTATTATTATTATTAATAATAATAATAATAATAATAATAATTTAAATATTATTAGAATGCTCATCATCATCACTATTATTATTGTTGTAATTATTATTGTGAAAAACACAACAAATTACAAATCCACAGAAAGTACTTGTCATGACCGATTGCCCAGCCCTTGCGTGTGCCACGCTCACCTCGTTACCCTCGTGTGGAATCCTTGCGTTTACCTGTGTTCCGTGTTTTCTACCCTCAGTCTGGTGTATTTAGTCCGCGTTCAAGTCTGTTTCTCCAGGTCTGTCATTGACATTGTATGCTGTGCTCCCCGTCTGCCCCGATCTGTTAATAAACCCCGTTTGTTTGAACTCCTGTCTCCCTGATCCTGCTTCCCCACACCCTGCTCGCTCGCCTACGACCGATCACAACAGAATGACAGACCTCAACAAGAAGACGCCTCCGCTGACCGAGGCAGAATACCTCAGTCTCGTCGAAGAGGCGATTTATCTCTTACAGCAGCCCGAGGTCCAAGAGGACCCTGTGGCTCGTGCTTTGGCTGCCCATACAGGGGAAATCCGGGGGAGGATTTCCCCATCCAAACATGCGTTCCTCGCCGAAGAGGTACGTCTGCACATCCAACAGCTCCGTAATGGGATAGGTGAGGCGATGCAGACACAGGTGGCCCTGGACAGTGGAATAACCTCGGGTCTGCTGCTGGAGCTGCCTCCGGCTTTGCCTTCCGAGCCCCCATACACTCCCCGGAGTCCACCGCAAACCAGCCGGTAGAGGAAGAGGAAGAAGCGAAAAGATCTCCATTGCTGCTTATTCCCCTGCCGGGTATCCTCTCCCGATCCTGGACCTGGCGGTGTTCACTTCTGGCATCCCTGCCGCCACTGCACAGCAGCTGCCTGATGCCCGATCGGCATGGCTTTGCAGCCGGCACCGACAGCCTGCCCCTCTCGGGGAATGCACCTGGCCCTTAGAGGGGCCAGGTCGGTTTGGGACACCATCCCGCAGGTCCCAGATCTCCATAAAAGGGCAACGCCTGCAGCGGAAACACAGGCCCCAGCCTCAGTCTTCACGGCTGCTGTGCTGGTGGATGAGGCTCTGCCCCCCGCGGTCCCTGATCAGCTGGACCTGCCAGTTCCTGCTCTGCCTGCTCCAGTTTCACCTGTCTTGCCTGATCTGCCCGTATCGCCTGTCTTGCCTGACCTGCCCATTTCGCCTGTCTTGCCTGACCTGCCCGTTTCGCCTGCCTTGCCTGACCTGCCTGTTTTGACTCCAGCACAGTCTGAGGCCCCAACTGTGGCCCCGCCTGCTGCAATGCCCGAGGTCCCAGCCTCTGCTGCGGCCCCGCCTGCTGCTACGGCCGAGGTCCCGGCGCCTGCTGTGGCCCCGCCTGCTGCTACGCCCGAGGTCCCAGCGCTTGCTGCGGCCCTGCCTGCTGCTACACCCGAGGTCCCAGAGCCTGCTGCGGCTCCGCCTCCTGCTTCACCCGAGGTCCCGGCTCCTACTGCGGCCCCGCCTCCTGCTTCGCCGGAGGTCCCGGCTCCTGCTGCGGCCCCGCCTCTTGCTTCGTCCGAGGTCCCGGCTCCGAGGTCCCCGATCCGTTAATAAACCCCGTTTGTTTGAACTCCCGTCTCCCTGATCCTGCCTCCCCGCACCTTGCATACTCACCTACGACCAATCACAACAGTACTAATCCTGACCAAGACTTAGTTTTAACCAACTAGTAATAATAATAATAATAATAATAATAATAATAATAATAATAATAATAATAATAATGCATTTTATTTGTGGGCGCCTTTCTAAAACCCAAGGTCACCTTACAGTACATAGCCATAGACAAACAATAAAAGCAAATGATTAAAAAGAGTTATTTACATAATCAGACAACAATAGGGTTAAAGCGAGTAAGCCAATTTAAACAGATGGGTTTCCAGTTGTGACTTAAACAATGGAAAAGAATCGATATTTCTGATATCCGGCGGAAGTGAGTTCCAGAGTCGGTGAGCAAAGCGACTGAAAGCTCTGTGTCCCATGGTGATGAGGTGGGCAGAGGGAAAAATAAGATGAGTGGCAGATGAAGATCTCCGGGAGTGGGAGGGAGTGGCGATGTGAAGCAGGCCACATTGATAGAGAGGGGCGAGATTGTAAATGCATTTGAAAGTGAGTAGCAGAATTTTGAATGTTATTCTAGTTTCTATGGGCAACCAGTGAAGCTGTTGTAGAACTGGGGTGATATGTTCCCTGGAGGGGGTACGAGTTATGACTCGAACTGCAGCGTTCTGAAGGAATTGGAGTTTATGGAGGGATTTGTTAGGGAGACCAAAAAGAAGAGAGTTACAATAATCAATCCTTGAAGTAACAAGGCTATGGACAAGGATGGCAGCAGCATGAGGAGTGAGGAAGGGACGGAGTCGGTTTATGTTGCGCAGATGGAAGTACCGGATGCAGACTGGGTGATATGACTGAAATGAAAGAGTGCTATCAAGGATGACACCCAGACTCTTAACCTGAGTGGAGGGGTCGATAGCGGAATGATCAATATTGACGGAGAAACTGTGGGATTTAGTTAGAGTGGAAGTTGTACCAATGAGTAGAACTTCAGTTTTATTACTATTGAATTTGAGAAAGTTAGAGGAGAACCATGTTTTAATCTCCATTAGACAGTCTGAGAGGGAAGAGGGTGGAAAGGAGCAGCTAGGTTTGGATGAGATATAGAGTTGGGTGTCATCAGCGTAACAGTGAAAATTAATATTAAATTTCCTAAATATGTGGCCGAGAGGTAGCATGTAAATAATGAGTAAAAGGGGCCCCAATACTGAACCCTGGGGAAACGGGAAATTAACGTGATGAATGAGATTTCAGTTGGATAAACTGAGCGCGGCCAGAGAGATATAAGGTGAACCAAGCAAAGGGAGTATGACTGATACCAATGGATGATAATCTATTCAGAAGAGTATTGTGAGAAAGAGTGTCAAAGGCTGCGTTCAGATCCAGAAGGATGAAAATGGTGAGAAGGCCAGAATCAGCTGCCATGAGAAGGTCATTAATGCTTTTTAATAATGCTGTTTCTGTACTATGGAGGCCTTTAGCTTTGAGATGGCGCAAGGTGGGAGTGAACCATGGTGCTGAGCGGGAGAATAAGACTGATCTATGTTTAACTGGAGCAAATGTATTAAGTAGGTTATGGAGGTTGGCATTGTAGTAAGAGACCAGTTCATCAGGGGTAGATATGTTATGAGTACAAGGAAGGTCATTTACAGCAGATGAAAAGATGTCAGGATTAATATTACTAGCTAGTTGAGGATAAAGAGTCACAGTTACAGAATACATAAGTGGTTGGTTGAAACAAACTCTTGGTCTGTATTTGTACTTTCTGGGCCTGAAGTTTCCACCTCTGTTTCTCAGCCATCATTTTTCAGTGGTTAATTTTTCTGTGTACATGACAGCAGAAAATTGTCCCCCTTTTAAGTGCAGAAAGCAAAGTCAGATATGAACTTCTATATCCTAAAGTAACTTTGGTTGGGCAAGTGCCTGTTCCAGCTGACACAAGTTTGTATGGCCTGCTGGCACCGTGTTGCCTCCAGTGGGTAAAAGCAAAGGTGGTTTTAAGCCAAGGTTACCTGTCCTGCCAATACCTCTATCCACCTTTGGCAGGTGATACTGCCCGCATCTCACCTGGTCCATTCCCACCCCAGCTATGTAACCATCTGCCTATAAAACAAGCATGACTGCAGTTAGTGCTGGACAGCTGCTAAGGTAAGCCATGGCTGCGATGCTGCAATTACTTGTAGTTTTCATGAAGCAAGATATCACAAAATAAATGATACTCATGGCCTTTCGATTGTGCTGATGCTTTCCAGATGCTGCTGGTGTGGAGCACCACTCTTCTTTTGCTGGGCTTTGCTCAAGGTAAAAAACAGGATTCCGTTACTTTTTTAACCTTTTCCTTCAGTTCCAAGACCACAGAACATTCATCTCAAGGCAGATTTCAGCAGTTTTACTATATAGAAAGATGAGTGGACCTTCTCCATTTCATGGCTACTTTCACTGAGTAGTTCATAATGGGCAGTAAGCAGCAAGGGATGTCAGTTTGAATCAGTCATATAATTTCCTGTATGTCTTTTGTTATTTCCCTCAGTACATCTTGTCCTTAAGCTTTGTGGTTGGATTCTGCTTCTAAGCATCATGTCTTCCATGTTTTCTCCCACTCACCTATCAGAGACGGCACTGTTAATCACACATTTTCTTAACAAGCTGATTTCCAAAGGGACACTATATAGCACTGATTCACTTATTTGTACAGCAATGTACAGCAACAGTGCCCCCAAAAGAGATCTGAAAATGCATTTTATGTTTTAAATGTCTTAATGTTTTTTGACCGATTTATTTGCTTGCCAGCACACATGACATCTCTTGTTTATGGCCTTTCTCTGTGGTTGACACTGATGTGCACTCATCGCCCATTCAGTTACGGTATGTTCACACTGCAAGCGGTGACCAGAAGTCATTCATTCTCTATGGGAGAGTGCATTGCCCGGCGGCAAGCAGCAGTGCGGCGGTGTGAGCGTCAAAGGGCGCTTTTCCACTGCATCAAGTACCATATTTTTGGTATGGTATATTTTGTTACTTTTCCTTTTCCATTGACTTCCAGTCAAGTACCAGTACCAAAAGTGCCTAACCAGCTGGGGTACTTTGTTACTTCGGTATTTTGGAGTAGGACTTGAAACGCTTTCTGAATGAAGTTTAAGCCCGGTTAACTTTACGCCAGTGAGGTATGATAAGGTTCGGGAGCAAATAGTCGGAATGTAGAAATGCTCTGTTAAAGAGAGTTCCACAGAACATGTAAACTTTTTAAACATGTTAAAAAAGCGTGCAAACGTTTCTTGCGACCAAACATTTCCCAAGCACAATGGAGGAGAAACTGTATGGAACGGTGTCGGGGTATAAAGCTTGGGACAGAATAAGTCTCCAGACTGCATTTTTCACCCTATAGACACGGTAAAAATGGCTGTGTTTAGGCGCCATAAAAATACGCATTTAAAAAACCTGTGTAGACTTGCAGTTTTATACCACGTTAATATGGTATAAATGTACGTGTTTAAAAAGGTCTTTAAGTACCAATATGTACCTAGGCGAATACTTTTCAAGGGCAAAGAGTTCAGTCTGTAATGCGTTTTATTCATTGTCATATGGTAATATTCAGGTTTTTAATCATAACTATTGAAACTCAAAGTTTGTGAAAATTTCAATGAAGAGGTTCATTGTTTTGTCTGTTATGTTGCATTATATGTCTGACTTGGAGCAAGTGAACTAAAAGGAGCAAAGCAGTCAAGGCCGGACTGCCCAATATAGAACCATATAAACAATTCCATTATTTTTATAGGTTTCCATTAGCATGTACATCATCTAGGCACATCCTCACCTACACGCTTTAATTTTGCGTTCATGTAATTTTTATCAGCATGTTTCACCAATTTCATTAAAGCACGGAGTGCCGTAAACAAATAAGGAAACTCTATCAAATTGCACAGTTCCAAAACATCTTTAATAAATCACTTGTTACACAATTATTTTTTTCCAAACTTGCCAGGAACATTAACGATACACACCTGGAAAATGTTTCCATGTGAATGTTTCACAACAGTCTAATATTAACCTACCTTCCCAGCGGTTCCGACACTAACCCAAGATATAACTAATATCAGGCGTGTGCTGCTCTCAGGATTAAAACATTTTTTTTTGGTGTTGGAAGAAAGGGGAAAATGCCGTGTTGAGACTTATTCTCTTTCACAGTTCATACCCGACAACATTCCAAAAAACTGATCATTGCCATAGCGGGGTATCCAGTTATTTATGACGTGCCCCTGTTTTTATACACGAACATTAAAAAAAAATCAGGTATGGACCAAGGTGTATGTAATTATTTATGTTCCAGCTGAGTGGGTGAAGGGCATAATATATTTTTGTGAAAAAGGAAGGAAATCACAGACTAATTTTGGCGCCAAGGCATGCAAAACAATGCAAATGGTTGGTAACGTTAAAGTTGCTTATTTATAACAGTACTGTTTGTCTTAACATAATTTCATCTGCTTTGACAAATTATACCATTTTGGCAGTGGGTACAGAGATGAGCTGCACATTTGTTCGATTTTCCCTTTTAAAATTTGTAACACTGTTCTGAAGGACCTTGTCCCTGTCTACTCCATCAACATCAGAGAGCGTCCCCAGCATTCGCTAGTGTCGCATGCAGGGCAGCCAGAACGAATGTTGATGCTGTCACCGCTCGCGGTGTGAATGTACACTTAGAAATTTCCAGTTATAGATGGGTGGTTTTTTACTTCAGGGGATAAATTCATTTAGAAGAGTTAATTCTTTTACATGCAGCTGCACCAGCCAAGGTAGGTGACAGGAAACATGACATTGACTATCTTCGTCTTTTAAATCACTGTATCGGCTTTTCCAGTGTGCGAAATACGGGGGGGTCCGACACCCCCGATTAACCAATGAGACCCCCTGAAAGTCTCAAAAGAGGAATTTTTGATCAGTATTGCGCAACAATAGGGAGATGGGGACCCCCCCGAATATTGATGGATATTTTGCACACTGGGCTTTTCAGCTGGAGATTCCTCAGATAAATTTAAAATCACGCCTGGCTGTGACAATCCAGTTGTTCAGAATCACCTTGCTGCTGTGCATGTTCCAACAGGGGCTGAAGTCTGTTATGAGAACTTGGGCTGTTTCACGGATGACAGGCCCTGGTCAGGCACGGCTGAGAGACCCATTGCCCGCCTACCCTGGGGCCCAGAAAAGATCGGCACCCGCTACTTGCTCTTCACTGCAAAAAACCCCGATAACTTCCAGGCAAATGGGCACAGTTCATCCCTCCTCGCTCACATCGTCTTTACTGAACAGTTCACATCAAAATCCTAATTTTTAACATCACTTCCTTTATCTTAAGAATAACGCTTGGATATATTAAGGATATGAGCTATGAAACAAATGAGCATACACATTAAGGCTTTTGAGCATTTTGTCTGAAAATAACATAGACTGACTGACATGACTGCTTGGTACTTTGTGATTCTACAGGAAATAAGTACCAACAAGGACATTCTTCTATCATCAAACTATCAAGGAGAAAAAATGACCCGTTTTATTACCCACGGATTCATTGACCAAGGAGAGGAAAACTGGCTTCTGGATATGTGTAGGGTAGGTGTATGTCTCTCTGAGAGTGAAACTGGTTTATGGATATGTGTAGGGTAGGAACCTGCATTTATTTTATGTCATTTGTGCATCACCCAAAAATGCATTAAACATACCCCTCCAGTGGTGTCAGAAGTAGTATGACATTGGGGTGACCAAATTTGCCCCACCAGTGTGGGGGATAGGAGGAGTATGATGTATATTGTAACATTGCAGTGAGCACACATGCAATAGTCTCATTGTGAAAGGATGTATTGTATGAAAGAGTTTTAAAGCATTTTAAAATAATGAAGATTAAGTCATTTAAAATAAAATTAACACTGTTCAGAGTGCAGTTTCACAACCAGACATAACTGATCCATGTGATAAAATGATTTTGTCTGACATAGGACTACAAACTTCATTAGGTATATGTTTCATGCTCGTGCTCTGCATATGCAGTTGATTGGCCTTAGTAACACGTAGGAGTCATAATGAAAGATAAGTATAAGGAACTTTCTGTTAATTTGCCTTATCTATTTCATCTGTATCATGACAGAGATGCGTCAAATAGCAAAGGTGCCATTATGAACAATGATCACAAGACCCAAAAATATTGCAAAGTGATTGTTTTTTTTTGTCCTGAGGTAGTGCTGAAAGCTGTAGAGGGCGCAGGTCAAATGCCGATATTGGGGGGGACACATTCCCCCCCCCCATTTCAAACACACCTGTCCTCTCTGACTCACGTCCTTTGAACCTTAAAAGCGTAAAAACTAGAATGTAATTTAATGCTACATTACTACATTACTTGTGACAAGATATTATAGTTCCATGTGATGTTCGCTGCAGTTTTCCTATTATTTTTGTACTGATTATTATAATTTTATAATAATTCCCAAAATTATGCTACGGGCCAAACAGTCTGACTTATAGGTGTGAAATTTGCAGGGTATGTATATCACATAAAGATTTAGTTTAGATCTCAGACTTAATAAAGTGGAAATCTAAAACCAGAGTCCCAGCTAAAAGTGTTGGCCTGCTGATGAAATTAAAAGCAGATATTGGTAGGGTTCTGAGATTCCAGCTGGAGCATATTAACAAGTACAACTTGGCTCATGCACTTGCTGATGGTTGGTATTGTCAGACCATGCTCCTGGTGGAGGACATTAACTGCATCTGTGTGGACTGGAAGAGGGGAGGAAGGACCACATATACACAGGCGGCCAACAACATCCGGGTAGTAGGTGCAGAGATTGCCTATATGATTGAGCTCTTCCAGGTAAGTGTATACCTTTCACCTATTTACAGTTACTGATCGGAGCCCACTGGTTGCATTTCTATTCTTAATGTACAGACACTCTGAGACAGAATATAGTAATTTTACTCCTTGCACAGAAGGGAAACAGTGGCACGTATGGAAAGGATATGTTACTGACAATGCTAATATACTTTGAAAATGATCAGTTTTGCAATCCTAAAAGTTATTTTTATTACTACTCAATCTGCTCCTACAATGCAAAAATCTCTACTGATATATTGTATAGGAAATATAAATAAATAAGAACATAAGAACATAAGAAATTTACAAACGAGAGGAGGCCATTCGGCCCATCAAGCTCGTTTGGGGAG
>JAODLD010000069.1:18318984-18337544 GCA_026781065.1 Mormyrops boulengeri
TTCGTCCATTCAGACTAGTGTGGTGCTGAGGTATCACCCGCCACATGGCTGCACTCAGGTTCTCATCCCTGAGGTGCTTGGTTGTGTGGCAACATGCTGTAATTAGCACATGCTCCTTACCTCTCCCTCTGCCCATTTGCACACATTGGGTATAAGGCATCATACTTGTATCAAGAGGCATAACAACATGATCAGAGGCTCATGAGCTATTTGAGTCATCAGCACCCTGCCTCCCCCACTTATGACAGTATAGTGTAATTTTATTAGTAAAGGTTACTTGGGGACCTCTTTTAGCGGTAGCTAATAATCTCAGCCTGGTACCCACAGGTGTTTCCGAGATTTAAAATACACATGACCTGTGAATTTTGCTGACATTTCAAGAACGTTCATATATGGAAACAGCACTGTATGTGTGGCAATGCATTCTCTAGAGGTGCCTCACACAGAGCAGAGAGCTGGAAGTGTGAGGGGAGAGTGCTACACACAGAGCCACCCTGCCAGCCCAGTCCGAAAATCTATTTTTCCAAAATTCAGCATACAAAAGGGGAGGGGCCAGTCAAACTGAATTCAATGTTGAGAATTCTAGAGCAAAAAGAAAAAAAACACGCATTATTATCAGTAACTGGCCATGAATCACAATTTTCAGTGAGGAGCCACTTAAAAGCCTTGACAGCTTTAAAAAGTAGCTGCACCAATAATCATTCTTTAGACAACTTAGAAATAAAAGTTACCCTTTTGCTTATCTGGCGGAGTGATCTACAATACCCAACCTAATAAATAGCCGACTATGCCACCCCAGGGAGACTGCACCCAGGGAAATACAACAAAGTCTCAGATAACTAAAGAGCACACAGGTTCAGTCCACCAAAAAGGGCCAGAGACGAGAAATCAGTAAAAGTTACTTTATCACATTTAAAAGGGAGAACCGCAATTCCACGCTACATACAATAGATCTAAACCCATCAGAGCAAAAGCACCAATGGTGCAGACGAAGCCAGATAAAGGCACAGACTGATCACAGGACCAGGAACTCTCCACAGGCGGGACCTCCGCGAACACGAAAGTCAGCACACGCAGACACAGGACAAGGTTAACATAGTACCCTTTCCGACGCCTTATAAAGTCCCGTATCAACCCGCCTAAACAAAACTCGGCCAAAACACAATATAACCAAAACAATCAAAATAAACGACATTAAAATAAACAGAAATACATGCAGTCAATCCATCCAGTAACGGTAAATCAAAAGAAAACCAAAACACAAAAACTGCGTGCAGCCTATCGGTAGTGAAACGGCGCAACTCCAGGGATCTCAGGGCACCGCTTATCCACGCTGGGCTACCCCCAGTACTAGCACTGACTGGGTGAAACAGCCCAGCAGACTTAGACACTCCACACGATACGCCGTTGTCGATAGCGTGTAAAGAGAGACGAAACAGCAGCGATGTCCACTTCACCGGTAAATTTTGTCGAGTTAGGCTACCGTAGTGCTAATCGACAGCCCTAACCCCCCCAAAAACACCCCTAAATCCTTAACCCCCCAAAAGAACCCCTAAAGGCTTAACTCGTCAGAACACCAGCATGCGTCCTACAGCAGGGATGCGTTTTTCGGCATAGAGAACTATACCAACGCTGGAGCTGCCTTCACCGTCTCCCCAACTACAAAAACACGAGCTACTTAATGTGGGTAGTTATAATTGCAGAGCGATCGTATTAAAACAAATAGCTTACCGGCAATACAACACACCTTCCCGCTGGCGTGCATTACACCTACCGCTAAACCCCCAGCATACCACATCAATGTTTGAGGGACGGTAAAGAGTGCGCCAATTAACCACCTGCGCACTCACCCCACGGCTACACCTCCACAGCCAGCAACAAGAACCACTTCAGCGCCATTCCTAGCCATCCACCCACTATATATACAGAACTAAGCACCGCCCAGGACAAAGGGGAACCAATAAGGCAAGTGGATCAATATTCCCCACTTGGCTACGTTCAGAAAAGCTAAAGCTGAATTTTACTTGTCCACGACTTTGGAAAGTCTCAATAACCCAAAGAATTTTTGGAAAACCGTCAAATCATTGTCTGCTAGCAATAACTCGATTAATCTTCCACCCAGTATATTTGTCGATGATGCCAAAGTAACTGACAGGACAGCAATGTTAAATTACTTTAATAGACATTTTATTTCCTCTGGTTATTTGTTTCAGTCTGATTACTACAGAATCACCAATTTCAGACTGTATCTGTGAAAATATGCAGGTCTTTAATTTTAGTTGTTTTACCTCAGCAGAGGTGATAAGGGCTCTAAATAACTAAATCCTAGAAAATCACCTGGAACAGACAACTTAGAGCCCGTCTTTTTAAAATTGGTATTTGAAATCATAGCTGAACCACTGTGTCATATTTTAAATCTAACACTGTCATCAAACAAAATTCCCAAGGATTGGAAATCAGCCTTTGTTATCCCCCTCCTGAAAGGGGGTGACCCAACTATTTTAAATAATTATAGGCCTATCTCTAAACTCTCTGTTGTTGCAAAAGTGCTTGAATCTTTGGTCAGTGCACAAGTGAAAGAATATTTATATAATAAGTCTGGCCTTTCATCATACCAATCAGGTTTCTGTAAAAACCATAGCGCTACTACTGCTGCGATGAAGGTCATAAACGACATCATAAAAGTCCTTGATGACAAGCAGTGTCATCTCTCTGTTTTTGGATTTATCTAAAGCCTTTGATACTGTTGATCACATAATTTTAACTGATCGTCTTATAGAAATTGGTCTTTATAATCAAACAGTTGGGTGGTTTGCAAATTATCTCACAGGAAGAACCCAGGCAGTTCAGAAAGATGGTTCTACCTCAGATTTATTGCAAGTTCATAAGGGGGTCCCACAAGGTTCAATTCTTGCCCCATTATTGTTCAGTATATATATGTAGATTGGTTACTGTTACCACAAAAACCATCCCTGTTTAGGAAATGACATGGGTGGCAAGAGCAGGCTGGGATACGAGAGTGAAAAGAAAGGAACTAGGAAGTGCGGGTACGGAATAAAAGAACCTGACTAGTCGCTACACAGCTGGTGTCTGTTTGTGGTCTGTATACGCAGATCTATAATATATAAATAACCTGGGACAGAACATTCCAAACTCAACTTTTCACCTTTATGCTGATGGTACTGTGATCTACTGCTCTGCACCTACTCCTGAAAAGGCTTTTGAATATCTTCAAGATGCTTTTGACAAAGTACAGGAACAACTTTGTCAGTTACAACTCAGTTTAAATGCAGACAAAACAAAACTTATGTTCTTCACAACTTCAAAAAGATAGATTAGCACCGGCTGGGAAAATTTTAACGAGAGATGGTCAACAAATAGAATTAGTATCTAATTTTAAATATCTAGGATTTTTAATTGATGACCACCTGTCTTGTAAGGAGGACATTAAGTATATAGCAAAAAAGCTGAAGTCCCCTTTAGGATTTTATTATAGAAATAATGTTTTTCCTTTAATGTAAAATTAAAGCTGGTTGAATCGACGTTTTTGTCTGTTATTGACTATGGTGATGTACTGTATATGCATGCATCTGCTCATTGTTTACGCATGTTGGATAGTGTGTATCATGGAGCACTGAGGTTTATTTCAAACAATGGTTCTCTTACTCATCACTGTGTGCTTTATGCTAAAGTAAATTGGTCATCTTTACAAGCTCATCACCTTAGTCATTGGTATGTGTTTAATATAAAGCCATTCTGGATAAAATTACTTCTTATTTATTATCATTCTTGATCTAGATCAAGGAGGTCGTAATCTTTGCTTGATGGACTGTTTAAAACGGGTTGTTCCAAAAGTAAGCACTGAATTCGGAAATAAAGCTTTTTGGTTCCTCCTGATGCGTGGAACACTCTTCAAATAAAAGTTCTGAAAAGTTTAATACCCTTGAATGAATTTAATGTCTTGGTAAAAACTCTGGAGTCTAGGTTGTCTGTGTGCAAGTGCATGGTTTGAGTCTTTATGTAATTTTATGTAAGATTTTGTACTGACACTGTGTTTCTGCTACCTTGGCCAGGTCTCCTTTGCAAAAGAGATCTGTGATCTCAATGGGACAAACCTGGTTAAATAAAGGTTAAATAAAAAATAAATAAATAAATACATTTTTATATAGTGCCTTTCACAACTGTGTCGTCCCAAAGCACTTTAGATGGGTGTGCGGTGATACATTACATCATCATTAAGAGAGAACAATACAATAATACACACACACACACATACATATACATATATACTTGAACACTAAGAACAGTTTCTAAACAAATTGAACTTTTTACACATATTTAACACCTTCAGCAACTTTGAGCAGTCTAATTTTCAAATATATATAGGTAGAAACTAAATATTTGTAGAGCTTTGTAAGGAGAATAAAACGATGAAGAGTTACTGATTCAACTGTCTGAGTCACAAAACTGCACTGATCATCCACCCATTTGCAAATAGTGCTAATCATATGATAACAATAAGATAACCCAACAGTCATTATTGTGTCAAGAAACACATGAAAAGTCCCATAAACAAGAGCATATATCTGTTCTGTTTACACTGACTGAGGAGCTTCAATCTTTTATTTTGTGATGTGATAGAGTTTTCACTAAAACACAAAAAATACATCTCTTCAATTCATGGATAACTGCAAATTCAGATAAGCAGTAATTTTGTAAATAAAAAAATGCACTTGTCTTCTAAATTTGATCACTACTGTAACTTAACTAGAAAGATATACAGACGTTCCTCTACTTATGAACTTTCAGACATACGAACGAAGAGGACTGTAAGTCCAAATTGTGTTCGTTGGGCTCCCGTTTCCTGTCCACAACATCAATTCTTTTTCCTGCGTGCCAATTCTGCTTAGTATGACTCCTGGCCGCTACTCCCGCCGCAAAGCAGCATAGTGTGCTTACTCCCAGCATCCTAGTTGTTTGTAGTTGCGTATGCCCTTAAAATGATGTTGAATAACGACTTACGAACATTTCAAGTTACGAATGGCCGTTCAGAACATAACTCGTTCATAAGTAGAGGAGCGTCACACACAAACTGCTGATAACTAGGCTGTTCTTTTAGCATTTTTCACTACCTTTACTGGACTTTCTTGCAAGTATAAGACTACAAAGCAATCATTTAATATTTAAGTTATTATGTTTCCAAAATACATCTTGCAAAACAGCTTAGAATAGTATGGATTGAATTTGCTAAGAATCAGATATTTTATGTTAAATATTAACTTTTGTAAGTCACTTGTATAATTTGCATAAATGATGCAACTTATCTGTTTTCTGTTCATTCAAAAGAACATTGAAAAACAAAAGTAAAAAAGAGCAGGAATACGTTTCCCAAAAATATAGTTGCTAATTACAATAATATGAATAGTTTCAAATATCAAAACCAAGATGTTATTATCTGAAACATGCATAATTCCTCATACCAATTTGTCATCCATCTCTTTGTTCCAAGACCACACATGTACTTGTTTCATCTTTCAAAAAAGAGAAGCAAATAACCTACTATGGTTTTAAACTTGTGATTAATCATGATTAATCACAGCCTATTGTGATTAACTGGATTAATTTTTTAGTCGAATCACACTGCCCCTCCTAGTCCCTGGGTCTGGTGGCCTCGTGCAGCTGCTCCAGGTTCTGCAGGTTCTGGCCGCGCTGCTCCTCCAGCTTGACGCATTCCTGGGCTATCGTGGTCTTCCAGTTGCAACATACCTCCTCACGCTCCCACAGAGTGGCCTCTGCCTCCTGTTCTTCCAGGTCACCGCTGCTCGGCGAACGTCTCCTTACTGCGCCGGAGCTGCTCCACGTATTCCTCCAGCTCGCAGCACTTCTGGGCCAGCTGAGCCTCCAATTCGCCTCCTCCAGGCTGAGCAGTGTGGTCTCGCGGCCACGTAATACCACCTCTGCTGGCTCGGCCAGACGAACTCGGTGGTTGTGCTCCTGGTCCCAGCTGGCCAGCTTGCCACGCAGCTGCTCCAGGTCCTGCCTCTCCTATTGCATGGACTCCCGCAACTGCTCCTGGTCCTGCTGGTCCAGCTCGTCAAGCTCACTGCTAGCTAACTAGGTCTCCTAGATGTGGCATGCATCCTCATGCTCCAACAGAGCAGCCTCTGCCTGCTGCCTCTGCTGGTCATGCTAACAGCTTGGATTGCACCGTAGCTCCTTGCAGCTGACAAGTGGGGAGCCCTTGATGGCTGGTGAGTCCACCGGGGTGCCCGCCTTTCTTGTTCGTCGGTGTTGTCTCCAACAAAGGTCCAACAGGCTAACCGGAGCGGCTTCAGGCTGCGCTGCATGGGTCTAGGGCTTGTCAGCAGGAGAGGGCAGTACTTCTATCGCTCCACTGTCTGTCGCTTGTCCACTGGTGGCTCTGCTGTTGGCTTCTGGGCAGTAGCGCGCCTGGTGCCCTCTCCTCCGACAGTAACTGCAGAAATAGCAGACAAGCTTCTTCTCCCAAAGTGTCTTCTCCCTGGAGCTCTCTCGGTTTGCTGCATTACCATTGTATGCAGGTCTCCTAAGCTGGAGCGGACTTGCTTGAAGATGTTGAGAAGCATCTGCTCCAGTAGCACCAGTGGGGCTACTTCTGGCATCCTACTTCTGACGACATCATGGTAGTGGTGAATAAAGACAAGTATAGACGAAGTTGCTTTTTCCAGTAATCACAATCCTTAAATCGAGACCGCACAAGCAACAACACAGCAAGACAATGAATGGCAGGGAAACACGGGGAAGTTACACACATGACAGGAAATTACACAATGGCTACAACCATACTTAAGGGCACACACAACAACCAGATACATAGCACAACAAGTATCTATGCTAACAAATACAAACAGGGGCTATATACAGGACATACATGGAGCCATGTACATGCACTCGTGAGGCAGGCCAGGACATGCAGATGCCGCCATCACTACTATACATATATATAATGGCACACCAAACAGAAAAGCTTTTGATATATATGGAATGAACATGATTTATATACAATGAAACCAGGAATATATGGATTGAAAGGCCAATAAATATACAGTGAAACCCGGAATATATGGAATGAAGGCAAAATGAAAACTGGTATATATACAATGAAATCGAATATATATACAATAAAACCTGGTATATGTACAATGAAAGCAAATGCAATCACCACTGATGAATAGAGTGAACGATGAATTCTGGCTAAAAAGATATTCAATATTTTTAAAATTATCTTTGGCATCTATATGATGAACAGTTTCTATTTTTACACTGAATGTCTGTATAGATTGTATTTTGAAGAACTCTTGTTTGAATGCTAAAACCTAAGATGATACTGAATGAAAAATATGATATGTATGATACTGAATACAGAATTGCTCGCTCCTGTGATAAAACACAGAGTGCCTGGGCCACATAGTGAGCGGTGAGGGCATGGTGTCAGACTCAGGGATGATTGCGAAGGTAAGAGACTGGCTGCCCTGCAAAAGGCCACCGAACTCTGCAGTTTCCTGAGTCTTGCTTCCTATTACTGATAGTTCATAAAGGACTTCATCAGGACCGCCAAACTGCTCCACTGCCTCACAGAGAAAGGGTGGCCCATCAAATGTTCTGAAGAGTGCACCATCACCTTCAACCATCTAAGGAGGGCCCAGAGCTGGTGTACCCTAAACTGAAACATCCCTTCATAATGGACACAGATGCCACCAGTGAAGGTCTCAGCAAGGTGTTGTCCCAGGTGGGCCCTAAGAGTGAGAGGTTGGTGGCATACTTCAGCTGGATGCTGAGCCACCCGGAACTACTGTGTTACCCACAGTGAACTTTTAGCTGTCGTCCAAGCCTGTTGTCATTTTCACCCCTACCTCTCTGGACCGTATGAACTGCGTAATGACTACACATCCCTCATCTGGTTGCTGAGTTTCTGCAACCCCAAGGGACAGCTGGTGCTGGCCCTAGTAAGGGATTGGCTACAGGCAGTGAGGCGGCCAGAGTGGAGGAAGGTCTCAGCTCTTGACCAGAAGACCAGGGCCCTCTACTCACAGTGATGTATAGTCAGGGTGGATATACTGAGCCCTTTCCCTTGCAGCAACGTTGAAACCTCTGTGTGCTTGTGGCCATAGATTACTTCACCAAATGGCCTGAGGCGTATATGGTTTCAACCAAAGTAAAGTAATCACAGCCAAAAAGCTCATGGAGGAGTTTTTTTGTCACTTCAGTGTGCCAGAGGAGCGGCACAGTGACCAGGGGCAGAACTATGAGTCCTAGGTTTTTGATGAGGTCTGGAAATGGCTGAACATATAGAAGATCCATACATCCCTCACATCCCCAGTGATGGGCCGGTGGAGTGGTTTAACTGCATGCTTGCCACTCAGTTTACCATCCTTGTCCTTGACCACCAGTGTGCCTGGGACCACCACCTGCCTCTGGTCCTGTGGGTATACAGATCAGCGGTGCAGGAGTGCACATGGTGCACGCTGGTCGCACTGATGTTCAGGAGGGAGCTGCACACAGTGTTGGACTTGGTGTTCGGGCCAGAGGTCCTGAAGGGGCCAGGTATGCAGTACCTATCTGAGTGGTGTGCATGAGCTGACCCAACAGCACCAAGGTGACAGCCCAAAAGAAGCGCATCTGTGGTACACAAAGCCCTGTTTGGGTGTACTGTCCCATTCGCAAGAAGGATCAGTCGCCCAAGCCAGACAGTCACTAAAGGGAATCTATTTTCCCACCCATTCTCCCTATCTTGTGGTGTAATGCAGTCCTGTTATTTGTTGATACAGCTTAGGGAGAAAATAGGAAGTCAATAGCCAAAGTGAACTTTATTTTCATCTCTGCTGTATACAAGTATACAGGGAAATGAGATGATGTGGCTCCAGTTTTACAGAGTACACAGAACAACAAGGGAATACACTAAAGAAATATAATCTTTAGATTTAAACCTAAGCAGACAGGACAAGAAAATAAGAAGATATGCACAAAATAAGATATGTGCAAACGTTCAATTATGTGTAGTCAAGCAGTCATAATTCTGGAATGTACTTTTGTGCATTAAGTGTGCATAAGATCAGATTGAGATTAGCAGTGTTTGATATGAGTATGTTGTGTGAACAATCTATCAGGAATAGACATTTAGCAGTGAGTGCATCACATAACCTGTGAAGGAAGCACTTGGTTTGATGCAATGGATCTTCTCAGTAAGGCAAATATGACAGAATCAGTGTCATGCAGGAAAGAGATCGCATAGGAATTGAAGAATTGAGACTGCAATTCAAAACACGATTAATCAGCAAGCCAGAAAATGTCATTACAAAGGGGTATAAATCTAGATTGAAATTCAAAGTCAATCACTCAGCCGTACTCAAAACTAGAAGTTACCTATTTAACTTAAAAACTATTTCCTTCACTAATGATGTTTCTTATTGACAATGGCAAAAGTCACAAAATAAAAAAAAGGAAAATAGTACAGGCAGCAGTTAAACGCACAGCCACATGCAAAAATTGTCAGGGTCAGCACCCATCCGACCCTTCCTTTCATGTCTCCACCCCATTTGGCCAGCAGGTTTTGCTGGTCATCCTGTCGTCCTTCCTAGTGTCCTTTAAGTCCTTAGTGTGTTTCCCCAGCTCCCCAGACTGCTGCATAGTTCTATGGGCTGAATGTGTGGCTATAAACCCTTTGGTCATGTGTTTGAGGCCAGCCTCCTCTGTTTATATGTATTTATTAGGTTTTTGTTCCCCAGTGTTTTTCTCTTAGCTTTCATTTTCCTAGTTTCTGATTATGTATTACTTGTCTTTGTTATATTCCTAGTGTTAGATTCTGTTTCTTAGTTTCCCTGTTAGTCTCTTAGTTCTATGATTATGTTTATTAGATCCACCTGTTTCCTGTCTCTCTGTGCCTCATTATCGTTCTACCTAATTGCTTGCTGTCCTGCTTCCTCTCTGATTGGTTAATTGTTTCATGTTTCACTCCTGCTTCTTCATTACCCAGTTCAGTTTGTGTGGTTCCTGCCTGTATTCATTTCTTCAGTGGGTTATTGTGATAAAATTATTGTGTACTGTTGCTACCTACTTGGTTTTTCTACTTCTGCTCCCTGTGTTGGTCTTTCCCCCTCATTATTATCTGTTTGATATTTTTGTAGTTGGTTCTTGTTTCATTTGCTTTTGACTCCACGTGGTCCTTTTGTTTTGTAGTTTACCCAGTGTATTCAGTTTCCCCAATAAACCCCTCTAATGTCTTGGAGCTGCAAAGTGGATCCCCACTGCTATAACAAAACTGTGAAAAAGCCACATGCAGGAGATGTCTCTGAACCAACATTTTCTTCTGCCCTCCTTTTGCCACTTAAACTGAAAGTAGTTCCACCTGTGATCATTATTGTTATTTTTTATATTGTATTAAACAATCACTAAAGGACAATTCACTTATTTAGCCCTGAAAAACTGCAATTGTCCTGTACAATTTATTGGAAATACAAAGAAAACTAATTTCAAGTGTTTTGGCAACTGAGTGATAATTATTTTTAAGGCTTACACTAAAGGTATAATAAATGTAGGTGTCCATATCAAAGGGGGGAAATTCTTGCATGTTCAGAAATGGCACAGTGTGTTCATGATGCAGTACTGTGCTGTTCACCTTTCCAAGTAAGTAAATTAAGCTTATTTAATTTAGGCTTATTTATTACTCTTATTTATTTATTTTAAGATATTGTATATTTGTACAATGACAGTGTCCCGTAAGATAAGAACATAAGAAATTTGTATATCGGTACAGTCCATGAATATTTAGACAGTGGCACATATTTTAATTTTAGCTCTGTACAACATCACAGTGGAATTGAAATGAAACGCTCAAAATGTGCCTAAAAGGCAGACTGTTCACTTTATATGAGCAGTTATATAGGTTGACCTGTGCAGGAATCATAACCATTTTTATACATAGACACCCCCCATTTTAAGGGACCAAAATTGTAAATTTGGATAATTGGCTGTTCTTTGGCTAGATGTGTGTTATTGTATCATCATATAGTGCACAATTAAGCTGATAAAAGGTTGATGTTGTCACTCAACATAAGGGTGTTAATACCAAAAACAGCTGTCAATGCCATTAAAGCATGTACAATGTCACTGATGAGCCTGAAAGACCAGGAAAAATAACAACCCGAGACAGCAAAAACATTTGGTGTGCCAAAATGAACTGTTTCGTATATTATTAAAAAGAAAACATGCTGGTTAGCAAAACACCTGTACAGTTGTGGAATAATGTCTTACAGACAGATTCACCTGTACCACAGCAAAAAGTGCAGAGAAAGAAAAAAACAGCTCATGATCCTACTGTAAGAATGCCACCTCCTCTGTAAACCATGGTGGAGGTAGTATCAGCTTGGGCAATATTGGCAGCCACTGGAATTGATTCTCTTGCATTTACTGATGACATGATTCCTGATATAAGCCACAGGATAAAATCTGTGGTGTATAGAGGCATCTCACGTTCCAAAGAACGCATCAAAACTCATTAGATGGCGTGTCACTCTGCAGCAGGACAAAGCCTACTGTTAAAGCAACCGAAGAGTTCTTCAAATACAAAAAGTGGAATGTTCTTGAAAGGCTGACTCAATCTCCAAACCTGCATTCGATTGAGCGTGCACTTCACTTGTTGAAGACAAAACTAAAGGCAAAAAGCCACCAGATAAGGACCCAAAAATGGGTGTGGTGCAGGCCTGGTAGAGCATGTCCAAGGCAGAAACTCAGCGCCCTGGGATATCTATAGGTTTCAGACTTCAAGCTGTTGTTGACTTACAGGACAATTTTCTGTAAGATATAAATTTGTCCCAATTCTTTTGGTCCTTAAAATGGGTAATCTTCAGCTATGGAAAAAATTAAGAGACCGCAGCACAATTTTTTGTTTCACTCATTTCTCCATTTATGGGTGTGCGGCTGTGAATAATATATACTACTTTTTTTGCAAACTGAAGCCTGGTTCTAACCTGTTTCTCATTAACAAAGGGCTTCTTCCTTGCTATATGGGACTTCAGTCCTGCTTCTAGGAGCCTGATGCAAACTATCCTAGCAGTGCATGTCACACCTGCACTTAATGTTTCCCATTCCTTTTGAAAGTCACTTGATGTCATCCTCCAATTCATGAGAAACTGTTGCATAAGTTAATGGTCGTCTCTGGCATCAGAAAATTGCGGTCAAGAATCCGGGCAGGTTTGGCAAGAGGGCATAGCATAGAAAGTGGATGACCCACTGGTGGCTCAGAGGACAAACAGGGATTTATTAACAAACAGAAAAAACACTAGAAACACTTATAAAACAAAAACTGACCATGAGGAGTCAAAAGTAAAAGGGGAAAAACAAAGACTAACTACAAATAAATAGGGCGGGCAGGCAACATACAACATCAACCAATGAACCACTGGGGAACTGAACTGAGGCAGGGACTTAAATACTAAGGGGTAATGAGACTAACACAGGACAGGTGAGACTAATTATCAAGGAGTAGTAAAATGGGCAACAGGTGACACTAATAATTAACTCAAGGAACTAGACAGGGAAACTAAGAACTGACAAAGAAACAAGGAAAACAGAATCGAACACTGGGAATAACAAAGACCGGTAAAACACAACTAAGGCACAAAGCAAGAAACCAAAACTGAATACAAATCACAGGACTAAACCGATGCAAATGAAACACTAGGAACAAAATACAAAAACAGGCAGGATTCGAACACAAGACAGAGGGGGTTACAGGCAGGGACAGGGAGCAGGGGAAAACACAAAGGGTGACAGGAGGGACAGATTGGCCAGCGGCACCTGCTGGCTAAAAGGGGAAGGGAAATTAAAGACTGGGACAACAGGTGTTGACCCTGACACGACCTGGCTGGTTTTTGGTTGTTCCCAGTGTCTCCAGCTTCACCTTATTCTTGTGTACTGCAGTCTTAGAAGTCTAGAACCTGGAAGCAACCTGCTGCTCAGTGTAGCCTTCTGCCAGCAGAGCCAGGATTTAAAAATGCACATTTGTTTAAAAATATAGGGTGGTCTCTTATTTTTTTCTGTGGCTGTATGTATATAATAGCCGCACAGTTCACTTAATACAGCTTTTCATAACCTTAAAGGTAACAGCATGCTTTTTAAGCATATTTTGATGGTTTAGAGCCTATAAAAAATGTGTCACTGTACAAATACATACGGAATGCACTGTATATGACTTTGAAATTGGTAATGAGACTCAGTAATGTTTAAACACGCGAACACAAGTCTTATACTTTGATTTTTAGTTCAGTGAGACATGAAACTACCGCTGCTTTAGAATTGGCAGAGATGACAGGATCACACTTTTTGTAGTCACTAAAACCATTTGCCCGAAAGAGTCAAAAATCTGACAGCAAAACTTAAGGTCTCATTCAACCTTTAAATAAAGATCTTGTGAAGAGTCTAACTTGTCCTCTGCAAAACTTCATAGCAAGAAAGACAACTTAACCCAGCTGAAGACCTGAGTCCTGAAGCAAAGGAAGCTGATCTAATTTTGTACTAACTCAAAGAAGAAACAGTCATTGGGTAGATGCTGAAAACTGATTCTTTTGAACACATTTCTCCACATCAGATTTTTGATCTCTTTATTTGGTTATTTTACTTACCAGGTTACATTACACTAAAAGTGTTCAGTATACAGAAAATAAAAAGTAGTATTTCTCAGTTCTGTGGTGGCCCCAACATACTGTCAACCATACCACTGCACACTACGGCATAGAACACTGTTATATTTGCGCTATTTGGAAGGATAACATAGAGAAAATTAGTATTTAAGACTGCATTACAATAATAATATTGCTACATTTATAGAGTGAAGGTAATCAGGGGATAAAGTCATTTTCATCTGACAATCTTTGGAAGTGTCAAGCTTTGCAAAGTCTGTTTTTCCATGGTATTCATAAAAATTGGAAAACAAAAATCCCTCAAAGACAACACACCTCTCTGCCAAGTCATACATCCTCCTGCGAAGGTTAGGGTCACAGGCATTCTGACACACCAGGATGAATAACAGCCGAGTTCAGTCCAAATAGCTTTCACCATGAGGGTGTACACTAGGCTGGTGAGAGAGCATCCACAAAAAGCAGGCACACTGTCCATTCTAAAGCTGCTAAAACAACAATGCTAAAAAACTGTACAACTTTTTAAATACTGTATTTACAGAAATAAACACTTGCCTTTGTACTTCACATATCCCAAAGGTTTTCATTATGATTTTTCACTGTGGTCTCGAACAGAAAGTTAAAAAAAACTGAACACGTGACTTCATTCCCGTTTAGCATGGCAGGCGTAACAGAACAAAGGCAGCGGCACATTGCTATCGCTCTGCTGAAATCAGTTTGCGTGTACTGTATAGCTAGCAGCCTTTTTAAACAAGCTGTTTAATAGATAAGTAACATTTCACATTCTAGGATTTATATTTATTCTTCAGCGCAACGTATATACCAGTGACTTGTGTTTTTACTGCAGCTTTGTGTGAACAAATGAACACTGGTCAATAAAGCCAATTGTTCAGGCAGTGGATGAGTCTGTTCTCTCTAGCAAACAGTGTACAGATTATCATGTTGAGCAGGCAGTAACTACTCTGACAGCAAGGGCCTTGGAGTTCCTCAAAGATGAAAGTACTACAGTAAATCCAGTATTAAATGGACCATAATCTCTTGAGAATATGGGAACCATATGTAAAATGTTCATTCATGAAATAAGTTGAAAAAATAGACACCACAATGAGTATTTGGAACTGCAAAACGATCTTTTCAATGCAACTGCATAAAAATCCACTGTGATTCATCTACTTAGTTTTTGGTTTCTCAGGCTTGTGGGAACACATGATGAAAGCTGGAATGAGTCAGGTTTGTGAATTATACTGACTACCAGGTCACAGGGACTGGTAACCTTTACAAGGTTCAGGCTGAATTACTGCTGATTACTGTCAGACTGAACTAATATTTAATTGCTCCAAAGCAAACCCTTCATCTTTCTTTCACACCCACTCCGACCCTGGTTCTAAATGATCAATATACTTACTCTTGATTACTTATCCAACACCTAGGAACACCCACTCATTTAAATTAACTGACAATCGAGTTACGAATGCCAGTACAGGAAATTAAGGATACACTGCTTCACTGTTCAAAATCTCAGTATTTTCAAAACATGATTTTTGCTCCCCTTCTAAACCAACTATTGCAGTGCTCTATGAACCAGAACTGAAGGATTTTCTCAGGGTACAGCTCGGGCTGGCCATGACCCAAGTGAACAAGCAACGCCCTCCCACCATTTCTGGGAAATGCTGGGAGAACGATGCACGCTGGCCCCCTCCAATCTACTGGCTGAGGAAGTCGATGCTGGCTTTGACACTGCGGGAGGTGGTCACATCAACAGCCATGGCCCGGATCTCCGTGTCCCCAAACTGCATGAGCGTCTGGATCTCTCGACGGGTGGCTGGGCTCTCAGTGCCACTCACATCCAGGCGCAGTGTGCCACACTTTCGGACCCCGGGGTCGCTGATGAAGGCCACGTCCTCACGCTCTGCGCAGTAGATGTGAATGACGATGACCTGCTGGGAAGGTTTGGCCGGCGTGTAGCTGCGCTTGACTGTCTCACCCAGTGCCACTGACTGGTCGGCGGCGATGAAGGTGTCAAAGACATCAGTGCACCAGCGTGTGCCGTCCTTGACCAGCATTTTGTCGGGTGGGTGCTTACCCTCTACGTAACGGTTGAGTACACCCACCCCGTAGGTCAGCGGTGAGCGCCGCACCTTAATGACGCCCGGGTCCAGGCCAAAGAGCACTGCCCCCTTGAGGATGGTCAGGCCCACGTCGTGTGGGATGATGATGCGGCAGCGGCCTTGCAGCATGTTCTGCACTGCCTGCTGCAGCAGAGGCGACTCTGCGAAGCCACCCACCAGGAACAGGAACTTGATGTTCAACAACTCTGGTTTCTCAAAAAGTTCACCTGAGGGGCAGCAGGGGGTGAGTTAGAGCATGGCTTATACAACATCTCTGCCAACTGTGCACAATTTTTCAGCAAATGAATGAAACGGCTTGAGTTCAATATCGTCTTTAGACAAAAGGCCTCAGTACCCAGTAATCATGACGCCTCAAAGACTATGGCACAATTGCATGACCTGGTTTTTGTGTGCTCAGGCATTATGTGAATTACTGGACCAGTTAATTTTGGACTGGGCTCTTGGAGATGAGCCTGGTGGTGGTTAGGGTGCTGCTGCCCCGCCTTTAGTATTGCTTCCCTCCCACAAACAACACAATGTCCACCATACACACAGCACATCTCCTCATGCACACTTTTCAGCCAACAGAACACCATTTCAGTTCAAGATCCAAAAAACCCACTTTTTTTTAGGTTGCCGATCTCATTTACTGTCACTAAAATGTTTGGGACAGTCTTTCCAAGGTATTTGTTAATCTTGAACTAATTATTAAATAAACAGTTTTTTTTAGTAATCTGCTTCTTTTCCTGCTCATCAGCTTGGCCACAATATGAGAACTGGTGGACTCATGGACGCACCTTGCATAAACAAAGTGGTTGTCATTTAAAGTCTCTCATCTGCACACCATGAGATAGTCGGGGCTGCCTGGTGGTCACATTCAAGATGAGACTGAGCAAAAACTCAAAAGGAACATGATCAGTGCAGGCGGCAGCTTAACTCACTGAGGTGTTGAATGATGTGGTCAATGGTGGGCTTGAAGAGGGCATTCATTGCATCTGGGTTCATCCGCAGCATTCCTTGGGAGGACCACTTCACAAAATCCACACTGCAAGTATGAAGGGTGAGGTTCAGTCCCCATTCTCAGCTGACACGCAAATTTCACTGAATTCCACTGACTAAAGTGTATCCAGGATCTCAATCATTTCACATTATTGTAAAACAACTGCCAGAGTGGATTAAAAGGTTAACCCAAAGCCACAGATTTGTTGCCTTCCCCACTATATTTATCTGTAACTATACTGGACTCTAACTACTGGACACTACTCGCAGTATGATGTTCTATTACCAGAGTACATTAGGGAGCATACCATCATTTTGCCAATAAGTGGAATTTAAGTCCCCACAAAGGCAATATTTGTTCAACTATTACCATAGTCTGTGTCTCCTGTAGCTTTATGATCCCTAGGCAAACTTCACACAGACCAAAGGTATCTATTGGCCTTCTAGAAGCGCCTGAATTCTCCAGTGATTTCTCCATTTCCCCATAATGACTAACACTCTTCCTTAATAGACACAGCACCAGACACCTCGAATGATGGACCACATTCTCTGATGACGTCTCTGGGCAGACATCCAACACACTGACTTCATCATTACATGTCTGCCAGGAGTTGACATACAGTGGTACCTCAAAACTCAAACTTAATCCATTCAGAACTCGGGTTCGAATCCTAAAAAGTTCGAGTTCTGATCGAATTTTCCCCATAAGAAATAATGGAAAACCAATTAATTGGTTCCCGGCCCCAAAAAATTACACCTAAATATGTTTTTTTTTAGCATTTAAACACAAAATGGATAAACAGGATAAAACAAGAAGAGCATATACTAAACACATCTAATCATGTAAAGTAAGAAAATAAATGTATCCAAACAATGTGTAAAGTTCAAAAATAATTTTTCAATAATTTCTTTTTTTAACTCAACTGTGGTTCGCACAGTCTTGCACTTTACCACTTTTGGTGCTGCTTTTTTTGGAGCCATGGCTACCAATAAAAGATTAATCTGACAAAAAAATTACCAGTTATAATTTTTTTCAAATGCTGCGCCAACATTGTACCCTGTGCGTAACATTTTTTTCTTAATGGCTTCCAAAACGATAAACAATGTACCCCAACACTACCCCAAGTGTCACGCCGTGCGGGGCACGGACCAGGGAAGCAGGCGAGGGAGACACAGGATCGGGGAAAGAGGACTTTAATTGGAAGATGTAGCGGCATAAGCGGGGAACAAGGCACAACACGGGATAGACTTCAATGACTGGACTTGGGTAAACAGACTTGAACGCAGACTAAATACACAGGACTGAAGGCAGGAAACGTGGAACATCTGGTAAACGGAAGGATTCCACACGAGGTTAACGAGGTAGGCGTGGTCCACAAGGGCGGTACAAGCTGGTCATGACACCAAGCCATGCCCCAACACTAGACTATGCCATGCGGTCCATTGTTTATTTTTATTATTACTCTGTGTTCGTTAATTTGTTCGTAAATCGCAAACTTTTAGGTTGTAACATTTGTTACCCTTTGTTTCTGCTGAAAGATGTGCTGCGTGACTCATTTCCCCGCGTGTACAAGTTACCTTAGGTCGGCGTTCACGGTTCAACTTCTGAGATTGAGATCCAGTTCTAGGTCATTTTTTTCGAACTGGTTGGTTCGAATTTTAAGAAATTTGAGTTCTAATGAGTTCGAGTGCTGAGGTGCCATTGTACACACGTGGACAAAATTGTTGGTACCCTTCGGTCAATGAAAGAAAAACTCACAATGGTCACAGAAATAACTTT
>JAODLD010000069.1:18343246-18366219 GCA_026781065.1 Mormyrops boulengeri
ATGCGGGGGCGGGGGGGTTGTCTCAGCACTGGTTTGCTATTGCTGCTACACTGGCTGCTGGCAAAACTGGACTGAATGTCTCGAAGCTCAGAGAGACGCAACATCTGGATCTGATGTACATAAAAATTTAAAACATGTGTCCAGATTACGACTGAGTCAGGGAATGCAACAATCTGTGCGCAAAAATGCCTGAAATGCTAATTAAGTACTAAATAAAACTGCAGTATGCATGTGCCATTCTGCTGCTGATTCGTAACTGCCGCCAACTGCACTGGTGTAACATTCAGGCCAAACCGCATCATGGCTGTTGTATGGCAGAGACACGAATACCATTGCTAATGTGCGATGGTTAAGTAGCAAGAGCAAGCAGAACAAAATGGTGGCATGAGACAGCATCTCCCCAGGTGCGAGGTCCCAAGGGTGAAACTTTTTGCCTGCATGCATGTATAGAAGAAGCTGTGAAACACACATGACAAGGAACAAGTTTGGAAAACCAGATTTACAGGATTGGAATTGAGAAACGAAAACAGGCTGCGTATATCAAGCCAGATCTGTCAATGATGTGGATCTCTGGATATACACAAGCGCCTTCATAATCACCATGCAGCAATGGCAGACCACTGACAGGCAGGCATGTACGTCAGTTACAGGCAACAACATGAACGTGAAACACTGAAAGTGAAAAATGGGAAAGGATGGGGTACAGCAGTCAGTACTGCTGCTCACTTTCACACATAGTCTCCTCTCTCACAGACACACCCACGTGCGGGCAAAACCAGGATAGTCAGGTCACACTCCACATCCAGTTTAACATTAAGACAATCTTTTCTGCTGAGCTGAAAGTGACTATAAACAAGCCAGAGTAGTCAAGAGGAACTCTCCTGAGGTACCACAGCACCCCCCCCGGATCAGGGCTTCCAACTATCCTGTCAAAACATTACAGGACTGCTCATGGAGACAATGACCCAGCAAGACAACCCAGAGACCAGACTAAGACTGCCTTCAGTATCATCCCTCTGAAAAGGCCTTTGTGTCTAGAACAATGGTTCTCAACTATTTCAGAGAAAAATTCTTAACTAATATACTACCCATCAAGCCTTTAATTAGCTAAGAAGGGTGGGGGTTTGAGCTTCACAGGAGCTGTGACTGGTGTGCAGTGTGTACCGTCAATTCAGGGAGGGGGTGGGGCTTACCTTGCACCATCCCTGCCCCCACGCTTTCAGTGGGGCTGTAACCATTCACAGCGGTCTTGGAGCTCAGGTCAATCATCTGATGCAGACGGAGCTTGCGGCAATAAATGGAAGCGGCCTCCGGCTCCAGGGCAATGATGAGCTGATCAGGGTTGTCGCGGGAGACCAAGCCAGCCTGGAGAGTTGAGTCGGGTTCATAGTGGGAAGTTCAGAGGTCAGACTCCTCCGTGGGATGTGACCACCAAATGCAGGACACGATTCATACAGACATCATTCTCTGCTACTGTGACCCAGACAGCTCCCTCATCTTCTGCTATGGATCATATTGCAAACATTTGTGTGCTGGTGGCAATCACAGCCCCGTCGAGTATTTGCTCCATAACACAGCAAATGTAAACATTAATTCACAAATGAATACAAATTCGATGGAGGGATGCCCACCATTGAAAATGAACAGCCGCTCTGAGTTTGGAGCCACAGGGTGCCCGCAGGATTTTTATTCTGAGCTACATTCACAGGGAAAATGTAGCCTGACTACCGCAGTGAGAAAGTACAGAGGCAAGCTAGAGTGACAATGGGGGGGGGGGGGGACATCTGCACTCCGACTCCCTGTCTAGAATCACAAATGCCTCAATGAAGGTGCTGAGTCACTGCTGACGTACCAACCCTCCCCGTTCCAGTGCTGCAGATGTCAGGACGCTCTGCAGCACCTCACCTCGCCTCACCTCCCCCACCACCACATCAGGCTGCCCTCCATATTCCTACTTCCAGCCCAGAGCACTGTCACCCTCGCTGTATCTCCCTCCTGTTCCATCTCCTTCTCCTCTACAACTCCTTTTTCTCCTCTGCACCTCCCTAAGGTCCCACTGTAGGGGGCAGATCCCCTTCCCCACCCCAGCACTCTCACAGGGCTCCTCCAGCCCCTCCCGTCTCTGCGGGATGGATACGTGGCAGTGAGCTGGTGTTGATCTTAATATGGTGCTCCTGCATTATTGATGGGTCCCTCTGCAGAGAAGCTGTGGTAATGCAAATTTACTGTGCCCAGGCAGCTGCAATAGCACTGACCCACCACCAGAGGGATGAGCTATGGAGCATTACCGGAACAAAGGGATACTCTGTCCTGAAAGTGGACCCCATTTTAATCGATCTAAGGCTGCAGTCTCCTAGGGGACAGTGAGGAGCTCAGGGAGACTCACACAGGTTCATTCACTGAACTCAACACATGCGTAATGACTTAATGAGAAATAAAGGTATATCATTTGCAGTGGGTGAGATTATCATGCACAGATAATCACTGCTTGGCTTAATATAATAAGAACCAAGTTGTGTGCCAAGTTGTGTGCCTGACAGGACACTTCTGTCTCAGAAAGACTAAAAATATAACAATGCAATACCTTATAACAAGGCTATTCAATTATTTTTCCCAGCCGCACAAAACCAAAGGTGGATGGGGGGGTGTTGATTGTGCAGTCTGGATTACATTGTGCTTTGGGAGCAGACCAGAGTTCACTATTTGAGTCTCCCCACTTCACAGGTGTATCTGCACATTCCCCAGAGCTGTCTGTACCCCACATCTGCTTGCCTCACCTTTACACCTTTATATGTGTCAAAGCTTTTTTATTCATTGCACATTTATCATCTTTATGTTTTTCTGTTCACAGAAAAAAAAAAAAGTTTTTATACTTAAACTTTGTCTTGATGTTATCTTTAATTGTATCTTTTTGTACTTAGCAAATAAAAAGATTCTGATTATTATTTCAGAAGGACCAACTTTTTAATTTAAAATGTAGCCCCTTTCAGAGCTTAAAACAGCTCTGATGAGAGGGAGCAAAGCTGACATCACAGCCAGGGGATGAGGTGGATCCTGTTGAATTATATTCTGGCTGGACTTCCCTTCAGGGCCCCTCACCTTGTAGGCCGCTTCTCTCATGAACTGCTTGGCCGGCTGCTTCCAGATGGCCGGCACTGTGATCACCCACCTCACATCTGCGTTGTTGAACTCGGCGCCTATCTGGTCACTCAGCTCCTGCAACATACATAATCCAGAGTCATCGACTGATCGACTGACGTCACCCTTCAATGCACAGGAGGCGTCTGATTCACAGTGTATTTCTGACTGGCTTTTAGAGGTTTGACAATACAGCACAAACTCTTATCGGCAAAGAAGCATTTACTCCAAGATGATGTCATATACCAAAAATTCTCCTGCAGAGACGAGAGTCATATTACAGAAACCTCCTTTCGTAAGCGTTAAGATAGGAAGGAGATAGGATTTTTCCCAATTTGGTATTACAGAAGCAAATCCTAACACACATTAGGAATCCTATCTTATCTTACTTCATCCTATCTTATCTCAGATTAGGCAATCTTAAATACACAATCCGACATCAGTTATCAACTTTTATGTCTGTTACTTAATGTCTGTAACTGATGCTACTTTTCTAATCTTGCAAAGCTATTTTGTAACCCATTAACGTTAGATTTTCTTAAAAAAAGACAGCATCCATACTTTAAAAAAAAAAAAAACTACTACTGCTACTAATAATAATACACCACCTTGTGTTAAAGAAGAAAGCATCATTAGTTTAAATATGGTTTATTTGTTGAAGGCATGGTATCCTTTGCAGCCCACGTACATTGCCTCATCCTCCCCACTGGGGGATTTGATAGGAAACAAAGACCCATCAACCAGTCCAACTACACCAGACGTTCGATAATCTTGATTGAAAACTTCCTTCTTCCCCTCTTGGAAACTACAGATGGCCCACTCATGACATAACACTAAACATTAGACATAGGGTGGCCACGTCTTCATATATATATATAACGATGACGATAAAAATTAAATATATTGTGGCCACATTTAAATATGTCTTGACGTGTTATGTGGCCAGCACACCAGGTACCATACTTTTGGTTTACTACGGAAGTAAAGACTGGCACCGTCACCAAATGACATCACAAAGCGAGGTGGGGTATTTTCTGCTGAATTTGAAAATTGTACATTATACAGCTGGACAATGTGTAATATTAATAATATCATCATATGTTATGCACATGCAATTCTCACATAGCAAGTCTTCATCTTCATGGTCTCTTCATTTGTCCATGCATGTATTCATTATTATTACTTTGATATTTTTTTATGTTGTTTATCATTGGTTTCTGAATTTGCAGAATTTTTCAAGACGGTGGTTGTATTGTGTTTCAGAGTCAAGCTATTTGCATAACCAATCAACAAGAAAGCGTTTCAAGTCCCACCCCAAAATAATGAAGTACCAAAAAAAGTACCCCAATTAGTTTGGCACTTTAGGTACTGGTCCTTGACCAGAAGTCAATGGAAAAGGGACAGTACCAAAAGTACAGTATCTGGTACTATGGAAAAGCTCCCTAAGCTCATTTTAATTATATAGTGGCCATATTTAACTCCAGGGAGGAATTAATAAAACATGGCCACGATTAAACTAATATGAAGTAACAAATTAGTTAAACGTGAACCCAATATATAGACTTTTTATCATTATGCCATTTGTTGTGTTCCAGAGTCCCTTTTTAGTACCTACTTGAGTCTAGATACTTTTAATTCAAACATAAACTACTGTGGAGGCCTGCAGAGGGCTTTCTCAATTCTCAGAATTGAGAAAGCCCTCTGGATGGAAGGGTGAAAAGTCTTCAAGGAACTAAAACAGTCCAGTTGCCACTGTATAACCTTTTTTTGGGATAACCATGACCTGGATGACTGAGAATCTTCACTGCGGAGGCAGTTACAGCAATTAACTTGCTGACTGAATGACCACAAGCACCAGCACCAGCGCTAACATGGAAATTACACAGAAGTGCAGAAAAAGAGATGGAGGGTGCAAAAAAGCACTGGAATTATTTTTGTACCCCAATTCATTTACTGCATCAATTAATACATTTGTTACTTGCGTCTCCATATTTCTACATAGAAAAATTTGATCACTAACTTGATCAATATACTTTTGTCTAATATTTGCCAGTGCCAGTGGTAAAACCTGCCAGCGCTTATTAGCAGGAATAACATTACATCATTTTTTTATTCTGTGGGAATAAAAAAACGCGATCTGCTGGCCAGATTTAATAATCATGAACATATAAGTCATATAAGTAAAGTATAAATAAACGGCTGGGTCCCATTTTGATTGCAATCAATCGCCCCAGTAACTAACAAATAACTACCAAAACGACTTATTTATCCTGCATTGGTAGTGTAGTTTTGTATGAAATTATATTAAGTTTAACCTACAAACTTATTGTGTTATTTATTTAGCATTTTTTATTTAGCATCAAGGTCCCAGTTCCTGTTGTGTGGTGTGAAAGCAACACACAAAAGTGGCCTGAAGCTACAAAAGTTCCAGGTCGAAACAGCCCAGGCCTTGTAAACCCGGAGCAGACTCCGGAACTTTGGTGTGAAAGCGCCTAATGACTTAGGAACTGTTTATCTGTAATGTTTTTTTTTTGTCTAAATCAGGTCCTAACCCTAGTTACCATGGTTACCAAACAGTTAAGCTAGGATCTGCAAGTTTCTGTAATATGGCTCTAGAAGCCTAAGCTGCTAACACAGGTGGTGGTGTTGGTGCAGGAAGATTGTACCTTGAGAGCTTGGTCTTTAAAGAATGACAGAGCATAAGAAAATATATCCAGTGCCTTAACTCGCTTCCCATTGGCTGCCTGAATATCTGTCTCTATGGAGAGGTTCTGCAGACAAAATAAAAATGTCAGTGTCACCTCGCTGTAACCAGAAATATGCACGTCGGTTGTATGGTCTGTTAAAGAGTGTCTCAGGCCTAAGGAATGGAGGAGAGAATGTCATGCACATGTAGGATACCATGATGTTTGACTTGTTGGAAAAACATGCTATAATCTCCAGACACATGCACATGTGTTTTAAGCATGTTCACCGCTAAAGTGTGCAGCTTCATCTTGAACTTCTCCAGGTAGAACCAGTGTTTGGCCTCAGTAGGGTCCAGGTCATGGTAGAAGTCACGTGCCGCATAGCCAAAACTGTGGAACTTCCGGTCAGGGGTCAAAAGAATGGTGGTGGGAGTCTTCTGATTGGATACTCCAGGGTCTCCCCCCTCCCAGCGCCTGTGGAGTACAGTGGCAGGCTGTCCTACAAGGTGTTCACAAAAAGCATGGATGGGCATCCCATCCAGGCCACTTATCTGCCTGGGGCAGGCTCCAGGCCCCACTACACTGTACTAAATAAACAGCATGATGATGTTTGGATGGATGAATGCATGGATGGACAGACGGTATGGATGGATAGTCTGGCCCTTATAAAAGAGCTAATGATCATGACCTGGCTGTCCGTAAAGAGTGTGTCTTTCATGTCAGTTGCATAGCTCTGTAAGTTGTGACTAAACCCTAACCGACTACTGATAGGAAAAGAGCAGGGAAACATTTTAAAACTCATTTTGCATGTTACAGGGGACTGCCTGGCCTACTGCTTAACCCAATTTGGCCAGTACAGTAGCAGCTGCTTATCAAAATACCTTTATTTTTACTTAATTCATTGTTTTCTTTTTTCCTTTTTTTCTTTCCTGGGTGAGCATCATTCTCAAACTTGCCCTCCAATTTTACACATAGTACCAGTCAACAGTTTGGACATACCAAGTCTCCTACAAAGGAGAGTGATACAGTTCAATCACCTGGCCATCTGACCTAAACACAGTATAGATGGTTTGTGAAGAGTTTGATCAGACTGTTAAGGAGATATGGCCAAGGAGTCTTCAACACATTTTTGAAGTACCAGCAGTTCAGTATCTGGTGCAGTGGAAAAGGGTCCACAGAGAAACACAGACAGACATGGACAGACACTGACAAACATGGACAGACATAGAGACACAGACAGACATGCGCAGACACAGGGAGACATGGAGAGACAGAGAAACAAATGGGGATCCAATAGTTCAGATGACAGAATAAGATTCAAGAGCATATGCACAGTAAACAGTCAGTTCCACTATGTAATGAAAGTCTTACTCTGCATGCCCTGTTAAACAGAAGTGCTCATAATGCAGAATAGAGCTGATCATTCCAGCCCTTCGAATTAGCTCATCCCAGCATGTTATGCCCTGTGAGACTTCGATCACCTTTTCAGGACAAACACACTCAAGCTCATTTCCTCGTGTGAATACCTTCATTGCTGACTGCGCAAGTGCTTCTTCTTCATAACTCTCTCTCTCTGAACAACGAGAAGGAGCTCAGCTACGCAAATAGATCAAACAGAAGTCCACTGGACTAAGGTCCTCACTTAACAGAGGCAAAAGCATAGACAGTAGTGACTTTTCAAAAAGTACATCTGGACCCCAAGTTGTCTAAGCATATGCAGGTGATTTGGGGAGTGGAGGCACTGGGTTAATGCATGCATGATGTCATGGTGTTGTGTGAGCCACACAGCTGGGGATTTGCTTTAAGCCCCTCTTAAGTCCCTGGGGTGACGTTTCATGTTAGCGTTTCAGTGAAAATCCATCAAGCATCAGAGGAGACCTGGCTGTAAGTCAGGAGATGCCCCCCCCCCAGAGAAAGGGAGAAAGATATGCTCCAACGGTACAGAACTCTCCAGTCAATCACCAGAAAAATTCAATAAGCCATATGTATGTAAGCAATAATACACCCATGTATAATACATACCTCCAGTCAATCCTTAACTTTACCAATAATCACTAACAAATAAAGCCATTTGTGAGATCACATGATATATGGAGAACATGTGGCATTCTATGAACATATTTTGGCACTGAAATGGTAACTGACAAACCCTTCTCGGTGATCGAATGACAAATGGCTCAGCTTCCTTTGCCCCGCCCACCTCCCTGCCTCACCTCATGATGTGGATACATTCGGGCTCCTTGGTGAAACTGTAGGCGTAGCCGCTGGATGTGGTGCCGAAGTCAATGGCGACCACAACCACAAATGTGGGTGCTGAAGGCTCATTGCTGTCTGCATCTTTCTGCTGAAAGCACCAGTGTTTAATTACATTGGTCTAAGCAGCTGTGACTTGTATATATAAATATACCTGTATGTATACATGCGTCACCATTAGCAGCGAACAAAACAGTGCATAGTACTCCATATTTTAACACCCATATGCCAAAGAAACAAAGTTGGGGCTTTGTTAAGCAGCCCAAAATGGAGAGCTTTTGTCTGCAGTGGTCTTACCGAAGAATGGGAGGGAGACAGGGGCGTGATGCCGGGATCCCCAAGGCTTTTGGCAGGCGATGCAGTCGACATTGCGTCTGAGGAGAGGCAGAGGAGATACCGCAACAGTGAAGCTTCATTCTTACAGTATTAAATGCTGCACAGGCAAGGCATGCGTGTCCCACGGGCTACCCAATGATGGAGAAACAGAATGAAACACACACACTGTCCTGATGTCTTCCAAACCATTGCTTATGGAACAATAATGTGCTAAAACCTATAGGGACCTAGCACCTCATTGTCTGGGAACAAAAGAGAAGTCAGACATCAACAGGGGAATTTAATCAACAGCATCCCTTGATTTTACCCATGCACAATTCTGCCACACACTTATACACAGACTACTGAAAACCCAACGGCTAAAATAGATTTTCTATGTTAAAACAGGTACTAGTATTTTACAACACAACATCGAAATACATCCACTATGCTGCAGAAGGTGTCGTTTCAATACTGCAGATGAATGAAAAGATGCCATATATTAATTGCACTGACATACAGACCTTACACAAAAGAGCAATGCTATCTCACCATGCCTTCTAATTAACGCTTAACCATTCCAAGACCCACACTGGGTCTCCTACTCTAATTCTTGCTGCATGAGGGTGGACAGCAAGCATGAGCCAGTGGCCTGCAGGAAGGTCAGCACTGTCTACATGATTAATTTTGGTTTAGTAACAGAAAGGAAGACTGTGCTACTATAACAAAGGGCTTTTAAGAAGCTGACAAGGCTGCCATGAAAACAGAAAGCAGAGGTGCAGCTCCAGAAAATTCTTTGTCCAAGCTGGATTTTTGAATCCATTTATTATCAAAACAACTAAACACACATTCATTCGTTATTATATAAGCAAAGATTTAGGCCTACGATGAACTTTTTGGATCGGCATCATTATAACAATAAATTTTACTTACTAAGCCTTTAATGCCATTTTCAGAATTATTTCAAATCATGTAAAACTGAGCGCTATTGCATCGCTTTTGTACAGAGTGACATTTGAAAGGTGTTAGAGAGTATTTGTCCTATGCCACAATGTTCATCAGCTTCGCCTAATAGCACTTTTGGGAAGGCCAAGAGAATGGACCGTAATGGCTGTCTGTGTATATTTAAAGTGGCTTAAGATAGTCTCTCGACGGGACACTGAGTTATTTGTCCGTTTTCCAGATTGCTTGTCTTGTTCCCACTGAGAGACTGAGTGGTCAGAATCAACACAATGCACTTTATGGGGCAATTACAGGTCTGAATTAGGGACCACCTGTAGATAGCCCCCTGGAGCTGCCAAATCTCTGTAACCCCAGTTTTTATTGCAAAGAAAAACAACAAAAGTAAAATCAATACCTGAGATACAAAATGACTTGTCCATAATGGCAGATGTGTTTGAGAGCAGTATTACTCAGAAAGAAGCTCAATCGACTGTGTGCCTTTTGCAGCTTCTTTCTTCCTTACTCACCACTTTAGAGAACTTAAGATGTTTACACAGCAGCACTGAATACTTGATGGGAGAATTCATTATGACATGTTTGCTTCTGCTAAGGGGATGGCTTTAAAATCAATAGAAACAATTTCTTGGAAGAAACCAGCAGATGGCAGACAATTAAGCACATGTTGGTTTAGCCTTGATTTACCCAAGATTGTTTGTATACATTCAGTTACAGTTCAGATCTGAAATAACTGACAGAATAAGGAAAATCACAAGCTAGCATACACAACTGTTTCCAAAGGATGGGGATCACAGTTAACAGCTTTAGTCTTGTCACATTTATTTGTAAAACAGGCAGATAATAGAAATCCAGTCTACACGCAATTTTCTGTCTAGGGCTACCAATTCATTTGACGATTAATCAAGTAACCGTATACTGTATATAAATATATATATATTGGACAGTGGGAGGAAACTGCAGAATTTGGCAAAAGCCAGGAACATGCTAGTTCCACACACACAAAGGGGAGGTGTGCAACCACAGTGTCCTCAGTACTTGGCTTTCACGATGGGCAATTCAATATCAATATTGCATATTATGCACAGGTAAATGCCACATCACAAGGAACGTGATAGTCAGGTAGGTTGAGACATCAGTAAATTGTCCAAAAACATTTTTACTGTCATAAGAAACAAAACTTTGCAATTTTAATTATTATTCCTTTTTAACATGGTGTATCCATCTCACATCCATTATCTGCTGTTTATCTGGGGCTGGGTCCAGGGGGCAGCCATCTAAATAGGGATGCCCAGACTTCCCTCTTACCAGCCACCTTCTTCAGCTCCTTCAGGGAAATACCAAGGCATTCCCAGGCCAGACTATCCTGGGTCTGCCCTATGGTCTCCTCAGGGTTGGGCATGCCCAAAACACCTCCCCAGGGAGGTGTTCATTAGGCATCCTAGATAGATACCCAAACCATCTCAACTGGTTCCTTTCAATGCGGAGGAGCAGCAACTCTACTTTGAACTCCTCCCAAATGTCCAAGCTTCTCACCTTATCTCTAAGGCTAAGCTCAGACACTCTGTAAAGGAAATTCATAGCTGCTGTTTGTATTCACAATCTCATTTTTTCGCTACTGAAAGCTCATGACCATAAGTAAAGGTAGGAATATACATCAACCAGTAAATCGATAGCTTTGCCTTTCGGCTCAGCTCTCGCTTTACCATGACAAAACGGTACAGCATCTGCAACGAAATGCCTGTCAATCTCCTACTCCCTTCTTCCCTCACTCAGGAATAAGACCAATGAGATTCTTATGCTGTGTTCCATTTAACTTGGAGAACAGAACTTGGAACAGAGGAATGGCATCAGATACAAGTTAACAGCGTTCCAGTACAGCAAGTCAGAAAGCTATTTAGCAATACCAGGGATGTTTCGAAAAGCAATATTTCTTGCTTAGCCGGATAACTTATTGATTAATTTACGCCTGTTTCAATGGTCTTTATCTTCATTCACTAACAATTAGCCCAGACTAAATCCGACAAGCTGTCTGGCTAAGCAAGAAATCCTGCTTCGAAACTGGCCCCAGTTCTAGCCAGGTTAATTGTTAGCAATATCAGTCGATAACAACACATTATATGGAATCTTGCATGTAAAACATCATAGCAACACATCCACATAGCAGTTGAACAGTACTGTTTGTAAGACCGATTTAATGAGCCAAAATATGACATAAGTGCTAATAAACAGTATAAAACTACATCATTTATCTGTTGATAGGACAAGGCAATCCACCCTTTTCCAGTTCATAACCATGACCTCAAAGTTGGAGGTGCTGATCCTCATCCTGGCCGCTTCACACTCAAATGCAAATCTCCCCAGTGTACACTGGTCAGAGCCTGACAAAGCCAACAGGAGCACATCACCTGCAAAAAGCAACAATGCAATCCTGAGACCACCGAATTGGACCCCCTCTGCCGCATCTAGAAATTCTGTCCATAAAAGTTATGAATCAGTGACAAAGGCCAGCCCTGGCAGAGTCCAACACCCATTGGGAACGAGTCTGACTTACTGCTGATAATGTGAACCAAACTCTCACTCCAGTTATACTGGGACCTGATGGCTCATAATGACGGACCCACTCCACATACTCCCAAACCACCCCCCCACAGGACCCCCTGAGGCACACGGTCATATGCTTTTTCCAAGTCCACAAAACACATGTAGACAACTTGGGTAAAATCCCATGAGCCCTCCAATATCCTTGTGAATGTGAAGAGCTGGTCCAACGTTCCATGACCAGGAAGAAATCCTCCAGAATCCGAGGGTCAACCAATGGATGGACCCTCCTCTCCAGTATCCTGGCATACACCTTCCCAGGGAGCCAAAGGAATGTGATCTCCCTGTTGTGAAACACAACCTCTGATCTCTTTCTACCAGTGGAATTTAGGAGGTCTTCAAAGTACTCCTTCCACCACCTGGCGATATCCCCATTTGATGTCAACAGGGGTCCATCTCTGCTGTAAACAGCATGGGTAAACTCTTGCTTCCCCCTCCAGAGTTTCTAGACAGTTTGCCAGAATATCTTTGAGGCTGGCCAAAATCATCTTCCATGGCTTCACCAAACTCCTCCCACACCCAGGTTTTTGCTTCCGCAATTGATAAAGCCATATTCCACAGGCCTGCCAATACCTGTCAGCTGCTAACCAAGCTTGGAAGGCCTCCTTCTTCAGCCTGACAGCTCCCTTTACCACTGGTGTCCACCATGAGGTTTGGGGATTGCTATCACACAGGCACCAACAATCTTATGGCCACACCTTCACACAGCCACCTCAGCAATGGAGGTCCAGAACATTGCCCATTCAAGCTCAATGTCCCCAGCCTTCCTCAGAGTAGTTTGGTAACACTTTTCTTAATGCAGTCATCATAATCAATTATAATGCATTCACAAAAAAATTACAGATGAGAGCTTCACAGAGCCTTCATAATGCATAATAAACACAGCTATAACTATTTATTAGAAGATGCACAATATAACTATGTTTATTATGCAACCAATGCTCTATGAAGCTCTCATCTATAATGCACTATAGGTACCTTCATAATGCATTATGATGGTTGGTATAAGCCATTATAATGTATTGTCAAGGTATTTATAGTGCAGTCCTCCTGCTCATAGGACTGATGCACTTTGCTACCTAACCCTCCTGCTTCATGACCTCGACATTGATTGCTGATTCAAGCTGTCAACCACCTTTTTGACTATCCTTCTTCCTTTAACTACCCAAGCTTTTCTTCTCATCCTTAAAAGTGTTCCTGCCACACCCTCGTAGTACACATTATGGGCTTCTCTTGCTAGCAGTGTTGATATCCATGCTTCCTGTGGGGGAATGGGCACTGCATCTTGTCTTCACTGAAGGCCTGGATTTTGCCTCCACAAATGAGAAGTCCATTTTTATCTTTCAACACTACTAACTGGTTGAGGGCAGTGCTTGGGAATGTCACCCCTACTTGAGCCGCCAGGCAGAGGATTCTGAAGGCATACACTGAAAAAAGTGTTACAAGGGTGTAGCTGATTTGACCTAAAAATTTCATGTAGGGTTGATGTATTATTTTCTGTAATGTGTTCAACTTCAGTTTTTTAGCTGAACAGACTTACTTAGACAAACTGCACCACTAAAGCAGAATGATCCATTGGGTCAAAGCTTAAAACTGCGCTTGTGCTTGGGTCGCACATACGCAAGTCCTGTGCACGTTTCTGAGAAGAACCTCCAACAAGCCCGCCATTACTGCTGTCCTCAGGTAAGAATGAAAAATGGAACCTGTAAATATTTCTCCTTATATCTTAGTCGAGAACATGATTGCATGTTAACGTTTTAAAGTTAGTATTGGGTAGAACATAGTTATGTAGAACATCTAGTCTAGCTAGCAAGTAAGTTAATTTTATATAGATTGGTCGTCATTAGCCGTTAATTGGGAAATGCTGCATGTGAATATTAATATTATTAATATATAAATATAATTTTGTTTTAGCTAGCCATATCAAGCTATTTTTTCATGCTTAGTTCCTTTTGAATTAATGGCAAGAACCGCAGCAAGGGTACGAGGTGCGATTTTTGAGTTAGCCGTTCAGAAAACAATTCTGTGTCGCGTGTAGAGAAATGGGGGAAAAGGATTTTTCAATATGTACACGGGTATTTTAAAAACGTTGCTTTTTCTTGACCTGTTGGTCTTTCATCCACACGCAAAATGAGTTTCAGTTCATTGAAAATGGAGTTTTTGCAAAACTCCAGGGTGAACATTGTCAGAAGCTGGTTTAACATGCTGTGGACAGTCATTTTTTGCATTGTATGTGGGCACAAATGTTTTAAAGTAATGCTTGTGTGGACGGGATTATATCGTAATTAGATGATTGTTTTTCGCAGAGGGCAGAAAGGTGTCAAAATTACCCACAAAAACAACAAATCTTCCACACAAGTAGTTGTTAGCAGTGGCTGCAACTTCACTCGTTCACGGCTAATATCCAAATTTCTTTTTTCCCCTCCCGTTCAGCCGCCCTAAAGAACTTCAACACACATCTGAAGCAATCCAAAAAATCCTGATGGAGCTTGATGCAAAGATGATGTTAAGCAAAGTACATGCTCTGAACATCAAGCTACAAATGTGTAAATAAATGCCAGTCACTTTGTTGACAGCTATTTGATATTTAAGGTTTTTCCTTTCACATCTCAGTTGTTCCTTTAATCACTTGTTAAGAATAACTTACAGCAAGCACTTTTAAAATATTTACAAAATGTTTGAAAATGCTCCAGTGTAACTACATAATTGCATAGCTGATTTTATTTTTCTGCAAGGATGGATGGGAAGCTGTTGACTTTTGTGGCATTTTTCTGCCTTATTTTTTGGCCAAAAATAGCTTTTAAAGGGCACTCAGCTGGAAATAGGTGTTAAGGACCTGGTTCAGTAGCACGTTTATTTGTGCTGTATTAGGAAAAAAAGTTTTATGTGACATGTTTTATGTGAAATGTTTAAAATTGTCCACTGTTTCTGGTCACTGTATCTTGTTTATATCTATTTATGCAAGGATGCAACAATGCGTTGTAATAAAGTGGACTGTTGCAGTAAACTGGCTTGGGTTATTTAGTTGTTTCAAATTATATTCATTAGTTGAGCATGAGCAGTTTTATTGGTTTTAAGTGCAAAAATTTAATGTATTAGATTGACTACTTTAAGTTGAACTGACTTGAAAAAAATATATTAACCAAACTTGAAAAAATTATGTGTGAAAAAATGAAGTAATATTATAAGTTCATCCAATTTTTTTATGTTTCATTTTTTACAGTGTACACACATTCTCCAACACTAAGCACAAGTGCTTTAGATTCTTTATCTGATGGTTGCGCCTCCCACTTTGCTTGCTTTGAGGCCTGGCACCTCAGGTCCATCCACTTGTTAGCAGCCTGCCTTATCCAAGCAACAACATCAACAAGCCTGGATGAGCTGCTGAATCTTCTCACATCCAGAAGGTTTTTGACAGCTGAGCCATCAGGTGTTGCCCTCTGTAATATGTCATCTTGTGAATCAGTGGTGGGTGTATCTAAGCAGAGATCAGGTTGAGTCAGAACAGTAGCGTTTCTTACTCCAGATTCCTCAGTCGTGGAGTTCTCGTGTGAGGTGGCCTGAGCTTTTGTTGTCACTGCTGAAAATGCCTTCCTTTTCATCTTACTGATGCTATCTCTGGCATCAGTCACAACCTCATCAGCAGACTTTATTGGCAATTCAGCCACTGGTCGTCCCAATAACTCTGGTCCACTTTGCCAGGCCTCTTGCAGATCCTCTAGAGTAGCTCCCCTTGTTATGATGTCAGCAATATTAGCATCACCTGGAATCCACCACCAGTCCCCAGCTGGACCAGCCTTTTAGATCTCTCCTATTCTGTTGGCAAAGAATGCCTGATAACCATAGTTGTCTCACTGAATGGCTCCTAATACTGTCTGGCTGTCAACTAAGTGAAACCAGCGGTCTATTTTTATCTGACCATACTTTTCTACATACTTTCTGAGACTGGCTGCAAAAACTGCACCACAGACTTCAGCTTTGACAGCATCTCCTTTCTGGTCTAGTGGGGTTAGCCAGGCACTAACCTGACTTCAATGCCTTGATCTGTCTCCCATCTAAGGTATAGAACAGCTCGATAGGACTTGTCACTCCCATCTGAGAAGGTAATAGCCCAACGCTTTCCCTTCCAGCCTGGTGGTGTAAGGCTTCTATGGAACTCGATTTGTCCCCATTGTGCATATTCTTGGAATGGCCTGATAGGCTTCCTCCCTAAGGCCCTCAGAGAGTGGCTTGTCCCAGGTGCTTTGAGCCAGATTTCCACTTCCTGTCTCCTGGAATGCTCTCCTTACTAGGATAGCCCCTTTCTGCTTAATTGGTGTGATAAGTCCAACAGGGTCATAGAGTCCAGCTACCTGGCTCAGCAGTTCTCTTCTGGTTAGAGGGTCAGGTATTTTTGATCTCACCTCCTACACCAAAAGGTCTTGGCCTGTCCTCATCTTCCCTCTCCTCCTTGAGATGTTGATTGATGCCATCAAGTAGAGTTTATCTCCCTCTACCAAATATCAGATGCCTATGGCCTTGTTGTCCTCCATTCTCATCTGGTTTGGCAGTACAAACATCTTCCTCATCTCAGAAGGTGTCTCTGTTACAAGAGCTGCTGCTGTGCTTTCCTGCCTCACACTTTGCCCCGACCGGACCCAAAGTTTCAAGGAGAATCCACTGGCTTTCAGCATGTCCTCAATCTCCTTAGTGATTTCGTCCAGGCTGTTTGCATCATTATGGGATGTTAGGATGTCGTCCACATAGCAGTCTTCCTCCAGGGCCCTGCACGCCTCTTCTAGGTGAGAAAACTTGGTGAGTCTTGCAGTTTCTCGCATAGCCAACGGTGCTATGCACCCAGCAGGTTGGTCACCAATATTCACCCTTGTGATGACGTATTCTTCTATTTCCATGTCCTGCTTGTCCCTCCAGAAGAATCTACGCAGGTGCATCTCACACTCCTTCAGCCACATGGAGTTGTACATCTTCCTTATGTCTCCTAAGGCAGCATGCAGTCCTCTTCTAAACCTTAGCAAGAAGGCTCTTATAGGGTTCAAGACATCTGGTCCTTTTAGCAGTCGATCGTTCATGCTCACCCCCTTGAACCGTTGACTACTGTTCCAGACAGGGAGTACTGGGGTAGTGACAGAGTGAGTATTTGGTGCTACCAGATGGCTCACATACCAAATTGGTTCTCTCTAGTGATCAGTCATCTCTTTTGTGAGTCTTTCTGCAGCTCCTCGCTCAACCATCTCATGAACTTGAGCTGTGTAGGCAGCAAGTCACTCAGGTTCCTTACTGAGATGTTTTTCAGTTCTAAAGAAAGTGGCCTCAACTAAACTCCTGTTATTGGGAAGGCAAGCTGTATCCATTATACATGGGCAGCTAGCATCCCAGTGTGATGACTTCCTCTGTGTGTTCATCCTCCATAACATAAGTGAGACCATCTTTTATAATTTCAAGCTCCCTTTCTTCTGCTAGAGCAGTGGTTCTCAATCCTGTTCCTGGCGCCCCACCTGCCAGAATATGTTTGTTACAACTCTATCTCAACCAGGCTCAGATGATCCTTAATAGGCTAAAGCCGGTTTCAAATCGAACGCGGCACGCACTACGCTGCACTCCGTGCCACGTGCCACTCGGGCAGCTTGTGTGGCACTGTGGTCAAAGATGAACTTTGTAGAACTTTGACCGCTGCGTGCTGTGACGCATTGTCGCGCGATCAATAGAAACAAGGCACCGAACTGGGCACAGAAATCGAAATGGAGGAAAAATTGTCCCAGAGCTATATTACACAAGCGTACCATCTTTTTGTACGCGAAATATACATCGCCGCTACTGACCGCAAGCAGAAATGACAAGAGAGAATTTTGAAAACCACGCCTACTCTTTGCGCAGAAGCAGCGCGGCGAGCACAGCGCGTTGAGCGGACACCGCTGTTTTTTTGAATGGGGCATGCACAGCGCATGCCGCGTTCGGTCTGTAACAAGCTTTAGCCTATTAATGCCTGATTAAGGTAGGGTTGGAACAAAAACATTCTGGCAGGTGGGGCACCAGGAACAGGATTGAGAACCACTGTGCTAGAGACATCTCCCTCCCTTCAGACTGGCAGTTCCCACAACGGCATCCACCACATTTAGGCTCACAAATGGTAGGCTCACACCTACCATTTTTCCAAGAGGGCTTTCCCATAGCACAAGATCTCCCACAACTTTCACCCTTTGTGGGGCAAGTCTCCCTTCTCAGTAACTTATGAGCAATTCAATCTCCCCAGGTCTCCTCAGCTCCTCAAGTTCCACTTCTGGGAAGAATTTCTTCAGCTGTTCTGGCTTGACTACCTGATGAACTTTTGCAATATCCTTTAGCTCATAACAGACCAGTTCATGAGCCCTTTCAGTTCCCTTGGACGTTTTAACTCTAACTCTATATATTCTTGTGGCTACTTTAGTGGTCATGCCACCAACCCCATGCACAACTAATGTAACCTTTTCACTCCTGAGGCTCAACCTGTTGGCAGCTTTGTGAGTGATGTAATTAGTGTCAGAAGCCAAATCCACCAGGGTTCCCACTTCCTGCCCTGCATTTGCTGTTACTTCCATTAGCATCATAATAACAGGAAGTTCTCTCAGCCCACATTCCTTCAGGAGACCAACCTGGGACTTAGCAGGGCAGTTAAGCCTGGATGAATTATTAGTGAAGGCCCTTCTGCACTTTTCTGCTAACTCCGGAGAAAGCTCACCCAAAAACTTCTCTTGTTCCTCAGTTAGGCCCTTTTTATTTCTGCCATCCCTCTGAGGTACATCAGAGGCATGCCTTCTGATGAAAGGCATCAGAAATAAGTGGTGGTCCGAGGAGCCTTTCTTCTTGCAATCCCTGTTTCTGCACAGGTAAGTGTCCTTGCAGTGATCTTCGTACTTGTGGCACCCTAAACACTCCCTACATGCACCGATCCTTTTCACAGCAGCTTCCTTTTCTGACAGCTTTGGGCCTTTAAATTTCTTGCAGGAAAAAATCTTTTCTTTGTGCTTCTCATCTCCACACATGATGCACCCCTCATCGGGATTCTCTTTCTTTGTGGCTTTAGTTGTAGCATACTTTTCATTAAACTTCCTTTCTGCTCTATCAGGCTTTTCTGACTTGTCCATGATTTTAAGGTGCTCCATCCTCTCAAAGATCTCCTCTTGGTTTTTCAGAAACATGAGAAGCATGTCAAAATGGTTGTCTTGGGTGACACCATTACTGGGATTGATCATGAACACAAGCCAGTCCCTCTTTACAAACTCTGGAAGCTTGCTTTCTATGGATTTTACCACAAGAGGGTTTTTGATAGCACCAGTACTCCCTAGATCTGTGAGATCAGTGAGAGCTTTCTCTATTGTTTGGATCAATTCTACTACTTTCCTTGGTTGATTACCTTTGACAGGTGAGATTTTTTCCAATTCTTCAACAATTGCTAAAGCAATGGAGTACTTATTCCCATACCTGTTTTCCAGCACTCTGAAGATGCTGTATGTGCTATATGTTGACAGACTGAGATCTTTAACAGTCTTCTCATCTATGCTGTCAAGAAGCTGGAACTTTTTGCCCTCTGGTGGACAGGTTGCTGCTTCTGCAGGCTTTCCCAGTCTGTCCTCCATTGGTAGGAATCTCTCTTGGAGCCAGTAAATGTGAGCAGCTTAGCTGGTTTGAGTTTCACGACTGGTGCTATTTATCCAGTTAGAACTGGCTTCACCTCTGTAGCCTGCTTTTCCTCAGCAATCTTCCACGCTCTGGAAAACTCAGCTTTTGTCATTTCAAGCTCATTGTAAGCTACTCTCAAATCTTTGCTTCGTTTGTGAAAGTGGATTACTTCTGCTTTTGGGACCCATGGCTCCCAGGCTGACAGCGCTTTGGAGGTTTCCTTACTTAACCTCTCCACTACAGTGAGGTGGACTTCATAGCCTTCACAGTTAAAGCTTTCTACAGGTATTGTGTATGCATATTTACAGGCTTTTTCTGCTTCTTCAAAAGCAGCCTCTAGCATTTCTTGTCCATACCTGGTCCACAAGCTAGTTTGAACAATGGCTTTAACTTCATCAAACCTTTCTTCACAATCACTGGTGAAGTTATTAAGGGTTGCATCTTGCTACATATTAAGAACTGCCTCTTCACCATCACCTGCCTTGGCTCCAAGCTCAGCCACCAGCCCAGTTCTGAAGTCTTCATTGGCTTCAAAGACCTTTCACGCATCAGCAGAGAGGTTTGGCAAATTCTTCTCTGAGCTCCAACTCCGTTAAGGCCCCTGCCTTCCTACTAAGGTGTTGGACTGCTTGGTGAAGCGCCCCTTTGCAATTGTCCTCTCTTTCTTTAGCTGATCCACTGTCTTGCCAAAAGCTTCAACTGCCATCTTGATGTATTCACATAAACCGAACCAAATCCTTGTGCCACTTAAACGGTCTAGCTGGGACAGCAGTTCTCCTCTGCATCAGCTCCCTTGCTTGAACTTTCTGAAGAATTTAATCTTCCTGTCCTGATGCCAGAACCCGCTGCCTCTCCATCATGCCAACAGCACAGAACTCACACAGAACACGATGGGCATAATTCAACTGGCAAAATGTTGTTCAGCATTCATAGCATTGGTTTTCAACTGTCAAGTTATTAGGGTTTGACAGTACCACACAGCACCAACAAACAGTCATGGAAACATTTGCCTACCAGTAGCTTCCCTGGAGGTGGTCAGTAAGTTAAGTCCATCAGAACAACAAGCAACCAGGGCCATCCACCAAGCTTGCTGCTCAACAGTCTATTTCTTTGTCCCCCAGTGGCTTTTGGGAGAACACTATCCACTTCCTCTTCCTTCCTTCTTCAGAATAAAAGCTACTCTACACTTCAAAACAAAAGTCTGTAAGTGGCTGTCCCTGCCCCTCCCAGATCTGGCAGCACAGACCTTCAGTGAGGTCTTTGACCAGCCCGCCATGGGATGCAGCCTGGGGGACCAGCTGTGTGACCTCTGGCAGGGGAACAGATCAGCAACCCACTTCGTTCTGGAGTTCAGGACGCCTGCTTCCTGGCTGGGATGGCTGTCTTCGTGGCTCCAGGCCCTGTGGTAGCCCTAAACCCCAACGAGCAGACAGAGTTGGAGTGCCACAAGTATCACGCGGTCGATTGACTAGTGTGTCCAGCTATCCATCGTGTTGGACAACATCATCCAGGACCGTTGCCTGACCTGTACCTGCCCATGCTAGTCTGCCACCCCCTTCACCTGTTTCTGAGCCCATGTAGGTTCAATCGAGTTCCACTCTCCCCCACGGAGTACTGGCGCCATTTTTAGCACCAGCTCTGCCTGTACTGTGGGGATCCCAGACACTCAATCCGCTCCTGCCCAGTACAACCCACACGAAGCTCTGACTAATCAGTCCAGGTAGGAGTCTTCTCTCCGCTGGTGGTGGTCATGCAGAGACAAGTGTGGTCCCTGTTGCACTGTTCTTGGAGGAAGGACAGGTGGTGGAGAAGGCTCTGCCGGACTCAGGCGCCATCAGGAGCTTCACTGACCTGCAGTTTGTGCACCACCCTCCAGATGCAGGTGAGGGCTGCATATGAGGAATGGATCCAGTTATGGTGTTCTTGTCCATTCAAGATGGCATCATCCTGGGATACCCGTGGCTACAACGCTCACATGAACTGCAAGACGGGGGAGCTCCATGCCTAGTCCCCTAGGTGCTATATTATATGTCTCTCTCTGCCATGTGGAGGTGGGATCCATGGTGGAGAGGCCGCATCCTGAGGGAAGCACCCCAGTTTCAGGGGAGTACCAGGACTTTGCTGATGTGTTCAGCAAGTCTCAGGTGTGCGGTGTTCCCTCCACTTGAGCTCCAACTGCATCATCAAATTGATGGAGGAGGCCCCGTTGCCCAAGGGACATGTGTTCACCCTGTCCAGCCCGGAGGAGGAGATGATGAAGGCCAACATGAGGGAGGCCCTGGCCCACAGTATCATCTGCCCATGGACCTCCCCCATCCCTTCCAACTTCTACTTTGTTAAGAAAGATAGGGGTCTGCACCACTGCATCAATTACAGGCCCTGAAGACCATCACAGTGAAGTGTGGGGAGCTATTGCCCCTCATCCCCACTGCGCTGGAACGGCTCCGCTCCGCCTATCCTTTCACCAAACTCAACCTGCGGAGCGCATACAACCTCATCCACATCCAGTGCCTCACATTAACAAAAACATTTCTATGAACTGAAACAAATTCAGATGCATAAATAAAATAAAAATGACAGCTAAACAAGGACTATAAATATTACTTCTGAAACCAGCTGAAATAACAAACAAATGTCAAATACTTTTCATTACCATTTTTAAATACTATTATATACCAAAATAACTGACACTCTTTACACCTTCCCCAAATCATTCTCTGTACTTAAGACCAAGCTGGCTATGAAGAGCAGCAACCGGTTGCAACTGGGGTCCTTAACTGGGGGTTAAGGACCTTGGTCAAAGACCCGTAGACATGCTGAGCCCAGATTTGAACCAACAACCTTCTGAACACACGTCAAGAGGCTTACCCACTGAGCCACACACTGATTTTTTTTCTCTAGGTCTCTCATGCAATGCACTTGAATCACAGAAATAGCCAATAGCACTACATCATGCCATTTTGAAGTAGCTAGTAAAATACTAAAACTTAACTGAAATATATAAAAATTAGATTTACATCTTTAAAATAAAATCTAATGAAACCACACCAAAAACTCAAACTAGATTTCAAATTAAAATTAAAAAAATAAAAACTAAATAAAAAAATGTAAGCAATAACACTGACACAAAAAACATACACATAGATACATTAAATTGCAGTTCAGATTTTTACATGCATATTATTTAGTTTATAGCCATCTGGAAGTCTTTAGAATCCTGTAGCGAGGAATCATAAGAACATAAGAAATTTACAAACAAGAGGAGGCCATTCGACCTATCAAGCTCATTTGGGGAGAACTTTAATAGCTCAGAGTTGTTAAAATCTTATCTAGCTCTGATTTAAAGGAACTCAAGGTTTTAGCTTG
>JAODLD010000069.1:18366539-18378082 GCA_026781065.1 Mormyrops boulengeri
ACAATTAGGCCATTTGAGTTTTTAGCATCTAGTTTTATCCATACAGCTTCTGTACTTTTATTTTTATCAGTGAGTTCTCTATGGAACAACATGTAATCATCCATATTATATTCTTCACCATCATTGTCACTCATCCAGTTTCTGTTATTCCTATAATGTCGTAAGAGTCTGATGAAATTAAAGCCTCTAAATGAAATTTGTTTCTAATACTCCATAGCGTTTAAGTACAGACCGCAAGGGGTAGGCCTTTTACAGTGCCCACTTTTAATATCATAAAAATGCCGGTGTTTATAAAATTTCTCAGTCAACCATTCTTCACATTATTACCGAACCAAGGCTTGTTTTGGCTCGGCAATATAAAGGGAAACCAAACCCGGGTAAAGTTTACCAAAAAAGTAATTTATCAAAGTCCACAGCAATAATAATTGACACATGCTGAAGGCTGGAGGGAGGGAACATCAAACCCCGGCCAGGTAGTTCCTTATATGCACAGATGAATTAATTAGATGACCCATATCACCTGCGCCAATGCTCCACGCTGCAACACAAAACATAAGGAAACAGCCCAACAGGAGGCAGTGATGGGCAAACCTGTAACAATATCCCCTACCCATTTTTGTTATCATTCCGATCATAGAGGTCACAAAAGGGGCTTATATTAAATCTCGGATCAGATATACAATATTTGGTCCAATCTTCCCGCAACTTTTCTCCTGCCAAATGAATGACTGAGGATTACTTGCGTCACTGAGAGGAAGCTCTGCACAGCCTTTGTGCTGTTTCAATTTTTAAGTGTTGCCTGGTCTTGTATGCAGCCCCCCATGTGGTATCCAAAGCCGGCCCCATGATGAAAATCACCCAACATGCTGTGGAGCTGCTGTGTCCACATTAAGTATGAACCAGCCTTAAGTCTAGTTCATAATTCATTTTTCCGCGTGTGCTTTCGGTCGAGGGTTAGTCATGCACGAAGAATCTTGTGTTCATACTACATGCATCACCCTAACTCTAATCATAACTCTAACCCCCCCACCTCCACATGATCACAGGACATGAAAAAAAAACTACCCTATAATGTTCACCATCCGGCGCAAACCCCTGATGACAAAATTTATGTCATTCACACTATGCACAGAGACCACAAGCGCACACAGAAAAGCAAAACATGAACTAATCCTAAATAAACACCCAAAAAGTTCCCATTGAATTTCCTATATTCACAATGTATTGAAATCGCAATGGGGAAAGCTGTAATGCAGAAGGTTGTGTGGAAATGGTTTGTATTTGTGGAGTCCGACATGGATCAATCTATTGATCAATCTATTCCTAAATTTCCTTCGGGATAAATAAAGTATCTCTATCTATCTATCTATCTAATTTGCAAACTTGGTAACAATACTTTTCATACAACAGGGGGCGACTGTCACCCAGTTGGACAAGTCATCTTGCTCGGGGTACAAGCAGTGACATCACCGGCTCCAATTTATATAACTGAGACGCATCCACAGAATTAACGCAAAATATTGTTGCCATCCATCCATCTATTAACCCTGTCTCTTCTGCTGCCCGGCCCAATCCTGCCCTGCCTGATCCTGCCCAGCCCGATCCTGCCCAGCGCGATCCTGCCCGCTTTGCCCCTGTCTCACTCGCTCACCACTCCACTCGCCCACTTGTTCTGTGCACCTACCCCCCGTTTTCTGTTTGTGTGTAGGATTGATCTCTCTGGTTACAGACTTCTTCTGCCCCATGACCTCGACACTGCTTACCATCTGCTGTTCTAGATTCAAGTTGCCTGGACTCCCAAATAAACTCCCCGTTCTCCTGCATTTGGGTCTTCAGTCATTCTTGGCTCTGAGTCCTGACAGCAACACAACCAATCTTTTTAACTACAGATAATGTTAACACCCAAAAGCAAACACATGGAATGTCTGACCATGTGCAGGGTCTTCCATACTTTCGGAAATATCCAAGCAGAAGCAAACACTTTTTACTCATGCAAAAATTCAAAATCATATATTTCTTATTTAATTATTTTATGTATTCATTATTTGTTTTAAACAATTAAGAAATGTGCAGTTTTTGACCAAAGTGATAAATGTTCATTTATGCATGAAACTTTTTGAACATTTTTATAGCTTAAAAAAAGCATTTCTTCTATAATGAGTCTGTTTCTTTGATATGTACAGTACGTTACGTATTGAAATAATTAAGTTTATTGTTATATATGCTATAAATTGTTTCTTGTGAAGAAAGACTTGCTGGTTAAATGGTGCAAATGGTTAATTAACCTTTGGGCTGCAACTATTGGTTATTTTTAAAACCAATTATCCTACCGATTATTTTTACAATGTGGTAATTGGATAAAATAAGTTTTTTATTCAACGATGAGTATAAATGAAAAACTTGTGTCAATCAGGTCTTTGAATAAACCAATAGTGGTTTTCATGTCACTAAAACCAAAATTTTATTGCGCAAATTTGTTCAAAACAGAAGATTTTTAGAAGTACAATCCACTCCTGTTCAGTGCATTATCTGCCATATGGAATTTGTATATACTGCTACTATAAACATTTACGCAAAAGTAAAAAATTATAAAAAGTGAACAAATAGATGGCACATATTAAACATCAAAATGCTGTCAGTACAAATCTTTGTCTGCTCGGGTGAACATGGTTGAGTCATTCTCATAGCTGTCCGTAACAGACTATGACTTACTGAAAAATAGATAAAAAATTAAGTACATTTATGTTGTCACTTTGCTGTGGTCAGGTTAAAACCAGACCAGCTACCCTGTGCTGCCACATATCAGTATGGAATGTACAAAAATCACATTGTCAAAATATTTAAAAAATGAGCAATACACATTGTCCCTATCTGTAGTTAGCACAGTAATCTGTTGGTGCTAGTCACTAGCATAATTAGCTGGTAACCGTTAGGTCCCCCAGGATATGCAGGGTCTGTGCTCAGCAATATCTTAAGATATTCATATTTTTATCATACTAGTGCCAGTGGACAGAATAAGAATTTTGCTGAATGAGCACTTTGGAACTTTCTAGGAACACTCTGAGAAAATGTTAGCGTCATTACACTTGGGAGTTTACAGTGGCATTGTAACATCACAAAATGAAGTTTTCTGTGATGGATATAATTAGCACTACCGGCTTCTCCCAGCCACCTTTTAAACTGAAGGTAATAACCTGATAAAACAGTTGAATGGAGCTAAAGGAAGACATGGGTGGTAGAAAACGGCAAAAACTGCTTGGGAGTATTTCAACTTGACAGCTGTATTTCACTACCGCACACAAGACACAGTTCTACAGAGAGGTAGAATAGTCCAAACCATGTGACTGCTGGATCAAAAGCGGTGCTGTGATCCAAAAACTGTAGATATTGTTTCAGCAGGAGCACAGAAAATAGGCAGAGATGAGCCACAGATGGCAATGAAGTGGGAGGAAGCGTACAGTATGTCCTGTTTCCCCAACACACTTGCTCACTGAGCCTGGAATACTATTCTGGTTGACAGGAAGCGAGAAATAGTCAAAGGTCAAAGCCCCTTCTGTGCACTTCTTTACTGAATAAGAACCAGTGTGCTCTGCCCTGCCATAAATTAACAGTAAAATTTCTGCCCTGAAGCAGTGGGAGCCATTTCCAACAGCAAAAACCTGCAGAAGTCCAGCTGAGACAGGCCAGTGAACCATGGTATGAAAGCAGCGTATAGTTGAAATTGTAAATGGACTGCATTTATATAGCGCTTTACTACTCCTAGGAGTACTCAAAGCCCTTTACAAATTCATGCCTCATATTCACCCATTCATACAGATGTTCATACACCGGTGGCGAAGGCTGTCATGCAAGGTGCCAACCTGCACACTGGGAGCAATTTGGGGTTCAGTGTCTTGCTCAAGGACACCTTGATGGGGTCATGAGGAACCAGGACTCGAACCTGCAACCCTCTGGTTGGTGGCACAGGAGGTAGTGTTATCGTCCTGCAACCGAAGGGTTGTGACTGGTTGTGCTTATGTTTATTATGTATTATTTTTTTGGTATATACCTTACAGGGGAGTAAAGATGCATCATGATCAATCGATTATTAAGGCTTCAGTGCCATTGATCTGTAACGTCAGAATCGATTTTTGGAGTCAGTCTCCTCTCTGAAAACAAAGTAGTAGTGTGGGCATGCCAATTTACCAAAATGTTGAGTGGAAGGGAAGGTGCATTAATATCTACACCAACCCCCCCTTTGATTTTATTTAAGTACAGTTCAGTAATTAGCCTTTTGCCATTTAAACACTAGCATGTTATCCCTGTTTAATCAAATAATCAATTAACCAAATCTAATTATCAAAGAAATTAGAGATTTCCATTGCATAAAATCATTCCTTCAATAATCGTGACTAAATCGTATTGAACACTTGTCACAGTGTTTTATAGCTCCATAATGAATTATGTAATGGGTAGCAAGTAATCTCTGATAAGACAGAGAAGAGGGGGTCAATCAGACAGTGCCCAGAATGAATACATTACACATTCTGGATTATCTACACCAGTGGTTCTCAACCTTTTTGCAACAAACCCAATTTTCAGCATACCAGCTCAGTTGTAACCCTATATCAAGTATAGGTTTAAATTAATGCGATGATTAAGTGTGCATTGCACTCTGCAGTTTACACCAATCAATGCCTATCGCACAAATCTGATTGGATGTACCATTAACTTCTAAATTAAGCATCTGTGGTTTGGCTTCTTTGTTTGCTTGATAGTTCAATAGCTTTGCACTAAACAGTTGCAGACCCAAGACCCGTTTATATAGGTTAATTCATGGATTGAAGCTGGGAAATCTGACTGTGGAAATTGCTTGTTTTAAAATGCTTACCCTGTACATTTCCAACTCTGCCTCGCGACCCTTTCTGAACTTGTCATGACCCAAATTTGGGTCACAACCCATAGGTTGAGAACCACTGATCTACACCATGTTTTATTGCAAATCTTGAAAGCCTGTGTCGGAACTGCAGTTAGATGATAGAAGTTCAATTCATGTCATTTTTATTAGGTTGAGAACAAAGACATCACTTGGAAAATGGCTACCAATTAAAATAGAGGAATAAATGGCAAAATGAAAATCCATTTGCAGCTGACAGGAAGCCCTTGACAGGTTGACAGGAAGACAGCAGTGCTGAATACAGAAGGGGTTAATCCATTAATAGCTTTTAACCCCTGACCCCAGAAAGCAGGCTGGGAGAGGGTGCCAGGCACTGGCACCGCTCCGCCAGCTGAGCCCACTGAATTAGGCTCCAGTGCACGGGGGAGGAAAGATGATCGGTACTGGAGCCAAACAGCCTGCATCTTATTTCTTTCTGCAGGAGTGGTGAAAAGAAGCCAGCATCGATTTTGAAGGACAGGATTAAAACCGAAAAACAAAGGCGGCATTGGAACAAGTTTGAGAGGCGTGCCATCCCAAAGAGCCTGATGCTCCTAATGGCTTCTCAGGCAGGCTCAACCACGGGAGCTGCCAGGCACATTATTTCTAAAATATAAATAGACTAAAGTCAGGTAACACTTTGTTTGCAAACTCAGTATAATATAAAAAATTATAAAAGTTCAGATCAGTAACACAGTGAGGAAAAACAGGCTAACGATGTGAATTTACTGCCAAAGATAAAGAAATCAAAAAAAATCCTAGAGCAAAGACCAAGCCCTGAAAGAAGGGCATTCAGAAAGTGGAAGGCACCCCTGCTTTCTCTTTCAGACAGCGGCCCACTTCTCCTGCCATCTGAACAGCCATTCAGAGAGCAGCAAAGTAAGCCGCCAGCGTGGAATGGGGGCAGTGTCCAGTTGGCACGGCACAGGGGAACATGTCTATTGACAGCTGAAGCCGCCGCCCCCCACTCCTTTTGTAAGTATTACACTTACATACAGTCCACGGAGAGATCTCAGGCATCCCTCAACACCAGCTTCTCCCATCTAATGGTCCCAAAGAAAACGTCCACAGATCAAAGAGTTCCATCTGAAACAAGCAGTGCTGTGTATTGTGAAACCATGTTCATATTGGAATTTCACTAATGTCATCTCTCACGTTCAAGCTAAGCCGTGACAATTCAAGGCTTGACAAAAAAATTGAAGGATGGAAAATAAGATGAATTAAGTGTGCAGTATCCTTTAACCATATCTCAATTTAGAGTATGGGTGACTAAAGTAAAAGAACTCTCTCATACAGCGGAGTTGGCACAAAATACCATGGCAGTCTTAAGCAAACTAATATTTGATCCATCCATCCATCCATCCATCCCACTAATTTAGTACATGGTAGGGGTGGGCAATATGGCACAACAAAGTTTTTCATATCATTTGATATCGATAATGATCACAATATAATTCAAGTCATGATTTCTTCAATTCAACTAGTGCTGTCCCAAGCGATTATTCCTTGAATGATTAATCTAGCGATTATTTTTTTGATTAATCGAACTAATTTTTCGATTGATCTGATAAATTTATTGATAAGCAATTATTTTCAAGTTAGTCATTTAACACAATTCACCCCCTCCCCCCCACACAAATCTGAAATTCTCATTAACATTTCAATATATTAAAACATTTCTTACCCATTAGAACATTATTAATGAAAAAGGCAAATCTTAAGAGATTCAATAGGGTTTCTATGTTAGACTGAAGTTAATAATCACTGCAATAGTTTTCACTTGATTATTTCAGTACACCAATTTGACTTTAATGGTGAAACAGATGCTAAAACATGGAATGATTTCATAACTAGAGAAACATGTTTTTTAAAAAACACTAGCAATGGTAGCTTATAGTTAAGCTTACATCAGTGAGCAAGGAACAATTTAGGCTATAGTGTGTAAGAGTAGTTGTAAACGATAATTTGTCTCACTCTTACATGACAGAATAAGTAAACAGAAAATATAAAACAGCTGAAACAGCGTCATTAACGTCAGCTACAGTAGAGGTGCAGAAAATGTGTCATGACTGAAGTATTCCCAGACTTTGGGCGGCAAATTTCCTTTCTGCAGGGTGGTAGGAGATGTCGCATTAATATTTATGAGAGAAGTGCTACACGATTGGCCATGGCATGCCTTACAAAATAGTGTGGCACTGCTGGCACCAGATTCCTTATCAACAGTTTATCAAAGGTTCTCATTTTCTAATTGTTTCAATTTTCTATCCCGATAAGTGTGGATATCATTTATATCACCTTGCAGGCTGCACTTGCTGTTGCTAAATTTAAGACACTGTGAAAAAACAAGGACACTATCATTACAATGTTCTTGCAGTATACACCAGAATTTCCCATCGGGATCAGTAAAGTCCATCTCAACCTTAGCAGCAACAGCAACAACACCACTGTTCCCATAAGCATCTTATGCATGATAGTTATGCATGACCCAAATCAGATGGTGGAAAAAAAAACAATAAAAATTTTTCTGTAACACTGTTTCAGTGTACCCACACCATGGTTATCGTTAATAATTACTGAAATGAAAAAGGTTACAAAAGCTTTTCGTTAATTAATGTTAAAACAAAACTAAAAGTGTGACACACAAAAAATAACCTGAAATTAAAACAAATTCCTAAATGAACTGAACATAGCCTATGATAAGTGTCTGAAACAGACAAAATTATATATGCATTAGGCTTATTGAAAGTTAGCGGCGGCAGCCTGCAACACGTTTATAATTTATTAACTGCAGCCACAGACTTATTTCATTTTCCACAGAATAAAAAATAAATTAACGTCATTCTGGTAGTCTGCACTGGTAAACTCTTAAGTATCACTGTGGGCNNNNGAAGTATTTTTACAACCTTACCACTGAGGATGATAAGCAAGTTGTATAAATTGCCTGTACAGTGCCAGCCACTGCTAGTGTTACCAGCCTGCTCTTTGAACAGATGGACACTGTGAGAACATGATTGAGAGAAGTGTTACAAAAATATGTTTTTATGGTCACACCCCCCCAGTTTGGAAAATCTCTCACAGTGGTCTCTTTTGAAAACAATAGCTACAATTAAAACTAAATTATGAGGCTCAGTAAAAATACAAACTTGAAAAACATATTAGAAGAAAAAGTCATTTTTAAAAATGAAACTAAAATTACCTTGACCCACACACAAACAGATGGTATTGGTGATATTAATCAGTAAGGGAACTTTCTGCTTGTGGTGCTTTTAACTGTTTTTCCATGTCACACCGAGAACTCAAACATGCTGCACACTCCACTAGAAGTCAGCTCTCTACATTTTGAGACCCTCTATCAGCAAGACGTATGTGTGTACACAAAGGAAAAACCTTAGAACATTACAGAATTCAAGGCCAAGTCATGCAAACCACATACCAAGCACCTGCACTCTGTCCCACTGGATCCTACAGCATATGTGCTGCTCAGCTGCCAGACACCCAGCACACCTTGAATATAGCTTCGCTTCCGCTATGTATGGAAGTGGCAGACTGGTCCTGGATCATGCGACGGAAATGGCCCAGCCCCGCCGGAGAACAATGGGTCTCCTTCCGGTTATGACTGTGCTGAGACAATAGAGATGGCCACAGAGAGAGGAGGAGAACCTCTAAACAATCACTGTCAGTATGAATCAGGTATAACATGGTTCTAGCCATTTCCTTTCAGTGTCTGAAAATCGGGGGCTGACCCCAGATGCTCCTACAGCACCACTTTCTAAGGGAAAAACCTGATGCCCGGAGATAAACCTGATGTGTTATCTTAGTGTCCCAGTGGACCACAGAGACATCTGTTTTGGTTTTTGGTTATTATGAAGTTTAAAGGTCATAAATGTGCCTTAAAGCAGGGCTGCATGATTCTGAAAAAAATGTGAACAACGATTCTTTTGCTTAGAATTGAGATCACGATTCTCTAACATTTTTTTTCATAAATTTAAACATTTATTGCACTCATTAAACTGCAAAAGGACACAACAAAACATGACTGTGCCAAACCTACGATTGATCCAGGACCAGCATATCAACTTCTGACAACAGAAGGGAAACATTCAGTTAGCCATTCAATTAGGGAAACCAAAACAGCCGTGACCAAAAGTTCCAGTACCAACGGTACTTTTTTGGTACTTCAGTACTTTGAGGTGGAACGCTTTCCTTGTTGAATGGTTATGCAAATAGCCTGCCTCTGAAACGCAATACAATTCAGAAAACAACCATATACGAGGTAAAAAATTTATAATAAAATAAAATAATAATAATAAAATAAATGACCCAAGCTTTAACTGCGATCTGGTCAGAAGAACCAGAGATCGGGATAGCATAAAAGAAACAAAAGTATTTTGTATAATATTCTAGGACAGCAAGGTATTGGAAAATTTCTAAGTATTGCAATGTGATTTTGTTGCAATAAGTATTGGGGTGTTTATAAAACAAAAAAAGGAGTTCAACAAACTTCTCAAAAACCCGTCTAGGAGCGATTTAAGGATGAAAATTATTATGATTGTCTTGGAGAACGCATGCAGCGCTCCGGCAAAAGCAGCGGAGGTAAACTTTAATCTGATTTTTAAACATATACTAGATAATCTTGAAAAGGAATAATAATTAAAATTGCAAAACTTGATAATTTGTTTTCCTATGACAGAGTAAAAATGTTTCAGCAAAACTTAAACTCCCTGCGGTATAATGTCCATACAGAATTGAAAGTAAGAAAAAGCCTTATTTTAATGTAGCTGACTAGCGATGTAAGAATTGCATGTGCTTAACATGCGATGGTATTAATATCGCACCTCGCCCAACCCTATAATATACTACAGCCATTTTTTCGAATTCAGTACAAAATATCCCGCCCCGCGTTGTGATGTCATTTGGCGTGCCAGTTTTTTATGCCAGTGGAAAACCAACACCTTGAAATACCATGCTTTTGCTACTTTCTCGAAGTAGCAAAAGTAAGGTACCTGGTGCAGTGAGAGAGTGCCCTTTACAGAGAATGCAGAATTATGGGACGCTTGAGACTCTCTGGGGAAAGGTAGGAGTGCTTGTTTTGATCTAGCTGATGTAATACAAGATAGAAGAACCATTGTAATTTAGAAGTGAGATCACATAGAGGTGTGAATCTAGATCGCGTTTTCTTACAATTAATGTTGCAGCACTATATTTAAGTTGGCAAAACTGAATGAAGCAGGCTTCTTATGTTAACCACACATTTGCTAATTGAATGAAACAGGATTCTCCATTATGCCCTATGTAGAGTGAACAGTGCCAGAAATACAAAACGGTAAAAGCAGAAAAACAAAGCCGAGCCTTCGATGCAAATCCTTACCTTCATCGCCCAGAACCCATTTTGCTTTTCAACATTTCCAAGCCAAGCAAGAGAAAAAGGTCTTAAAATATATTTATATTAAGAAAATATAAAGGGTTTGCTTCCAAAAGACAAAGGAGCAGGAGTCAAATGAACACAGGCAAAATTAAATTTTGGTTATCTCTGTGACAATGGATATTTTGCCAGTCACCACCATTTCAGAATATTATTTGCCAGTTATACATTAGTCAACTGATTAACTGTAAACATTGCAACTCAAACATAATATTTCAAACAACATCTGAGAAAGGATTGAATCACAAAAATACATATAAAACACAACCATGATAAACATGCTGTCATTCATTTCATTGGGCTATTTTGTGAAGATGGTGAGAGCATGCTCTGAACTTAGCTAAATCAATCACACACACATTGAACAGTGCGGCTCATAGAGATGGGACAGCCACTGGAGGGAGGTGCTCCGCTACCCTTCAACCCGGTCAACCACCAGATCCTACAGCGACTTTAAAGTGGCACAGCACTATTTAACTTTAGCACAAACCATCTGGGAACAGAACTGATAAGCGGCCCCTGTGACCTACAAAACTGGTGCATTTAAAGACAGAAGTGTGTTGACTGCGTATATAAAACACATCAAAAAGGCAGATTCATTTCCAGGTTCCACCTTTAAGGCGTGATATGGCAAATGGAGCTTAGCCCGTGTGAACAGCACCAGGAGCTAATGACTGATTGAAAACAGATGGTTCTTATCTCCTACCCCCAGCAGCACCTAAGACAAATGGAGCTTCCTGAGGAGAGTGGCCTCAGCTTCCTCTCATCTACTGATCAGCCTCCTTCCGTCAAGGACCCTGAGCTTTCTGAGGCTGTCATAGGGCCAGCACCAGGTACCGTACTTTCGGTACCTCCATAAAGTGCCAAAAGCATAGTACTTCTTTCGTGTCAGTTTTCCACTGGCGTAAAAAAATTGTACCGGCGCCAAATGACATCATCAGTGATCGCCCCTGACCGACATCGGCACAAAGCGCAGCTTAAATCATAATAAAAAAAAAACAGCCCAAAATTAAAACTAATAGTTTAGCAATGCAGTTTATTGTTATGTCAGCTTCTATCACAATATAAGATTAAGTAATATCCAAATTGCATGAATGCTGCCATCATTTACGTTTACGTAGATACACTTACTTTGGCTAAGCCGATCAAAGCAGTAAGAATTAGCTCACTGCTAATTCAGTCTTTTGAAAGCAGACAAATTATTTA
>JAODLD010000069.1:18380659-18413790 GCA_026781065.1 Mormyrops boulengeri
CACGCTGGAGGGACTATGTCTCTCGGCTGGCCTGGGAACGCCTCGGGATCCCCCCAGAGGAGCTGGATGAAGTGGCCAGGGAGAGGGAAGTCTGGGTCTCCCTGCTGAGACTGCTGCCCCCGCGACCCGACCTTGGACGAAGCGGGAGATGATGGATGGATGGATGGCAACTGCTGTGAGCATTTTCTGCCTTAAATGTGCACGATGGGGTCGCATGAGATTTACAACTACCAAACTAGTAGCTACCATCAGCAAGCATAACATCACTGATTTTTAAATAAGCAACAATAACTTAATTTACGTATGTACATAACAACGTGTATCTACTTAACTTCGCTACTTTATTGTGTTTAGTCAGAAGGTGGTATGTGACTCAGCGGGTTAAGACTCCAATGTCTGAAAAATTGTTGGTTGGATTCTGCTCCCAGCAGATCAGTCACAGCACAATTCAGCCCCAGAGACCAGGGACAATCATCAAACTTGGTCAGCTGTAGACTTTTACCAAAAATCTGATCAAAGACGTGAATTGTAAAACCCTGTCACATTTAAAGGTGCTATATTCTTGTGGAGTTTAACTTCATTCAACAACTGACCTAGGCTTGGGTGGTGTTTGCGTAATATGGCAATTTATTGCCAAGATTTCAAAATACCAGAACAGTGTTGCTTTTGAGAATACTGTCAAAATACAGTACAGCATGATATGATGTATGGATAGTATGAAAAATTAGATACCACCCTAAACTTACTTCATCAGTTAGCCCAGGTCTCCCCTAATACCTTGCAACATAACTACTCCAGAAAAGCTGAACACTGATTGACTGTCTTTCTTTGGAGACCAAGGTCTACGATGTGTAAGAATGAGAATTGTGGACAGCGGATTAATAAAGTACAACAATATAATCATAAGACATTTGCTAGCTAGCTGGATAGCTAATGCTAGATTTCTATGTAAAACAAATATTAGTCAAAAAGACGCGGGTGTTCGAGTCTGTTAAGACCACATAAAAATTCAGCTATGCGCAAGACAAGACAGTCCAATTATATGTAGACTGGAGACCGGACTCAAGTACTGCAACTGTAGTACCTGCTTTTCTGAAAAGTGAAAGTGCAGACCCACAGCTCTGAAAATGTAAAAGAGATATATACAAGAAGAAAAAGCCATTCAGTACTACTAATGCTACATGAAAAAGTGGTAATGCTGTCACACGAAAAAATACGTATAAAAACAAATCACCCCTATTTCTCCGTATCTGCTTAAAATGATCGTTTACAGAGTAAACACTACGTATCTTAACACAAACCAGATGTTCTTCATCCGCTGTAATGCTATGTCGAAGATGAGCGTGAAGGGTGACCTCCTGCGCTACAGAGTTACTCTCAGCTGCAGTGCACCAGTGACTGCTGAATGCTATGTAGATATTTAGATGAGCAGATTCAGCTGACATTTTACCAGCACTGGTATTTCCTAAGCACATGTAGTTCAAGTGAGGTTTTCTTATAATACCAAAATTCCACTAGGAAAGAGCAGCTGGAAGCCGTGATTACACGAGGGCTGCCACTTACGAGTATTCTTCTACTGATTAATCTAGCGATTATTTTACCGATTGGTTGATTAATCTAAACAATTAATTCTCCTCCAGAAAATCACATTGACCGTTTACTTTAAGTTAATGTTATTTTGACAACAACAAACTGTGTGTCATCACAGGGCTTTAGATAATGGATGCCGGCTTTTTGGCACTACATGGACATTATTTTTGCCCACAATTTGATAAGCCTTTTAAAAGAGGAGATATTGTGGTTAAATTAGGTAAAAATACGGTGGTGGTGTGGTGGTGCTTTTTACGGATTACAGTCTGACACTTTCTTGTGGTAAATATAGTGTTTATTTTTATTTCAATTCATGATTTTTTAAAAATTTACTGTCCATTTTCCTTTCAGTTTTAGTTTACGATAACAACACTGGTCCCAACAAGCCCAACACACCTAAACACACACACCGGCACTGTCAACCAACATAGGACAAGCCCAGATTTTAGTCTGAATGTTTTCTCAAACACTTATTCAATGGAAATTCTAAGGTAGCAGGCAGATAACTTTAAGGCTTTAATAATGAGTGTATTTAACAGCTATAGGGACAAAAGATATTTAAAACTTCCATCCATCCATCCATTTTCTGAAACCGCTTGTCCTATTCAAGGTCTCGGGGGGTCCGGAGCCTCTCCCAAAGGCTATGGGCACATGGCAGGGAACATGGGGGTTGTTGGGTCCAATCACTCTGGGCTATAGCCGAGTACTTTAAGCCGAGCCCCAAGTATTTCAACCCCAATGCCAATCTTCCTTCAAAAAAACCTAAAAGTCAATCCCTAGGTAAACTTGACTTAGCCCCTGATCTTATCGACAGTTATGCTAATGGAAATGTAATAAACATGAATTGAGAACACTTACAGTGGTTTTGCCTACGTAATTAATTACTTAGTGATATTGAAGAAAAAAATTATGGATTAATGAATTGAAGAATTTTAGAAATCATAAAGGTCATTTCATTAAAATAATTATTTAAAAATATGTATCTAGTTTAAAATAATGATGCTGAAGCATTTACAGCATTAACATCATCGACTACGTCGACTAATCGTGGCAGCCCTATATATTACCCCCCACCCATTCTCATTGCATTAGAGATGTGCTGAGTTCATAGCATCTGCACAAACAGCTCAGACATTTGTAGAGTGAAAAACAAGTGCTGTTCATCAACATCAAAAATTATGACAGCTCTTTGGCATTCTAATTAGTCTCACTAACACAAACTTACAGCCAAAACAACTATAGAAATAAAAGACTGTATAAGCAATGTCTCATTTTGCATATTCTTCCTGTGCAGCCTGAGTGATGCAGTCTGCTTTTCCCACCATCGTGTGACTGCAGCCTATTTGCACTTTATGTGCCGACCTTCGGAAAAGACAGAAAAGTGGTCAGTTCGTCCTGCCCTAGGGGCCTCTGGGTTCCATATCAGCTGCACAGACACTAGGGGGCACCTGGCTGAAATCGGAACCTTTCTGACTCATCATTTTATAGCATCCCTCATGATCACAGCACAGGGAGGCTCCAATGTGACTCGCTCATGCTTGCTGCAAACCCAGCCCCCCATCCCCCTGCAAGGAGACTCCAGAAGAAACCAGCAGAAAGGAGCAGCTCATACATCTGTACTCATGCTTTATTTGTAAGTATAAAAGAAACTACCAGTTAAAAAGCAATGGCCTTTGGAACCAGCAGCGCTCAGGGTTAACGGTTTCCATGCACATCTCAGATGAACAGGAGAAGAGGATGAATGACCTTCAAAGCTCCCTGACCTGTCCTTAACCAGTCCATTCTCACATGGTTATGGTATGCCCATGTATCTCTGAGCTAAAAGGAAGCTACACACATCAGGCACACGTTCCGTCAGCTGAACATCACACATCTCCGTGGCAATTACATAGCTTAAGAAAGACCTGGAATGTAGCAACCACTCATTGAGAGCTGGCCAATGAAGCCTGACCCAATGGTGTAGCAAATATTGGGGAGAGTGACTGAAGAGATGCTCACCCAGCCAAGGGGGTTGTATCTTCAGAACTGGACTGCGTTTACCAAGAGCCAACCAAAGCAGTGTGCATTGCTGGATCTCTGCTGTGTGCCCCACAGTCCATGAAAGAAGCTAAACAAGTTGGCATTTTTTCATTCCACTACACTGGGTTGATAGATGAAAAGACTGGGGCTCAGTTGATGTATGGAACAGGATATGGGCAGACATTTTCATAACAGTTTGACGTTTTGGGGAATTAGAAAAAAAAGCAAAATAAGAGGTGCAAGCCATCAGCAAAGGCACTCGCCGTTCGTCTGTAGGCATGCTGAACTGCGGCAGCCTCACGCCTGCTCCATCACTTCATGACACAAGTTGGCCAATATGCTCTGTATGAACCCGCGACAATGTCGCACTGCCTCCTGAAAACATGACGGCCTTGCAAAACAGAAGAAACGTTCCTAAATAAGTAAAAACTGGCATTGCACAAATTTTGCAGAGCCGCCTTACTACGTATTTTTTTCTACGGCATTCTCACCATTTTCTTTGTTTCACTTTGAATCTTGTCATTATTGTTTTTTCATCATTTAAGAAAAAGCTTATTTACTCGTTCTACAGCCGATGATGTTGCTATTAAGGTGCGCCCCTCCCGTATTACATCATGACAGCTGGGAGATTCACCGTGTCCTTCCAAAAGGACATGCCACAGCTTCCTCCGCAGTCATTACTCATTAGATTATAACTATTCCAGAATGATCACGGTTCGCTGATACCATTACCATTGTATTTCTCCGCAAACCAAAGTACCATGTACAGTATTCAATTATCCAAGCTAAGCCGAAAATTCGACGAAAGTACATGAACATGTCTGCATGAAAGTCAAAATTTAACGCTTACCTGCAACGTTCAAACAGAAATGCGGTATTAACACAAGATGCTGGCCAATTAGCAATATGCAAAAGACAGGGAGAGGAAAATTCTGCGACGCTTTAATGAGGGACAGAGCATCCCAGCGCTGTTTTACCTGCCGAAACCAGCGAGCGGCTTTTGCTGCATTGAATCGGAGTCCCCGGGGGCTCGTCACGTGACCAAGCTCTGCGCCTGCGATGCGCTTCTTGGGCTCAGTGACGTCACACGCAAGAAATACGTTTCTGCTAAGCGTTCTCAGTTATTTCAGAAAGTGAATAGTATTCTTGAGTCATTAGCAGCAGAATAATAATAATAAAAAAAATCAGTCTAAGAAAATCGTCATGTATGCATAAGCTATCGCCATGGGAAAGAAAAACTGGCCATTAATACAATGTAACACGCCACACAAATTTAAAACACCACACAAAAGATCCTAAACATCATACTTTTAGATAATGATTTTTGAAAAGTTTTAAGCAAGAAATAGAGCTAGAGCAAATCAGAAACTACTGTTAGGCTAGTGGTAGAAAATATGCGCGCTTCCTGCGGGTGTCCATTCTGTCCTGCTGGCTAGCAGCTTCGATCAAAATTACGTTCCTTAAAGATTCTCTTTACCTGTAGTCATGTGGTCTATCGTAGATTCGTTCTCGCTCATCTTGTCCTAAAATAATCGTTTCCGGATGATTCCCAAGACCCTTAAAATGTGCAGTCTGAAAAAATCCCGCTCCTGCTTACTTCGCAGTCTGTGACATTGGGTGTTAAAAAGCTTAGTTCTGCACTTCACAGTTTCCTCGATACTTCGGCGTCGCTTCCCTTTTGGTTATTTGAATGTTAAACTACACATTTAAATCACGTTATGCCTAATTCTCTCATGTAGCGAAAGTCTCTTGTTGAATGTGGATGATTTACCAGCCAAAAAAGGAAGTGGGGACCTCTAAGTACTACTTTGGGATTGCCCCTCGTCCCGCCCCTCCCACTGGCTTGCACGGCTGTTGTGGAGAGGAATGCTTCCCATTCCGCAGTGAGTCTGCTGCATCCTGGAAAATGAGGAGATGCGGCGCGGATGCCGCTCTGAAACCATCGCCCCGCCGCACATCTTGGCCATAACGCCTTCCATTCTCCTGTGTGCCTGCAGAAAACAGTAAAAAGGAATCTGCCCTGGATTCGGCTGTCTGTAAGCTAGAGGCTTGTGTTGTTATATTTTTATTTGAATTAAAAATACATCAGCCGTGACCCTGTTCCGTTTTTGTATTTTGTTGTGTTTATACCATTTGTACCCGGTCAGGGAACATTTTCTTTTAACTAATTACACTCTACTAAATGAGGAGTGATTGAGAATGTTATATATACATAAAAAAGCTTTTATACTAAGGAGACAGATCATTGACCAGGCTGTATTGTTGGTGTAACAGAGTGACTTGAGAATGAGCACAGGCAAAAAAAGCCTTGCTATAAAATTTAAAACGTTACTACAGAAGCAAAAGCATGAAGTGATGCACCCCAATCTTCAGCAGGCAGATAGCAAAGCATGATTATGCACCACTAAAAAAAATACAAGAGCAATGAAAATCAGTGGTCTGGCAAGCTGAGTTTGACATGAGCTTGCTGATTGCTCAGTGCTGAGGTGGTTCAGGCTCTTGCCTACACCCAGACTCTTATCCCTGTCATACCAGCACACATAGAATAGCATTTTACTCACATCCATACTGCTCTTTTATCATTTTCCCCACACTGTTCTAAGCTTCCACTGTATTATTTAAATTCCAGCTGCTCCTAACTTGATCATCTTCATTTTGTTCTTTTAGTATATTTGACTTGCTCCACATGTGGTTTACAGCAAATAGACAAATGTTATGTAGTTACACAGTTTATCAGTTAGTCAAGTGGTCCTCAGTCCTGGACCCAAACTGCAGTGTTGAGGTCATCCAGCTCACTTCAAACTTCTGACCACTTCTGTGCTACCCGAGATGGTCCTATAGTTAGTGAAATACTTAACTCAGTTAGATACTTGAGAGCCCAAGTAAACAACCAACACAGAAAATGTATGCTGCAAGGACCTGAATGTATGCAGCTAGTCACCTGAAAGGAGAACATCCATGCTTTCCTTTCAGTGTTCTCTTCTTTTCCATTTGTAAGATTAGTCGTCTGAGGGACTATTCCTTTCACTCTCACTTAAAGAAATCCACACTAGCTGATCAGAGGGACTGATGTGCTACAGGTACCTGCAATGTGTGAGGTTATTTCTGCAGTATCTTCGTATTGTGACTCATGCCATCAATAATTTCGCCACCTAGTGGTTAGATGAAAAACACCCCAAGAATGACGTATGACATGATGTATTAATAAAGAGCAAATTGTCCATTTTATAGTACAGTATTTTGCATTGGATCTTATAATGTGACAAGCACCTTTTATGTATTAGAATGGTACTTATTATTTATAAGAAAACAAATTAAACTTGTTTAAATATTTTAACAACAAATGTAACATTTCTAGAACATAACCATTAATTAATTGTTACAGTAATAAATGTGCAATAAATTTAGACAAGTCACCTTCACTGACAACATTTGTCAGTTACAGCAGCATCAGCTCCCACAGAAAATGAAAAACTCTCTTTAAAACTGAGTCAAATACAGTACTATACTACAGGGCCCTGAAGGTACATGACCTGAAACTAAACATGAAAAAAATAATCATTTCATGTCCCCTTCGGGGCTCTGTACTATGCTGTTTACTGAATCATCACACATATCTTGGCGAGTGTTGTTCAAAACTTTCCAGGTAAGTTACCAGTTAAATAAATGTATTCATAAGATGATTAATATTACTACTATATTGTGTATTGGTTAGATCACTTCATATATTCGGGGGGGGGACAGAAACAGATTACTTTCATAAAACAACCACCATTGCTGGATTTACTCCAAATTACTTTGGTTTAGAATGTGACGTTTAAAGAAGGATTGAAATCCCCTCCTAAAAGAGAGTCAAGAAGGATTTCGCAAATAAGTATAATCTCTCCTACTGGACAACTGGAAGCACAAATAATGTCATGCACACAAGGAAGGAATGGCCCACAATACATCGTTTTGCAGGGAAAACCCTGCGTAGGGGATTTTATTCATGAAGACAGCACAAGCACAGAAGCATGAACAAGCAACAAGGACCAGACTAGCAAGCGCAGCAGCGAGGTTTGGGGCTGCTATTGCAGTTGGAGATTTGGTCATAAATAATTGTCTCCTCAATGCTGAGAGGTACAGGGAGATACTTATCCATCATGCAATACCATCAGGGTGGTGTCTGATTGGTGCCAAATTCATTCTGCAGCATGACAACTCCAAATATACAGTCAAAATCATAAAGAGCTACATTATGTTCAAGGAGAAGAAGGACAAGGGGTCCTGGAAGAGATGGAATAGCTCCCATAAAGCCCTGATTTCAACATCGAGTCAGTCTGGGATTACATCAAGAGATGGCAACTGAGAACCTTAAATCCACAAAACAACTGTGGTTAGTTCCCCTAGAACTTTGGAACAACCTACCTGCTGAGTTCCTTAAAAAAACTGTGAGCAAGGGTACCTAGGAGAACTGATGCTGTTTTACAGCCAAAGGATGGTCAGACCAAATATTGATTTTTTAGTTTTTTTTCTGTTTATGCACTTCAAGTATTGCTAACTGCTAGATAAAATCTATCTGTAGCATGATTTATGAAATTATTCACATTTTAAAGCATTATTTCACAAGTGCCAAAATCTTTTGCATAGTGCTGTGCATCAGATCTTCTGATGAGCATGAACGTCAGACTTTATGAATTACATTCATATATATGGCTGTGAGTGGCCATATCATGAGTATATTTAGTAAAATCTCATTTCGGCAGTAAGCTGACACAACATCCCTGTTGTTTTAATACACTAAGATTATAAATCCACATGATATAAGAACATAAGAAAGTTACAAACGAGAAGTCGATTTGGCCCATCAAGCTCACTTCAAGGGAATTAAACTAATAATTAAAAGTTGGTAGGATCTTGTCAAGTTCATATTTAAGGAGTTTAGGGTTTTAGCTTGCACTGCCCCTTCAGGCAGACTATTCCATACTCTAATTACGCACTGTAAGAAGAAGTTCCTTTGCAGATCCACAGTAAAGTGTTCCCCCCACTAATTTCCAACTGTGGCCATGGGTTCTTTAATTAGAACTAATTTTTAAGTAACACTTCAGATGAACAACATGTAGGCCTGTTAGAAGCTTGTATACCTGGATTATGTTACCACTTAGTCTCCTTTTCTTGAGGCTAAATAAATTCAGCTCTACCAACCTCTACTTGTAAGACACCCCCCTAAGGCCAGGAATCATTCTTGTAGCCCTGCGTTGGACCACTTCTAAAACAGCAATGTCCTTTCTGAGGTAAGGTGATCAAACCTGGATATAATATTCCAAGTGAGGTCCTACAAGGGAATTAAATGCATTACCTCCCTTGATTTAAATTCAAAACACCTGAAGATGTAGCCCAGCATCCTGTTTGCCTTTTTAACTTAACTGCTTCCCCACGATGGTGAGACTGTGACATGGAAGCATCAATATACACACCCAGATCTTTCTCATAATCAGCTACCTTTATTTCAGTGGAACCCATAAAATATTGGACGGGGAGGCGGGGTGAACGATGAATGGAGTGGAGAGTTGAGAAGACAAGGCTGTGGGCTGAACTGAACCAAAACATGAACTAACAGCGGTACGTAACAATATCTATACTTTATTTTTCTGCCCCCTGCATGGATTACCTTACATTTGTCTACATTAACTTTCATCTGCCATTTATCAGCCCAGTCTTTAATTAGATTGAGGCAAGGCTGTAACATCTCTGTTGCTAACCCATAATCTGCTACACCTCCTAACTTGGCGTCATCAGCAAATTTAACCACTTTACTGTTTGTCTTAGTGTCAATATCATTTATGTAAATTAGGAATAATAATGGTCCTAAAATTTAACCCTGAGTTACCCCACTATAGACACAGGCCCATTGTGACATTGTGCCTCTAATAACTACCCGCTGCTTTCTGTCAGTTAACCAGTTTTCAATCCAATCTGCTACAGTTCCTAATATACCTGCTGCTTTGACCTTAAGCAGGAGTTGTTTGTGTGGGACTACATCAAAGGCCTTCTGGAAAACTAAGTAAATCACATTGTAGGTCATGTTTCAATCGATTTCCCTTGTGGCCTCCTCAAAAATCACAAATAGAGTCAGGCAGGATCTACCTGTCTAAACCTAGGTTGGCTGTCCCTCAGAATATTATTAGTGTATAGGTATTCAAAAATTATTCCCTAGATTATTGCCTCCATCAATTTTCCAGTTTTACAAGTTATGCTAACTGGTCTATGGTTTGAGGGATCACTTCTATCTTCCTCTTTTAAAATGGGCATTAAATTAGCAAGCTTCCAGTCTGAGGGTACCACATCTGCAGAAAGAGGTTGCAATGACAAGAGCCACGAGATTTATTAATTCTGAGTTTAGCCAGGCCTTGTAACACATCCTCTAATAAAACAAAAGTCATGTGATGCACCAGGTATCCTTTCAAAAACAATGGTAACACTCCAATGGTGATAACTATCTTGATGCAGCAGGTTTTCACACTTAACTTGAGAATCAGAATCAGAACAGAGTTTATTGCCAAGTACGTTTACACATGCAAGGAATTTGCTTTGCTGGTTGGTCTATATATATATATAAACCATATATATATATTTTTTTTTATATATATATATATATATTATATTAAAATATATTAAAAATATATATTATATTTTTGGGGTATATACAGCTACTAATATAAATAGATAGAAGAATGTGAAGTATAATATAGCAGTGGAACTGAGAGAAATATATACATATTTCAGAGTGCAAGCTTATACTAGGATGAAGAAATAGTATTTGAGCGAGTGTTCCTGGCCTTATTGATGAAGCGGGCTGTGGTGGGGAAGAAACTGTCCCTATGGCGTGATGTTTTGGTCTCAATGGACCACAACCTTCTGCCAGAGGGGAGAGTTCGAAAGAGTTTGTGACCAGGGTGAGAGGAATCAGCCATAATCCTTCCTGCTCTTTTCAAAGTCCTGGACTCGTACAGGTCCTGTAAAGATGGAAGGTTGCAGCCGATCAGCAGAGTGAATGATGCGCTGTAGTCTGCTCTTGTCCTTGGCAGTGGCCGCAGGATACCAGACGGTGATGGAGATGGTGAGGATGGACTCAGTGATGGCAGTGCAGAAGTGTACCATCATAGTCTTTGGCAGACTGAACTTCTTCAGCTGCCTCAGGAAGAACATCCTCTTTTGAGCTTTTTTGGTGAGAGAACAGATGTTCATCTCCCACTTGAGGTGCTTGGTGATTGTAGTGCCCAGGAAGTGGAAGGACTCCACAGCGGTGACTGGTGAGCTGAGCAGGAAGATGGGTGGAGGTGGGGCAGAGCTTTTCCTGAAGTCCACAATCATCTCCAATGTCTTCAGGGCATTGAGCTCAAGGTCGTTGCCTTTGCACCAGGACACCAGGTAATCAATCTCCTGTCTGTAGGCAGACTCATCCCCATCAGATATGAGTCCGATGAGGATGGTGTCGTCTGCAAATTCCAGGAGCTTGACAGATGGGTGAGTGGAGGTGTAGCTGTTTGTATAGCGGGAGAACAGGAGAGGAGAAAGGACGCAGCATTGTGGAGATCCAGTGCTGATGGTCTGGGAGGCAGAAATATATTTCCCCATCTTCAGATGTTGCTTCCTATTGGTCAGGAAGTCTGTGATCCATCTGCAGGTGGCGTCGGGCACGTGCAGGTAGGAGAGTTGTCGTGCAGGAGGGCTGGGATGATGGTGTTGAAGGCGGAGCTAAAATCCACAATTAGGATTCTTACCTATGTTCCTGGGGAGTCGAGGTGCTGGAGGATGAAGTGAAGGGCCATGTTGACAGCATCATCTACAGATCTGTTGGAATTTTTATTTGGTGGAATATTTATGGTAAATGGCAGTACAAAGATATTGCAATTAGGGTGGTATCATTAACATTATTATGATTATAAGGTTAACAAGCAATCGAATAGAAGAGTGCCGTAACGGTTTGCACCTTTCTGTGTTTACCTTGTCTTTTAGACCCAACAAACATGCACTTAGGTCAAAATATTTGTCTTAGAAGGAGCAAGGGCAAGAACTTCACTACACAAAAATCTGACGACTGTCTGCCAAGCATTTCACACAGATGTAATTTGTTTATCAATATAAATATAATCAGCATTGTCTCCCACAGTACTGTACGGAGAAACCACTGGATTGCAACCAGGGCTAATTGTCATCTTAGCCTACTAATGACTTGTCTCTATCTGTCAAGTAAATTACTTAGAAATTAGTTTTATCAAGACATACAAAAGAAAGGATATTAAATGTGAGACACCTAGCCAGAAAGGAAATCAGAGAAGTATTTCTTCATCACACAGGCTTTGCTGATTGAAATTTTAAAAAATTTAAAGGTGCCTTTATATACTGGGAAAAAGGCCCTTGGAATCAGCCTGCCAGTGTGCTACTACAAAGAACTGCTATCCTGATTTGTGTACCTGCTTTTTTAAGCTAATCATAATTCCATGTTTCCACAGCAGAGCATTGTGTGGGGCTTGGGAAAGTGGCTCCAAACACCAGTGTAATCATCTTTTTAGATAAAAAAGAAGAAAAAAACTGCCATTAATGATGCATACCCTGGAATAAACACACTGATGGTACTTAAGAGCTTTAAAACGTCTATATTTGTTGTGAGGACAAGAGCCCTTCTCTCCTTTCAAACTAGGAATAAAAAGCTGGATGAATCAGACTCATTTTGAAGTAGTTTGATTCATTTTCCCCACTAATGATGTTACCAGCCTAGTTTCTTCAGGCAATCTTGTAACACTACTATTATAAATTTTTATTAGCTAAATAGAAAAAAATATTTTAAAATCCCAAAAAGCACTGGGCATAGTCCAGCCAGCAAACACTAAAAGTGCTGCTAATTACACAGAGGTGGAAACAGGCATGCAGGGCTGTGATCACCTTTGATTTTACAGCCAGCTAGCCCCTTTGATTTAAAGTCTTTTTATGGACATTTCAGAACCATTTTTACTTTCTAACTGAATTGATACATTAACCAATGACGACACTTCCACTTTGATTTCAAAACCTCAAACTGACTGCTGTGCAACCTTCCCAGATTTCAGTTGGCCTTTCTATTTACTTAGGCACTACTTGCATGTTCAGTGATAAAATGATATGATGCATAGCAGCAGGGCGGAATTTAAAGTCAGATAAAATCAAGAGAAAATCATAACTGACTCCAAATATAGCATGACGCATCACATTTCACTTTTAATGTTATTAAACCGAATAACTTTAATATTCGAGAACTTCTAGTGATTTGATAGAAATCAATTATGCCCCTAATACCCACGGCAGAAGAATTAAACTGGCGGGATCATTGGCATTCTTTAGTTCCACCTGCACCCTGTTCTGCTTAAAATGCGCGCTCTGTGGTTTGTTGTCTTTTAAACGCAGTGGAACCACTGCGGTCAAGCCAGAGCCACTAAGAGAAAAAGAGTTGTGATTCTGACTAATCTTGGCGCCATCCAATCATGTGGTTCATGTAGCCTTAAATAGTTCCAAACAAACCCCACACTGTCAATTTCACCAGTGCGCAGTTAGCAGCGAATACATTATTAAACGCTGAGTATTAAACCATCTGTGTGTATTTTAAACTGCCTTTACATGTACTGCATATAGGTTAATGTCAATTTAGTTTGTGGTAGAGGTAAAGGGCGCATGCTGATCACAGCATGTTGCCACACCCACCACACAAAGAGCCACCTCAGGGATGAGAACCTGAGTGCAGTTGTGAGGGATTGTGCCAATCCTGCCACAAACCCCAAAACTTCATGCACGTTGTAGGACCTCAAGAGTCCAATAGAGCAGGGTCACTCCTAGCATTCACAGCACTCGTATTAGTATACATTACATAACGCAAGATCCTGGAGTAGTCAGATTTGATTTTTTAGCGTAAATCGACTTCCCTTCACTTTCTGAGAATTTTTAATATTAAACATTGTGTATTTTTTAACATAAAGTTACAAATATCTGTAACTGTGCAACAGTCTATTAAACACCTCTTCCCCATACACTAAGAACAGTTTCTAAACAAAACCAGAAGTTGCTATTTCCATATGTAGCACGCTAAAACTTAATTCCTTCATTTTAAAGGAGAAAAATAGTTTGAACTATCAACATTATAGAAATGTTCAACTGTAGCCTATAACCATTTTCCGATCGAAATAATGTACAAATAACAATATTGTATAATGTTTCATAAAGGCTGCCAGGCAAAATATGCCTTCCTGTTTATTTACTTATATAGAAAGCACCCATCTCAAAAAAGGGTCCAGTGATCAAAATCCATTATCAGTCTTTATCCACAAAATAAGCTAAATTGGGCAAACATTGAAAAACTACCATTATGTAATGTCCTATTCACACCTCGCACTTTAGGTACAAAAAGAGTGGGAGTGGGGGTAATAAGAGTAAAAAATAAAGGTCAATATGGAGAAACAGAAGTTTTAGTTTATTTCACTTATATTCTACGTAATTCAAACGGAGACGAAATAACATCGAAAAAACACTTTTTGTTCGAACGCTGTTTACAGATGCAACACTTAAATAGCGCACGTAAAAATATATATTTTCCCGCAACCCTGTATTTGTTTTGGCAAATAAATTACCATAAAATAAATTTTAGCTGTTTTGCCATAAATTTGGTGGTATTCACAATAAACGATGTGACTCAAGAATAGCTGCAAACTGATGCTTTAATAAGGTGCATTAACATGGTAACAGTACAGCTAACTATAATCATGAACCCGCTGATAACCACAACAGCTTAATATGCCTTGCGTCAGTAGTAATACATTTATTGATAAACTTATTAGTGAAAAGAGAATGTTAACTTGGAGAGCTAGCTAAGCTACCTTTGGTCATAACTACTAATTATGATAATCAATAACAGTTAACACTGAGCACATATAAAAAACAAAATAACCACGTGAAAGGCATGACACCTTTTTTTATTAGCAAAAAGAAAAAGAGAAACGAAGATCCAATTGTCGCCGAGATAACCAAAAAACTCTGAACCGGAAGTCAAACAAGCCTTCGGAATAAGAGCACATCTACCCTGAGAATTCTGATCACTAAGAACCGCTACAATTTACTATATTAATGAGTAAAGCATTAAATGTTAAAAAAATCTATCTTATCAACATACCGCTTAACGTGCCTGGTTAACAACAGAAATTAACGTGATTCTATGCATAAATGCCAACGTCTGGAACTATTCACCGTCCCCATGACCCGGAAGTTGGACGCAAATTCCTCCGCCATTTTTTTTTTTTTACAATGGGCCCCTATGGGAGTGTCGCACTGTGTTTTTTCTTCCGCTCTGGGTCAAGCTATCTGCCCTTTGAAAATACGCGGTGAAATCATTGGCGCTTAAAATGTGTGGTGCAGGCATAGACTATACATTATATTGCATGTTTCTCAGAAAGCTATAGCTTTGGGAATCTGCTGACTGAAATTAGACTGAGAAGATGGGCGGTAAAGATAGGGTGACCAGATAATCCATGTCATCCCGGAAACTTTGAGCTACTTCGGGTTTTACAAACTACCTTCAAACCGAAAGGGTCCTGTGCTCGGCTAAATAGTTCGGCTTTTCTTGCGCTTTGATTGGTTTGTTTCCTTGATTGAAAGACTCATCCAGCTGTTTCACATTAGCATTAGTAACACATTCATGATTATGGGAGACTGACCAATCGGTACACAGCAAGAACTCGGTGCTAAAGTGAAATCCGGGTCCTTTTAATTGAAATGGTAATTTAAAAATCCTGTCCTAGATCAGAGTGTCCGGGATGACATGGATTATCTGGTCACCCTAGTAAAAACATGTCTGAGTTGTATTCTTCCCTTAAAAAAGACAGTCTGCCTCTTAAATCTTTCATAGGCTGAATGTTCATATGTTTTATATCACGGTATCAAATCGTGCAAATGAACGTATTAGACTCGTTAATTAAGGGAGTTAACCATAAAAGTTTGACAAATTTTGTCTGGAAATAGCATAGGGTCTCGACCTTCAAATAGTATAATACTTTTTATCCATTATGGGAAAATTCTGAGAATCCTGTCAAACATGACTCATATTTTAAAAAACGTGGATTTCAAAGTCCATTTACTTGAAAATAGTACTGTAAAATTTGGTGAAACCTGGAGGTAGTCTAGTACTTTACCTGTCAGTATGGTATATATAAGACTTGTTTACATTATGGGAAAATGCTGAGAAATCGCCTGCCAAACTCATACCAAAGCAAAACATGGATTTCAAAGTACATTTACTTCAAAATGATATAGTAAAATTTGACCAAATTTTGCCAGTAAAAAACCTTGGATCTTGCCTTTCAGAAGGTATGATTTGTTTATGCATTATGGGAAAGTAAGAATTTCATTGTATTTTAGTACATCCTGTACTTCATATATAAGACAATACATCTTGAAGCATTTTCCTATGCGCGATCTGATACCTTAGTTTCTGTGCGTGCAGCACCCATTTTTGGGATGGTTTTACCGTTTAACGGCAAAACGCGGATAGCTTGATCGCAGTCAATGAACCGCAACCTCAAGCAAAAACCTACGTTTGAAGTTAATCTTATGGTCTGCCACATGTTCTGCAATATTTACTTGTTTTTTTTGTTCTCTTTGATTCTTGATCCCGGGTTTCTGGTCACGGACGCATTGCGTTTGACCACACGTTTGCATGTAACGGAATTATTTACAAATATATCAATTATTAAAAGACCTCACCTGTCAGCAAGTATACCGTTTATTATTTGATTTTCCAATACAATACCATGTGTGGATCTTCTGAAGTGCAAAAGTAAATATACTGAATACAGCAGTCAAAATGACGAACTTCACAAATCACCAATTTGACTGGCAACCTAAATACATTTTAGGCACTACATCGTTTATGCATGATGGTAGTCAATAAAGAATAAAAATGTAATTCAATTTAATTTACGAAGAAACAGCAAACCAAAAGTCTTACAGAGTCCACCAACTAATCAGGATGCGCGGTTAGAAGGACGTAAACACTCCTTGATTTTTTCCGCATTTCCTTCTCCTCAGCGCGACTTCGGATCACACCTCTAAATTCATCCACGTGTAGTTCAGCTCTTGACCACTAGAGGTCCTCTTGACCCGTGCTTTACTATAGCTGAAGGTGGCAATACTGCAAGGGGTTCCATCCATCCATCCTCTGCAGCTTTGGGTTAGAATCCCTTTATCTGGTATGAAGCAATATGGTAGAACTATTAGGAAATAGAATAGGAAAGTTTACCCTGTATCAATTGCGAAACTGTCTATTCACTCTTGTATCTTCATTGTTTCCAGTTTCAAAGATATACAAGACCTTATAAACCAATTAATCAACAAACCAACCAATCAATTAGGCTGGAAAGGTGTATTATCATACATAGTAAGGGCACTGTATTCTAGTGAGTTTTTAGTCATGCCTATTAATTATCAGCATATAAACATTCAGCCTATGAAAGCTTTAAGAGGCAGACTGTCTTTTTTTAAGGGAAGAATACAACACAGGCTAGTCTTTGCTGCCCATCTTCTCAGTCGAATTTCAGTCAGCATATTCCCAAGGCTAGTTTTCTGAGAAACATGCCATATGGTCACCAGCAGACGCCTCCTTCTCACCTCCCAAACAGGTGGTGGTACTTTCTCTCTGCCTCCTTTGTGACCACTAAATGTGTAGCTGAAAGGGACTAGCTGAAAGATAGCAGGAATATCATACATTATGTTTAACCTGACATGTGCCAAGTGCCCAGGCACTGACGCATCTTTGTTTTCACTTATGCTACAGATCATAATCATAATCTACTGATATACCTCGTACAATAGATATTACTCCAAATTAATAGGATTCACAAAAGTAAAGATACACTGCAAAATGAATAGAGCTTGCAGGAGGGAGGAAATATACGTGCGACCAGAAGGCTTCATTGTTACAGGGAAGGCCTTAATGCTACAGCCTTAAAATACCCACCAGAAATGAAGTGTATAAATAGGACTAGGCCATGTCTCACATGGTTACATTACACATATGGGGTATTTCTAAAACTTGTGGTTCATGAAGTCAAATCTGCTTTATTATTCAGACCATTCAACAATGGTGACAGTGAAATCTGGAATTTGTATTAACACATTTCAGAATGTGATAAATAAAGGCTTTTTGAAGACAATGATGAATGCTTGTTTGTGTATTGCATCACACTGAGTAATCAAAAGTATGTCTGAGTTAATGCGAAGCTTTCAAGAAAACCTTTGAAACATACCTTATTAGCTTTAGCAATTACACATTTATAATTATGACTTTGGAATTTTAGCGCGCTCTTCTAAAATACACTAAAAATTCAAATTATAATATCTATTTACAATTGATTATGGTTGATATAAAACATGTTATGTACATATAATGCCTTTAGATTGGTGGTTTGCTGTTTTTTCATATAACCTATTATATGATCAGGTCCTGATGGCATGAAATGGTATAAATGGTCTAATAACATTCAAATGGATGTAAATGAGTGATAAACAAAATGAGAGATAAATAGCAAATACAGACTATTAAAATCCTAGCAGTACTAGCAAAAATAAGGTCTGATGCTATTGTTTGCTATAATACATAACAGGACCATAATGATAGCATTACTGTAGTGAATATAAGAATTCAAATTTATAACTAATGTTTTGTTTTCACTTACACATATCACATGCTCATTATGGCAATTTTAAATTTAGCTTAAATAGAGAAACATGTCACCAGAACACAAAGCCCTCATTCGACACTTGTTGATTTTCAAGCTTTTATTTTCAGTTTCAATACCATTAAGTTAAATAAATAATGTGACATTTGTCTCCTTTAGCTGGTTTAAGTCAATGACAAACACCAAGGTCATTTTTATAGAATCTAAGTTATTTGGTTTCATTCTGAATCACTGCAATTCATTATAAAACATGCAATGTGGTACTTCATTTATTATATACGGCACTACTCCGTAGGGAGTCATCCCCTTTATAGCTTTGTGCTAGAAAAAATATATCCATAAGCATATATATTTCCTGGATTGATTTGTTAAATAATACAAACAACGTGATAAAAGAATGTATCGGAAATTAATGTAAAAAAATCATATAATGATAACAATAATAACAAATTATTATTAAGAAGCTCATAGTGGGCCCGCTAACACCTCAGTCTTGATAGGTCTATGTACAGAAGACCGCTGTGTGGAACGAGTATGCATTAGAACTAATCTGTTATCCAGTGGGCCTACTTAATGTGTACTACGTATATTTACAGCGTGTACGCCAATTCTACAGCCGTAGCACATTTATTTGAGTGTCGCAAAAAATGACCTAAAACACCATAATTGCATCGAGTCCAGCTTTACATTCGGCCAAAAATAACCTTTAAAACCACCACCACTTTTGTATATGGGCACTCATTGTGAAATATTAATAATAGGTCACAAAATCTACACAGTTGAAGCTGCTTTAATTGGAATAAACCGTTTGTCGCGAATATTACTGATTATCAGCGTTCGCTTCCTTCAGGAATTCGTAGATAACGCTGTACCAGACTATGGATGTTCGAATGAACGACGGAGTGATATAACTCTGTGGGGGAAAAAGATTGCAATAAACAAGCTCTATTTTTTCTTGAGGATCTGTCCATTTACTTAAACTTTGAGCTAATATATTTCGCCATGACAAAAATCATTACAAAATAACTAAGCAGCTATCAGCCTTATGTGAAAGACATAAGCAATAAACACTATATCAAAATATGTGCATTATATAACATTATCTAAATTATAATAAAGAAATCATAGGCATTAGACAATATATATAAAGCAGAGATAATACAAAACAAGGGAACCAATAAACAAGTTTTATATGTTTATAGTGTAATAATGAATAATTTAAGGTGGTAGAAAATCTAACAAAAATATAAGGATACTAATTGTATCGTTTTGCTGTCAGTTGCACATTAGTAAATAAAAAAATGACAACAATGATAATTCCACATGTTTCTTATTTAAGCTATGTGTAATGTTATATGTGCTGTTACGTGATAATATACTTACATATGTTCACAATGAGCTCATATCAACATGCAAGAGGCACAAGAATTATAAGCAAAATACATACCAGAATTTGTACTTCTAATAATTTATCTGATTTCTTCCAATGAGCCACGGAGCCAAAATGTAAAGAATGCGCAGTATTTTGAGATTCGCGTAATTATACGTTCGTTTTACATTGCCTTGAAATAGATAAAACGCTCATTATAAATAAAACCAGGACGTTTTAAGTTAATGCTGAAAAATACGTAACGTTAAATATCTTAATATCTGAATCCTTCTAAAGCTGAAATTCAGTTTAGTGTGCAGTCACGTATACGAATAACGTTTAAATCTTAAAGTATCTATTAAAATTATAGTACTTAAACTGGGTTTCTTCTGGCTGCTATATTGCATGTAACACACATCAACCATACGCCAAAACACTGTGGCAAGTACTGGTGTATTGAGGTAGAACCTAGAAACCAAATGGAAAGTTATATTTTCGGCTGTTAATTGACAAACGTGTATTTTACTCATCTTTCAAGCAAAGTACGCGTTGCAGTGCAGTGATACCTGCTCCACATTGTGACAATTATTCAGAATCTATTGCGTAACTCACTCATGTACACAGTGGAGCCAACAGAGTTGGATATAGTCACAACACACGTACCCAAAGGATAATTAGTAGCAACAAAAAAGATTTAATGTATGCGCTTTGGCAACTATTTCGCACAGTACTAAGCAGGCATTATAAATTATTTTGCACAATTATAAAAAGAGAAATTAGAGTTTTTATTTTTAAACTAACACTGGCAAAACTTGGCTATATGTCATGTTTAAATCACTTTATTAAGCCACTGAGAGAGTTCAGGGCAGGTCGAGCATTTATTTAGGTTGTGAAAGGGACGTGCAAAACCGGACATTTACCAAGATAACTGAGATTTATATTGAACTGGAATCCATTCTTTCCTCGTGCACCAACATCTTTATTCTATATACATGAATATCTGCTGACCTTCTGGAGCTTTAGACGCGCGCATTTTAACACAGGAATGCCGAATAAAATAGCGCACGCTCGCAACTGGAACACAACTTAGACGTCCATTTCGCGCAGAATGAAGAGGGCAATGGCAACCCGAGAGGCATGAAGGACCTTCAAATGCAAATTAATAAACAAAAGGTCCTTGAACAGGTAATACCACCCACCGGTTCAAAGAAAGGCGATGCTTACCTAGGGCTACACTCAAATAATGAGTGTATTACTAAGAAATTACTTCAAAAGGATAAAGCTTGTAGGACTGAAATGTGTAAATCGAGACTGATATATTATGTCCATCATTTTAAATGCTTTCTGTGCTTTGGTCTTTATAGCTTATGCATAATCTTGGATAAAACAGATCTACGCACAATTTGTCTTAAGGTCAAAGTAATCATTGTTATTCATATCTTGTGCAGTTACCAAACGAGTGTTCTCTGAACTGACCGAAACGTGGCTAGGACCGAAAAGCTGCTTGAAGCATGCGCTTATCCGTATTAAAGGAGCACAACCACGCAGCACGGTTTCCACCAGTGTCGAAACATCCCCTGAAAGCATAAACGCACTGAAGTGGGTGATATAAAAAGGACTAAGGTTGTGTCCGTATTTTACGGACATGTCAGTGAATATACCGGGAAACCTATCTTGGGTATGGATATAATGCACAGGTTTCAAAATACTTCCCTTTTTATGAAACATTACTACAGACATTACTAAGTTAGAAAAGACGTACCATTAGGTATTAGAGTATAATTTCCCCCCATTATATTAGGCAAACTATCACACTAACAACTGAAAGTGTGCTAAAATACAGGCACATTGCAAAATAGACCATACATGTATTGCAACATGGGTCAATCTATATTCTTTAAAAAACAACCACATATTGTTATGAACGGGTTATTATCAAAAATAAATAAATAAAAACCTCGGCTATTTATTGCATCTGTCTTAAGCTTTTAAATACCATGAAATTAACTAGCCCCTGCAACGGTAAATATATTAATTTACAAGAGAGTATTAGAATAATATTCGAAATCTGCAATGACCCATTCAAATAACACCTGGCCAAGTTTGAAAACATGGCTGGCCTGGCATTCCCGTCGAAGGCAATTAAACATGACAGCCTCCAGCTCGTCCGGGTCTGCATCTGGCAGCTTGTCGTTTGGAAAAGACGCGCTAATTAGGTAGAAATGGCACTCCTCCATGTGACCTACGGAGACCCTTGGCAAGCTGTTTAACATCATTAGTTAAACTATTAAGACGTGTGAATGTAAATGAACGACCCGTAGATCTTAAGTAAGGCCTGACACACACAGAAACCTATTATCTTGCCGTATTTGTTATGATCTCCTTGACGCAACGCGGTAACCATGGCTAAGATTTACAACAGTAACAATCATAAAGAATATGCGGACTAGTGCGATACCAACACACTTGCCGCTGCCAACGTGTTGGGTTTATAATAATACCCTATTTTTTACATCACCAAATATGCCTGAGGAATCATCATCTTTCACACAAGCTGGTTATTCTTAATGTAAAGACAATAATCGTTTTAAATGGTCTCAGTATCTGTAGTTCTGACAGATATACAGCGTTGTCATGTATTTACACCAGAGAATAAGGAATACGGAAACTTGGAGAAAGAGGCCCTCACGCACCTCCTCCCTTGTCTGAATTCCCTTGCGCCGAAACCGAATAGTTGCAACTTGTCAGAAGGAGAAAAGCATGTACAACTCTAAAACTTAATGGGAGGCGGCTGTTCTGACCTTTGCCGGTCACATGTCTCGCACGGTACGGTTGTTTGGTATTACTCCTATTTCCAGCTGGTCTGAGTATTGAAAAGCTTAGGCTCCCCGTCAAGCCTTAGCACTTTTTTTTGAAAATGGTGTTCCTAGTCCATAATGAATATGAGGGAGGTGAGGCCTATTAACGGCATCTATGCAAAGAGAACAATTGTTTTTACTATAGAGTAGCCATGTACCGGTCTGCATATCCACTTAATGAGATGAGTCTTTTCTTTTCGAAGCTTTAACTTGATCGCTGCTTTGCTCAATGCACATGCCTTGTAGATCATGTTATAATTACATGTAAAGACGCAGAGCAAAGATTAAGCATCATGAACTGCTCGAAAATGTCACTGCAATTGAAAAGCACTTACAGATTTTATTTCTATTATTATTATTATTATTATTATTATTATTATTATTTCATAAGGAAGCTACAAAAGGATGTACTCTTTCTAATACGTACGTGCATTTAAAGCATTCTAATGTTACAAATATAGTTTCAAAATGTACATTTGGTTATTCATTCATATATATTTTTACATATTTGGTTTAATTAGTATATTTGTTTAAAAGATTTCTTGATAACTTAACGAACATACTGTACAATGTTTAACGATTTATATGTATGTATGTATGCATGTATGTAGGCGTGTATATATATATCTTTATATATATACACACACACACACACACACACACACACACACAGATAGCAGAATCAAATGAGGCTTTTTCGTAACTAATGAAGACAGTATTTCGTGAATTTAACTTTAAGATTGTACGCATAGCGTCCAGATGGTGGCAGTCTTAACATGTAATCAAATGAAGCGCTTGAACTTTCAGACCCCGCAGCGTTGGTTGTAGACCGACTTTATTGTATTAATAACTGTTTGTTTCAATACAAACGTGCGCCGTGACAATTTTTTTTATTTTTTTCGACTAAAAAATAATTCCATAAATAGTTGTGATAAAATGTAGGTCAGGAAGGTCATTGCCTATTGCTTTATCCCGTTGAGAAGAAAACGATAATTAAATAGATGCTGTTCACTACAAATTTAGATCATTGTGCTGTGAAAAGCTTTTGCCCATAATAGTACTATCCGCCGCAGAGAAAATCAGTTTCCTGAATTTCTGTGCCAATGCAGAGTCAGTTTTGGAAATATATTTATTCTTTATATTAAATCATAACATGTTTAGGTAATGTTATAGTGACTTTTGGGGGCCAGATTTTGTTGTCAGATATAATTTGTCACTAGCGTCTGGACAGCAGTCACAACCTGGAAAAAGGCCAATGGATGCTCTGGATTCCGTGACGTGTCGGATGCTAGAGCCCTCTCGGTGACTTCGTGTCCTGGAGCAAACCGCCCTTTGAGTGAACTCTGCTTAAAAGCCTGGGCTGATATACGAATCCCACGGCCCGTGTTCATCGAGCGATACAATCTTAGTCTAACTTGATTTAAATTACAGTACTGATTTGGGAAAAGGAGCGGTAACCAGACTCATTTAAACGTAAGCCATGGTTTCTGCAAGCTTCAACCAGTAGCCTAGTCGTTGCCGATCAATAGCTTTGTTCTGGATTCAAATGGTCCACTCGATGATTATAAAAAATGCCAATAGACACAAAAATAAAGCAGTATACAAGGTAAGTGCATATATGAAAAGTACCTGAAAAACTATACTTAAAGCTATTGTCAGGTTATTATCGATACAAAATATTTTCTGGAATTACATATTAAATACGAATTTATTTTAAAGGTTTTCAATAGCCTATACCTTATATCAATGTAAAATATTCACACGATAGGCAACCGCAAGTGGCATTATCTTCCCGATTTCCCGGACAGATCCCGCGCTTCCAGTCATCCATAACGTAATGATAATAGGCTACGTGTAACTACAAATAAAAACGTACATGATTTACCTATGGGGGTCGAATGCCAGTCCTCTCTGCGCTTTAATCCAATCTTGTTCATTGGATCTGTGCCATATTATTGAAAAGAAAAACATTGCTCTGCGTTTCACTATACAACACCTTACACAGAGTGACTACAATTAGGCAGCAGACATTGAAACTGCCTCCATTAAAATGAAAGAAAAAAACAGAACACTTAACTTTTAAAGGCAAACAGTAGTATGCAATTTCCATGACGAACCCTAATATAGAAAATGAGAGTAGACTATCTTGAGCTTAATCTCACCTCTGCCCCCTGTTCGACCCTGCACAGAGACATTGAACTATGGCCGGCTGCCAAAACGATTGTAGTACTATTAAAAGCGGATGTTTCATATAAAATGTTCGTGTGTGTCTGTGCAGGGTCCGGTACAAAATATGTTCCAGTGTTTACTTACAAAGAGTTCAAGCATTAAGATTCCATTAAAAAAAATCATAAAAATGCGGTTATCTGAAGTATTTTTGACACGCTTGCATAAGTCCCTGAAACCAGCAAATGTAAATATTTTGCTTTTTCAAAAAATGCAACAGGTCAGTGGTGTTTGTAATATCAATACAGAGGCGTATTATAGTTAGGCCTATATGCCAATAAAGATTATCCATTATTGTTGAACTTTATCTCTAATAGGTCATAACTAACTATCCAAAATAAATCAAGATTCGAATCCCCAGACAAATCATTTGTAAAACTGGAAGAAAATTAGCAGCAAGCCTTCACCCATTGAATCTCATTCTTGTAAAAAGAGATTTTATGTAGCCTAGAGATTAGGCAAGGATTAACGATTATCCATCGCTGCGTAATCCGGAAAATATCAGAATTGATAGGACTGTAAAACGATCGACTCTTCCTAGTGAAGTTACCTGATGTGAGAAAAGAAACTCAAATATAATTCTTTTTTTTGTCCCCCTCCCCCCCTAATTCACCATAAGTACACTTTATGTAACCTATATAAAACACACAATTTGTTTTGAGCAACCACTTACCCCAAATCTGTATTTTATGAAGTGCCGTTACTTTTCAGCAATCGTACATCAAACCCCCCAAAATGGATAAATAATAATTCTCTGTGTTTAGTTAGATCGTCTTCTGGTAAATGAAGCATAATTAAGTACAGAAAAATACAGATTTTTTCTCTTGTTATTTTTCGGTGACGGGCATATGAACGATAGTTAGCAGATATTAGTTGGCATCACAAAATAAACAATCAACTCAAAGTGCGTAACATTATGTTTTTGTACTACTAAACTGAATTCATAGTTCATTCATAAATTCTGGCTACGCAGAATATAAGCCAGATAGCACAAGAATTCGGTAAAAGTTAAAAGTAAAAGTTTACTCTATGTACACAATGCGAGAGTCAATATAAAAAATACATCAAAACCCGAAATTAAATCCATTACAAAACAATTTATAGGATAAATGTATGAATTTCCCCTACGCACGATGGAGATCCTTATACTTTAAATAACTATAAACTGAAAATTCATGCGCACGGGTAATAAAACTATATAAGCGTTATCTGGATACCTGGCAGTAAGATATGTAGCCACGGGCAAAATGCACGTGTAGTCTGCATGTCTATGTCTAAATGTCGCCGCTCAGATTAAGGGTGAAGACTATTTCAAATCAAGGTCAATATCATGTAGCAACAGTATATTAAGAGTTAATCAGCTTACTTCGTAGTGGAATTAAATTTAGACATTTAGACCTCATTTTACAGCATCGCTAAATACGTTCCAAATAAAATTATTCTTATATTAAAACGAAATTTAGGATTGTTTTCAGTACTTTTAACGGGAATCATGTCTACGTATTCAGCATAACGAGGTATGATAGTGGCTTCTGAACTCAAACTCATATCCAGTTCCCTTTCGCGCAACCTTTTCATTCTTTTCCTAGTAAGCATTCCTGTGTCGCATTTTCATTATGTTTCGTGAAGTATTATAAATCAATAATAATGATTTCGCAAGGTGTGTTTTTGAGTTAATGTTGGCTATATATCGCGCTGTACCGCTTAGATGATCTCCTCAAAATAATTACCGTCAATTTTAAAATGATTACCCGGAAATGAAGAGAATATTCTCTGGCAATATTTTGCAACATACTGCGAAATATTGTGTATGTGTGTGTGTTTTATATAATACTTAATAATTAGGCATATAGCAAAAACGCATGCGGCCTGTAGACGTCTTATTTAGGGAGTGTCACGTCCTGAGATCATAACATTTACTTGTTGCACTCCTGCGCTAAGGTCTGTATAGATATGCCACTATAAGTCCTGAATTCACTCCTGCCTAGTTTCTATAGTCTGTGTTATTTCTCTTAACGATATTTCGCGATAATCTTTTCTAGTGTACTCACAATCCTGTTCATATTTGTACAGGTTAACATAACTAATGTAATGTATAATATGAATTGTACCTAAAATATTTTACAACTGAGGAGTCATCCAAAAATTGTTGGTTTAATTTCAGGTTGTAATTTCTGTCTGAGGACAAGAACAATAATTCTGCTTTATATGACCAAGTAAAATCTTAATGTTTTAGGTGTTATTATATTCCATCTCAGTGGTTACACAAGCACCATTACCAGATAACATGCTTCACTTTATATTATGTAGGTAGGTACATATGTTGTCCAAGCAATGCAAGGTGACTAACCATGCAAGTACCACAAATAATTGGCCTAAAGATTCTCACACCTTTTTACTACTGTTGTGTCATGAATCCCATTGTCCTTTCCCACAATCAGATAAATTAGCATCAGCTTGTGATAAAACCCACTTCCTACAAACCAAGGTCGGCAGCCCTGCCTCCTTTCCAGTCCCAGACACCACAAATCCTTTCATGACTGTAGTTGCTGACAATTTCATAGGTTTCACCAAAAATTTTGTGTGGCCCAGCCAAGTTTCTTTGTAGCCAATTCTTTCAGTGCTTAGTGTTTTGACTGCACAAATAACAGCCCTTAATAGGACTGATGCTAAATCCTATCCACTGCCCTGTATGAGATAAGAATAAGGCAGAGGCTTGTGAAAATTGCCCACATTTGCTGTTTCCCAGGCTTTAGAATATCAAGTGGGAAGATGAATGAATAACGTCAGCCCTGTTACAAAATTCATAGATAAATGTTTAAGTCCATTAAAACAGATAAAAGTCCATTAAAACATGAACCAAAACTGAAACAAAACCAGGACACAACATGGGCTCAAAAGCAGGTGAGTCCAGAAAACAGTGGAATAAAACCAATACTTCAAATTTCAATAAAATCCATCTAAATATTAAATGAGGGAGATGTATCATATAAAATGAGGGATGCCTTTCCTTCCCCAGGATGAGTAAGTTTTTCTGAACTGTTATTGGTAATGTTTCCCCATATGCTACCCATTATTTCTACAGCAAGAATGAAGCAGATCAACCACAAAGTTGTGCATCTAAATATCATACCTCCCACTGAAATGACGTCAATTCCTGCTGCATAATTAAATGGCAATTGTGCGTTTGTGTTTACATGAAATTACAGCTGCTGGTTTAAAAAATATATCAAAAAATATATCTTGTTTAAAGTCTAATGAGTAAGAAAACTTCACATTGGCAATCGATTCCAAATACAGAAATTATGCACTGTTGTAGATGAAAGCGCCATGTACTAAGCAGAATTAGGAGACGAACCACCTACGACCGGAATAAAATGCATTCTAGCACTTTCAGATATGTATAGCCAACCATTGTGACTTATCATCTCGCGATATTACATAATGTGACTTGGTTACTAAGCAACCGTGACAGTCAATTTTGACCGAAACTGGGAAGCTTTACGCTCTGAGTCTCCTTGAAGAAGTTCTAACGAAATAGAAGAAATCGCATTTTCTCCATGACAAACATGTCTTATGGGCGATTCTTTGATAAGACTACACGGATTTCTAAAGAAGATCAAGAATTTTACGACCTGAAACACAGAGCAGCTGAGTATTATAGGGTCAATGGAGTTCCGCAGAAGTTTGAAGCGGCACTGAACTCCATGTTTTTCGAAAAACCGGATGATGTTTACGGTTATTTGGTATGAAATGCACGTTCATATTTATTCAACTAGAAGCTATTTAAAAAGTTGATAATCTTTGTTTCATTAGAAGATATGTATTTCCTGTATTTTCTACCTAACGAATAATTTCTTACCGGCTAATATTTAAAATATGTAGGCTCTATTCACTGGTGATACTTGGGGAAATCCTTCTGTTTGTATTTCTATATACAGACAAGGTATAATTTATAAAGCAAAAAGCAGGAAGCACCTCCAGATGATTCCAGTACTGTCATTCTGACATGCCATTCGATTTTCTGTAACGGGAAGCCTCATTTAATGTTATTTTCGATAATAAAACATTTAGTTTCATTTATTCAACTTCATTTATAGCAATATTTACTTTAATATTGAACTCTGCATAGCTCCAGAGAAATATTAAAGCTGAAACATTCACCTCGGTGCTCTGATGCCCAATAGTAATTACAAATTTAAGCACTCATTTGCTCAGTGCTATAAGAACACATCTTGTAAATGTTACAAAATCGCTGAGTAGATTACTATTATATGAAATTCTCCATTTTGTCCAGGCAAACTATTTTTCAAGACTCTCAACACGAGCAGTGATAACCCAGCTAAAAGGAAGCAAAGTGTATGATGGAAAGGGTCAGCTAACGGTTCAAACAGAAGTCTTGTGCACCATCAGAAATGAAGAAAAGGTAACAGCCACTCTTATGTTTGCAGTTTTTTGTGCCGTGGATATTGAATAGGGGATCTAAATAAACTTTTACAAATACTGGATAATGGAGAAATGCACAAAACTATGCAGGATTTCTGTTGTTCAGCTTAAGTATGAAAGCAAATGAGTCCATACACAAAAGATCAATTAATTATTATACTTATTAACTTAATTATTATAATTGAAGCTTGTAAACATGAACTAAAAACAAGGACAAAAAACAAGAAGTGATAAAACAACTTCGTTTCATTGTCTTTAAGTGTTGGATATGACACTACACTGAACTGATGAGTCAAACAAGAATATATAATATGAGGGGACAGCTATAGCAATCAGTGAAACGGGGAAGAAAATGGCAACAGTGCAAGCTTCCGGCTTTTGTGAAATATGCTGCTGAAAGGCCATGACAGCAAGAGGGGATGAGAAAATGCGACAACACCTCGATAGAGGGGAAAATGCACACTACCATTAGACCACAAGCATGTCACAGTGCAGCCAAGATCAGCTCATTTTGTTAATACTATGCCAAATTCTGAGTATCATCATTTGAGAGCCATGCCATTAGATGAAAAGTGAGTCCAACTGGCACATTTGATGGTAATCTACAGCGACAGAGAACATATAGACAAGGAAGAAATGTAACATGACTGGATATTAACTCAGAAACTCCACCCTCTAACCATACTGCCGGACAGCAGTAAGCCACCATCTCATCACTGTCAGTGAGCTCCAGTCTGCCTCAGGCACTGGTGGAGAGTACAGAGCCCCAGCCACCCTTCAGGGACTCAGTGCTCTGTGTGCCGCTGGTTATAATGTTCACCCAGCCACCCTTCAGGGACTCAGTGCTCTGTGTGCCGCTGGTTATAATGTTTGAAAGTGATTATATTCACGTTTATAGGCATTTAATCAGAATCAAAATTCACCACAAGTAAAGTAAAAAATAGGAAAATTTCATGGTTAGTTTAGTGCTGTGAGCCAAATGTTTATACCATGGTTATTTAGTCCACTTATATCTGTCTGTTTCCTGCTCCAACAGAACACACCCAAGTGGAAATAAAAATGAGATGCCAAGAGCACACTTCCTTGAGATCGGTGCATAGTCCTGTACACTGATGAGCCAAAATATTATGACCACCTTGTCATGAAGTGAATAGTGTTGACTATCTAGTAAAAATGATGCATGCCACAGTTTGGGCCAGAGTTCCACAATTTCGGTCCTCGAGGGCCAGAATCGAATACAGTCTGCAGACTTCCCTATTCAAACGCACCTACTAAACCAGGTACAATGTCAAATATGGGTTAAATGCGGAGAACACATTTCGTTGTTGTGCACTGTGTGCCATGGTGTTTCAACAATGACAACTAATCACATCGTCTTCACTTCACTTGAATTAGCTGATTAAGATGTGTTTAAGCAGGAAAATCTGCAACTTGTTTTGGATTCTAGCCCTCCTGGACCAGAATTGGGGAATCCTGGTCTGGGGTATATAGACAGTAAGCTAACACTCAGTTCTTGTAGTTGTCATGTTGAATACAGAATAAATGGGCATGGATAAAAATATGAGTGACTTTAGGCGCTTTTCCAGTGCACTAAGTACTGTACTTTTGGTACTTGAAAAAAGGTTTTGGTTTTCCACTAGCGCGAACTCTGGTACTACTGCAGAATGACATAACAACGTGAGGTGGGGTATTTTATACTGAATTGGAAAAATGGCTATTGTATATTATAGGGTTGAGCGATATTAATACCATCATCACATGTTATGCACATTCAGTTCTCACATCGCACATGACACTATAGTTAGCTGGGTTGACATAAAGTTTTTTCATACCTTTATACTGTCTGGACATTATAGTGTGAGGTTTAAGCATCACTAAAACATTTTTATTTTGACATACAAAAAAAATAAAAGTGCAAGCTCTGCAGTTTTAATGGTTGTTCCCTTTCATGATTATCTACTATATGTTTCAAAAAATCAGTTTAAAGTTTATTGCTGCTGCTTTTCCTTCAGCTCTGTAGTGCTCTTGGAAACAATCAGTCATGTTCATCCTTGTTATTTAAATCAGTACTAGACAGGCTTGTGAGAAATTAATTTTTTGCTTTATATATACATCAATATTTATTACAACAAAATCGCATTGCAATATTTGATTTTTTTTCCAGTATCATGTACCCGTAGTATATTATAGCAAATACTTCTTTATTTCTTGTCATGCCCTCCAGATTTTCTTCTGGTTCTTGATCAGATTGTAAATAAAGGGTCTTTTAATTTTGCCAAGCAGACATTACTATTACTTTTAAAAAATAAATAGTTTGTCGAAACAGATTGTCAATATCTGAGTTTGTAACATTTTTCAAGAGGCTGATTGTTTTGGTAGGCTATTTGCATAACAGACTGACAATGAGCATGTTTCCAAATCCCACCCTAAAGTACTGAAATACCAAAAAGTATCCTAGCTGATTTGGTACTTTGGGTACTAGAAGTTTTGGTACTAGTACCTGACCAGGAGTCAGTGGAAAGGGGAAAGTACCAAAAGTGCCATACCAAAAGTACGGTACCTAATGCAGTGGAAAAGTGCCCTTAGACCAAGGCCATGACGAGATGACTTAGTCAGAGGATCTCCAAAATGGTGAGGCTTGTGTAGTGCTCACAATCAGCAGTGGTGAGTACCTACACAGAGTGGTCCAATAAAAGAAAAACCACTATCTGTCAGCAGGGTGTTGTATGGCCAAGACTTGTTGATGTAGTACGTGAATGAAGGCTGTTCTGTGTGACACAAACCAACAGATGGGCTACTGTGGCATAAATGGCAGATAATTTTGATGACGGTCATGAGAGTAACTTGTCACGACACACAGGGCATTCAGCCCTGTTGTGTATGGGCTACATAGCCGCAGGCTAGTCAGAGTGCCCATGCTGACTCCTGTCCACTATGAAATGCACATACAATGCAAGCGTCGAAACTGGACTTATATCAATGAAAATTAGTCATCTGATCCAATGAATTCCATTTCCTGTTGCATCATATAGGCTGGGTATGTGTTGAGCATCTGTGGGATGTGTTTTACCGGCAAGTCAGATCAATGGCTGCATAGCCACATACACAGCAGGACTTCATGAAACATGCTGTCATGTTGACTGTTAGCTTATCATTTTATATATCCCAGACCTTGACATGCACTGTTTTTATGAGATGGGGATGTTTTGTCTCATCGGTGTATAGACTGTACAAAATAAAGATGCAGTCTTCATTGTCCTTTATGTCTCCAAAGTTGTAATATTTCACTTTATATTTTGACATCAGAGAGTTTGCTCTGCAGTTACCTCCAGCGAGTGCAACCTCACCAATAATGGAAGTGATAAGAGGGAAGATTGTGTGACGGCTGCGCTCCAATGGATCGATGAAGCATTAAGCACAATGCTAAGGGGCTTTGATCCGGCTGACCAAACAGCAGTGGATAAACTACTCAGGTAATTCATGCATTTTATATATTTGGTACTTTGGTACTGGAACTGTTGGTACTGGTACTTGACCAGCAGTCAGTGGAAAAGGGAAAGAATCAAAAGTGCCATATCAACAGTATGGTACCCGATACTGTGGAAAAGTGCCCTTAGACCAAGGCTGAACCATTCTGACCAGATGACTTAGTCAGAGGATCTCCAAAATGGTAAGGCTTGTGTAGTGCTTACAATCAGCTGTGGTGAGTACCTACACAGAATAGTCCCATAAAAGAAAAACCACTATTTGCCAACAGGGTGCTGCATGGCCGGGGTATGTGTGTGTGTGTGTGTATGTGTGTGTATGTGTGCCGAATGGATCGGCAATGAAGGCACTGCGCTTGCGGGCCATCTCCTTGCCCCTCTTCCTGTGCCACTCAGCACACCG
>JAODLD010000069.1:18413890-18432892 GCA_026781065.1 Mormyrops boulengeri
TATATACACACACACACACACACACACACACACACACACACACACACACACACACACCCCGGCCAAGCAGCACCCTGTTGGCAAATAGTGTTTTTTTTTTATTGGACTACTCTGTGTAATTCGTATTTCATTTTTCGGTATAGATGTTAAAATGCACGGTTATTGCCATATCACCGCGAATGCACGTAAAATACGTACGTATTTGCGCTGTCACATTAATCGATTGCCGCACGAATCGCTTTTAAAGTTGAATGCGTACTTCCGTACCAGTTATGTCAATCCCTATATATATAAATATATAGTTCGTATGTATATATATATAAACATGTTTTCATACATGAACTTACCAGCTAGGTTGATACTCAGTCACTATGTAGAGAAATGTAGAACACACAAATTATAAGATTTAAGGTCTCTGGGCGCTCTGATCAGAGAGGTGCGAGCCTCTTAGCAGATTTGTGGCTTATGCTGCTCAGTCCCATTACAGGTAGTTACACAGCTATATTTATGTAAACAGTGCTGGATTTTTTGCCAGTCAATATGACATCTGATTTATTACGTCCCTCTAAAAGATACATGAAATCAAGAAGTCACTGTGCCTACAAAAAGCAGTGGTCTCATCAACAGGTTTGCACGATTCAGAAAATCTCACGATTCGATTCAGTTTCAATTCTTGGGTTCAGGATTCGATTCAAAATCGATTCTCGATTCAATACATGCATAGATTTGATTCCAGATTGCTGTTTTGAGTTACTTCTCCCATTTGACTGTTGTAGACACTTTAATAAGTGAAGAAAAAAATCACATGTAATCAAACGTAGTTTACTACTACTCAATGCGAACCTTGAGTAAGAGTTATTATTTTCCTATAATCCGCTCATAGGAAGGGCAGCTCTGGGATAAATGGTAAAATGTCTTAATACAAAAACAAAAACCTTTGCAAATATAAACTGCAAAGTGCAAAACTTCAAGTAGCTTAAATTCAAACTTGAGATAAAAATACATCAAATCAAACAAGAGCTACTAGATTGTGCTGTAATCAGATCAAACAAACAGTGCTGCTACGTTTGTATGGTGTCATATCAGTGTCAAAACTAGAGAGTGATAAAACACAAAGTGAAAAATATTAACCTACAAACTATAACATTTCTTGTGTGCAAATATCCCACTCACGAGCGCAAAAGTGAAATTTGCAAGTAATGATGTCCGATTCATCAACGAACAAATCGTAAAAAAATGTAAAAAAAATGTAAAATGTAAACCAATGCCGTTATAAGACTGAAAAATATTAAGTGATTTTTGGAATTTATAGATCGATTTTTAATCGGTAGATATAGAATTTTGATTCTAATGTGAATCTATTTTTTGCCTAGCCCTTCATATTAATATCCTGCAAGGTCCTTGTATGTCCAGTGCCACCAAAGTAGCAATTCTACGTTTAATATAGATACAACGTTTCTATATTCCTTCAACCTACCGGGGAACATTGGCTAAAGGAATCCCCAAGTAAAACTGTGGTCACCCCACCATGACATGTGCTCCTTTTTATGTCATCCAGGTCTCCTACATGCACTTACCACAAACATTCATACTCAAGTGCTGATAATTCCTAAAATTCTTCCTTTCCAATCAGCCTGAACATTGTGGACATATTTTAGATCTCATTCTAGTAAAGTTGTAATACAGAACTAGAAGACAAATAACTTGCAGTTGTCATAAATATGAACAAACATTTTCAATATCTGAGAAATGGATGGATTTTGTTTGGTGACACAAAGGCTCAGCAGCTAACACTGTAGCCTCACAGCTCCAGGGGTACAGGCTGCTATTCCTGCGTGTTGCCTGTTCTCCCTGTGATTAAACAGGTTTGAATAGGCAAATTTGTTGACTGATTTGGCATATCTTGTTTCTGACAGCTCCGGTGCTTTTTGCATAAAACCAAATATATGTTTTTTACAGTGACTTTTTTAAGGAACGCTTCGTTGAATATCAGGAGAGGCAGAGCAGAGAAACTGAGGAAAAGCAAGCTGCAGATCCTATGTATGAACCAGCCCCTCCCCCAGTGACTCCAGGACACAGAAAGGCAGGGCATAAAGGTAGATGCTGTGGTGTCCACATCACACCATTCTTTAGTGGTACTTTTACATCATACGTTAATTAATTGTTGTTGACTGAAACTACCAAGCAGGCACTGAAATGCATGTTCAGGTAGCCATACCTAAAAAGTTTGGTCATTTTGAGTTGGCTTCAGACCTGACGTCCAAAATCTCATGCAAAGCTCCAGGCAAGAATAACAACTACTAGACAAACTGGATCTGACAATTATTTTTAAAGCCTATTTTAAAAATAAACTTTAATAGTTTTTACTGAGACCAAAATGCAGAAACAATTTTGAACGAACTGAAAAAACAGGCTGCTGTCATTTCAGTGGTCTCCTATGGAAATATATTGGAAATATATTTTCTTCTGTATATAAGCAATTCTGTACCAATTGAGGGAAATATATGAAATAGGGTATGCCTGATAACTTAACAGGGAAAAAGAATAACACCACAGAGAAGCCCCTTCCACCTGCAGAGCCCCCGGTATCCATCATCCCCGGCAGCATGGCTATTGGTTCTGTGTCACTGGCAATATCCAAGGCTGCAGCCCAGTTAAACAGTGTGCCACTCTATCAACACATCAGATCACTGCATCCCCAACAGGTCTGTGTATCCCCATTATATCAGTCTGAATGTGAATTCAAAGGCACCCAATATCTCAGTGATTACCATGAGCTACAAAGAATCTTTATCTATATCATTTGCAGACAATAACTGTACAACAAAGAGTTTATTTTACAAGTCTAATGTGAAAGTGAATGTTAAGGTATTTCATGTTACAGCATAGTACTTGGGTCTTCCATTACTTGATACAAAATTGCTATACCCACCATCCATCCATCCATCCGGTACAAGGTCATGGTGTATATTGCTATATGTAATATTCAAATATAACTAGGTTCTCTGAAGATTTAGCCATTCATTGTGGTCACACTTTTGTAACACTAGGCTGATAGTCATTTAAAGAGTATGGGGCCTTATCATAGAAAAAGAGTAAAATGTTATGGACACATGGGTATTTTTAGTATCACAGCTAATAGTAAATACACATTTCTCTGCCATGCCTTACCTAAACTGAAATGTTAGGTGAAACTGGAGCAGTAAATGCACTGTTTTGATGCAACAGCTCAATGCCCGTCTTTGTTTTCAGCGGAGCCTGGGAAATGTCGAGATGCCATTGCCTATGGTAACCCTGCTCCACTGTGGCAAAGCATCTCCAGGGAAGCTGAACCTGATGGAGGAACTCATTGTTATCCCAACAGCAAAACAAAGTGTCAGACAAGTACAGTCACTTACCTTTAATTCCCCTATATTTTGCATTCAGCTTTCAAACCTTAAGAAATTGTGAGAACAATTATTCCATATTATTCATAAGAGCTGAAGAATGTAACCATATTTGCAGTGCTGCCCCTGGCCAAACTGGGGCCCTACGCAGAATTTTATTTTGCCCCTTTCCCCCATTACAAAATGACTGTATCATCGAAATGCCAATTAGGTTTACAACCTTGCGGTGTCAGATTACTCGTCCCTTTTTCTCTCTCCTGCCTTGGGCTGACTTGGTGCTCTACGCGCGCCTCACGGCAGCGATGCGCATCCTTTGCGCATTTGCAGAAAATGCGCCCCCTTGCGGAAAATGGGGCCCCCCATGGATCGTGGGGCCCTACGCACAGCGCGTGTTCTGCGTGTAGGGAGGGGCGGCACTGCGTATTTGACGGTAAAATGAATCATAAATTTCTGTAACGTGATACATGACCTCCTCAACAGATTGTTGCAATGGTCCTTGAGCTTCAAAAAGAGATTACAAAGATATTGAATACAGCCTCAAAGACAGGGGTAAGAGGAATTGTGGAGACATTTACTTACATGTACGTTTTTTGTGTATTTATCATATAAATATCTAGCAGAAGTACCTTTGGAGTCATTTTCTGAATTAATATAAACTGGATTTAAAATGTATAGACATTTTATTCTTATCTGTACCTTTCATTTTCTGCACACTGAAACAACATACTGTAGAAGTGAGAAATTTAAAATACTTTTTAAAATAGTTTTTTTGGTGTATTTAGTACAAATTCAGTTGAAAAATTCACACAATCCCTTCCTTGACTGTAATTTTACAACAGTGTTAGGTTAATCTCTGAGTCTTGTTCCAATGCTTCTACCAATAATCAAGTACTGAATCTGCCAACAAAATATAATAGGCCAATAGTCAACACTGTCTGGGGAAAAAGGGAACTTCCAAAATGAATGTGTTCAAAGTGACGGCTCCTGCACTTTCCCCTCCTTTTCAGCCTGTGTTGAATACAGTGTCAGACATGGGAGCAATGGTGGTAGGATACGACCAGCCCGAACAGCCTTTAGACCTACTGACAGAGGCAGCCAACAACCTTGGCCTGACACTGGGAGATGACATACATTTCGCAATCAACTGCGCTGCTCATGAATTAATGGACTACGTAAGTACGGGTGGCATGAGCGTTTGCATGAAAGTAGCAGTGTAAAAGAAACAATATCTAATATATTTAATTCACTTTTCACTATGACATCAGGTTTACTTTTAGTTTTCATACATCATATTTATTTGGCTTAATGTTGGATTATGTTGTTTTTTTTCCCCTAATATAAATGCAGCAAAAAGGTAAATATGACGTTGTCAGCGGCAGTGCCAAGACTCCTGACGAGCTAGTGGACATGTACAAGAATCTGACACGCAGATACCCCGCACTTATCGCCCTGATAGATCCCTTGCGAAAGAAGGTAAACAATGGTGACTGTAATTTACCTGCATGATGTGTGATGGATTATTCCTATTAGCCTTTTGTAAATGCCAAATTACACTGTATCTGAAAAGCTATTTTCAAGAATTCTCACTGGAATGTAGCTGATTTAAACCATTTGAGTTAAGTTAACTTTATTTCTTACTGTAGATTTATGGGGTCAAACAAATGTCTTCAAATAAGTGATTAACCTAATAAAATTAAGAGTCTGATTGTTGGTGGTGCAAGTCTGAAATGCTGTAATATGACATAAAAGCTGGGAGCTGATGAACCCAATCATACTTCATTACCGTATAAACACTAAAGGGAAACTGGAGATGCACATTTTGTTGTTTTGTTGAAGAACTATCAACAGACATTCTACCAGGGAGGTAGATGAGGGACAACCTGGGGTGGGGTGGGGTACTGGTTAAGCTAGAGTGTTATTATGGCAATATACCATGTTATTTTCATTCGTAAATTCCCCCGGCAAATCCGCTATATGCACATTGGGGGTGCTGACATATTTCCAATAAAATCTCAGCCAGCTAAATCAAATCACCTGTCCATACTGTTGTTTTCATCAAAAATTTCTCACAAAAAAAGTTTGTGTCACATAAGTTTAAACACCCCTGTCCAGTTGGTGGCAAGTGTGCATATTAATGTCATATTAATGTCATATTAATGTCATGGAGTGTCTGAAGTTTCTTTAAAAAGCCCAATAATTGTGATGGAGTTGACAATCTAAGTAAATCAAAAAGAAAGGGATTGATGTAGGGAATGATGTAGGATTAGCAAGTAATACTGATAATGCTTATTAGCCAGTTGCAGCTAATGTTATGGGGCTAACCAGAAAAAGGTGGATTGCCCTCTCCTGGTGGGGGATGAGTTGCTGCCCCAAGCAGAGGAATTTATGTATCTCAGGGTCTTGTTCATGAATGAGGGAAAAAGGATGCAGGAGATTGACAGACGGATTGGTGCAGTGTCGGCAGTAATGCGGACGCTATTCCATTCTGTCGTGGTGAAGAGAGAGCTGAGCCGGAGGGCAAAGTTTTCGATTTGCCAGTCGATCTATGTTCCTACCTTCACCTGTGGTCAGGAGCTCTGGGTAGTGACTGAAAGAATGAGATCGTGGATACAAGCGGCAGAAATGAGTTTCCTCCGCAGGGTGTCTGAGCTCAACCTTAGAGATAGGGAGAGGATCTTGGACATTCGGGAGGGGCTCAAAGTAGAACTGCTGCTCCTCCTCATCGAAAGGAGCCAGTTGAGGTGGTTCAGGCATCTGTCTAGGATGCCTCCTGAACAGTTCCTTGGGGAGGTGTTTCGGGCATGTTCAATCAGGAGGGGGCCCCAGGAGAGACCCAGGGCATGCTGGGGAGATTATATCTCTTGGCTGGCCTGTGAACATCTTGGTATTCCCCTGGTGGAGCTGGAGGAGGTGGCTGATGAGAGGGAAGTCTGGCCATCCCTGCTTAGACTGCTGCCCCTGTGACCTGAGCCCAGATAAGTGGCAGAAAATGGATGGATGGATGAAGCATGAAACAAAGCAAAATCCCAGACATTTCAGGCATTCTCAGGTCCTGAAAAGTAGGAAGTTTGGTCTCTCTAGGATAACAAGAAAGTCTAATGCAGCCTCTGCTTGAAACATATAATTTGAACCCCTTCTTTTTAGTTTCAGAGGTATGGCATGATGCTTGAATAATGCGACTAATGTCGTTGACCATAAGTGTGGGTATGTTTTGAAGCAACCGAGTGAACAACACCATAGTCCGTCAGTTGTTAAGTATAGTGTACGAGTGCCATAAGTGAAAATGCATTTTAATATAGTACACCTAACCTAACAAACACCATAGCCTAGCCTAACCTATCTTAAAAACATGAATAGAACACTTACATTAACCTATTGTTGGGAAATATCATTAACAAAAAAAAACTATTTTATAATAAAATATTAAATATTTTATAATGAAATGCTGAATATCTCATGTAATTTATTGAATAATATCCTGAAAGTGAAAAACATTTACCCATCGTAAAGCTGAAATATCATAACACGGGGAGCGTCTGTATTTAATTTGGCTCCATTCGCTCCCCATAAGTAGACCTTTGCCTTTATATTATTAAAATACCTTCACTTTATACCATGGTATTATTTGTGGATGTTATGACATTAAAAATTAGATTCCACCCAAGCCCAATGCTGGCTGAGGGTTTCAACAGTAAAATTTCTTATGTGCTAATTTTACTGCCTTTGAATAGTGGAAAAACAGATTTCTGGGACATTATAAACCATTCGGGGGTGTCAGGTAGCCGTCTTCCCAAAACCTCTGGGAGAGGTGGGATGTCTGTAATGACGTTCTGGGTGGAGTAAGCAGGCCTGTGTAATGGAGCCTAGCTGGTGTTTCTTCAGTGTCACTGGTTTTTTCATTATTAAGTTGCAGTAAATGGTGACACAGTGTTAACATTATGGTTTCTTAATGTTTCTAAATTTTTAAATAAACTTAAAATAAATGTGCTTCTTGCGCACCCTGCCCATCTGCTGTCATATTTTGTGCGCGCCCGCTGCTGGCTCGCACTCCTGATCTCTCAAATAAAAGATCCCCAGGGTTGAGCTATGCTGGGGACATGGACTGCGGAGCACAGACAGATTCACAGCTGCAAATCCATTCATAATTCACAAAGTACAAAAACAGATATTTTAAATAATTGCTTAAGAAAATGTGTTGATTGTTATTTTTTAAATTACCTAGTGGATCTTGAATTTTTATTCACAATCTTCCTTAGGATCACGAACAATGGCAGTCGCTGTGCAGCGCACTAAGACCCACATGCCACCTGCTCTGTGACACTACATTCAGACCCACCACTGCCCTTTTAACAGAGGACACACTGTCCACTCCAGGGGTCAGAGGTTATATCCTGAAGCAGACCAATCAGACCACCGTCACTGACCTAATTCAGGTCACTCAGCAGCTAGAAGGTATGGGACTACTCAAAGATTAAGGGGACCTAGTTTCAATATTTCTGGTTAAACTAATTATTGTGTGGTTGTCTTTCTTAGTATGTACAGCACAATATGTTAGTGGTGTGGTATATACACTACCGGTCAAAGATTTTTGCACACACTGGGATTTTCTACATTTGCATGTTACTTACTTAACATTTACTAAAAATATACTCAATTTTTTGCTAACAAATAAATTTACAGTATGTTCATCATTTGAGTATGTTTATTAGCCAGAAAATGTCATATCTTTGATTCATCAAATCAACCTCCTCTAGTAGTTTTGAGGCATTCTTTCTACAAGGGACGTTAAATACGGCTCTGTTTCATGGGACGAATCAGATAACTAATGCGTTTAAAGTTAAAGGACAGCCTAGAATTTGACCATGCCATCACCACACAACCAGTTAATAGGATGTCAGACACTCACTGTTTGTTCACTCAACTTTCCAATGTTTAAGAATAAAAATCTGCAGTTTATGAAATACAGTAGAGTCTTGCTTATCCGACCTTCTGTATTATCCGACGTCGTACCGGAAAAAACAAACAAAAAAACGCATCAATCGGCAACAAGAACTGCAAGTTGCGAGCGTGAGCTTCGTCTATTTTTTGTTGCTCCCGACTTTACCACAGCTAATTAGTTACCCTGACTGTACAGTTTCTGTTGTTTTGTTGTAAAATATGATTATTAGGTTCGTAATGTGTAAAATTATAACATAGTATGACGTTTAATAGGCTTTGTCTCAACATCTCCCATTATCCGGCATTTTTGCTTATCCGAAGTTTTGCCGGCCAGTTTATGTCGGATAAGCGAGACTCTACTGTAAATGGAAAAGTTGTAAAAACCTGTGGTGTGCAAAAACTTTTAACTGGTAGTGTATGTGACACAGACGTGAAACTAACTTTCGTTCTTTGACTATTATGGCATCTTGATAACCTGCCTGCTGCAGATTACAAGCTTCTAGGGACTCACAAGGGTTATACTGTATGACAGATGCCCCCGTGCATAGATGTAGTGGACTTTACTGTACAGCACAGCACAGAAAAGAATGTGTTCACTGGCTTCACAGTCTGCTGTACTAACATACTTACTTTCTTTACCTTTGAAAAAAATAGGAAAATGATCGAACTCACTGCGTATTTTTAGGGTTCAACGGGTCAAAGTGAAGGGAAACTAAACTGTATAGCAGGAACATTTAGAACAGGTCATTTAGGATCACATCAGTCTAATCAGCACACGCCACCCAATCCCTGAAGAGTTGTATGCAGTTCATGATAAAAAAGACCCTTGTCCTGTATTATTTTATACTACTGCTAAAAGTACTTTAAAACTTTGATATGTAAATATTTTTTATATTTGACCTCTCAAAAACTGATACACAAAATGTGCAATTTCATTTATAGATGATGAATTAGATAACCATGTTATAAAATGTGTATGCCCATTGTTTTTGGTGTGTTAAATACTTCTCAGCATGAGTAAATGGTGTCTGGCATTGCTGTATGCACTCCACACTCAAAATGACCGGGCGGTTGGACAGGTGACTGAGAGAGGAATTCCTGGTTTCTGTGCATTAGGTGCAGTGACCATATTTGGAACAACAAGTGGAGAACCATGCTGTGACACTTTGTCAGACCTGGTAAGACCCCATCAAATGCTCTATTGGATATGACTATGTTTGGAATATCCATGGAGGGAACATATTACGGAACATGCAGAACAACCGGCCTAGTCGACTGGGACAGTCATTGAAAATCTTACAGATGGCTTGATGAAACCAAACCCTATCTTTACATACAGGATTCTTAAGAACTAGAAATAAACTGCTTGAAGGCCATCTTAAAAATTGTGTAAACCAGAACTTTAACATAACTGCTGTTTATTGTACATTTCATGGATGTTTTTCAGGATGTGATTCTCTAATCTGTGTCTGTAACAGAATAAAAAAACATACTTTTACTCTGCTGCAGTATGTAAAGCTAAAGGGTTTGTGATACCACTGGAGTATCGCTTGTAAACATTTGTAAAAACAGAAATGATGCTCCTTTTTTTTGCAGATGCATGATGGATAAACGCAGGTTCTTTGTGGCAGTAAAAGCCCCTGTATTGTGTGTCTGTCCCTTCAGGCTGTTGGACTGGGTGTTAATTTTGTCAAACTGGGAGGTCTGAGTCGTGGAGAGAGGCTGACTAAATACAACCGTCTGATTTCTATAGAGGAGGAATTGTCCCAGCAGGGAATACTGGGTATGGCTTTTTCTGTGTCTGTCCTTTCAGTTTGCAGAAAAGCGAGTGGACAAAGAGCAGGGTGCAGAGATAGGAATTGGCCAGTTGCTGAGAATGCATCTCTTTTAGTCTATGAAAAGAATTCTGTGTCAGGAATCATAAGGAAAGGATCTGTCTGGATGCGCCTTGGCTCTCTTAATTGGCCACCTAATTACACATAAAAGGGCAAGGACACTGCACAGGCCCTGAAAAGGAAGTTCATCTTTATATAAAATAAAGGATGAACCTCTGCACTACAGCAAAGGCAGAAGCGAGGCCTGTACTGCCCTGGGAGGGAAGCGTTTGCTAATTTGGGGTGTGTTCCACTATGATGGTCACTTGAGAGACTCTCGGCTTTCAAACATTACAGTCATAACACCCAACTGTATGACAGCACTTCACAAGTGTGCCGCTCCTAAGTCTTTTCAATGTAATGTTTTTTTTTTCTTTTTTCTTTTTTTTCCCAACAGGTTCAAGAGAGGTAACTGGTTTTCCCAATTCACTTGGAACATGAGAGCAGGACAATCTACCAAACACTCAAATTTCTCATTGTTCATGTATGGTTAGACAGTTGCCTGATAATTTCAGTAATATGTCACTGTTAAAGTAATTCCAATATTTACACCTAGGGCAATTTTATAAATGCTTCATACAAGTACAAATAAAGTTACTATTAGAAACACAACCTAATACTGTATTTTCAAAAAGTAGAACTTAATAGCAACAATACAACAGAGTTAAAAACCAAATCAATAGTGGTACATTAAAAATGTATACTGTACAAAACAGCACATTCTAAAAACAAAAATGTGTGAATTACACATACTGTCATCATCTGTTTTACGTGGAGTAATAAGAAATTTGTTACATTTCATTATTTTCATCATATTGGCGAATCCAGCGTCTGCGGTGAGACCCGTGAGTAAATGGTATCGCGGCTGCAGCGGGATCTGGCTTATCGTTCTCGGCTTGGCCAGCCATTGTCTTTTTTTCCTTCCGGTACGTCTGTTTACTTGCTGTCCTTTTCCACGTGAACCGCGTGCTGCAGCAGGTGTGAAGTGGTTCTTACTGCTGGAAAAATGTGGTTTCATATGTAAAGGAAGCTTTCCATTTGGTTGTAATTCACAGCATAAACAGAATGATAACTCTTTTACTGGAATAATTATCCAATTAACACAAATATTAGTGAACATTTATGTAAACATTGCATATATTGCCGATGTAGTATTATAATACTTCTATTCGCTGTGAAAGTAAAGTTTACGTTTATGGCACATGTAAATAGATTTTGTCATAATTAATAATTCAATTTTCAGATAATTAATAAATGCTACTATGCAATTACAGTCATGAAAACAGCCATTACAGACCGGGCTAACAGCAGCTTTCTTGACTTTGTAGTAAGGATAATATGAAAACTAGGGAGGATAAATGGTGTTATTTCTCAAAGGATTCTGCGATTTCCAGATGAATCTGTTTGCTCTGTACCCAAGGACGACAACTTTCTGCACTTTTAAACAACATGGTAAAAATAACATTTAGGTGTCCTTGGCTTCAGTTTGCTAACTTAACAACTAAATTACAGAAAAGACAAAACAGCTTTGAAAAATGAAGCAAAACAACTCTTTATACATATAAACATCGATGTGTACAAGTAATATATTTAAATATTAATGATTACTTCAAAAATAACTTATGAAGCATGTGATAATCCTAGTGATTTTAAATAAAATCCGTTGTTACCTTCAGGTTAATCTGATTTTTTGTATAATATATTTTATTATATTGGTCACATAAGTGTCACATAGCAGTTAAACAAGTATGTACATTCACCAAATAAATAGAGGTGTACTGCATCTGGTGTGGTAAGATGGTGAACCCTGCATGTGGATTAATCTATTCATCACAACAAGTCAACATTTAAAATAAAGCAAAAAGTTGCAATTCTGTCACAGCTTATCAGCTACATAAATCTAAATTAACACTGAAAAAAAATTCACTTCTCAGTTATACTGGTTACTACAATGTTTAATTTGTATTGTGATGCTTCACAGTGTGAGAGGCTGGGGAAGGAAAAAATAGGCCTCGATAAATAGACTACAGGAAATAAAAGCTGTTTTTTTGTAGTTCTGTGAGTGTGGAGGACACAGCACTAGCGGTCTGCACACCGTGCACTTTCTGCAGTGCTGTGGCTGCGGGGACATGTCACCTTTTCACTGACCCAGCATTCTGTCTCTCACCGAAACAAGATTCCCACAAGTAATGGAAAAGGTCACTCGTGGCATTGCGTGTTACCACTGTGACACAAAAGTGTTACGTAAAACTAGAAGATAACATTTATTTGAATTTGATCAAAAAAAACACAGAATTGATGAATGAAAGAGGAAAAACTACTTGGTGTGTCATTATGAGTCATGCTTTTAAAGGGCTTGTGTAAGCTCCCGCACTGGAATTCTGGGGCCATGCATGTGATGCAGGCTGAAAAAAGGAAAGAAAAGAATTTTCACTGGTGTTTTGGTTGACTGTCTTATCTAATATCAATCTAACAGTATCAAAATTACTTTATTTTGTTAAAAAAAAGAAAAAAGAAAAAAGAAACCCCCTCATTTCAAGCGCAGCCAAAGCAGGAAGGCAGGTCACATGTGAAAAAGGGGGAAGAGAGTGGCAGCACGGAAGGCAAATCAGTGGTCTGATTGTGAGAAGCGTTTGGTAGCCCGGCACATTCCTACTGCCCTCTTGCTACTCATGCTGAATAATTTAAAGGAAGCAATTATTTAGCGCCTTTTAAAGTAACAAAACCACAACGGTCCCGAGTTACAGAATTCCAACAGCCAGGCAGCATGTAGGAAAAGCCAGTATGCTGCCATCTGGAGGCACTCACAGGCGGAACTGAAATAGTGAGTGCTACCCCTTAGTTTTCTGCTAGGAAAAGTGTGCCTTATTCGCATTTTAAAGGAAATTCTGAGTGTTTGACAGGCACACTGAGGGGACATTTCATGGATTTAAGCAGTTTAAGGCACAGCACCCTTAGAATTTGCCAGTGGGGGGGTGGGGGGGCTGTGCTGGCTTGAGTTACAGCCAGGGGACACCCAGCATTAAGCATGCTGGATTAAGCAGCCTCCCCAAAGTGTAGCTTTGGCCTTTGGGCCCACCTGACTAAATACCATATAAACAAACAGTTTACCTAAGCAAATCTGGTCATATGTATCACATTATATCTTTAACATGAAGCTTTTGTGTTATTGTGATGCTACAATTGCAACACTGAGGATTTAACTAGTCAAAGTACCACCTGATGGTTTAACATAAAAGGCTGACAGAATATGCTAAATTCTCCAAAACATATATCAACAAAAGCTATTAATAATAGTTACTAAATGCTTTTTGAAATAAAGCAGTGAGAGCCAGTGCGAAACAGGACGGACCCATGCGCTGTGGTCACCCACGCGTGTTCCCCGCTTGTCCGTGAATCCTGGCTGAGGTAATGGCCCAGTCCGCGCTGAAAGCTCCAGGCTAACGCTCGTCAGCACCATTGCGGGACATCAGGTGGTCTGCCTGTGGGGATTTACTGATTGGGCCTGCTGCCTGTCCCATGATTGCATTACATACTGAGTGGCTCAGCAGGAGCCGCTCCAGTCTTATTGATTACAATAATTATTATTTCACAGTTGTGGCAACATAATTATGTCAGAATAAAGACGTGTTTGTGTATAAAACACAGGCACATTTGGGGGTGGACAAAATAATGGAAACACCTAACAGTATATTAATGTCAAGGCAGTAATAAGGAGCAGGGTCATCGTTCAGCTTCAGAACAGCTTCAGTCCTACTTGGAGTGCTTTCAAATGCTCCTGACCTGCCTATGGTAGCGTACCAGACCATTCATTATAAAGAACTGTCTCCAGTTCCCTGAGGGATGAAGGAGGTGCAGATCTGCATCTCACTTCAATGATGCTTAGATGTGCTGATTGAGGAGGCTGTCTGTCATGAAACTACTCCCGAATTTGTTTGGCAGTCTGCCAGGGAGCATTATGTGAATATGGAGCCACCACGAGGGGACAGGGTTTAAGCCACTGGGTGCAACTGGTGGCGTAAAATGGCCTCATATTCTGTTGCTATTATATGACCATGAGGTGCAATCATCAGACCTGTTGACTCCCATGAGATGGTTGGACGGATTGATGAAGGCATTTTTTACTTTCTACAAACTTGAAACCCTTCTGGATTTAGGAAACAAGGTGAAAGATGACTCTTACCACTATTCAGGAGTCCAGATCATGTGTGAGTGCACTGGTCTTGAGTAGAGATCATTTATTTCTGAATAGCAGACCTGCCACAAATCCCAGTTTTGTGAAGATCAGGATGTACAATCTTTGTTGAAACTACGGTACGCAGCTGTCCTCACAGTTCTGTGATCATTTTTGATGCTGTCATGGTCTTTGAGACTTGAAAGTCCTTTTTCTTGTGCTGTTTCATTATTTTCTCTGCCCCATGTACATAAAATAATTTTAGTAGCCCCAAATATCACAACAAAAACAGAGATAGCACAACAGAAAAACCATGCACAAAGATGTATGTGATGACAGTGACAAATCTAAATAAAATGAATCTTAACACAATTAACAATGACCCTACAGTATAAGAGGGTGTCATGGACAGTAAAGGCACTCACTGGTTTAATCTGGTTTAAGCTGACTGCCACACACCAGCAAAGAGACGTTGTAGAAGTGTTGTCCAGAGCTAATGCTGTTTAGCGCGTTTAGCTTTCTAGCCGCCACAGGGAACCGTCAATTGCGTTTCAGATGCACCGTTTGAGGGGAGGATAAGTTTGGAATGCTGAAACCCCCAATCAGCGGGCTGGGGACCCTCCACAGGCAACATGTCCTCATCCCACTTCATTCCCGCGTCTGACAGAAACGACTCCCTGCTAGGTAATTACTCTGTTCGGAAAATAAACGAAATTACCCACAAAAAACCACTAAATTAAGTGTTTCTGCGTAATAAAAATGTTTCCTAATTGCCGATCTTCATACATGGCTCTGCTAATGGTAATGGTGCTGCTCTTAAGAACAGGGGCGCTGGACAGAGCATGTGGCAAAAAGGGCAAGAAAGATTGGTGCAGAGGAAGGGTGGCTGAGAGCCCATCGCCCTCGCCTGGACCAGCAGAATTACAACAGTGGGTTGGTCAGCAGCCCCGCAGCCCCAGATGCGAGGACAGAGGAAAGGATGTTCAGTGTCACTAGGGGTGTTAAAATATGCACAGAAAGCACTTTGCTGGGCTCATAAATAACAAAATGTTTTTTCCATATGAAATGGTTGTTTAAATTTCCAACATGTGAAGTTAGCACTGTGTCTGAAAAATATCCTCACAAAAACAATAAACATTTTAAATAGTGTTAAGGTTAAGTCTGGAGGAAAATTTAGGCTTGATCTAATAGATGCGAGATGTTATTTTAATTGTTACTAACCAGAGATCAAACTCAGCAAATCCAAATCTCAACTTTCAGGTGCCACCCGTCATTATTAATAATGCAAAGTCATGCTCTATAAATTTGCAGGCTGGAAGTAGATCGCATTATCAACGCCTTCTCTGACAGAAGGTCCACCTGGAGGTCAGAGAGATGTGAGGTGCAGCTGCCCTCTGCTCATTTCTCCAGGACTGACCTGTAAATTCTGAACAAATCTCATATATCCTCACAGTGGAGGGATATAAGACAGGGAAGTCACAGGGTTTGTTCTGGGTCTGACATCCATGCAAATCCCTCTCCTCTTTTACCATCCCTCATCTCCAAGACCATTGTTCAGGTCAAATTGGTTGTGAAATAAATCTATTTAGGGACAAAAGTCTGAACTTTTGCTATTCAGCTATTCAGAAACTACTTTGGCAAACACCGACAATGTTCCAAAAGTGCTCTGTTGCCACCCCAAAACGTCCCCTTTAATCAGCACATCTGATTTCCAGCAGATGTCCACTCCGGAGCACCACTTACAAAACACCTCCACACGGCCGGTCAGGTGGGACGTGGCAAGAATTGAATTTCCTCTGCAATTTTCAGGGATTTAACCCCTTTGCCCTTAATGGTGCTAAGAGTGGAAATTGTGCCTTAACAACAAACTAAACTCAAAGCTTCAATTAGTGCCCGTCACAATGCCATCCTGAGCCCGGTCCCCATCCAGCCTTTCTGCTCACCCTCACCTGAAAACAATGAAGTTACCCTCCAATTTACAGGGCGGAAATTCTAAACCGAACAGCCAGCTCCCCAAGAGAGACACTGTGGCATTGTGTGGATGCAGACTGATCCTGAATCCAGTTCCTGTGTAAGCTACTCCTGGATGGAGGGCTTAACCCCTGGGCTGGTAAGACAAGCATTTAAAACCCAGTCATAAATCAGCACCACACCCAGCACTCATAGCAGCTCCCTAGCTCCATAGCAAGCCACCAGATCCCATAACATGGCTGTTTTTTTTGAGATGACTAAAGTGTTTCGTCGTAGCCCTGAAAGACACATGGCTATCTGAAGGTCCAGTATACAAGCTGCCTCGGCCCCTTCACCTGGCACTCCCCCCATTCCAAACCAATCTACATATCCAAGCGTGTACAAAAACTAAGTTGGAAGCGCAAACAACAACAACAACAACAAAAGAAATGTGCAGCAGCTAAAGGGCAGAAGAGCCGTGTTTTAGCTGGCATAGCCTGCTGCCACTTCAGCTGGTGCTCCTGTTGACCTGCCACTGGATGGTGGAGCGGGATGAGAGTACATCTCCACTGTACTAAAAGCCTTTTAACATTCTTAAGAAAAGGCAGCAGGCAGTGCTTAGGGGTGTCACGTCACATCACGCCACCTCCATACATCTCTGGTAGCAGGCTGGTGGCTTTTGAAAAGCCTGCAGCGTTTAGTGGCTGGTGTACGTAACACCTAGGGGGGGTTTCCGTAAGAAGGCATGTAAACATATAAACAACCAGCTATAGGGAGGGGAAAGCCCCACCAAATGGCACAGCTCAGAGGGACGGATGGGATCTACCGTTGGTCCACGAATCAGGGTACCAAGGCGGGTGCACAAGGAGGGTGAGTAGTGACTCCAAAGTAACTCAGTGCCGTAGGAGGTGGTACCTGCTTTAGCAGCTGGTAGAGGTCAAACACACACCAGCAGTCCTGCATGATCTACATTCATTACAAGCAGCAGAACAGTCACACACAAGCATGCTTTGGTCTCCCAAGGAGAAAAAGGGAACTATTTATTCTGTTGGGCAAAACCCACCAAAGCTGTCAGCTAAATGTTCTAAGACTGGCTTTGAAAAATTACCCCTCAACAAAAACATTATCAACCATTCAAACATTCCATGTCAATACGGATAAGACCCTAGCTCACACAGGCTACTACTCCATCCATTGCAACTAGCCCCACAGTACTGGCGATGCTGAGGTCCCGGGTTCGATCCCTCAAGTCGCTATGTGTTGATTATATACATTCACAGAGTTTTTAATCAGACCCATCTAACACAAAACTTCCCAGAATCCCCTTGCAGGGGGCTGTGGTAACCAGTAGAGGAAGAAACCGTTAAAAACAGCACGATTAGTGAAGTGAACCAGAACGAAGTACAGCTTGTACAATCCAGTTCTAACTCAGAAAGTGTCATAAGTATAAATGAAAATAGTTTGCATGTTTATATATAGTCTGCATGGTGCAATGGCCACACACACCCACACAAACATTTTTTTACTGGAGCAGCTTCCTGATGAGAAGGTGAGGAAAAATGACCTTCTACACCCAGTCAAACCCTATCTTTGTGTTAGACCAACAAGCCAACAGAGGCAGCAAGACCTCAGATCACAGACAGACACATGATGTTAATTTGAAATGGTATGTTACTGCAAGGTTACATCATACATCTGATGCACAGCTTTTCACTTCCGCCAATGAGATTGTACCACTACCAACCACATGCAGCCAATCACAAAGCTGCTCTGCTGGCAAAACTGCTGATGTTTAGCTATTAGTACTTGTTTTGTAATAAATATAATTTTCATGTTTTATTTTAGGGTTTAATACACAACAATTTACAGTACTGCATCTTAGTGAGGCTGGTCCTCCATGTGAAGCTGCATTGCATGCAATCATCGCAAAACGTAGAAAGCCCCAGCATTTCCACAATTGATCAGTGTATATTAAACTGTATGAGAAACGGACGTCACCGATGAATGCCATTCCTTTGCTATTAGCAATTAAACTGTGTAATATCATCAACTGTTCCACCATCAGCAGTAACCCTTGGAGTTGTCTGGGCACTCTACACTCTCCTGCTCAGAGTACAGTCACAAACTCACATCACTGGCCTTTTCACTACGTCAGTTAAAGCAGCAGGAAGAGAAGGAATCTGAGGGAGGGCTGGAGTAAAGCAGGAGATACAGCACTGTTACAGTCTGGGTGACATGACTCACTGTCCAAACAGCCTCTGAAAGTCACTCTGAGCTTATAAGAAGCATTTGATGAGTACTGAAGCTGACTGCTGGTCTGATGCCTTTAAAAATACAGTTGAGGACAAAATTATTAGCCCCCTATGAAATTTGAATTTTCAACATAGCATTTCTGAACGTATTAGTTTTCTGTAGAAGGAATACATTATTTATATTTGCACACAATAGCAGAATTATTTCAGAAGAAACAAAAATGACCAGGGACAATATTATTTTAAGAAATGACAATTTATTGAGCCATTGTACAAGCCACTTATGTATAACGATGTGCTTTAACTTCACAGGTGATTTAACTTAACCATTAAGTTAAAACTGAAGGTATGAAACTGAGTGTAAAATCCTCAGTAAGGGTCATTCAGCTGTCATTTGAGAAAGCACCATGCCAAAAACAAAAGACAGC
>JAODLD010000069.1:18432992-18445597 GCA_026781065.1 Mormyrops boulengeri
TTGACCATGGTAGTTTTTGGTTTCTGTGGAATATTTTCATTTCTGTGTGAAAAGTAAAATAATGTAAGCATCCAAAAAAAACTGAGATGTCTAAAAAAAAAAGCCATGTTAAATATTATTTGCTCTATTTAACAGCACTTGGGAAATACTTTTAAAAGAATTAGATTTTCATAGGGGGGCTAATAATTTTGTCCTCAACTGTATAACTGTGACTTTTACTGCACAGTAAAAACTGCTTCCTTCTAGGACCCCGGACAGGGCACTCACTGGGGCTCCGAGCCTCTGCCTCTGCAGGAGGCTAGAGGTGCTCCATGGCTTTATGAAGAAGTGGGGGAGACTCACGGTTTTCCTGGGTGGAATCGACTGCCCTCCGGCGTCTCTGCAGCGCCGTCTCCAGTTCTGACTGTGTGGCCCCCACACGAACTCCAGCTGCACACGGGACCAGGGATGCTTGCCGAAATGAGTCCTGCATGCACACCACAAGTTTTTATGTCTGTCCCCATGTGGGTGACTGGTGTTTGAAACTCCCCCCTTAAACACATGCAGGATTTACCAGGATTCCTTTGAGTTCCTGAACTGCAGAGGGTGATGGCATATTATGTTCCTGAAAAAACAAATAACATAAAATATACAGAACCCAGCTGCACTGTGATATATGTGGCAGAATGAATAGCATCACACACACACTTTAAGGAGATTGCAATACGTGCTGTAATACTGTAATCCTGCCCAGTGTTGTGTGATATCTGGGTTCTTCTGAATGTGAGTCGTTACACACTTTCATACTTAATCTGTGAGCAGGACCTAAACCCTCAGAAACGCCACACGCTCTGCACCCCTGTGGCCTGTGGTGACCCTCGCAAAAAAGAGGGAATGTTCTCGGTCATTCCGCGGGGACACCGGCCCACGTGCCCAGCATGGCCAGGTTGGGGGCACCTTAGGCTGCTTGCTGCTCCTGGATCCCTGCTGCACCGGCCGGAGCTGGATCCCCTTCTTGATACGCTGCATCATTTCCTCAACAGCCTGCTGCCGGATGTCTGGCTCCTTCTTCTCTGTTCGTGGATCAGATGCTGTTAGTGTCGAAACGCGTGGAACCCAACCACCAGGACACACATCCTCAGCATGGTGCTTTGAAAACACATTTTCCCTCCATTGTGCTGGACTGAGCATTTCCCGAAGAATATAGGGCTAAACATGGTGCTGCAGAGAGGAAAATGCTATTTAAGCACAGTGTCAATATCCAGTCAAGGACGCCGAGTTTTGGTATAACAAGCATTTACCCGCCATCGCCTCATAGAAATTAACTAATTGGGTCTCAGTTCCGAGTTAACTGCTCTGGCTCTGGTGCGAAGGGCCAGTTTTTCCTTTGAAATAAGTCATAAAAAGCATACTTCATACTTCAAGTTACGTTTGCATCTCATCACTTGGCTTTCTTGCCTTCTTTTGTCCAGTAGCTGTATTTTGTAATTTATGTGGCCAAAATAAAAAAAATTATAGCAAATTAAAAAGGCTCCTAGCTATTTATATAAAGAAGTACCAGCAACAGGTCTGTTCAAGGTCTGCCTTTTGTAATGTTGACAGGAAGAAGCCAGCCTGAGTTTAGCAGTGCGCAGAAAGGCACCCCATCTATAGGTTTGCTCCGTGACTCGACCCACCTCTCTGAGGCGCGCTGCCTCATGTGGCCTGTGCATTGTATGCTTTAAGAAGACTTGGACATAGTAACAGTGAGTTGCTTTTTGCCACTGAATGAATTTAAAATGTCAATTGCTTGTCAATGTCAGCAAATTGCTATGCCTCCTATTAAAGTGACTTCAGATAACAGGGATCACAGCAAATGGTGCATGCACTATATTCACATCAGTAGTTTAATGATGTTGACAATTTAAAAAGAAACAAAACATTATGGGGAATTGTTAATATAGATTGATTATTTTTAACCAGAAGATGGATGGATGGATGGATGGTTTGGTAGTTTCAGGTTGCGTTATTACCTGTCTCCATCTTTGCAGAGTCCTGGACAACAAGAGGAAATTCATCGCTTGTCTGTTTCTTTTTACGCAGAAGAGATAGCAAGGAGCTTAAAAAAAAACAAGATTGTTACCTATAGGAAAGTGGCAAGCTGCAGAACTAACTGGCAAACAGCGACCCCAAAAGGAAGTAACGCAGATAACTGTATAGGATGGGGAAGGCGTACCTGAGGGGGTTGGATGGGGCTGTATCTGGTGGAGGGGGGGGTGGCGGTGGCGGAGGGGGTGGGGGTGGGGCCGCAGTGGGAATAGGGTTAATTGCTGCCTGCAGCTTCTTTTGAAGCTCCTCCACTGCAAATTCAGCAAAATGAAGGTTAACTCTGAATGTCTACATCCTACACATTATGGGCGGAACTGCAGCACTTGGCTGTCAAGCGGCTGATCTGCGTGTCACCTCGAAAGCGGAGGTCCTTGGCCTGCTCTTCCGCCTGCCGGCTCCGCTGCTCCCACTCCGCCTTCTCCTCCTCTACCAGCTGAAGTTGACGGCAAAGCGCTGAAGCCTCCTTCTGCTCCACAATGGGAGGCGCGTTCTGGACAGCCTTCATCTGACACACACAGCCAATGAGCTCATACATTTATCTTCATAAATGTTCAGTGATCGATAATTAGCTGGGTAGGTAGTATGATGGCTCTCTTTCTCCACACCTCCAGGGTTGTGGCTTGGAATCCCACATCCTCTGTGTGCGTGTAGAGTTTGTGCATTTGGGTAAGTGGCTTTTCTAAATTGCCTGTAGCGTGTGATGTAGCGTGTCCTCAGTGAAACAATGCCATTGCAGGCAAGTGTGTCCCCTGGTTTGTACCCTCTGTTGCCTGAGATGGGGTCCAGGCCCCTCAGCCATAACGCTGCATTGGATAAGGGGATGGAAGTCGGATGGATGGTTGGATGGAATATAACTAATTGTACTTTACCTTCATTCAAGTAGCACAATATAATAGGGTATGAGTTTGGTTAAAAAGAATCCTGTATACTTACATTAAAAAAAAACAAGAAAAAAAACAAGCTATGTTAATGAGTTAGCGTGCTCACTGAAGGGCCATGCGGGAGGAACACAAAGAGCCCACATGGTGATGATTGCCATGAAGTGGCTCTGGCTCGGTGCCAGGCTTTATCTTCTCAAATAATGTGTTAATTGTTCTTTAAACAGAAGCCAGGCCTCACCTCCTTCCCCATGCAGCAAAGATCAGTGATCCTACTTTCTTGCAATCATTAAAATCGACATGTAAAACAAATCCAAAGCATGTGAAACTCACCGCGACGACATAGTGGTCATTAGGCTTATTAACATCACACAGGGCCATCCAAAACATCACTGGCACGATTAGCATGAAGAGCACTCCGTGAAATGTAACATAAATGAGCGACCAGTGGACTCCCATGGTTTTTGAGTTATTTATGCCACATCATAACGCCGCAAGGATCACATGACTATGTTGAAGGCAATAATCTAGTGGTGTATTTACAGATCATAAAAATCTAAGTACAGTTTAAGACCAAAACCAAACAGTAACAGAACCAAAAGCCAGTTGAAAATGAAGGAAGATACCATAATTTTCCTTTGACCTTGGTCCATACTTGACCTAGTCCGGCCAGTGTCTTCCAATATGAGCATACCAGGCAGGCCGCATTACCTGCTGTTGGTGCTCCATCCTCTCCTGCTCCAGGGCCTGAGTCAGCCTGGCTACCTCCAGCAGGGCTTCCTGCAGGGCCTCGCTGGGAGTGGCACTCTTCAGCAGGATCTGACTTTGTCTGTTCAGCTTCTTCTGCTCCACCAGCATCTGCGGCACACAATGATGAGGGGGACACCTTGATGGGGGTGTCTGCTACCAACAGCGCAGTCACCATGCCTTTTAATAAAGCCGGCGTCGCTTCAATGGTGGCTATTAAAGGACAGAAGAAATTAACGACCATTGGAACGAGGCCGGGGCAGATACGTGATCAAAGAGCTGGTCGGACACCACACACCTCCCGTGCAAAGCTCTCAGCCTCCTCCCTGAGGTCCTTCTCCAGCAGCAGGCTTCCCTGAAGAGCCTCGTACTCCTCTACTGCCAGCATGGACACTGTGGAGCACAAGGTGAGTTGCACCACATTCAGTAAATATTGACCAGGCGGGGAGGGCAAGTATGCACAGGGAGGCCTCCTCTTAATGGTGAGGACAGAGGGCACCACCCGCACCGGTGAAGGTGATGCTATGTAGGGTAACAGGGTAGGTACACATGGGGTAAGACACAGCGGGATCCCCCCCCCATCAGGACCCCCTACACCTGCTCAGATTTAATACCTCCTCGCTGTCCACCAGCAGCCAATACATCAGATACTCAGACCAGAGCGCAGATCCTCAGCATAGGACTGTTCGTTCAGCACTCCGTCACTGCCACTGCAGTGTCCCTTCACATGCTCAGTTTTCTTTTTAATTCCACCACCTAGCTTCCCTAAGAAGTTTAGTAAAGCATCTGCATCAACAAGCACGGAGGGGGCGCTGAAGATGAGGCACAGCAAAGCTAAGCTGCTTCCCTTCTCTGAAAAGGCATCCTCCAGAACACAATGGGGACGTGTCCAGTTCCGTCCCGGTCCATACCCCTCATGACTCATGCCATCGGAAACATTCAAGCCGGTGAGGCAGAGAAGGCTTCTGCAAGCCGTGCCAGTGAGCTGTGGTATGGCGTCCGTCCCTGGGATGGTGTTGATGGCACATTGGTTTTACCTCTGTTGTACTTGTTCAAGAGCTCCTTTTGTTGAAGTGTTTTGCCAATCAAAATGGCATTATGGCGTTTCTCCTTCAGCAGCTGAGGGGAGAGTGGAGGGTTTATTTTGTTTTTAAGCGCTTCATTACAAGGTGTCCGATGAGCCCCTTGTGCCCTTGACATATAGATAATGCCTACTTCATTCTGCCCTATTAGCAGACCAATGAAGCATCTGGACAGATGCTCTAAGAGCAAGAGCGGCCACAATCTCACAGTCATGGTACAATCCTCGCGGTGTTGGACAATGACACGTGTAACATGGCCAGAAGGTGAACACACAAATGAAGAAAAAAAAAATGGGACAGGGCTGAAGCTGTATTCAAATCCCAGTAGGCACACGACTGTTGGACCATTACAAACAGCACCCAGTCTGAAATGCTTCTATAAAATATGTAATGAAAGAAAATAAAAATCACAGATATTAGAATGGGGTAAATCTGAGTGGTTCTCAAAAAGGCAGCACTCTGTTTATGTAAAGGCTACCCTCTGGACTTGTGGGTCACGCACCTCCTCCCTGGCCTCCTGTAGCGCCTCCCGCATCACCTCCAGTTGCGCAGCAGTTTGTGTCTTCACTTCCAGGATACTCTGCAGTCTGTCCTGCAGCTCTGTGGACAGAGCAGGGGACGTGAACATAAGAACCAGGGACGTAAACACTAGAGCAAGGTTGATAACGGGGGACGTGATCATGAAAGCAGGGGATATTAACACAAGAACAACAAAGTCAGCCAATAATGGATTCTGATTTTAAGAAGATGGCCAGCTTGCATAAAAATGTTCAAATGAATACCTGAAGTGCTGCATAGGTCCTACTGGCCTGCAGTGTGGTGCGTTTTGGGTAAAGGCCACAGTCACCTGTGATGATCTTCTTGCAGTGGCCAGAGGAGCATGGCGTACCATCCTGCCCTTCATCCACCTCCTTGTCATCATCCTCCTCGTCCTCCAGGCTGATCTCGGTGATGACCTCTGGCCCAAGGTGGGCCAGGAGCTGCATGCTCTTCCTCTTTAAGGAACGGTTCTGCCGATGCAGCTGAAGGACAGAGCAAGAACAGCAGGATTTGCTGTGTGACTGGAGCCTTCATCTGCTTACAGTAGGCCTTCGTGACGGGCTAGGGCTGAAATGCAGGCGGGGGCAGTCGAATATGGACATATTGATCAGGAGTCTCAGTGGCATTTCTGACTTTGCGCACAACCATGACCGCAGCACACTAAAGGAGACAGATTAGCATGCGACATCCTGCGACAGAATGTAACCCAATCAGTCTGGGAGCGCTGATGAAACCACATCAGACATATTTGAAAGCAAAAACCTCCATTGAAGCCACAAAGCGTCCTCGAATCTTCCCATTAATCGAAACCTAATCGAAAATCCAGGGGTGTACACTACATTTGGCCAAGGCTGTGTGTGCAGAGGGGGCCGCGTGTAAAATCAGGTTGGTGGGGGGGGATTGGGGTGTCTGGAGTAAGAGAAAGACAGAGAAAGGAAAAGTGATGAATTTCCCAGCACTGAAAAAATGCAGGACAGTGCCGCATGATGGGAGCCTGACTCACCTTGAGCGTCGGTCACACAACAAGGCAATCACAACAAGCTCGCCAGCGGCCGCCAAATTAAACTGCACCTTAATCCAATGTGCTCCAATCATGGTGGCGCACTGCACCGGGGCCACTTCCTCAAAGAGGTGGCAGTGGCAGCCGTAATTAGGCGTGGAAAAAAATTAAGTCTTCTTCTGGGGTACAAGGGAGAGAAATGTCTGTGCAAATGTGCCTTTTCCCATAATTACAGTACTTTAAGGAAACCTGGCTATTTTTAATACCATTTACAAAAGGCAATTTACATGTGTATATACCTGTATATTTCCCTCTTTTTTTTTTTTTAAATGCAAGATATGCAATTTGATCTGTTTGAAAGGCACAGTAGACTGCATCAAATCAATGAAATATGGCTTTCTTATTACCAATTTAAGATGGCCGTATATATTAATTAAGGACACCATTAAGTAGAGTCTAAGACAGGGTGTGAATTAAGCATATTCTCTGATGTCACTTTGGCCATATAGGAATAAAATGTGTCTGGGGGGGAAAAGCTTATAAAAGGAGCATTTATTAATGAAATCCAGGCTGATAAATTGCAGCTGCCCATTTTCTGATGAGACCTTCCAGAATGCATTTCATACGCAATCAACAATAAATAATACAAAGATAAAAACACTCTTTGATAATAATCTACTATTGATGAGACAAAATATACAAAATTACACACTCAGAAAAATCAGCAGCGAGCAGAACACCAACTCTGCGAAGCAGAGGTCATTATGTCAAGGCCTTCATACTCTTTTATCAAACATCAACACAAAATGTCATGTTTTGGATTGCACTTTGATTTGACTTGTGCCAGCGAGTCCCCCTATTACCACTTTTTAATTCAAACGCAGCAGAGTTTAAAAAATTGATTACGATTTTCACTGGCCTTGGTGCCAGCAGGGAAATTACCACCACTGAATTGGCAGTACTAAATTAATAAGAGCTGAAGGTCATCTGTCCATCCTCCATCTGCTGCTGCGGCGCTTCGGGCTGATTTACATGTAAATGACTCATAACCCTATACTATAATTTAGAAAACACTCCCTCTTAAGATGTGACAGAAGATGTTTGCTGAGATGTACATTTCCATGTGTACCACCTGTTCCTCCACCAAACTGGGTTTTAATTTTAAAAGTAAACAGGCCGGCTCAGACACCCGAAATTTGGCAGCCTAGGGGAGACGCCTCCTGGTGTGCCAAGGTAACATCAGATCACCACTAGTCATAAACGAAACACCAACGCTATTCACATTTATTCAGCAGGCACTTTTAGCCAAAGTGACACACGAGCAAGTAACAGCATCACACTGTATGACGCACCATGTTTGGAAAGAACACAGGCTAATATTTAGCTGCAAACATAATCATAATGAGTTTTTCACAAAACGATTCTGCCTATCGTTAGGTGGGGCTTTAACACACACTTCATATATATATATATAATTATAGCGATTATACTTTTATTAGCCATTTGCACAAGCATGAGGGTCTCACATTTCTTACCATAGGGTCTCACATTTTTCCAGCACCCCTGGTGCAGTGTTTGAGGAATAAGAACTTTGCTCAAGGGCCCACCAGTGATATGATTACTGTGACAGTCATGGGTTCAAACCAGTCATGTTCTAGTTGCCAACGCTGCCACACTGTGCCTATTTGTCATTTCAATAGCAAGCAAACAATATGGCTGCCACTGGAAACAGACAGGATATGCTGCCAAGCGCCATGGCGACGGAGTTCACTGTCAGTGACATGCATCGAGCAAACACAGGCTGCTCCTTCCTGCTACTGTGCATCAAGCATGTGAGAAATGGCATGGGAACAACAGAGCCAGTCGGGGCACTCAGAAAAGTATTACCTCACCTGGTGTGTGTGTTTATGTTTATCTGTGTCAATCTGAGGGAAGGTTACAAGTAGAGGCATCTTAAAGCAACACACAGTACGGATAATTGTAAACAATTCATATTTATCTCTTTCTTCCCCAAATATTCTTTTGATTATTAATTCATAGGCACATAGCTGAACTGGGCATTTCCCACTTGACACTGGGGCGTCAGCTGACCTTCAGGCTTTACCCACTTCAAATTAATCTCACATAGTGGTACGGCTGAAAGGGGCACTGGGTCAAATGGCACATACACTGTGTAACATACGGCTGATGTATTTGTGCTTGCCCAGGTTCAATGGCAGTCAGGAAAATGGGCCTGGCTTGCCTTTTTGACCTTGGTGTTCACATGTGTCTGATGTATAATTTACAAGCACAGCTTCTGAATACCTATGCCTTATTTAGAATTAAATGCTCCCTCTAAACCATTAAAATGAACTAGCGACACACAAAGACAACTTTTCACAGGGACAGATCCTTAATTCCTTCCTCCAACCGCTGATCTTCCCAGAGTGGAGCTTACCTTGGAGGCCAGCACTTCGGCATTCTGCCGGCAGGACTTCTCAATCTCCAGGTTCTCCTGGATGGCGCTGACCTCCTCAATCACCATGTGGGACACTGGAGGACGAGAAGCGGCATGAGGGTACCAGCACCCCACAGCCCACCCCGAACTATAAGGGTTAGGGCAGTTAAGAAGTGTAGTTACAGTACATAGGTAGCCTTTAGGAGAATGATAGCCAAAATGGTGGGGGTCTATGAATGCCAGTTCAAGATTAGCGTAAGGGAGATGCTGTGAAGCAGGTGTAAAGGGACTAGTCCCTGATTGGGTCAGCTGTGAGACATGGGCAAAAGGGCCAGTTCCTGATTGGGTCCACTGTGAGACGTGTAAAAGGGCCAGTTCCTGATTGGGTCAACTTTTTTCTGAGTGACCCCAAACACCAGGTGAGGGAACTTTGCATTCAAACAAGCAGAATAAAATAAGCAAAACAAGAATGGCCTGTAACTGTAGAGTTTATTGAAAAAAATAATGCAAAACTATGTATTTAATAGTTACAGACATACAGACTTCGGCATAAACCGTAGCCTGGCAGATTTGCCTAGTTGCCACTTAGCTAATTAGCCGCTCGCAGCGGATGTGGGAAAAATAGGAATTAGTGGGGCCTGTCAGAGGCATCCCCTCGGACCCTGTGTAATTAAAAACCGACGAACGGTCAATACTGAAAAGCTCCCTCGTCAGACGTTAAAGAGCACTTAGCTGCTGAAGTCAGCCCTGGCCAGCCCGAGCCGACGCGGCGGTGGCGTGACACGCTAATCACGCTAAACGGCGGGCGCGGTAAACAAACAGGGCCGGCCGTGAATTGTGTGCGGGCACAGGAAATCACGGCCTGCGCATCAGAGCTGGCAGCCTTAATTGTAAGTTTCGGCCTCCCCATATCTCCATCTAGAGATGAGTTTTTTCTGCTTTACTTTATTTATTTTATTTTTTTTCCCCCTCACTGGGAAGACAGTGATTACCCCTGCGCCGTCGTGTCACATAATGCTATCGGCGCCTCCGACAGTGCGATGAATTAAATCGTATCTGCAGCGGCACCGAAGCCTTGATAAGGGGGCCTTTGCCTTTGTGGTGTTATCATTATAACACAATGGTCATGTTGTCATCAACCTTGCCATCGTCAATTGAAAAGACATGATTGTGTGTTGAGGCTTTTTTTCCCTCCCCCCGTCGTTCTCTGTGAATAGAAGCAATTTTCCAAGAGCTATGAAATCACGTAATAGGTCCTAATATGCAGCTGGCTGGCACGGAGCGGCGGCTCGCACTAAAGGAGGGGGGCAGCACAATGCGTGTTTATGGGTGAAGAACAAATGAAAGCTGAGCAAAGGCCAAGTTTATTCAGACACAAATCCTGCGTTCCACTTCATCAAATAATTGCCTTTTTAAAAGTGTATTTTGACTAAATCTGAGCATTGTTGAGCTTCAGAAATCCAGAAGTTTAAATATTCAGACGATAAGATAATGCAAGCCAGCCTGTGGGACAGCGGGTTGGGAGGTAAGCTTTGCAGGACAGCACAGCACAGCCAATTTTCAGGGAGACGTGGGCAGGGTAGGTAAAGAGAGCCACAGAGAGCGGGCACAGTGTGAATGGGCATCTGTGCCCATTGTCAGACCATTTGCAGAGGCAATGAAACAGCTTTGCAGCGTGAGCAGCAGCCTTGGCAGACGGTGTCATCATGGCAACACAATAACAACCGCGACTGCCGCTTTCACTCCTCAGGGGCGTGTACGTATCAGAGGAATTGACATGCGCTCAGGTGCTGTCAGCCAGCCAATCGAAGGCCTCCACTGTGAAACAGAACCACTGAGAGATTGCGTAGCCGACGCTGAAGTGCAGTGACACTAATGCGGAGGGCACCTGGCTGCATGAAGAAGATCAGTTAGCATACAGTCTGATTAGAGGTCTCTGTCGAATCACAAGGATGTAAAATGACTATGGCAGGAATCGACATATGCACCCAGCAGCGGTCGCCTCCATGCAGGTACAAACCAAGCAGCTTACCCACCCCTAAACGGACCAATTAACTGGGCAGAAATGAGTCGGGGAAAACAAAGAGACAAGCGGCCCAACAGGAAGTCACAGCGAACAAAGGCGAATGCGGCAACAAAGCCATTGAGAGGCGAGCGACAGTGAGTTAACGTTTGCAGCTTTTCGACACGCTGTCATTTGGTTTGCATGCCAGCTTCATTTAACACGCCTCGGAGCGCCACTTCCTTTCAGCCCCAGTGCAATCGCACTCAATAGATGTGTGCACATGTTGTGTCAAAACATGGCCTCCAGCCCAGAGAGCGTGACACACAGCCCCCAGGGCACGAGAGCCTTCGACTTGTCATGGCAGCACGCGATGTGGCTTTCTGAAAAGGAAACTTGCCATCTTTACTGTGACAGGGCCAGTAGGTGAGCCCACATGTAGGCTGATCATGTCATTGTTTAAGGACCCTACGTGCGTTATCATTCAAGGAACCAGTGAGTGTTATTTGAGGAAATTGCATGTAGAACGAGCATATTATTGTTTAAGGCTCCTGTGTGCATTATCGTTTGAGGAGCCTGCCTGTCATCGTTTAAGGATCCTGGACATTAGGGTTTTAGGAGTGTCAGTTTCCGGCTTACCAGCAGGGCAGGTTTTGAGCTTTTTGAAGCTAAACATTTAATAACAGATTCAATTATGAGATTTTTAATGCTCATAAATATCACCCCATGGTAAAATAAACAGGCCATAACAGCCAGTCATTAAAAATGTGCTGGTGTGACACTGACAGTGACCCTTGGCTGGACAAGGGAGGGGGGGGCAGAGCAGGCAGACAAGGGATGTGAAACCTGTCTGAAGAGTTCCCAAGCCGTCAGCTTAATTGGTCTGGACTTAATTTGTTTGACATTAAGTGGGGTGGAAATTATCACTTAAAACTCACACACTCACCACTCTGAAATTCTTTTAATTTCCTTATGGCCTCGTCACGCTCTTCCTCCATTCTCTTACACTGAAACATAAAGAAGAAATGATGAAAAAAAATTTTACTTACTTTTTTATTCACGTTTCACACCAGCCTTTACTGGCAAAGACAATATTGATCTCACCTCTGTTGGACTGAACTTGAAAAGCTTAAACAAAGAGGAGAAAGGCGACCTCATTTGAAAGAACCTTTCAAATCCCACCTCTGTCAGGTTCTCTGCCTTCACTCCACCACTTCACCTTACAAATCACACAGAAAAGGCTGTACAATACACACACACACACACACACACACACACACACACACACACACACTCGCTACCAATCACAGTACCCACCATGGCCAATAGGGGGCAGCTTAATGTTAAGTTCCATTTACCTCCGAAGTCGGAACTGGAAATAACGTCACACCCAAGTTACAACAAGTTGGAAGGTGATTTAGCAATACCAGTTCTAGCCAAGTTCTTAAAAATACCAGTTGATAACAATGCATTACTTGATATTTGGTGCCTACAAACACCGCAGCAACATGTCCACAGATAGTGGTTGGACAGTACTGCTTGTACGACTGATTTAATAAGACACAAATAATACATAAGTGGTAATAAACAGTATATTTCACTTCTGTTGATGGCAGGTGCAGCCATCATTAATTCTGAGGTCCAAATCAGAACTTCTACTTCAGGGGGCATTCCAGTTGAAATTTCTGACTAGTTAAAATGAAACACACAGTAAGACCCATCCAGTGGGAAAACATGACATAAATGATACTGACACCAATACATACAATAAACTGGTTAAATTTGCAGACGACACCAAGGTGGGTGGTGTAGCTGATACTGATCTAGCAGCAGAGAGGCTTCAACAGGATCT
>JAODLD010000069.1:18474288-18496591 GCA_026781065.1 Mormyrops boulengeri
CCCCCCCCCCCCCCCCCCCCCCCCCCCCCCCCCCCCCCCCCCCCCCCCCCCCCCCCCCCCCCCCCCCCCCCAGGAGCATGAAACGGTTAACGAACTCCGTAAATGAGAAACTCATCAAACGCTTCCCACTGACATCCATGGGCTGTTTATTGCAGCAGCATCACCAAGATTCATTGTTTCCTCACAAAATGCGTTGCTTTGCTGAATATCCCCCCATCAAGTCCTAACATCTGGCCATGGGTAAAACAATGCAGCGCCATCAAGTGGGTTAATTGTCATTGTTGCATATGACATGAAAGAGACGAGGCTGGGGAGCAGAGCGAAAGGCTTGCATTGTGTTTACACCGCCGCGCTTCACTCGCTCCCCTCGGCCCCCCACCTCACAGAAAACTCTGCGCTGTTACCCAGCGCCTTGGGGGAGCGAGAGCGACACGCTCCTGACGTGGGGCCCAATCATGTTTCCACGGCGGCCAGCTCAGGCCCTCTCCTTCCTCCACAGCGGTAGCTTGGCCCTGCCTTGGGCATTACGGAGGTAACAGCCCAATGCGAGACTGACGTGTATTAAAGGCAGCCCTCTTTGGTCCTGCAAACACCCACCATACTCAGAAACCTAGAAAGAATGCTGTCAGAACAGCAGCAATGTACTCCGGACAGCCCTGTGACCCCCCTTACCACATCTAACCCCTACTCCTCCCACTCCCCCCCAACCTCTACAATTCCTAGAATTACTGGACAGAAACATGAATGCTAATAAATGTGTTTTTACCTGTATGCTCTGAAATAATGCTCTTTCCACACCACTGGTGGTTAACCGATACAAAAATGGTACAGATGGAGGCATGATAAACTAAAAATTGTGCACACAATTTAGTTTAATGTGCCCAAAAATGATTAGATCAAGCACACAAAATCCCTAAAATGTAAGCATTATATATTTTTCAGGCTGTCAATTAGCTATTTTGAGATTTCAAATTAAATTTAATTGAACAACTTCCTTATTTGTGTTCTTGGCCATAGAAAATGTGTTCAGAAAACCAGAAGCTGGAGTGAAATGTGGAAATACAGGTATATGTTTTATAGTAGTAAATTTACTCACTCAAATCTATTTAATGATTTTGCAATGGGACACATGCATCCTGTACTTTTTAAATATAAAAGCAAGAAAATGGTTCAATAAGGGCCAACTGCACAATATACAGGATGGGTGAAAACTAATCATGACATTTCCCAAAAGACTTAATTGCACGGCTGTACAGACATCTCCCTTTTGCACAATAAAAAAATGAACATTCATATTTACATTATATACACAGGATTAGTAAAACAACAGTATTTACAAATCAAACAAATGAACTCATATTTTGAATGGTTAAACATGGTTAATCGCTCTCTAAGTGACATGATCAATTCCCCCAAAACAGATTTCCCCATGATGAATTTTGCTAACCAGCTTCCAGACTGCTACCGATAAATTTTGCCAGATGGGGGGGGCTGATGACAAAAAATATTTAAACTTTATTTTAGAATATTCAGAAATCATCTCACACTCTACAGTTTCAGAATCTATCTGGTGTAGGTTTTCATTTTCTTCCATATAATGTTTTTTGTTTAGCTGTAAGAAGAGCCACAAAGATCAAATACAGTAAATTAGAGCTGCCAGTAATAACTATTTTTCCATTGATTAATCTATCAACTATTTTACTGATTGGCTGATTAATATAAATGATTAATTATCCTCCAGAAAAATCAAATCAAAAGAAGTAAAGTAATTTTATTTTGGCAACAACATACTGAATGTCACAGTAGGGATTTAGATAACGGACACTGGCTATTCGGCACTATACAGACGTTTACTAACACCCACAATTTCACAAGTAGATTATTAGTACACCTAAAATATTAATGAGAGGCATACTGTGATGCCCAAAAGTTAGTAACCTGTATAAATTCAGCGTATCGTTATGTTTATTAAATTCAGTTAGCAGGGCACGACACAAGCTACTGTTTTGGAGTATCAATAAGCAATAAGCATTGAAGTTGTGGTGAAGAGAGAGACAGCTCATCAGATCTTAAAAAGAGGAGATGTTATGGATAAACAAGGTAAAAAGATGTTGGTGGTATTTTTTTTACAGTTTAAAGTCCAACCTATTTTTAGTTTCCATTTTCATTTCAGTGAGTTTACGGTAATAACACTGATCCCAACAAGCCTAACGCACGCAAACACACAGACACTGACACCGTCAATCAATGCACAATATGCCCAGATTCTAAACAAGAGGTGCTTTCACACCGCAGGATTTTTTTTCAGGGATCAGAACCTTTTTCCAGAACCTGGAACTTTTATCGTGTTCACACTACAGGAACTCAGTCCAATTATACAGTACAAGCCAGAAGTTTGGGCCCAATTCGGCCTAATTTCTTTTGCAGGTCACAACTAAGCATAAATCATCTAAAAAATCTTCAGCCTTTGATGTTACTTTCCATAACCCCAGACTGTTCCTGGTCACTGTTGCTTCCTGTCAATTTTCTAGGTAACCAGTAGGTCACTACATGCTTAGAAACATTTGACCTTCTGGCTTTCTGGCAATGAGAGAAGGGTTCTTTATTCAAAATGCGACCTAGACAGTGTTCTTTGAAGGTCAAACAGAAAGCTTTGTCAAATGGGAGTTTGGCCTACACATAATTTTCTATTTACACCACCAACTTTCTGCCCTTACCCTTGAGTCATAAGGCGCCCCTATGATCAACTACTATTCCTCTACTCTTTTGTTGTTGACCGCTGATCTGTGAAAGTCCATGTTGCCGCCTGCTGGAGGTACCTAATCAACAATCTTGCACATGCGCAGTTAATGTGGACGGATGGGCATCGTTTCCGCTACAGGGCTGTGTCATATCATACCGTCCATGATAATATCAATATAATTTTTTATGTGACGAAAAATTTATGATATAGTGATGTGAGGCAATTACGCATGTTCCTCAGAACAACAAAATCCCAAACATACGACATTTAATTAGTCTGAAAACCCGTGCACATAAGAACCACACATGCACTGGAGTCTGTGCAAAACTCACTTGCGCCCTGGACCCTCTCTACTTGCTAGCCAGAGCACAACATTCACTGGCTTGCATACAGTAATCAAGTAGTCTGCTCACATTCCTCATTTTGGGTCTTTTTAAACATGACAACATATGGAAAACAATTTAAAACTGTGGTAATTCTTTTAAAACAAAACAAAACTTTACTTTCAGCACCCTGCTTTGCCTTGTGGTAACCCATTTGCTTCTGGGTAGCTACCTGAGGCTAATGCAGTGTGCACAGAAAACAAGAACGGAAAAAGAAAGATTTTTTTCTCAATGACAAATACAGACTCATCGAAGCTTATGACAAACCACCAAAATGAGCCACCAAGATGCAGCAGGGAAACTACAATAAGGACTTTGAGACAATGAAACGTTGTGATATTGCGTTGCATAAATAAAATTGAACTGAATATTATGTAGCCTATAGTACTGTACAGCATTATGGCATATTTGAATTATACACAGCGCAGTAATTTAATTTATATAGTACTGTAATCTGAAAAGCGTTTGACACAACTGTACTGTATTTTGAAGTTGTCAATAACAATAAGGAAATAGTGATGCTGTCCGTATCAAGGTCACTACGTAGTCCTATCTGGAAGTTATCCAAACAGGAGGAAAAGAGCAGTATTTTAACCATAAGAAACTTAAATGAGATATTTGAAAAAGAACAATGATCAAAATTAGAGAACACTTGCAGATACCTTCCAATTATTGGCGTTAATCTGGCAGCTGGTGCTAATTTCCTTAATTATCTGACAAACCCTATTTAACCGGTAGCCTAACTTTCCAGTTATCAATGACTTTGCAAGATGTTGAGCAGTTCTAAAGTGACTGAAACCCTCCAGCAGCAGGTTGTCCAGATGAAGGGTCATCCCTTTGGCGTATCAGCCATAGCAAGAGAAGTTGGTCATTTCACAACTGTGATTTCTAGAATATTGCACCTTTACAATGTCACAAACTCATTTAAGTTCCCCAAGAAGGCTGGTCATCCACAAAAGACAAATGTAAGAGAGTACAGGATAACGCAGAGAACATCAATGGGGAATCGTTTCAACACTGAAGATAGAATTGCTTGTCAATTCAGCGCTGAACAGGGTAAGGATCTGTCTCGTCATACAGTGTCTCGACGTTTAAGAGCATTTGGACTGACAGCCTACTCTGCAGTGACCAAACCTCTCATAAGCAGGAAGAATCAGAAGGATAGACTAGCCTTTGCTGAGGAGCATGTTGTGTGGACAGAGGAGAACTGGCCCAGAGTTCACTTTAGTGACAAAAGCAAGTTTAATTTAGTTGGGTCTGACGGGAAACATTGTGTTCGTCCTCAAGCTGGGGAAAGACTGAACCCCAACTGTGTTAAGAAGTCAATGAAAGGTGGAGGAGGAAATGTCATGGTTTGGGGAATGTTTTCTGCAGCAGGAGTTGAGCCTCTTATACAGTATAGCTACATGGCAGAGTGAATGCAAATGTTTATCGGAACCTTCTTCGACAACATGTGGTTCCTTCCCTGCGCTCATCACCCAATCAGCCAGCAATTTTCAAGCAGGACAATGTCCCCTGTCACACAGAAGCATGGGTAAAGCAGTTCCTTGAAACTGAAAACACTGAAATTATGAAATGGTCAGCCCAGAGTTCTGATCTAAACCCAATAGAAAACCTCTGGAAAATTCTTGGCAACAAAGTTATGGCTAAGAAACCCAGTACAGTCACTGAACTGTGGAGGAGACTGCAAGAAAAGGAGACTAAAATCACACCAGAGCTGTTTGAGAGACTAGTGACTGTGGCTGCAGATGTGCTGAAGTCATTCAAACGGCTGTACACTCCCTATTAATTTTTGACTGTTGTAACCTTCAGAAAATTTAGTCGTGATCTTTCTTCATGCTATAGTCATTGCCGTTCTCTAATTTTGATCACTGTGTTTTCTGCAAAATAAAGTTTTTTTTGTTCAGTTTCCTTGGTTATTTTGCATAACACTGTTCTAGTAGCATGGTATAGCCACAAATGGGTTGTTCAAGAAAATTCTAATTGCAACTCGACTGAAACCTCAGAACAGAACAAAACAAAACAGAATTGATAAACCTTGTATGGATCCAGGTGCGTCTCTGATGGGCTGAAACCAAGGCTAACGGACCTACTGGGACGCTGATGCCTATGAATCGCTCTCAACTTGCAATACCTCTCGACCGAGTTTGATGTGCGAAAGCTGTGTTCTTCAGTTCGGTGTAAATTTTTTGTGCTTTACAGTAATCACGGCCCCAATGAAAATTTGCAGTGATATCATTAGTTAGGTAGGTAGATAAGTTTAGATAAGCAATTATTTGGGGGTCTGGAACGAATTAAATTCATTTACATTATTTCTTATGGCGGAATTTGACTTGGAACTTGACCAGCCTTCTGGAAGTAATTAAGTTCATGTTCCAAGATACGACTTTACTATATAAGAAAAAATATTCACATTACAACTGAAGCTTGGAAGAAAATATTATTAATTACATATTAATTACATATTATTAATAGGCTGTTTTATAATTGGGCTGTTGATTTCACACTGTTAACGGTATAGTGCAAATCCATATCATAGAGCACAATCGCACCGGTAACTGTGATACTGGTGTACTGCCCGCCCCTACTCTCTAAACACTCGCGTCTACACAATTTGCTCACTCGCTCATACAACACTGACTTGCTCAACAGGTTGAATTTTGAGTCTTTGGATGAACAGTGGCTGATTTCTCTACTTCTTTGATAGGTCACTTTGAATCCTATGATTGGCTGGTCGCTTTGGAAGAAAATGATCAATAGCCACTGGCCAGAGAGAACAGCCAGTTTCATGCTCTGTCATGATGCCACAGCAAGGACGTCTTACACCGAGTTCTCTCTGAAACATATTTCAGAGATCTCATTTCAATATTGTATGTTTTCAGACTGATATGTCTACCAGCTGGATGGCTAGTTAACTCAAAAGCAGATGCAAGGCAACTTATGTACGTTTTGCGTTTTTATTTTATCTTTATGAGCAGTGAATGTTTACGTTTTGACTGAAGGTTTGTTTGGATTGCTTTTGTTTGTTTACATTTATACTTAAGATTTGAGGTCAGTTTTATTAGGTGACAATTTAGTGCAGGTGCCTGAAGAGTTACAAGGTTAAGTTACTTTAGTTATTGTTATTTTTTAAACTAAAGCGGTAAGCAGTTATGTTATGCTTTTATTTAAGATTTCCAGGGGAAACACTACCTAGGCTACTTTAAACTGAGCAGATGGAATTATTTTTTTTATTTCAATTACATTTAATGAACACTGTTTTGCTTGCATCTCGATTTCTGAATCTCAAAATGTGATTGCTAACAAATATACTTTTGTGTAATATCGCCGGTGCTGGCAGTGAAACTTGCCAGCGCTTATTTGCGGAATATGTTACAGCACTGTGAAACCAAAAGATCAATCAGCCAGCCATATTTAATAATAGAATAAGTCAGTCTTACAACACCGCGACTAATGCATTCCTGAAAAACCTTGCATCCAATAAAATAGCGTACTAAAATACACAAATCCAATAGGAAAAACAGGGTTAGGGGAATGTGACTCCAAAACCTATGCCAAACAAATTAAATCATAATAAATGATACCAGTGGGTAGTAATTATATGCGATTAAAATAAGAAATAATAATAATACATTAATGAATTATACTACCATTCTGATGTTTGGGGTCACTTGGAAATTTCTTTGCTTTTGGAAAACAGCACTTTTTTGTCCATTAAAATAAAACTGGATTGATCAGAAATACTGTGTAGACATTCTTCATGTTGCAAATGACTATCATAGCTGGAAACGGCTGTGGCCCATTATTAGCAACAATTAGTCCTGTGTTCCAGTGGAATGCTGTGCTTGCCGATGCAAGTTCATCATTTTAAAAGGTCAACTGATCATTAGAAAAGCATTTGCAATTATATTAGCACAGATGAAAGTTGTACTGATTAAAAAAAAGCAATAAAACGGGCCTTCTTTGGACTACTTGAATATCTGGAGTATCAGCAATTGTGGGTTGGATTACAAGCTCAAAAAGGTCAGAAAAAAAGAATTTTCTTCTCAAACTCCTCAGTCTATTCTTGTTCTGAGAAATGAAGGCTATTCCATGTGAGAAAATGCCAGGAAACTGAAGATCTCATACAATGCTGTGTACTACTGCCTTCGCAGAGCAGTGCAAACTGGCTCTAACCACAACAGAAAGAGGAGAGCGAGGCCTGGTGCACAACTGAGCGAGAGGGTAAATATATTAGAGTGTGTAGTTTGAGAAACAGACGCCTCATAGGTCTTCAACTGGCAGCTTCATTAAATAGTACCTGCAAAAGACCAACATATGTCAGCAGTGAAGAGGCAACTGTGGGATGCTGGACTTCTAGGCAGAACTGTAAAGATAAAGCCATCTTAGAATGGCTAATAAAAAGAAGAGACTGAGATGGGCAAATGAGCATAGTTAAAGGACAGAGGACGATCGGGGAAAAAAAGTGCTATGGATGGACGAATCTAAGTTTGAGGTGTGCAGCTCACAAAGAAGAAATTTTGTGAGACGCAAATCAAATGAAAAGACGCTAGAGGAATGCTTGATGACATCTGTCAAACGTGGTGCAGGCAATGTGATGGCCTGGGGCTGAATGGCAGTATATATCATAAACATCTCCTATAGGTTTTATAAGTCTCAGATGAATCGCCAAGTAACCGCCTCAACCAAACATGCTGAACTCGCTAACTTGTTGATTGCTGAGAATGAAGGAGAAGTGAAGGCCAAAACAACGCTGCATGAATTATTTGCTGTATTTTCTAACCACACTAGATGATGCTCTTGGTTTACTTTGGGGCATACTTTAAGCCAGTTTTTGGAACGGACAACACCATCTAGTGGGGTCAGAAAATACAGCAAATGGTTCGCGAAATATATGCGGCCAGGCATACACTCAGCAGAAATACAATGAATTACAGTATTTGGAGAGGCACTCAAGGCAACATGACTACAGGTAGTCTACAAAAACCAAATGTAAGTGAATAAAAAACGCTGCTGTGTTATGATGGTTTGTCAAATTTTTTAGATTTTGACCTGTGCAATGCATGGATATACAAAAAGTTTGATTCTTTTAGAATTGAAAACGAGCTCTGCCAATTCACTGAAAAGAACCGGAAATCACTATCATGCTTGGACAGCTGTTTTTGTGTTCAAGTAGTATTTCTCACCAAGACAATACCGTGTTGTGATTCGCATAGAGCTTTTCTGTCTGACTGAAACTCTTTCCAAGAACTATAACTGACAGCATATACAAATAATAATCTTAGTATTTTATACTTTGAAAGAAATTTTATTTCCATAATAAAAAACTTATTAAACTATCAAATTTTGGAGGCCGGTCACATGACCTCATACAAGATGGCCGCTTAGGGGCTTGCTCAGCTCCCAACCATTTTATTTCGCCACATTTAACCTTAAAATTTTTATTACAACAGTTCCAAATATATGATAACCATGTCGAAGCCTCAGCGGGATAAGGATTTTCAGATTTTTTCCATTCTCATACCAACAAGAAAAAAACTGGCTCAAGTTAGCCTCTCGTCAGGAAGACGATGACTGTCACTCTAGGATGGGCGGTGTCGATTCTGTACACAATTTTGGATGGTAATTTTAGATGATCTAGATGGTATCGAAAAATCCCTAGATGATATAAGAACATTGATCTCTTCTATTGAGAGACCTCTTTCTAGCTTACTAAACAAGGTGACAGAAGTAGAGAAATGAATCGGGGGTCGAGGTAAAAAAAAAAATAAATAAAAAAAAATGGGGTTAGCAGAAGTGGAAAATGACGGTTCATTAGCTGATCTACTGAAGATGATACCTTCCTGGCTGAGCCTTCCCCCCCGACTACCCACCATTAGACACTGAACGTCACACAGATCTCTCGCCCCCAAGCCGGCACCTAATGCCCCTCCAAGGTATGTCCTGGTGTGGTTTTTAAAATATCCGCAATGAGAGGCAGTTCTGAAGGCGGTGGCGAACAGGATATTTCTCACAATAGTTCACAACTACCTTTCTTCCCAGACCTCTCTGCTGAGATGCTCCGGAGGAGATGAGAATTTGAGCCCGCCGCCAAAGCCTTTTCCCATCGCAACACGTACAGAGGATTCGTCTACCTGGCCTGACTTCACTGTCTATATGCGGGGAAAATCCAGCTGTTGGACTGTCCTGAGGAAGCGGCTGATTTTTTGGACTCTATTACATGAGTCTCGGGACGTTGGACCTAACCATTACCGGAGAAGATTTATTCTTTGCATTTTGTCTTTGTGGAAGTGGAGGCAGAATAACTTATAGGTAGGCCTGTATCAGTTTTTTTTGTCTTATGACCTCCTCACTCTTCGTTATTCAGGCCTACTAAGTGACTATATTTCTTTTTTATTTTTTTTGTATGGAGGGCCCAGTACTGGTTAATTTTTTCCTCTTTTTTTCCCATTCAGGCCTAAACATTGATCTTTCAGTTCACTCTAGTTATGCTCCTGGTTGGTGTCCATATTACTGTGGTTTTGCCTGTTTACCTATTTTTTTTTTTTTTTTTTTGGGGGGGGACTTATGGCATATACAACAAAACCTGAACCTCTTACCAAATCAGTTCGATGTAACCAGGACATTCATGGCTTTACCCTCACCAATGTCTCTATATGCTGATATTTTATATCTACAATACCCTGAAAACTCTGTGCCTGCTGCTCTGGAGTCTATTAATGCATTCAGCACCCTTTCAGGTTACAAGATTAATTATGACAAATCTCTGGCCCTGCCTCTGAACATCCCACCGGACGTTATAACACAGTTTCCAGTCCATATATCTCATACCGGTTTCAAATACTTGGGTGTTTTTGTTACTCCAGATTTTGATAACTTGTGTCATACCAATTATTCCCGTTTGATTAAGAGACTCACAGAGGACATGAAGAAATGGTCAGCCTTGCCTACTTCTCTTTTTGGCAGAATTAATGTCAAAATTAACATTCTTCCTCGTTTATTTCAGAAGTTGCCCTGTTATCGTGCTCCCTCCTTTTTTAAAACCTTGAACTCTCAAACCTCTCATTACATTCGGAATAAGAAGCCAAGGATTCTGTTCTCACCAGAACGAAGAACTGTGGTGGTGTCTCTTTGCCAAATTTGCAGTTTTATTATTGGTCAGCTCAGATAAAAAAAATGCGATAAGCTGGTTCATAGATTGACAAACTTCTTTATGGCTCGATTTGGACGTGAAGGAGCACCCTATAAGAAACACACTCAAATGCAAGCATTTTCTGACCATTTATTTTTGTGATAGCACTGCAAGCTTTGTACTTGCATTATTAAAACTTAAATCATTTTTATTATGTGCCCACACCCACACTGGCCCGCCATGGATCAGGACCCCCACCCTTGGCCATGTGCAAGGTGGGCCCATCAAGCCTGTAGACCAGGAGGAGTTCAACACATACACACACACACAATTATTCACTTATTAAAAAACTGGTGCACAGTTGTACATTTTGTTTGGTTTTATTGTGATCTTTGATTTTAGTTGTGATTAACATACATTGACACATTTATCATGCTACATTTAACCTAGGCCTGTCACTGACTGTCGGATAAAAGGGGCAAATGGGGTAAACTAATATTTTACTCCATGTGTTTGAGGTTAAACCATTCATTGTCTGTGACACGGACATAAAACGTGTGCCAATTAATAGAAGAGACATGCAGGTGTTTTTTTAACGCGATTGCATAAATGAGCTCCGAGGTACAGACAAAAATGTAAAAAACATTACAACCATCTCCGATCTCCCCTATGTTTAAATCCACCAGATAACACAACATTGATCTTTTTCTCTTTTTTTTTTACTCAACTTAAAATGCGAGTGTCCATAGGTTACAAACCTCCAAATAAAACTGAAGTATAGTACACTTTGCCAAATAATAATAGATGCAGGGAATATTATTAATACCAACATCACATGTTATGCATATACAATTCTTACATCGCTAGTAAGCTAGATTAAGATCAGGCTTTTTCATACCATCACACTGAACGGATATTATAGCACAGGTTGTTAAAGTTTCGCTAACACATTTTTACTCTGTCATAGGAAAAAACGTTAGCTAGCTTTGCAATTTTAATGATTATTCCTTTTCGAGATTATCTGGTATATGTTTAATAATTAGTTTAAAGTTTACCTCTGTTGTTTCACCACATTTTAATGGTGGTTTCCCCATGGTTTACTTTGGCTTTACATGTATTACAAATTGCAAGCTTTCTGTCGTCTTCACCCATAGTAAAGCGTGGCTGCGAGTGTGCATGTGGCTGTGAGGCTATATAACAGTCTCAGATTTCAAGCACTTTCAGATTGTTACACATACAATGTGTCTGAAAAGCTTGAAAAAGATCGGTAAGATAATATTAGATTTACTATGTTCACAAGACCAAGCATCATCTACAACTGTCCAGTCTGGCGAATACAATAAAAACCTCCATAGCACTTTTGACACCGGCATCAGCATAAGATCTATTGGCAAGGTCACTGTCAGTCAAGGAACATCACTGGTCACATGCCAGCTTCTGGTATTCACCCCCCCGCCCAACCCCGTCTCTAACTGGAATACCTGTACAGGCTATGATATATTTTGACTGGATGGAGGGGGAGAGGGAAAAAATTGTCGTTACACATTCTCACAGAGCATCTGCACACTCACTAATCAATCTTTATCAAATGCCTATTAAATGCTCGATCGCAGAGGCGACTCCAGAGCGCTGAGCCCTCTGTCCACTAAATGAACAAAATGGCACAATCACTCATGAGCACATTTAAAAGGGCCTTGAAAGCGGCCCGAGCAGTTACAGGCGTGAACTCACAATACCAGCTGGATCTTCCCTTCCTCCGGAGGATCCAACTCCTCCATTTAGTAATTTTTCCAGGGTGCTGAGAGGCTTTTAGTCTCTACTTTTCCAGCACTTTCAAGAAAAAACACCATCTCTTTTGCACTCCGTTTGAAGCACAGATTAATGAGATGGACAGTAACAGCCATCTACTATAAACTAGGGGGAAAACCAGACATGTCCCTCTTTACAGAATGCCCTCGGGGGTATGGGTACAGATAAGGGATGGGGAAGGGGGGAGAGAGAGAGACCCTAAAACCCAGAAAGCCAGCACCCATGGGGGGAGGGGGGATGGCACCACACTCTGCATCCATGGAAACGACTGATTCCCTGATGCCACTCTGTCACAGACATTCAAGCAGCTGTACCAACAGAAAGAGAGATCTTCTCTGTCAAACCAGTGTTTTGTAAGGGGAGTTAGAAACTGGTGTCAGCATGTCAGACAGCATGTCAGACAGCATGTCAGATGTGTACAGTGGGCCAGGCACCTACTGCTGATCACCCACCAGCTAAAGAAGTAAGTGAAACACCAACTTGCCCAATCAGTAATCCGCAAAGAACCGCCGGAATATTTGAAAAATTAAAAACTATAGAAAGCTCAAACACACACTTAGCTGCTCCCTTTGTTAGCTGCCCTGTTAGACATTTCTGTAAATTATACAGTTACTGTATCACTCAGTATGATATAGTAAATCCTCGTTCCAGTAAATAACGGTAATATCCAATGCATTATGGGAATTTTTGGTGAGAATACCAGAAAAACAGTGGAAGCAACCCGTGGTGAATACACACACGCCAGTAATGGACATATACGTCTGTGAAGATTTTTATTGTTGAGAGGACACCGACTGAACAAGAGACAGACAAACAAAGTAAAAAATACTGAATGTAATCACTGTTGTTAAATCTGTGCACCCAACTTAACAAAATTAGTGACATCTTTAACTTGAAAGCAAACAGAGTTGCCCTTTGTTTTTACAGACAAATTTTATCAGCTGAATTTAAATCAAACTTATTTTGTAAAAAGCAGAGTGTAGTTGACATTAACATAGAGCTGGGCAGTATGACCAAAAATTTATATCACGGTATTTTTCAAAGTTATATTGATTTCACAGTATATGACGGTATTTTTTTTTAAAGTATGACTGGGCGTTTACCACATTTTACAGGATTTTATAGGACACATTTTAGTTTTACTTTTTTGCATCGTTCCCACATTAACTACAGTGTTTCCCCTACCATTATATTAGGGGGGCGCCTCGATGCGTGCGCACACACCAGTGAGCACACTCCCACCAGCGGACAGAGAGTGCGCGTCCGTCTGCCCCCCTCCCCCCAAAGCTGTAAACCTAGGGGAAACACTGAACTATATTATTGTATTATTAGCCATTGCGCCTATCCACTACCTTAATGATAACATACAGCTAACGTGTTTGTTGGGTAACTGCTTATAGATAAACGGGCAATGTTAAGATGTGCGCCGGTCAAGTTAACATTTTTGATAAGTGTTTAATAGTTCAGTGTTGCTGGAACGCGAACTTTACTGACCTCGCAAAATTTCTCATAAAGACTGGGATGTCTGTCTTTAAGATGCTTCACCAGGTTTGACGTGCTACTTGACTTCGTCGCCACAACTTTGTAGCACTGTTTGCATAGAGGGTTATCGACATCGTTATCTTTTCCATGCTCGTCTGCAAAATACTTCCAAACTGCACTTTTGCGTCTTTTTTTTTTTTTTTTACTAAAGCAGCTTGCGAAGTGCCTTCAACTGTAGCATATGCCATGTTCAGCCAAATCGATATGTGTGTGTTAACCAGTGCAAATGCATTCAGCGGCTATTGAGAGGAGGGGAGGGGCTGCACGTGCGTGTGCATGCATGCGTGCCTGTGCTGTAGTGGTGCTGTGTGAAGTGTGGCGAATAAGGTGAAAATTGCACTGTCGGTATCAATAATGGTGAAAATGAGTATTTAATCAGATACTATTTTTTATTATCGATTAGTATCTGAGAGTCTCTCATTAATTTCAACTCCAGCATCAGCTATATCTTCCGTGGTACATTTTTAGCGGTGCAGCAGTGAACAAGGTCACTCCTTAAACGGTTTCCAACTGCACCACTTTCCGAACATTGCGTACGCTATTTAAACCGGTATTGTGGCATAAGAAAAATTAATATCGTAACAATAATAAAAAACGGTTTTCGGTATACCACCCAAGACTACATTAACATAAAGCTTTCCTCTGCAATATTCACACACTGGAGTCTAGCTAGTGGTACAAGGGTGATTCTCATTAGCAGGCAGCAGGATAGAGATAAAGGTCCAAATTTAATTTATATGATCATTCCATCTGTATTGCCCATGAAAAGATAGTTAACAATATGTATAGCCGTAAGGTTACTGCACTGCTAATTTTAAAACCTTTTGTGACCATGCAAAAAGTCATAGCAACTTGCCTAACTACAGGTTTTCATGTGGCATAGAACAGTGTCCTGGCAATTTCAGGACATTTTCTGCATTAAAGTCCCATATGCACAGAAATCACACAATTGCTGCGTCACAGAAACAAAGAACATATCAGAATATTAGTAACCAGAAGTGCAGTGTTCAAGGATGTGATTATGTGGCCCATAATTTGTCCTTGATGTGTTCATTTAAGATTACACATACGCAATGGCAAAAAAAAAATAAAATGTCCTTTTGACGGATGCTCCAAATATTTTAGTGAGGCCATCCTTTGCCACACACATATCTAGAAAACATAGGAAGTCATCTGTCACACAGCCACTTGCACAACAAGATACTGATGTCCAAGTCCAAGACATCCAAGCCAGAGATGAGCATAATTCAGCTCTTGATAGTCACCCGGATTTGCGCCCTGAGACGTTTCTAAAGAATTTGGCATTATTTTATTTAAAACTGCAGGCCAAACTTTCTTGCCAGCCACAACAGTATAATGCATTGTTTCAGGAGATCCATATCAGTGGAATGCAGCAAGTTCATAAAAACACAGAGACGAAACTAACAGGGTTACACATTAGTAAGGATGAAAACACAGAAAATAGTTAAGGAACTTGAACAAGAGGATCTTAACCACTTACAAAAAAAGGTATTTTCAGATCAGACAGAACCAGGAAAACATATTTCAAGGAAATTCTTGATTGTGTTGCACCTGCTGAGATGTACCCAAGGACAGATACCAGTGGTAAGGAACAGTTTTGCCAGTATGTGCCTGTGAAAGAAACACTTGCTGCCTTGTTTAGGCAGTCCACTGTGAAAGACCAGTATGCACAGTATGTGTTAGCAAATATGTGTTAGCATATTTGTTATTGTTGCAGTGGTCTTGTGACCTAAACCCCCACTGCCCCTTGTGTTTCAGGAAAAGTGTCCTGTTGTGGTTTTTGGAGTATTTCTTATATTACATTATACAACACCATTTTTCATTTTATACAATACACATTGGTTCCAGATGTCACTTATGAGTCTCTATGATTAATACTAATCAATATCTCAATTGGCCATGAAATATCAACCCCTAATTCTGATAGAAACAGTTACTCTTTTTCACAAAATGCATTAATAGAAACATTTCATTATTTTCACAACTGATGTATTGCATCACGATATTCATCATATATTAAATGTGGTCTATTTTTCCACATGAATTTTCTATTGCCTAAATATTCTTTGTGAGGATTAATCAAGAAGATTGAACAAAATCCACTGCAAAAACTGTCGTGAGTCGTAAGACAGGAGGAATGGTGAAGAGGAAGACAACAGTCATCAACAACAGAGTGTCATCCTTTCTTCACCACCTAACAGAGTTTGAATGGAAGAACTTAGATTAAACAGTACACAGTTACAAGTTTATTAGGGACACAATGTTAGAACATTCAGTTTTTGTTAACTGTTTTATACAGGAATTGGCTCAATTTGTTTCAAATTATAATTTTGTAGGATGAAGTTTGTGAACTGTATATTGTACTGATGGTTGTTTCTGTTATTTATTCTGTATGTTAAACAATAGATATGAATGCAAACAGTGTCACACTGGTGTCAGCTTTTGCACAATGCCTGTCTTCATGTTTAAAATACACATGTGGCACTGAATGCACTTATAATTTTTTATGTGAAAGTTCATGTGTTTTCCTATTTAGTGTATTTCTGAAAAATATCATTTGAAATTACACTGTTTTAAATTAAATGTAACGTTCTCTAAGCATTTGCAATAAAGATTTTTGATGTTTTGTCATAGTTGTGTCTTTGGGTTGAATGCCATTAGTAATTTTGTAGAATAAATAAATAAACATATAATATACTATATTAAATATAATATATAAAATTATTAAATCCAATAATATACAGAAATAAATAAAAGTGTAGTACTGTAATGATTACTGTGGTGTACTGTTAAAATCATTCTTACAGTAACAGTACTGTATTATTTATTTACAGTTATAGTACTGTTAATCAAAATTACAGTAACTTACTGGCAACAGTGTTGCCAGTAAGTTACTGTAAAATCCCTTTTCAATGTCTTACAGTGTGTGAGTGTGTGCCAGTTGGCTAAATTGTTTTTGGTACCTTATGGTACATCATGTACAATAATAGACTGAATTTGCGGTTCTCTTTAGAAAAAGAATATAACAAAGAAGTAATATAGAGTACATAAAAAATAAAGCTGGAATTGTGATAAATGCTCAGAATGTTTCAGTTTTCTGAATATTTCTTTACCATCAATGACACTGAACAACCACGCCCATAATTTGCAATACTCAACTTATTCCCTGAAGCTTTACACAAACAAGAGTCTCCTCGTTGCACTGGATGGGGGAGGATGGGCTATGGGTTATTGCTCAACACAGACCATGGAGTTTCATTGTGATGAACCCTTCAGAGATAACTGAACCAACAACTTCTTCACTGTGCGACCATCTCACATAGTATTACATCCTTTTCCCCCCCCATCTCACTGGTGTGCCTGGGCACCATTTGGTTACCTTGAGCTGTCCTTCAGACACCCTCATCCCCTCACACCAAAGACAAATCCCCCCACGCCCCAAAAAAAAGTCAGTCCTGCTCCCAGTGCACCCCATAAGACACCACGCACCACCTCATTGTCTCAGTGTCTCGTTTAGACTTACAACTGGCTTATCCTAGTCCTCTTCCTCAGCTCCAACCTACACACCTGACCAATGCTGATCTACATTAAGTTATAACTGAACAGCTCATGTAGCGGTCAGCTTGACAAGAGGATCTGGTTTGAACAGCCATGGCCATCTCAGCATCCTTCTCAAACACACAAATAAACATCTATCTTCAAATCTTACAATACTGCCGTTGACTCTGCCGTGCAAAAGATCTCAAATTCCGAACATTCTCTAAGCTCCTAATGGACAGCAGCCTACCAAAGCAAAAGGGAGCTGACAGAAAGGTGTACGTGCTGTCTGATCCTGCCAAGCATGCTGGTTTCTGCAGTGCCTCCACAAACTGTTTTTCATGAAAACAGCACCATGGCTGCATATGATGGGAAAGTCTTTTGCCTGAATCCCCTTTTCCTGCTACCCAATGATGGACAGGGCAGAAAAAGGATAGCCAGAATTTGACGCACGGGTGCTGCTGGGCCAGAGCCAGAGCCGTTTTAACACGTCGGTGAAGAAATGCTTCCCCGATCACCTGATACCAGTGTCATTAAAACCTGTAGCAAACAGGTTCTTCACAAACACAGTTCTTTGGCTGCACATGGTCATTTAAAAAAAAGTCATTAAAACATGTAGTAAAACAGAAGCGACCCACTAAGAGCTCCTTTCCAGGCTGTCACCACCACCTGGCTATATCTATATCCTTCTTTGTTGTTTTGGCTGTTTCTCAAAACCACAGTAAGCATGATACAGAAAACCTACCTGGTATGTTTGTTTCTAAATATTTAGTAACCTCAAACTAAGCATCAACCCTGATTACCAGGAAGATTATTACATTAAACATTTGGTCAGAGGTTACTAGGAATAAGACTGGAAAGCACTCCCTATAACTGCTTATTAACGTGTGCTCTTGATTGCAGGTGCTCTGCCCAGACTTATCGTTGGTCAGATGCACATTTACGATATAAGCGCCCACAATCATGGGTGAAAGACGAAAGACCAAAACCCCTTCCCTAATCTCCATCCGTATGAAACTATGTAGCAGGGCGCCTACTGCGGCCATCAGATGTAACGATGGTAAAGTGAGGGAGTTCTCGCGCATCGGTCAGCATAAATACCCAACATGCGGGTCTCTCGTGGTCCTCACGTGACATCACATGACCCGCAAGTCACTCGGCGGATCGACGTTAGTAAAGAGCGATTATTCTGCGAATCTAAGAGCCACAGAATGTCCGGAGACGTCCACCGCACATAAACGAAGTATACGCTACGCCTGACACTATGAAACACGCAAAAGCACCAAAGTCACCTTCAATGACTTCACCTGACAGCCGCCGTAATGAGGTACGCCCATCACTGCCGGAGATGCATCAAACGTTCATCTTCTCACCTGACTGGATTAACACGAATCACTCCTCAGTACCATACGGTAATTCTATTCAACTCAATTGAATTTTATAGCGAATTTCACAACATAGTCGCACCAAGGCGGAAGACAAGAGTGTGCGGCAATCGATTATTAAATTTAACGTCATGGGTACCCGAAGCGGCGAGCGGCTAACAAGCAATGTCCCTTTCTGGGGATTAAGGCTGTGCTCTCCCTTTGCATTGGTTACATAAGCGGCCGGTAAATACGGATTTTTTAAAAAAAAACGTCCCTCACTCACAGAAAAATAGAAGAGTAACCCGAACCTTCGGCCAAAGCACGAAACACAACACCCAGAAAGTGAGCCAGCAACCTACTGAGCCTCGGCTGCGAGATGTAATTTCGAATCACGGCCTGAGCGTGCTGCCTGGCCGCGGCTTCGGGTCCGTTCAGGTCCGCCATCCGAGTCTCCACCATCGTCGCCATCGATTAACGAGCGCAAAATACGTCAAACCACCCGCACAACTAGCGAAGTGGACAGCGGAGTTTTAGTCATATGACATTTCCAAGCGGAAGAGGAAGTGAACTGCAGAGCGTCAGTCGCAACGTCACGTCCTGTCACTACAGCTTCGAGCGGAGAATAACTTTGGATATTCGTTTGCAGTGCAATAACCACAATAACTCAAATATACTATTAATATGTTCTAAAATCATTTATCAGGTATATTTATCTTTCGTCAGACATGTAAAATAGCTTTGTGTTAGTAATGCTCCTGTGTAAACGGTGTTCATCAATGATTGCTATTGTACTTTGTCAGGTTATATGATAAAGCTACTTAACACGTGTTGAAATATATATTAATATATAATGTATAATTAATATTTTATTTTCTATATTGTTATAGGGTGATTTCCATTCATTCTTAATTTATGAAAATACAGTTTATTAATAACAATTAATAGTTATATAATTTGGTAAATATAATCTGGATATTCGGAAATCTTCAACATTGCCCAAATTTCCAGTTCATAGAAATAATTACTGCAAGCAGCGTATTATGTAATACTGGAAATCTCACTATGCATGTTGTAAGAACAACATTGACGTTTCATGCATGATCATTTAACACAGTTTCTCATTGTTAGTCTTTGTACATCCACAAAATATCCCAGTTAAGACAAATAAGACAAGTCATAGTGATGCTCAGATCTAGCATTGTGTTTTGTCTTAAACAGGCAATAATGTACATTTAGTCATGACACATTCAGTGCATTGTGCAAAGATCCTTCCTGGCCGTGACTGTGTACATAATGCACTAAACATCAAGGCTTAAAGTGTTCAACTCCTACGATCCGCTACAGTCCAGCTCAATCTGATCCTGTAAAGACACCTAGTGGTTTCCCATTGGCTACAGTGACTCATTACTTGTGGGTTCTCATGTGAGCTGTGGTGTGGCTGCACCAGTCTCTCAGTTGCAGGCACCTGTTTAAAAAAATCCCTCCTCCGAAGAGGGGAAAAAAACACAAAGCTGTGCTTTTGGAAAATGACTTTCCAGTGTAAATCTCCTTAGGCAGCTGAAATTCAGAGGCCTGCTGAGTTTAACATTTTAAAACTTACTTTCAGTTGCTGTTGAGATAAAAGGGGAAATCTGGATTAAAACTGAAACCTTGTTCCTGGATCATTTTCATAAGCAAATGTCATAAACTGCTAAGATAAGAAAATATATATTTTTTTCATTTAACAGCATGAAAAAGTCTTTCTACCTTTGGATGCAGCTCCTTGTCAACTGTGTCATTTCTGTTCTGACAGGCAGACAATGGCCACTGCCCACGACATTGCTTGACCTTGAGAGAAACCAGTGCTCAATAATGGTTTGGGATGTTGAATCCACATAAAGACTGCATGTGGCACTCGTGTCCAAGAGAGTGCATTACCACCTCTGTTGAGTGACTTGTAAAATGGTCTGATTATACGTATTTTCAAAAAAATAAAAGCCACTCATTGCTGTTTTCCCCATTTTGTAGCTCTGATCCCCACGTCACTCGCCACAGCACGCCCAGCACAATGGGTGGCGAGTGAGGGACTGGGGGTGGTTTTGCACCCCTACACACTGGCTCTCCAGCTTAAATGCAACAGCAAGGAGGGCACTCCAAGCTGGAGTGGGCAGTGCTGCTGTGCCTGGGACTGTCGGTGTGGCCGGCTCCTGCTGTCCCTGGAGGACCCATTCAGCCATTTCAGGCCGTGTGGAAAAAATAGCAAATTAATGCCACTGAAGAGCTCCCACCAACAGAAGTGAGACACTCGTTGTAAAAATATCAGTCTTTTTTTGAAGTGTCTTTTACATTGAGTTAAAAAGAGATCAAGTCATTTCGCCCACTGATAACACATGTGCTATTCATATGTTTCAGCTGGAGCCACTGCAGTTGTGGACAGCTATTTCCTCGCAAAAAGGACATGCTTTTATGTTATTTTACCTATAGTGAGGTTAAGGGTTCCTGAGGCACAGAGCTCTCGTGACTACCCGTCACCAATAAAAACAGAGCATACTTGGTTCTGCACATTTTCACCTTTTGTCACCTGCCTCATTGTGTACAGATCTATTTGAAATTTGTAATTGTAATTCATTGTTGAGCAGGAAAACCTGAGTTGAGGGATTTGGCATCCAATCAAAAAAGAGGTTGCCTCACAGTCACAGTAAATGTTGCACCCCTGATTGGAGCATCGATAAGCCAATTGTAGCTGATAAAACTTTGGTTATAGTTTTTTATATCATTTGTTCCCTGTGTGGCTATTGCCACTGAAGACAATAAAAACCTGTAATGCCTCTCCAGGTTTAAGAAGAAGGTACACCGTGATTCCTACTGCTAATCCATTCACTCATTCACTTTCATCAGAGATACTGGAACTGGAATGGTTTTCTGCCCTTCAGTCAGTGATTGAGTAGACAACAAGCCCTTATCCCCACATGAAAACAAAGGGAGGGTGTATATTTTAATGTTTGTGTTAAACTCTGAGTCATGAGGAGCTTTCATTGAGGCAACCCTGTACACATTGATATGGGGACTCAGAATTCAAAACCCCAAAAGGACAGATGTTTTATGTGTGAAGGTTGTTACTGCCAAAGCCATGAATTTTTGAATTAGACTTGTGCCACTCTATCTATGACTTATCATTAAGCTGATGTTCACTGAGACAAGCTGATTTTCCAGACATGTTGTGCTCTTACCAAGTCTTTAACAGCAATGAAACTAATGGCTGTAATAAGATGTGTTAACCTGCAAAAGCATCCAGTATTGTAGCATCAGCACTCCAAAGTCTTAAAGTATGTGGACTGCTTTGGGATCTCTTATTCAGCAGAGGTAATCATTGCTTGGTTGGGCTGGGGGGAGGGGTGCAGGAAATATATAATCAGTTACTCAGCTAATGAATCCAGATTAACCAGCACTTGAAGTTCACTGTAACTAATTAATTAATAGAAGGCCAAGATTATATCCAGGATTGTCATTGAACAGCTAATCCAGTCCTTGAACAGGAAGGATATCTGTTTTGCCATAGAGTCATTACTGTCACTATTATGTAAAAGTACAAAAAGGAAGAGTGCAGCAGAAAAAACAGAGAAACACACAGACCTCTCTTTCTGCTTGGGTTAAGTCATGTGACATGGACAAATATGTTGGTGGTCTCAAGGTTCTGTGGAGCCCCGCCCCCGGCCACAGGGGGGGGGGGGGGGGGGGGGGGGGGGGGGGGGGGGGGGGGGGGGGGGGGGGGGGGGGGGGGGGGGGGGGG
>JAODLD010000069.1:18496691-18521145 GCA_026781065.1 Mormyrops boulengeri
ATTCGCGATGTATTTGTGATACGGAGAATGCACCAATTGGCGTTTACTATTCAACATTGAAGCGAAACTACGTAACCCCTTTCTCAGCAGATTCACAAGACCCAGCGGGGAAGACGAGACTCTCATACTCAGTGTAGATGGACAAAAGACTGTCTTTATGCCAGTAGAGCCTTCTGCTGCCTGTGATGCCTGTTTTCTGTAGGAAAAAGAAAAAAAACTCACAGGCAGACTCAAACTGCAGATTCAAACAAACAGAACCTTATACAAATTACATATATATATATATATATATATATATCAATGATTGTGTAGTGTGTTTTCAAAAAAAGTGAAAAAGGTATATGTTTTTCAGATTTTAACAATGAGCAAAACTGGACACCAGGGTCCATATTCATCTTAAAGCTAAAAGTAGCTCCCAACTTGCTGATTTAGGAGAAAGTCTTTAAAATAATGGGCCTGTCATGCCTAAATGTAGGACTCCTCATTTTTTGGACTAAGAGCAATTCACAAGGCCCCTTAGCACTAAAAGTAGCACCTACGTCTAGGAGAACTAAAAAGTAGTGAAGAGGACTCCTATGTCACTAAGACCAATTCACAAACAGTCACAAAATGGCCGCTGTCAAACCTTGTCGCAATGTCATGGAAACATTAAATGACGATGCATTACTTAAAAGACCTTCTCAATTGGGATGGAATAATGATTGTTGTGGAGCTTGTGAGGAATATAATGACATCTCCAACAAACCAAAACAACCCAATCATATACAGTGGAAGCCGCTTATAGTGATGAAGTCTGTCTGGGTGAAATTGATCATTATAAGCAATTATAACCTATTTTTTTTCCATTTTCTTTTGTGTCTCACGTGTAAAATACATTACAGCTGTTTCAAACACTTTTCAAATTACAGAACTGTACAAATTAAATTACTGAACTGTGTATAATTCAAATACGCTATAATATACTACAGGACTGTACATAAAATACAGCTTATTGTAATTTCACTGCTTCATCTCAGGTTTATCATAAACTTTGATGATATATTTGATATTGAGAAAAAATGACTTCTTTTTCCCATTATGTTTTTTTGGCACGCAGCAGGTAGCTAGCTAGAAGCAGACAGGTTACTGCAAGGCAAAGTAGGGCTATCAAAGTAACGTAAAAAAATTAAAATAAATGTTGTTTTAATTTTTCCCATATGTTGTCAGGTATAAAAAAGACTACTTGATTACTAATAGTGGATTATTTAAACAGCATTTACACAGAAATGATTTTTAATCCATGTAAGTGGTTGATCACTATAAGTGTGATCACTATACGCAGTTTCCTGTATTTCTGTTTGTGGGATGTTGCACATACAGTTTCACCGGCACATACTGGCCTCTCATCAACCAATCCCCATAGCTATTGCAGGCAAGCGCGTGAATGAGAACTGATATCAGCCTTAGCTGTCTTATTATTAGCTTAGGAGTTGGCTCTTTTCCTAATTGAAAGTTGCTCTCAGCCACTTTGTGAATAGGTTTTAGGAAAAAAAACTCCTAGTTAAAATTTTTCAGTCGATTTAAGAGTACTCTAAGTGGTAAGATAACATGCTTTGTGAATACAGGCCCAGATCCAGATAAACACACTTTAAGTTTCACTGCTGCAATAGGTATTTAATTTCACTGTAAAATGCCTGTTTGAGTCTGTTCTTCCCATTTCCCCACGAAAAACAGTTTCCTAAAGAAGTCAAACTTGATTTTGGTTAGAATGTAATATATATCTTTTGATTAATAACAAATTAAGATGATAAGATAAGATAACCCAAGATAAAACTTTATTGATCTCACACAGGGGAAATTTACTTGTTGCAACAGCCTAAAAATCAAATAGCAATAGAAAAGACAAACCAAAACAATACTATAGCAAAAAAATAGAAATAAATAAGAAGAAAATTATGATAAATTTGTCCATACAATTACACATATTGCACATGTGATGTACATAATGGTACAGATGAATGGTACATATACAGTTATTGCACCAAGTCAAAATAAATATACAATTATTCATTAATAAATTAATAATTGGTGTACATAATATGAGGTAATAGTGTAAGTTATCACTTTTTGAAAATCCAGAAAGCGAAAATTCCAAAGTATGGAGATTTGCCATTAATTGATTAAAATTTCACTGGGTTTGTTCATTGATGACCCAAATAGTTACCAGCCGGTCTTTTCTAAGACAACATGTAAAACAAGAGTAGCCAACTTTGGTCACCTGACTGCAGTGAAATTTTCAATTCAAGAAAAGTCTGCACACATATGCATATGCATTTACATATATTTAACATTTTTATTACCTTGTAAATAGTCTGTAGGGTTTGTAAGCCTACCCCAACGCTTATGATGGCGCCAATTTTAGGTCTATACTGGAATAATATAGATTTGCCATAAGATTTCTTGCATGAGCATCAGAGTCTGAAAGCATGTCTGCCATTCCAGATGCTTGAGAGTCAGCAACCCTGAATACATCAGTACAGTGATTACCTCACTGTTCAGTACCTTTCATTATGACAATTTTGTATTCACACGATCTCTAAAGCTTTAAAGATTTTAAAGTATAAAATGCAAGTATGTCCACCGCTTGTAATCTATGTGTGTTGATAATACCCTGCAGTTCATCTGAAGTCATCCATGGGCTAAATGAAGGTTTTAAAGTTGCATGTATCTTTTCTTAGCGAATCAGTAAAAGGCCATGTCACAATGTCCTTAGAACAGCGATGTCCTTGGATATGAACTTGGGGGCCAGGAATACATATGGTGGATGTGACATTCCCCTTAAATTATATTATTATTATTATTATTATTATTATTATTGCATTGGAGTGTCTGGTAATTTCCTCAGCTTTGTAGCCACAGTGGCTGCTTTTTTAGAAACATTTTCTTTCTCATGTAAGTGTTTCTTGCATTCTGAATGGCTGAATTCTTGTCTTTTCATGGGACAAAGTGGGATTTTCTTGGGCCATAGAAATTATAACAATTGAACGGGAACCTAAGTGTTCTTGAAAAGAGTCAGCGAAGCTCTGGCCTGTTGCATTGCCCATCCTTCACAAGGCTGTTTTTGGCATCCATTTTCACACTCATGTCAGATTCTCACAGCTTTCTGCCTTTCAGCTATGTCCGTGCAGTATACAGTTTAATGAAGCAATTTTGTAAACTATTTGAAGTTTTTTTTTAGACTTGTACATGGATATATAAAACACCTAGTTCATGTTGTAGTTTAGTATAAGGCAGAATGAAACGTCAGGAGATTCAGAGAGAAACTTTTTGATCTCTTTCACATTCTACACATATACAGCCTCATTATACATATAATTAAACAAATCTCGTTTTCATCTCAGACGAGTTCAAAGTTCTTTAACAACTGTAGTAATTCTCTAAACAATATGAAAATGTATATTTACAATGACGCTATGAACAAGTTATATTTAACGTTGCCTTATGTATAGATAGACATAACTGTGAAATGGTTGTCTTTCTAAGATGCATTAAAAACTTTTATTGCACATCTAATGCCTAATGTTTCTTGTTAAACCACAGAACTTTTGCTGCAGTTAATCTGATATTTTTAAATCCTGGTTTGAGGATTTTTTTAAAACCAGTTCCACTGGGCTTTTAAAACCATGTTTAGTGGCCTTTAGCAAACTTCACAAATGGACCTCCATGATACTTACTGCTCAGCAACTTGGTTAAAACACCGTGCATTTATTTTCCATGAGATGTATGTAATAATGTTATACAAATTTGTAGAAGCTAAAGTTACTGATTTCAAGCCTTTATCAACTTTTTGGCGTAATTTTATAAAGGAAACTGAAACAAACTGTTTGGCATCATTGTGACTAGATTAAATGCTGGATCACCATCTGTCTCAGGACGTGGCCAGCAGGGCCTCATGCCTTCTGCTGCAGATCATTCTCCTGGTGTTTCATGCTCTTGAGCTCATTGCTGTCTGCACGGCACTGCCTCAGCTCAAACTCGGGCTCGCCTGCATTCATGACGCCTCACATCTTGCATGCCCTCGATCGCTACAGTAATCCGATTACCGTTTGCTCACAGCACTATGCTCACAGGTACTCACAGGTAGCTTGTTTTTCTGTCCTAACCGCTAGTCTCATAAATTATATCCAGATGAGATGTTGTTTGGGTTTCTAAATATCACTGTAGTGAATCCACCTTCATGTTTGTATTCATTTAATCCTTTGTTCTTTAATGACACCGAGGAAATGATCCTGCAAGTAGTGGCAGAGTTCGCAAGTGGATTCCTGTGCCTCGGTACACATGCACCTTCATGAGAGCAGAGTGATGCATGGCAGGGATATACTTTTCATAATTATCACCAGGACTCAGCGCAGGTTTTCAGTCTACGACAGAGAGCTGTGGACACCGGGGACAGCACAAAATTAAACAAAAAACACAGCTGGCTGTTTTTAGTCATATATATAATATATATCCACACTCATACCACATGATCACAAAGTTCAACATATTTGACAACAACAGCACCAAAAGCCTTCTCTGATGTATGATACACCTTCACAGCCATCCTTTCACTGTTTTTCAAATATACTAATCATCTATTAATTACAGACATGAATAATTTACAATAAAATAACAATTTTAGGTACAATTCTCATTTTCCTTTACGTTATACTACAATAATTTTACTAAGCAACTCTTGCTCTTAATCTTCCTGACCTGAAGCTGATGGTATATGGTTTTTAAAATCACGTCTCAGAAGAGTCATATCTTTTAAAAATTGCAAACCCTTGCATCTGTTACAGTTATGCTCTCAAAAACTCGTTTTGCACCAAATAACATTAATATATTCAAGGCCATGAGCAGCTTGCAAAAGTTCAAAAGCTCTAAGACAACCACGGTCCATGCACCTCTTCTTATCCCTTCCTGTAACTTTTTGAGTCCTGAAAGGGACTGAAACTCACTTTCAAATGTCATTTCCACATGGCAATCAGGACAACAATTCTAATACTTTAATTACAGATAAAAAGTCAAATACTGCATGTTTAAGACATAAAAGTTACACATTTAGACCGTGTTTAAATAAAATTGGGAAAACCCTCACAAAACCATTATGAAAACAACATACATACAACAGCTTAATCATCATGTAACATTCTTATTCTGTTTGTTTTGGTCAATAACTGGTCAACGAAAGACCATCATTTAGTTTACTATTTTGAAAAAGCAAACATTAAGAGGAAAATGGAAGTTGCTAGATCTGCATTTTCTCTTGGATTCTGAGGAATGTGGGGGGCTGAGAGCATTTCCTGCTTTTAGGAGCTTCCATGCTACCTCTACATATGTGTACGATGTTAGTTTAGAAAAAGATAAACTACACAAGCACAAGTGCACGCAGAACCGAGTTGCTCTTAGGTTTCTGCGCATTTCTCCCAAGTCTTGATTTTGTTGAGTGAGTAAACTGAAACAGGTTCATTTTCTAAGCTTCTTCGCTGTGATAAAATCCACCATTTTAAATCTTTAAAATTATAACAAAAAAATCTACTTAGAAAAACCACAAATAACTGAAAATATAATTTAAATGTTCTTTTTCATACTTTTGTAATCTCTTGGTCAATTGCTCCATGAAACATTTGTATTCATTACATGCAGTTAAAAGTTTCATTTAGTGCAAAAAGCTTTGAAAATCTCTCTGTTTTGTTGAGAAAGTTAATGTTGGTACGTGTTCTCTGAGGAAACAGTGTGTGGCATCTGAACAACAACCAATAAGAACCAACACACCAACATAAAAAGAAAGCAAAGTTAACAAACATGGTGACAGAAATAGACACAGCTTTTTAAAAATCATTCCAGCACTTTCTTGTCCATGGATTCCTTGCTGTTGTTCCGGGAGTAAGGTTCGAAGGCGGATGAGCTCAGGTAGCGAGCGGAGAGTTCCTGCAGGTTCCCTGCCAGGGAGCCAGCCATCGACAGTGGGTTGGAGGAGATCCGGGTGGCCACGGTGCTCAGTAGAGATGGCATGGAGAAGCTGAAGAGACCGTGGGCAGGCGGGGAGCTCTGCATGCCGGTGGCAGGCCCTGAGCTGGTGACAGTGGGCAGCGGAGGGCTCCCTGCTGTCCCTGAGCTGCTGCTACTACTGCTGCCGCCATTGGCGATGGCCATGGATGGGCCGCGCAGTGCAGAGCCCAGGGTGGCGCCACTGCCGCAGTGGGGCAGGAGACCCGGGAGGCCTGGGGGAGTCAGCAAGCGGCCCTGTTCGAGCAGCCTGAGTACGCTGCAAGTGGCCGCCGTCTCCGACACCACTGAGCGGAGCTCAGAATCCTTGCCTTGGTCCTTCTTCTGCTTCGTCCGCCGGTTCTGGAACCAAACCTTTACCTTCATGGCCAGACCAACAAAAACAAATGACAAGAGAAAATATACACATAGGAATGATGTGTCAGTACTGATACACAGCTCAGTGTCTCAGTTCCTATAAATAACACTGACACACATCAGGTTTCAGCATGTGCGATGAAACCACCAAACAGACAACTCTACAGTGAATGCCGGGGTCATGAAAAATGTTTTTGCAAAAACAAAAGTGAGAATGTCAAATAACCACTGTTAATAATGTATACACAAGCCAGTGCAGGCATACAAAGCAAATACCACCCTATTATGCGATAAAGCATGTGGGTGAATTAGCTGGATAAACAGGAATATATGGTGAAAAGATTAAAAAGGCTTAGGAGAATGTTGGAATTGAAAATTTCATGTATTGTATGGGAGCAGTTGTCAGTGCTTCATGCTAAACCCAGGGATCACTGTGGTGGCTTTGTTTTGCTCAGAAGTGTAAAACGGAGACACTATTCAATGTGACCGGAAGAGATGTAGGCCTGATTAGCAGCTTGACCTTTGTGCTGTCAAAGGACTGCAATTTCTATCCCAAATCTCCTCAAGTACTATTTTTACATCACCTGATTTGAAATAATAAGTATCTGCCATAATATCAGCTCATACATGCAGCAATAAGTATGTATGTTTTAAAACATCTTCTGCCGAGTTCTTCCTAGATACATTTTTTCTCATTAAATTTTATTTCTTATTAAATGTTATTTCTGCAAATCTGCAAAGTGTCTTCATTACCATTAACATCATTATAGCGAAAGTAATCAAAAAACACCCTTCCAAACATCTTCACGTGTATTATGGTACATATTGTAATAAAATTATTCACATGGAAAAAAAAAATTAAAAACAAGCAACTGACGTGAACAGAAAATGAATTAAACTCAACCGACAGCCACAGGACGTCATAAATTAAGCGTTAATGTGAAAAGAAACTAATGCCAGGCAGGTGCAAGGATTTCACGCATTTTCATGTATTATGTTTATTTATAACTGGACAATAAATCGTATTTTGCAATTCTAAAAATAATGTTGTCATTAATAACATGTATATAATAGTTTGTATTAATTTCTTAAATTAAAAAATAACTGCATGCAAAGACCAACGTCACTCAACCTGTAACAAATATTTTTGCGTAATTCTAAGTTCTGAATTAAAGATTAAATAAGGCTCTTGAAAAAGATTCTAAGTCATTTCTAGTATTTTCCATACGTATTGGCTAATAATTATTCCATGGGAACTAGATGTAACGTGTGTTTAGCTCAGTACATCTCCATATGTATAAGAGCGATTGATACATTTACAAGTAGATATAATCCTGAAGATTATAAAATCTGCAAAAAGCTGTGTGTATGATACACACACCCATATTTTTTTCTGAAAACGGAAGAACACTTCGGAAACATTTGATAACCGATAGGGACACATCTACTGACTTTGTCAAGATGCGCTGCATTGCATAATTTGCGAAAATTCTGTTCAATAGGCCTAATGTTCGCTTCAGCGGCAAAATGAAATTGACAAAAACAAAAATTTTCAGGGGTGGTCACAAGAAGTCCATCAGACCAAAACAACAACCCGTTTTACTATATAATTGTTTCTCGTGAAAATGAAGGTCTTCTAGTATGACAGTTCTTATATATTTTAATCGTTCTACTACAAACTGTCTCAGAATGGAAAAGCGATGGGCTGTGCAGATATGAAATATCTTAGCCTAACGTAAAGGAATGATTATATAAATAATTACAGAAATATACACAGAAATACAAGTAAACAGTGAAAGCAGTTTTATCGTCCTTACACAAGCGGGTTGCGTTTCGCCTGAAATTGAAATGTTAAATTTTGTATGTTTTTTAAACACCTAAGGTGCAAATGCAGTGCACTGCCCTTCATTTAACCCGACAGGTACGTGCAGATATATATTTGCTATATGTGCCTATGGAAGAGAAGATTTTAGGGAAAACTGTACAGATTGTGAAATGCTTACTTTATAGTAGCCTATGTATGTTGTCGTTTACTAGTCTATTCACTGCAGTAGCCTAGGCACGACGCTTTTCGGAAGCTAAAGAAATTAATGTTATGTCTTTTTAATATAACATCATCAGCCTTGACGGATGTTAAAAGAAAGTTCATATTGATTTCTAAATTAATCGTTTGGAAAAAAATTACCTGGCGAAACCTAGTGAATCGCATGTTAAAACAAACATATCACAACCTATAACATATCAAATCGCCTGACGACATCGACTTTCTACTATGTCTTGTAGAGATATAGGCCTACTGTCGTTTTTAAATATGAGCGATAAATAGGACCCTTTACCAGCGCGGTTTTTCCCAGTTACCTGAGTTTCTGACAGATTGAGCTGGCGGGCCAGTTCCGTGCGCTCCCTTCCCACCACATACTGGCATCTCTGGAACTCCATCTCCAGCCTGTACAGCTGCTCGGCAGTGAAAGACGTCCTGGTGCGCTTTGGTCGGTCCAAATCCAAGCCCTTTGGCAGAATAATCTCTCTGATGGACCCTTTGGCATCTGAAATACAATAGATTGTTATCATTGCCTTACTTCATCCTCACCGGGTAATTCTCGAAGACGCCAGCTATATTCTAGCTGTAGGCCTAATTATTATACTGTTTGTTCACCTTCTGTTGTCTGAATATTTGAAATCTATTTCTTATTCTATTCCTCATAAAATTTAGATACTACGCAGTAGCTGAGTGTATGACGTATTTTATTAAATAAGTACATATATAGGCATCTAAAGCATGTATGTCAAACTGCGTTATTTTGATGTGCGTGAATACTGTATATTTATGGTTGATGTGGTAGCTTAAGAACAACGCCTCAGAGAAAAAGGTGCACAAAGTGCTGATATTAATAACTTTAGGAGACATATTGCAGAACACAATACAAATACTCATGAGCGAGCATGTGCTACCTATAATTTACATCAGGTGTAATTTCAGTGCTTAACATTTAGAAAGAGACACATCCTTCACTAAAGAATTATGCAAATTTCAATATAATCAATAAAACAACAGGACATTAAATAATAAAAATAATAAGGTATTACTTATTATATTAAAATGTGTAACTTAATATTTCATTTGGGCACCAAACCAAGTTACGCTGCTTCACAGCAACCCAAGTTATAAACAAGTAAAAAGCGCGCAATAATTTATTGTATTTTATCACAAATGTCGCAAAAAGTGCGACGTTTCTTCTGAATTTCAACAATAGGCATGAGCTCTGTATATTTTCCCGGTGTGGCTTAAAATCACACATGCACGTTCGTGAATGGCACTCATCGTGAATACCATATTATCGATTTGACAATTAGCAAGTCGTTCTTAATTTATTCTTGATTATTAACTTTCCTTTGCGGGAAATAACTGTTAAGAGTATTTATTCATTTGGTAGTAATGTCATTTCATGAAAAATATTTTCTCATCAATTTTAAAAAAAAAGTCCCGTTAATTTGTACAGGTTTACAAGTTTTGCTGTTTTCAGTTTTAATTGTGGATTATTGCACCTAATAAATAGGTCTAGTTCATAATGTCTTTGTCTGGGCAAGTTTAGTATATTTATTGTTAAAATATTATAGCTGTGAAATTTATTAAGGTGGTGCGGGGTAAAAGGATAAAAATTGTTGCTTAAAAACTGACGCAGCACGAAAATATTTTAATCAGCTTGTTTGCTTGAAGTGAATATATAATACAATAAACGTGCATAAAATCCACATATGTACACATATCTATTGTTTCAGGAATTCAATTCTAACGAGCAAAAGTGAAATTAGTTTATGTAATAATAAGACTGGATGAGTTATTTTTGAATCAGCTGTTTATGTTTTGATATTACACAGTACGGTAACTACAACAGATACAAATAAAAGTTCATTCACACTAAAAACAAGATATTACGAGTAGTTAAGGAAATTTAAGTATATACTATAATCACGATTTTCTTCCTCTATTTTTTTTTTTACATCTAACGTATAATTTAACCGTTTTTATTTAACATATAATGAATTCGTTATCTGTAATTTTAGAATTCTGCAGCCAAAACTGGGACGTGACAATTATAATGTATCGCTGGATGCAGATAGTTTAACTTCTGAAATGCCACCCCGGAAGCAAACTGAAGTTAAAGAACACGCAGGCACACCACAAGGAGCACATAATTTTTTCTCTCTGCATGCTGACTCAAAGTGCATTTGCAAACATTTTTTTGGATGTTAAAAAAATGATTCTCCTACGTGCAAAATATTTCCTGTAGTGTGTTCATGCATAACAGATATTCGCACAGACAGGTGACATTAATATCCAGCATCCAGCATCCCATCATTATACTCTATGCACATACATTACATAAGTATTAATACACGGGAGTTAAATCAGACAATTCAATGCATCTTTATGTGCTTATGGCATCCTTATGAAGTCAGAAACCATTTGGTACACTAACACAATTTTACATATGGATGGTGTGAGTCGTGTTTTAGAATGAGGAAGCTTCCGCGACATTTATAATAAAACACCAGCAGAACAGCACTGAAACAAAGCTATCAAACGTCTCACCTCTCACAAGGATTCGCCTGCAGTAATCCGGATCTGTCGAGTTCCCTCGGTTTTTCTCACAGTTTTCTCCTGTCCCAGAAGCTGGGAAGGTCTCCTGCTGCTCCTTCAGAAACGATTTGGAAATGTTTCCCTGGGAATCCTTTCCCTCTTTCCCATCCTTAAGTCCATTCTTCAGCACCATCCCTGACTCGTTCTCTTGATTGTATCTGACCTCCATACTCACTTACCTCTCAAAACAATTTTTTTTTCCTGGGTGAAAAAAACACTGATTGCTGAGAATATCGCTTGCTGTGTTGCCTCGATGATGCAGCTGTTCCTTTAGAACAGAACCTTTTAGACACAGAGGCAGCTATCTAATGTCAGGCAAGATGTGTTCTTCATCTGTGTAGATTCGCAATTTTTGTTGTCCAGATTCACTTGCCCAATGATCATGGACTTACCACTGCAACTCGACAGTGATTTAATGCGCTTGGCTTATTACACACACATCTACTTGATAGATGATCTCCAAATAATCAGACTCACAGGCAGACGCACACTTGCTGTTTCAATTGATTACGGTAATTTTGCAGCCTCCACATTTACGTAACCTCATGAATTCACTAAATTGTTTGGGTAATATATCAGGTTTTAATGGAGGGGTTTGAGAACTCCGTCCCCTCAGTCAGGCAGCATTCAGCCAGAGGATCAAGTGAAATGATTGGTCTTGGTAAACGAAAGCCTCTTGCAGCACAAATCACCAAGTGAGACTTCCAGAAAAGTTCCAGGGTGTTTCAGTCTGCCATGCCAGGTGCCCGACCAGCCATTTTCCACTTTTCAGCTGGAGTCGTTCTCCCGGCCGTGCTCACAGGGCTCGGTCTCCTCTACAGTACCTTTCACCAATCAACGGTCCCCCCATGCCCAAGCACACTCCGGTGTGGGGATATCTGGGAAGAGCAGGATAGAAAGAAGGAGAGAGAGAGTGAGAAGGAGAGAGCAAGTGAGAGAGGAAGAGAGGTGGAGAGGGAGAGGCAGAGTGGACAATGAAAAAAGTTAAAAAAAAAAAAAAAAAAAAAAACTGAAAACCATTAACACGAAAAGTAAAAATGAAAAGTTGCCAAATAACAAATCAGCTTTGTTAACAGAGGGTCAGTGTAGGGAATCTCTTTTTGTCCCATGTGTAGCTGCAAGAAAGGCTACAGCCTGAGAAGCCTTGAGGAACCAGTCATTAACAGAGAGTCCTTCTTTTCATGTATATGCACAAGGGAAGCAGTCTATGCATATAATCTTTAGCAAAGATCCACATAATACAAAAAAGGGACAAAAAGTGTCTTAACTCCCCACACACCCATGAAATACCACCTCCTTTCCACCCTGCTACCCACCCACCCCACTCCTAGTTATTTCATTGTCAGCTCAACAATATCTGCAGGAACAGCAGTGGCCAGTAATCCAATAAGACCATTGATTAGGCCACAATGCTTCAATTCAAGGAAACAGCCTTGTGCAAGAAACATGCTTCAGCTCTTCTTGTCACCTTGCAGGCCAGAAGCCCTCTTCACTCTCCTCTCCTCATTCATTCCTTTATGGGAAACGGAGAGGAAAAGAAGCGAAAGATGGCAATTATCTAATTGGACTATTAACAGACAATTCCCAGAGTGTGGCTGCCAGGGCATAGACTTTGGAAGGGTTGAAAGGTCACATGTTGCACTAACCTTTTCACCAAGTGTTTGGGACCGGTGGGCTGAAGTAGAGAAGAAGGGCTAAGAAAGGCAAAGAGGGGCAAACAAAGAGTTTCTCTGGCAGAGTGCTGCTCTAAATGCAAGTCGGAGCCCCACCTTGAACAGCATGAACGCACTGGCCAGCATGTGAACATCATCCGAAATTTAAGAGAGGCCATGGGCAACAAAACCAAATCATACAAATATAACAAGAAAACCAGTCAACAATGAAAACACAAAGGTGCACAGCGGAAAATGGATTGGTTGGACTGCCTTGCCTGCTAGACCTTCTAAAAGCGAGATAAAACCAAGACACAAAGAGAATCCATCTCATAGTGTGAGACTTCCAGAACAGACTACAGTGTTCTGTAGGACTGCTGTGCTGCCAGCCGCATAGTTAACGGCAGGATCGTAGTTAATGACAGGTGCGCAGTTAACAATAGGAGCATAGATAAGGACAGAAGTGTAGTTAATGGCAAGAGCATAGCTAAGTACAGAAGCATAGTTCACAGCAGGAGCGCAGTTAAGGACAGGTGAGTAGTTACCGGCAGGAGCGTAGATAAGGACAGAGGCTTAGTCAACAGCAGGATCGTACTTAATGGCAGCAATGTAGTAAATAGCAGGAGCTGGCCCTACCGTAGTTGGCTAATTGTAAAAAGTGGCCAAAAATATATATATAACTCAAACAGAAAAAGTACTAATATAATTTAATAATGCAAAAGGCTGCATTAATATATCCTTAACAAATGTATTATGGAAGTGTTACAGGAAGCAGAAAATCCTAAAGTCTGACATTAAAATTGTGTTTTATGTGCTAATGTACCGTTAACACCTCCTAACAAATTGGCTAATAATTGCATTTGGACTAACATCACTAAATAACAAACAGAAAGGATGGGCAAACAAATACATGAATAAAATAAAACACTGAAATGTTCTATTGGAGAGCCACATTTCTGTCTTTAATTCTTTTATGTGGTAAAAATAAAGAATATGTTTATGGGCAATGTTCTGCTGGGAAACCTCGGGTCCTGGCATTCGTGTGGATGGGTGCTTTGACACGTACCACGTACCTAAACATTGTTGCATACCAAGTACACCCCTTCTTGTTATTTCCCGATGGTAGTGGCCTCTTTTAGAAGGATAATGTGCCTGCATTGTTCAGTAATGGTTTGTGGAATGTGGAAAAAGAGTTAAAGGTGTTGACTCGGCCTCCACATATCCCAGAGCTCAATCCGATCGAGCATCTGTGGGATGTACTGTACAGACAACTTCGACCAATGGAGACCTCACCTTGCAACTTAGAGGACTTAAGAGATCTGGTGCCAGATACCACAGGGCACCTGCAAGAGGTCTTGTAGAGCCCATGCCTTGAGAGGTCGGAGCTGTTTTGCCAGGACGATGGGAGGTGAGGGCTACATAATAAATGACAGATGGTTTTAATGTTATGGTTGATCAGTGTGTATAAAATGATTTGTTCAACGTACCTCCAACATGTACCATGCAAAGAACCAAATACCCAAAACAAGAACACAAATTTCTAAGAGATTACTAAACCTAAACTAGCTCCACCCGACCCTGGACTACAAGTCAAAATCAAACAAAGCGTGGCCAGAAAATATATCCAGTGTTATCAAACATGTTAGCATGAAAAATCCAACACTGTTCTGAATATAGTTAGCTTAATTATTCAAAATCAAATTTTGCAATAAGAAATGACAGAATATCTACTTTTAGCTTGAATTACTTCAAAAGAGGCACAATTATCACATCCAGTGTTCTGTGAATGTGATTCATTTTTAAACAACTATACTACAAATTTTGTATGGATTAAATCTGGAAGGTCACATATCATACACAAACATATACTTTATTCATGCTGTATTGTACTAAAAAGTGCATCGATGTACACAAACTTATATAAACCTAATAAATAAAAGGAGAAAATAGAACCTTATACAGGGTATACTGAGATTTGCTAAGAGAGCAATACGTATCCAAAAATATTAAATTCTTGGAACAATGGAAGCCAATTATCACTTTTGGATCTTACGGTTTGGTCCATTTTGAAATAATTCTGGCATCTTTTAAACAGCCTTTGCCTATAGCAAACGATCAAATCAGAATACCAGGAGAAAGTCGGCAGTTTAATAGAGTCATTATTTTCAAAAACTGAATTACATTGGCTCAGGCAGTGCTGGTGGCTGCTTGGACAATAGATTTAAGAGCTTGTTACAGCAAAAAACAGACTGAATGGGCACCTGAAATTGGCTGCCTTGTACAAAATGACACATCAGAACATATGTTGGAATTTTTATTCTTGTTTGACATCGGTTTCAAGTTAAACCTCTGAACCTATAATGGTATGTTTGTGGTCCAGACAGATATTACAGTTGTGAAATATCAGCTTTGTGAAATCAAACATTTTTTTTCTTTTAACAGCGGGTTTTACATCTAACACAGTTTAAATTAGTATTGGTGACAGCTGACAAAGGAATGGGCTTTAAAGATTTTGTGAAGAATCTGGAGAAAACAATTCTTAAAATGGTCTTTACTTCTACAGACAGAAGACATTGTGTCCCCTTAGACTCAAAAATATTTAGCTAAATTAAACTGCTTCAACTCTAGAAGTTTTAGCCAAGAACTGTAACAATATTCAAAACAAATTCAACTCATGTACCCAAATGTCATTAAATGACTCTCACAGATTATAATACATCACACACAGTAGTGCCAATGGCCCTGCGATCTTAATGACATCAGGTATCCTTGGAGCATTGTCATAATGTTCCAAATGTACTTTGAAAGGGTCACTATCGACTTACAACATTTCTAATTTACTGCTGATTTTGAAATATGGCCTCGTCGTTTCACTATGGGGTAAAACAATTGGAGATAATGAGAAATTTGCTAACACAGTATACATTTAAAAAAAAATATATATATATATACACACACACACACACACACACACACACACACAAACAATTTATACTGAACTGGTGAATTTTTATTTTAGCAGGCAGAGGTATTACCTTTATCCATGAAGAGCATGAAGCAGTACTATTTTATACAGTACTGTTTATTCATTGTACCACTATGAAGACTCAAGGCTGTAGCACACAATAAAATTGCAACACGCGCTTTCGTTTGCTTTTCGTACGATTGCACCATTGTCAAAACATTGCCATGTCTATTCCGGATTTGAACAAAAGTTTTGTGATGTAGGCCAAACAGTAATCCTAAACTAGATTCATTATATTCTTTGATATCAAAGTCTGATTCAGTATACTGTGTGTGCTTCACTGGGGTTCTTAATGGGGTCTTTAATCAAAGAAACTGCAGACAGACATAGCACCCATCTGGAATGTCAAAAAGAGCCATTTCATTTTTCAGGTCAGTCTGTCCTTCAGTTTTCTTATGGTGGAAATTCACAAGAAAGGCAGGGAAGAGAATATTTTAAGTAGCAAAACCCCATCATGCATCAGCCCAGGCTCTTTTGAAGGGTTTTTCAGGAACTGATTGTAGTACAACTTTAGGCAGGAATAATTGTCTCTCATTCTCTATCATGCAATACAGTTTACATGATGTTAAGCAGTGAGTAAAGCGACCCTCACATCTGTCCTCATAAGGGGTTTCCTTAAAAAAGTAACCTTTTCATTGCATTTACTATCAGCATTTCACTTTCAAAAGAACCTATATAACAACAAGATATAATCATTTCATTATAAGCATTTCTGATGCAAACTGTTGAATATGTTGAAGAACATTTGTTTTTGAAACAGAATCCTTCTCATATTATGCGACCAAGGACATGTTATGGTGGACACACTTTCAAATAATGGAACCTTTTGACCAGGATACAAAACAGAAGTATACTGCCTTTAGTCACTTCTGTTTGAGTCAGAATAGCTGACCCAAACCCATGTCTCATCTAGATCACCTGACCACTGCTTATTGACTGTACCTGGTAGTGAGCAGTGTTCAGGTGAACAGGATTACCTCATAGTAATCCTCATAGTTTGAACCTGATACCCCCCCCCAAATTGTTTTGTTACTGATCAAACATGTGGCCAGGTAGTAAAATGAATTCAATTCAATTCAATTTTATTTATATAGTGCTTTTAACAACAGTCATTGTCACAAAGCACATATAACCGGCCCGAACCCCAACCAAGCAAGCTTGAGGCGACAGTGGCAAGGAAAAACTCCCTCTAGCAGAAAGAAACCTTGAGAGGAACCTAGAATCGGAAGGGGACCCCATCCTCCTCTGGGTGAAAATTACAAGGTTAAAATGACAACACTCCCTCAAAATTTGCTTCAGCCCTCTGAGACACCCCACAAAATTTATTTCTGCCTACAGGTATGTCCTGTTAAAACCACGCACTGGAGCTTAGCTTCATGTAATAAACAACCACACTAAAATCATCACAAATTTCTAAAATGTGCATTTACAGCACTGACTAAATAAAATTTAAATGAAATAAATGGACCTTCACAGAATTGCTTTTAAAATAACGATTTCTCTAAAAAAACATTTGGCTCTACTAAGAATCAGATTTCATGTAAGTTTCTTAACTCCCTCTTGCTTACAATAATTGTATTAAATGTTTATTTAAGAGGCGCAAGATTCATGTAATGTCATATTAATGACAGGCACGACGTTGTAATAATAAAGCAGCAAAGTTAAGGCTCCATTGTGCACTTCTCTGCACAGACAAATGTTAAATGTCTTAATTGATGATATAGTGGGGTTTCTCTTGGCAAAGGTCCCATCATGACTGAAAGCCATTAATCTGAAGGCAAATCGGGCACTTGGCAGTAATGAATGGGGCAAGGTGGCGACTTAGGGATGGAGGTGAAATGTGAGGATAGCTGAAATGGGGGAACAAATAAAATTGCACTGGTTCCTGAACAACGCAGAGGGTCAGATTATTGACAAAACATGTATACTCCCAAACAATAACAATGGCAAAGGCACAACCTATATACACCCAAACATACACTTTCTAAACTATAGAAGGTAAGGTTACGGTAAAGGTTGCAGCAAAGTGAGAAAATGCAAAAACGTGAGCCCAAGCGGAACAACTTCTACAATAGTTGGTAACTGTTTTCTAAAGGTCATCTGTCCACATGCGATAAAAGCTGAAACAACTTGAGTATATTTTTCATTTAGTGCATATGCAGTGCAGGTGGGTAGGCATGAAGTATTTCTGAGGAATCATGCCTGAACTATTAAAACTATTAAAGAAAATCAATATTCATGAAAGCAATCAGATGAATCTTTTACAAACAGCAAACATGTTCTCATGGCCTATTACAACCCAGATAGTCAGGTAATACTCGTATTCCTTCTTAGCGTTGGCTATTGTCTGTTTACAAATAATTTGTATGCGTCAAATTATGAGTCACAATTTTCATAATTCTAAAAGTGCCCTTTCATACAGCATATGCATATTTTAAGCTGATGGAGATGAAGCGCACGGTCAAGGTCCATGTAAGTCCTGAGAGGAAGTACCTGTTACAATTGATATAGATTGTATGCCTGCCGTGTCACAATCTTATAAAACATTTGGACTAAAACTAGCAAATTAATGGAAAGTATAAACCTATTACTGGAAAAAAACTCACGTATAAGGCTTTGTGGTTCTGAGAGCTAACTTCCATCTGACTAAATACAAAATAAAATGCTGGTTATAGCAGGAAAAAAGCCATCAAATAACAAGAGAGCTGCTTTTCAGTGTCACATGAGTGGAATAAATATGTCACTAGAGTTACACATGCAGGTCACACATGCATGATGGTATGCCTGCTCCTTCAGCAGAATGATATCCTGGCTAACCAGACATATGGACAAGAGCACAAGGAACCAGTTGCTGACCTCTGTTCCTCTGATACAACAAGCTACCAAAGAAGAAGTGGAAGTCTCTGTACCAGTAGGGGAGGTAAGTCATCTGGACTGGAGGTTCCATCGGCAGGACTGCATTGGTATAAGAATCTCTTAAAACCTGCACAATAATCATTATGAACAAGCCTCATACAACCATCAAAAATCATATTTGGTATGATGCAAAAGGCAAAAATGTTTCTAAAGATAATACTTTATAATTAGAGGATAAGATGAAGACTGTTTAGAAAAACACATTTTAATGATTAACTTGTCTTTGAAACAATCATGAGTAAAAGCAATTGACTTCCTTACTTCATTAATGTACTTAACTGATACTGCTTTCCAAGGCAACAGAGCACAGAACATAACTGCAATATATAAAACACTGCAAACAATACGAAATAAAAAGGGATTCAGAAACATGTCACCTGCAACTAATAGAACAAACAGTTGTTACATCCTAAGCGCAGAGAATCTGTGCCAGAGTTACATGAGAATCTAATGCATGAAAACGCCACCAATATACCAGAGTAAAAGATTACTCATGAAACACCTTTATAAAGTATTCATATCATGTGGGGTCAATCTGGCTGTTTGTCTCAACCAGGATTACCTTTTTTGTTGCTTAAAAAAATTAACAGCATTGACAAAACTTGAAAAAAAAAAACTATAAATAGTCACTAAACATTTAATATTATTTGGTGTAATTAAAATACAGCTGGTGCCTTTTATGATAATTCTATATTTACTGCATTACTTTACAGGATGTAATTGATTTGCAGCTGAAGACTAAAGATGGGTTGACTTTTATTTTTTTTTTATTTCAGGTGTAATAATAATAATTTGTATGTATCAGACATTGCTCACATTTCACATAAATAGCCCTTTTGTATATCCCCTTCTCTACATTCAACATTCGCAGAAGAAATTGGGAAAGTCACCATAATCACATTTAAAATTTGACTGATAAAATTGTGTTGAATTTAGTGGGTATTCCTTTTACATGGTTATTTTAGAGAGTAAATTAGATAAATACACAATATACAATGCCGAACATACTCATTCTAGCTGAAATTAACCAACTTTTCAAAACAATGCATCTTGAGAAGCGGCACACACACATACACACAGGAAAACACCCATCCATCCACCCACCCACACACACACACACACACACACACACACACACACACACACACACAGGTATGTAATTAAATCTTGTGGGGACTCTTCATTCATTTCCATGTGTAAAACTCTAATCACAACATGACGACCTTAACCTCTACGCAGCCCTACCCTTATCTATAAGTAACCAAACAAAACATGTGACTTATGGCATTTTTAGATTTTTGATTGATTTCACAGATCTTTATGGGGACATCAAAAACGGGTCTCCACAACGTCAAAATCTCAGGTTTTTATTACATCGTGGGGAACATTTGGTCCCCACAATGTAATATAAATATAATTCACACACACACCATCAAAACAGAAATAAAATAATAAGCTCACAATGCATTTGAAGCAAATGCCATTTCTTCGAACTACTGAAAACGCTTCTCACTTGTGGGACAAGATTACCACCTAGAGGCGATTTACTGTACCTCCATGCTGTCTGCAGTAAGCAGCCTGTGTATATGGACTTCAGATTTACACGTTTTTTTGTGTCTGCTAACATAGAAGAACTGCTTCTTTTGGCAGAAAATCCAAATACTATCAGTTCTGAGAAGCTCAACACTCTTCCCAAAACTACTAACATGATGTAGGTGTTTTCAGCCATTTACTAATTTGTGAAATGTCTTGATCTAAACTCTATATAGAACGCTGTATCTGTATCAGACACATACAGCAGACACTAACAGTCAAAAGTCTTAAGGCTCTTTGTGGTTTCTCCACACCGTAGCTCTCCCAGATGAGAGGAAGACGGTGAAGATGTATATCTCTTTTCTCCACACTTCTGCTGAAGCTCCACGTTAGCAACGGTGCTTCTGGTCAACCAATTAGCAGCCTCCTCAGTAGTCCATGTTCAAACAAAAAGTAGCTAGTATGGAGTAGGTACTTAAAAAAAGGTTCGGAAGCAGCCTCAGGGGAACTACAATCAGTTCCTGTTCCTATGGTGTGAATGTGACAAAGGCTTCTGGTTCCAGATTAAGTGAGTTTTTAAGAGTTATCCTGCTCACAAGATTTTATGAAAGTCACTCTTTTGTTTGATTTGCCTCAAAATTTCATCAGGTCCAGTTCATGCGGTGATGTGACCTAGACATGAGACATGGGTTTGGAGCTGCTAATCTGACTCAAACAGGAGGACCAGATCCTGCTGCGTGAAAGTCCCTTCTTGTTAGTTCAAGAATCACTTGCCTGCCTTTGTATAACCCATTGTGGTTTCTTTTGTATTGAGTGGTTGAGTTTAGATTGTATGTATTAAAGTTCCCTTAATCTGAAAGCCACTCTGTGGCTTGTCAATCATGCCCTGACCTGACAGATACATAGGGTGCTTTCACACCACTAGAACCTTTTTTAAGAACCAAGAACTTTTGTCGTGTTCACACCACAGGAACTTGGTCTGATTGTAGTTCCTCGGAGGCAATTCTCCAAGGCTTTCTTACTGCCCTCTGTACTTCTGTGGTGTTTTTCAATATCAAGAATACATAGATCTTGGTAGTCTACTCTAAAAATTAGATACATTTAGTATTACTGTTTTTACAGCTGCCAAGAAGCATATATGCAATGACATCTGAATTTCCACCAATTCTGGTCAAGTCAAGTTTAATGCTTGATACAGAGGGAGTGGTGGAAGGTGCCAGCTCTTTCAGTTGGATTTTGCCTTACCGAAGGGCATTTTACTACAGTACCATTTGATATATAAAATCTGATTACCATGCCAGTTACTAACCATAGCAACGTTATTTTAACTTTTTGCACTCTCGATAGTGATGGGGAAATGAAACTTTCTGAAGCAATGAAGCTCTAAATCTAAATATGTCGGAAAAAAAGGTTCATTATTCAAAGCTTTGTAGAATACAATGCGTGCTAGCGACCCCTAATGGTAAAAAAGTAATAGCAAAGACCAACACAGGTTTGTGTTACTGTTCATATTCTGCACATGACTGATTTCTGTAGAAAATGTGTAATGTAATCCTTGTCTTACAGTGGATTGACATATGTAAGAACAGATGTTTTTGCTTGTGTAACTGATAAAGAAAAGCGCTTGTGTGAGTTGAACATGGGGAGTGGGGGTTAAACATTTTTCAAGAAGAGTATTTGTTCAACAGTTTTGGGGCTCAGTCTGTTCCTTTTCTTCCAAACACTTCCTCAGCCTTTCAAAAAATATGTTCACATGGAACTGATGATGCTGGAATGCAAAAAAAACTGCAATGCTAAGTTGCAAAGATTAGGATAAACATTTTTTGTGATACCCAGTACTGAAGTGGATCCTCATATCTGAGGATAATTTGGTCATTGAGGCAGCGCTGAAGTTCAACTGTTGCATCAGCTGTGGCACTTCTGACCTGCCTGATTTCCTCCATGTCTGTCCAGCACACCCCACAGATTCTCTGCAAAATATAATAAACATTAACTATTGCTGTCAAACTGTCAGTGCCTTAATATAATACACTATGTTTCATAAAGTGTACCTCATTGAGTTGCTGAAGCAGCTGGTTGAGCTTCTGCAGGAGGTTCTTCAGGTGCCTTTGACATAGAAGGTTCTACAGCTGTTGTTGATCTCATAACTGCTGTACATTCTGCTGTTAGCCTTTTCCCTGCTGCTTGGGCATTTATGGAGCTGCAGAAACCAACATTCTTCAACCTGGGATCTAGTACATTGGGAATGGTCATAATAATCATGATGTCCCACACAGATATTTCTTATCAGGATACTAAAGTTGCCCAAAGTGACTGCATATATTCCCACCAACAAGAAACATGCCCTAAGGAAAACCTTCTATTCACGGTGCAGAAAAATATTTAGATGCCTCTCCTGAGGCATGAGTGAATTGCCTACCTATTTAAGTGTCAGAGATTGTTTATAGAAAGGTGCTATTATTTTCTTATTGAACAGGTGTCAGACTCCAGTCCTGGGGGGGCAGAGCCCTACACATTTTTGGGTTTCCTCTCATTTAACACACCTGATTCAACTTCTTGTGCTAATTACCACATAGCTGTTGAGCTGAATCATTTGTGATGGAACAGGGAAAGAACTAAGCTACACAGGGCTCCGGCCCCCCAGGACTGCAGCTTGACACCCCTGTCTTATTGGAATGGTTTTATTTTTTATTATTACTTAAATGTAACACAGGCATAGCTTTTGTGATAATTGTTTTATGTTTGACTGTTCCATACTAATTTAACCCTTGTGTACATGGGACATTCAGAAAACACTATTTTACCTTACTAAACAAAGTAAACAAAGCAGCTGAGTGTTGTTTACAAATTGCAAAGAGCTTGGGTTCTTAGCTAAAGCTGTGTGCATCCTCGGAGGATTCCTTCTGAGGGTTACCCCCGCTCATCCACAGGTGTGCCTGCAGTCGATTCCGCTTACAGACACACAATTGTCATGGGTCGGGGCGGACTTGGTGCGCGGGCGAGAGCGTGGCATGGTGCAGGCAGGAATGGTAGGAAGGCGGACGACCCACTTGCGGCTTCACAAAACAAAGGTTTATTTAACAAAACAGAAAAACTACAAACAAAAGGACCACGAGGAGTAAAAAAAACAAAAGTGGAAAAAATAAGGACTAAAGGGTCAGGGCAAACAAGGAGCAGGCAGGCTACGAACATCCAACCGCAAAAACTACAACAAACATGCCAACACAATGAACCACTAAAGGACAGAACTCAGGCAGGGACTTAAATACTAAAACTGAACTGGGTAACGAGACAGCAGGAGTGAGACACACAATTATCCAATTGGGGAGGGTGCAAGACAATGAGCAATCAGGAATACACACAAGGGCAGGCACAAGAACATGCAACAGGTGGAACTAATTAACTCAAGAAACTAATACTAACCAAGAAATAGGGAAAACAGAATCTAACACTAGGGAATACAGGTAGAAACACAAACAGGGGCACAAGGAACGAAACCAAAACCAAATACAAATCACCAGACACAGGAACTAGAAAACTCATACAATGAAACACTGAGGAACAAAATACAAAAACAGAGAGGATGGGATTCGAACACGCCACAAAGGGATTTACAGGTAGCCACATGCTCAACACACTGACCAATTCGGCAAACAGGGGAAAACACAAAGACTGACAGAAGGGACAGGATAGCCAGCGATGCCTGCTGGCCAAACGGGGAAGGGACACACATGGGTGCTGACTCTGACACACAATAACCAGGGCTGGTGGACAGGACTTGGCACTTTATTTCAGTTAAATGTGCACAACACACAAACATACTCCCTCTCCTCTTCCTTCCCCTCACTGGTCTCCTGCACTCGCTTTCAGCGTGTCTCCATCTGGCTGCATGCACACACACGCATACTCCTCCCACATCACGTGGTTAGCCCTGACATTTAGCTCGTTACAAAATATAGCATTTAAAAATCACATGTAAAAATACAAACATTATACTGTGTTAAGGTCATTAGCAAACGTTTTTCGATCGGGCAGTGCTGCTTTTTTGCCACACACATGTATTTTGTTTAATATGCACCTAAAAGACGGAGATTCTACAGTACGCAGCGATAGCATCTCTTCCACAGTGTAGCCTGCAATCATTTTTTCTTCAGACACTTTCTGCGCTGCTGAAGTAAAATCAAGTTTTGCCTGCTTAGCAGGAGTTGCCGCCGTGTTATCTGTCGATGATGAACAAGGATCACTCAGAAGTGTTCGTCTATGCTGCCGTGTCAGGTGCTTCAGTAGATTACTCGTGCT
>JAODLD010000069.1:18541170-18568480 GCA_026781065.1 Mormyrops boulengeri
TGATATTGCTAATAATGGCAATTAACCGGGCTAGAATTGGATTTCATGATTAGTCAGATTATTTGTCGGATTTACGGATTTACATGAATGTTCAAGATTCATGGGGCTGCCAGACTGCATGGACTGGAGAGGGGCCCAGGAGTGGTCGTGGGGGCCCTTGTATGCTGTGCATGTGTTGCAACAGTGGACATGCAGCTCTACATCCAGGCGGCAGCCTGGCCAGTAAAACCGTTGCCGCAGTCTGCGCAGTGTTTTAGTGATGCCGAAGTGTCCCACCCCAGGGGGCCCATGCACACTCCGCAGCACCGCCTCCTTGAGTGACTCGGGAACCAGCAGCTGCCACACGACCTGCCCCGGCACAGGGCTCTGCCAGCATCGATACAATAGTTCATCTCGGAGGGCCAGGCTGTCCCACTGGGAGCAGTATGCCCTCCTGGTGGGGCAGAGGGACCTCAACTCCGACCACTCCGGTTTTCCACCTTGCCAGAGCCAGCCCATCAGACGGGCCAGGACTGGGTCCCCAGCCTGTGCCTCCCTCAGCTCCTCGGGTTGCTGGGGTGTGATGGTCTGGTCTGGTGCCACACCCCTCACCTCCTCCAGAGTTCCTCCCCACTCCACTGCCCCCGTGTCTATTTTGGTGTCTGGAATCGGGGTACTCACTGTCTCAGCTCCAGAGGTCTCTGTTGCTCCCGAGGGGTCCCCTGGTCTTGACCCTATCAGCTGCCTCGCCTCCAGTCACCCGCAGTGCCCACAGCCACCACCACAGGGACGCCATGACAGGGCATCTGCGTTACCGTGCAGCCGGCCCTCCTGGTGCTGGACCTGGAATTGAAACTCTTGGAGTTTCTCCAGCCATCTTGCCACCTGGCCCTCAGGCTCCTTAAAGCTCATGAGCCAGGTGAGTGTGGCATGGTCGGTTCTGAGGAGGAACTGGTTGCCATAGATATATGGCTTGAACCGGGACAATCCAGTCACCACTGCCAGTAACTCCCGACATGTGATGCAATAGTTCCATTCTGCCTTGTCAAGACAACGGCTGAAGTAGGCAATGGCTCTCTCCCCGTCTGGCTGGGACTGGGACAGGACCGCCCTAATGCTACTGCTGCTGGCATCTGTGTCCACGATGAATGGCTGGGTAGGGTCAGGGCACGCTAGGATTGGGGCGGAGACAAGTGCAGTCCGCAGCTGGTCAAAGGCAGCCTGCTGGTTGGGACCCCACTGGAAGGCAACCTCCTTCCTGGTCAGCTGGTGCAAGGGGGCGGCGATGTCGGCAAAGGCCCGGATAAACCCCCTATAGTAGGAGGCCAGGCCCAGGAAGCTCTGCAGCTCCTCGACAGAGCATGGGATTGGCCAAGCCTCCTCTGCCCTCACCTTGTCTGGGTCCGTTGCTACCCCTCTCTCGCTCACGACGTGCCCCAGGAACTTGACAGACTACTGCAGGAGGCTGCACTTAGCCGGATTGAGCCATAGATTCGCTTGGCGGATGGCCTCAAACACTTGCCGTAGGCTGGCTGAAGTTGGGTGCATGGACGAGCAGGTCATCCAAGTAGACAACACAGCAGCTCTCCGTGATCCCCTCAAGCACCCGTTCCATAAGCCGCTCGAAGGTAACAGGGGCATTACAGAGCCCAAAGGGAAGAACCCGGAACTGCCCCAGACGCCGCCCCAGGGTGAAGGCTGTCTTTTCACGGGCCTCTGGGGACAACTCCACCTGCTAGTAACCGCTACGGATGTCTAGCGAACTGAACCACCGTGAGCCGGCTAGGGTATCAAGGGTGTCATCAATACGGGGCAGGGGGTAGGAGTCCATCTTGGTGATGGTGTTGAGCCTGCGATAGTCCATGCATAACCGCCAGGTGCCATCCTTCTTCTTCGCTAGGACGGCAGGGGCGGCCCATGGGCTGGTGGATGGTTCAACGACTCCGGAGGCCAGCATCTCCCGGACCTTCTCTTCAGCAGCAACCCTTTTCACAAGAGGTAGTCGCCGGGGCCAGAGGTGGATGGGAGAGGCACCACCTGTGTTGATGTCATGCTGCACCAGGTTGGTGTGGGTGCAGTCTTCATCACGGGCAGCGAAGATGTCTGCATACTCCTCCAACAGTGATCGCAGCTGAGCCTTGTCCCCTTTGTTGAGACCCTCACTGCTCCGCTGGTACAGGGACTCAATTGCCTCTGCTGTCACTGGGGCTGTTGCAGAGTTCGGAGCTGGTGGGCAAGGACTTGTGGAGGGTCGACACGCCAACCGAGCTTCCGGTGCTCCGCAGATTTCTGAGCCGACCGACAGGGTAGATGTCCATTAATGGGCCCCTGGCCTGAGGGGTTTTGAGGGGTTGGGACGACACCTCCCTCACTGCGCCACCCCTTGGTCGTTTCCCGATGGTCTGGGAGTGGGCTCAGGGCAGAAGCGAGCCCGGTGCCCTCTCTTTCCACAGCGCCAGCAGATGATCCTTGCATCATTGGGGGGAGGGTCACCATCCTCCTGAGACACTGAACGTACTGCAGCGTCTTCGCGGGATGCCGCACTGAAGATTGCCTCCACCCTCTCCGCCTCGGTGAGTGCCTGCTGTAAGCTAGCTGGTGCTAACAGCTGCACTTGCTGTTGTAGGCGGTCCGGAAGAAGGGCTGAGAGGAAGGCCTGCAGTGCTAGGTCTTCCTGCACTACTGCAGGGTACTTGGGGTATGCCTGGCGAGCAAGTGCTCTGATGCCAGCAGCCAGGACTCCAAGCCACTCCCCTCTGTACCGCCGCCAGGTGCCAAAAAGCTGACAGGCTCCCTTCCGTCACCCCCAAACCGCTGCTTTAAGGCTGTCGTCAGCTCTGCAAGAGAGAATTGAGCCTCTGGTGCAACGTCCAAGAGGACTTGGAGGGCCCCACCTTCCAGTGCGAGGCCAAGGTGGACAGCTGCAGTCTGGTCATCCCAGGCATTGTTCTTGGCAGCAAGCTCTAGCTGGACGGCAAATTCTCCCAGGGTTGGTCCCCACTGTACTTTGGCAGGCGGACGGCTGCTGGTGGAGAAGTGAGCAGGGTTTCCCTTGGTGGCGGATCACTGGGTCTTCTCTCCTGTTTGGGAGCTCTAGGTCCACTGGCTCCTTCAGGCACCTGTGTCCGACGTCTCACCTGCAGTCCGCTGACGATTTCCTGCTCCAGCTCAGCAATTTCCTCTTCCAGATTCCTCCAGGTTTCTTGAAGTAGAGTGAGTGGGATCGTAGTCCTGAACCCACTTCTGACACCATTGTGATATCTGTCAATGCCAGCCATGATGCCACATCACAAATGCAGTTCAATTGAGCTCTTTTATTTGTAGTCTTTAAAAGGACCATGAATCCACCAATCACCACAACGCTTGCTTGTATAAGAGCATACAAGAAAAGTATACCCGTGATTAACCTTAACTGTAGGAACAGGGGGAAGGTCACTGTACGGACAATGGGAAGTACACATGGTGGGTAACTTACACACAGTCAAACATACGGGGATAAAGCTTCAACTTAACAGGGCACCAATACAAAACACACAATGCATGAAACCTGGAACATTAACGACATGCATAACATAGAGAGCGGCCATTCTCAGCCCGACAGTGCGGCATGCTGGGACACATGCAAATAGGCCAGACGCGCTGGGCTCACCGACGCCACATTACGTTGTTTGTAAGTTCTATCTTAAGCTGTCTCTTAACGTTCCAACGTGTTTCCCGAAACATTCTTAGTTAAGTATATCTTCTGTAAAATATTCTATCGTAAGGTTGATCTGAGCCTCTCTTAGCTGTCTCTTTTTGCTGTCTTTAAAATAAGACTAACATTGTTAAGAGTACAGTTACATATATTACTTTATTAATTGGGAAGGAACGGTGGGGGTGTTCTGCTGATATTGTAGGTGTTTTATAGAACAAAACAAAATAAACTGATAGTACAATCTGGGAAGGCAGGTTCGTGTACCCAGTCGGCAAAATTCATATTTACGGTTAGATGATTTGTTAATTTCGTATTTTATTTTTAGCAACTCCCCAGTTCTGATTAATGCAATATTTTGATGGATTCCTGCAGTCCCAGTCAAGCAAGTACTGCGTGGAGGTAATAATCAACTATTGAGCTATCAATGTCAACCAATCAGGCGTTTCAGTGCCTATTAAGGTCACATTTAAGCTCTCCCTCGGGAAACAGACATAGGAAAACAAATACCTTTCATAAGATATCTTTAGGGTCTTCATAAGACAAGTAATCATTAATCGGGAAATGCGCCCCTGACACCATACAACTATAATGAACCAAAGAACAGGAAATACTGTAAGACTACATAGCAAACACAGCAGATTCAGTTAAACTAAATGGCATCTCTTCTCTACAAGCTTTCTCTGGCAGTGGTAACAAAACTGAGTCACCCTTTCTTTCATTGTTATGACAACCAGCTATATGAAACATGAAACCTGAACTAACCAGTAGCATTATAAGGCATAGCCTGACAGAGCTCTCAAAAACACATGGTGTTCTGATAAAACCCAGAATGCCCCAAGGCCCTCCAGTGCAGCTTCAAACTGTTTATATAGCACCTGGAGGGCAGTCATTGGCTGCAGGGGCTCAGACCTCAGCCAGTAACACAAGACAGGAACACCAATAGCCAGTAAGGAAAAAAGAGGGAACCCATAGAGCAGGACCTGAAAGCCACACAAAAAAGACCTTAAACCTTCACAGTCTAAACATTTTAGGGGGATGTAACAAGGGAAAACATGTTAGGGATTTAGGGACACTGGGGCTGAAAGGCAAAAGACAGGGAGGAGAACAAGATGGCCGACAACACCTGCTGGCCAAATGGGAAGAAGACACGAAGGGCAGGGTCGAACGGGCACCAACCCGGACAATACCCCCCACCAACATAAGTTAAGGTAATGTCAATTGCTCTGCACTAAATTCAAACACTGTCTTTCATTGTAATATTTTGATTTTGTCGAAGGATTCTCATATTTGTGTGAATGACCAAATATAACCATAGTAGGCTAGTGCTATGCTTCCCATTTCAAGACAAAAGGGTTTCTGCAGATTTCAATTAGGTTCACAATGTAAATGAAATAATCCATGTTCCACATTTTGTTTGTTGCCAGAATCATTGAGGGCTTAAGCTGCTTGATTGATTAGTTATGCACTTGCTTTTTTGGGTTAAGTGTGGTGGGTGTTAAGGGCAGTTTTAAGGCTGATTTTTATTCTTCTGCGTCAAGCCTATGCCATGACCGACGTAAGTGGCCTACGCGGTTGCAAGCATTTATACTTGTGCGCTGGTGTCTTTGTGTCAGAGCTATAAAACTCAAGGAGGAATCTGAGGTCTAAATTCTACCAATGCATTAAAACTCACAGAAATGTCATACAGAATATGATGTTGATATCATGTTGACCTCTGACACCATGACACAGGGGCTTAGAAACACCAGAGGAAGATATCTGGGGGCATGGCTGGTTCACTGGTCAGCTAAGAGTCAGTCATAAGCTATTCGACTTAGAGCTAATTGTTTTGAATTACTGCATAAATTGTACATTTGTAAGACACACTGCCCATCAGCAGGGACTGCCATGATTCCATAATGTCATAATCAGTGTAACAATCTTTATTTTGGATACTAACATAATGCATTCTGTGAAATTTTTGCAGTCTTGGAAATTGTTTTGTTTTATTAGTATACTGGTGGCCAGCGGCTCTTCTAGAGACATTGGACTCCATAGGCATATCCCTGGGGCCCTTGGAAACCCCCTTATTAACCCCCCTCCACTTTATGAAGCTCCTTCTGGTGACAGTCTTTAAATATGGAGAGGCAGCTTGTATGAGAATAAATGCTATGTGAATGTTTGCTGTATTTGCATTTCAAAGTCAATATTCTCTAGCTGAAACTTGTATCACATAAAATATTATATAAATCAGTGTTTCTCAAACCTGTCCTCGGGAACAGCCAGACTGTCCACATTTTTGCTCTCTCCCAATTCCATGAGAATTGGGAAAGGAGCAAAAATGTGCTCCGAGTCCCTGAGGACTGGTTTGAGAAACACTGATATAAATGATATTAATAATTATATTGGATACAATGGTTAACCTTCCTGTGCTGTTAGGGTCGGCAGCGACCCGTCTGTAAGTTTTTAAAAGCATAAAAGCACCACATAAATTTGTTTACTGCATCGAGGCTTTTTCACTTTGTCAGGAACCTCTATTTAAACAAAAAAAAAATCATTAAATTATAAGTGCTCTGGTCAACATTATAACAGCTCTGGTGTTGGGCTTGGAAGGCAAGATAAGACTAATTCAGTTTATTTCTTTAATTCACTTGAGGCTTACACTATTTTACCATTATTTTTTTATTGAAAACGAGAGGTATGCTGTCAAAAGAAAGGTCCAGAAAGCCACATCAAAAAAAAAATGGATTAGGAAGCCTAACAAGGCAACCAAGAGGTAAGAAACAAATTAGATGATAAATTAAAAAAATTTTGAGGGTATTTTATAGCTTCTTTAATACACGGGTCGGCACCGACCCGTCTAACATAATAGATAGGTGCAGAAAGCTAACAGAATCCGAAGGCTAATTACATTTAACTGCAGTATTTTGTGTGCTGTTGAGCTATCGTACTGTGTTTTTCTTCATGCTTTTAAGAATTGACTTCAGTAACAACATAAAGTGAACTGTAGCATAATTACAAAAGAAACTGATCAAATAATTAAGTGGCAAGGATAAAAAGGAAAAAGTATGAAGTTTTATAATAAGTGCTCATCACTGTTGGAAATATCAAACTTTTGTGTACTTACAAAACACAATAGACAGCTGAAGCCAAATTTGCTAGTTCATTGTTCTGCATTAAATCGGACCCCTACATTTCTTAAGTTCACCATAATAGTGCTGTGATATTAATTAGGCAGGGTATGTCGATACATGTGCTTCCCCAACCATAAAATGGTTACAGATAAATAAGCAAAATGGCCACAAGAGGCCAGCTTATGCAATCAGTAAAATCTCATAAAAGGTTCCAGAAGACTGCTCAATGGAAGCGTGCTGGGACAACAGTTTTGGCAACTATAATTTCTAAAAGGTATTACTCTCCTCACATACTAGTAGTCAAATGAAAAATACTTCTGTGTTAATTTCTGTTTTATCCATGGGCAGAAATGAAGTTAAATAAACATACATTTAAAAACATACTGTGAAATATGTATGTTTGCTAGGCGATACTGTGTTTTATGTGGTATCCAGCTGAAAAACAGCTAGAAACTAAAAAAAATGAAGCCTGCAAATTATACGGTATATGTGTATGTATATTGAAAGGCTAACTGTGCTGGGTGTTGTGGAGATCAGGCGGTGGTTTTAACTACTTGAAAATACATCAGGAGGTCTGTCAAAGTCTAATATAATATAATTCTCATGTCCAAACACATCCGGACAGTTGTATAGCACAGGAAGGTCAAAAATCAGACAAAAGCAAACTACAGCTTCACGTCAGCACATTTCTTAGGCGCATCCAATGTACTATTATCTAGCTACTTTAGATATGTTGTGAACCATTACCATCAACCATAAAGACCATACAAAACCCCTAATGTTAATCCACTCAAAGTCTGCATGGCTGCCCTGTGTTATCACTTACTGTGCCCACAGCATCTTCACATCATGGTACCATGGTTTTTAACAGTTTACCACTACAGCAATGCTTGGTGCAATGCTTGGTTACAGAAAAGGGTCTAAATTTTAGGCAACAAGCTGGGGCTTAGTAAATAAGTGAGAGACACCTGTGGGGGAGCACATTAAATTACACAAAATGTACTCATGCCACAGAAATCTTCTGTTAGTATTATCTCACTCATTCTGTTCTCTTGTTACAAATTGCCCCACAAACTAAACCAGAATTGGCGCATGTAAACTCCAATTAATTGTCTGTTTAATGGCAGTAGACATGCACACAGCCATCAATTTTCAGCAACTTTTCCAGACAAGGTTGCGGTGACCCAGTACCTGTTCTTGGAAGAACAGGAGTGTGATAGATTACAAGACACTCACTGCACCGCACACATGTATTAATTCATACAGACACACACCAAGGCCAGATGAGAAGCAATAACTGATGATATGTTGTTGGACTGTGTGGGACAAAGGAGCTACTGGAAGAATGCCACGAGATAACCTACACACTCTACACACACAAAACTGAACTCAAACCTGCAGCCTAGAAGGCTTGAGTTAATAATGCTGCCCACTAATTAAAAAAAATAAATAAATCAACAAAGCAAATCTAGATTATCGCATTGTAAAATTACGGCATTCAAAAACTACCAGCAGATGGCAGCATATCCCCATCTTTAATTGTATTCCACGGAAGGGGAATGGATAAGGGCTGTGTCTGATTTCAGGGACTGGACCCTCCAAAGGCTTCATTCAAAAACGGAAGGCATCACAGCAGCACGACAAGACTGTTTTATTTGGAAGGCCCTTTCAATTGCAGTCTTGTCCTTTTGTCGAGTTGTGAATAATCCACCCCATGGATCCTTTAACATATCCCAAGATTCATTACGCAGAGGTAAAGTGGGTGTGTCTCAGCTAGAAGATAGGAGGGGCACTTCGAGACTCAAGGGTATGGGCAGGAACAACTTGTGATTGCCAGACCACGCTTTCTAGACCACGTCCTTTGAAGGATTCAGCCCATGAATTTGAACACAGTTACGGTTTTGTGTTCGGTCTGTTCTGCCACAGACACTTTCTCTTCAACATGATAACTCAAAAAGTATTTGACAGCACTTTTTCAAACTTTGCGGACACATTATATGGGTAACAATTTAGAACTGGTGAATGTTTGATATAGATCACACCAAAATTGAAACAGTGCTGCAATGTGACAGCAAAGAGAAGAGTGACTGCAGAACATCGTGAATGTGATAAGACCTTGTGAATCTGGTAAGTCAAAAAGTATTTGATTGATCCAAAGCTGAAGCAGCAGTGCTAGGTGGCAGTAAAAGGGCAGGAGGGCTGCTGTAGAGATTCACTATGTGGACAAAAGTGTTGGAACACACCTCTCAATCACTGAATTCAGGTGTTTCGTTCAGACCCATTGCTATAAGTGTATAAAATCATTTGTGAAAGAATGTGTTGTTCTGAAGAGCTCAGTATATTTAAGCATAGTACAGTCATAGAATGCCATCTTTGCAAGAAGTTAGTTCATGAAATTTCTTCCCTGCTAGATATTCCGTGGTGACCAGTAAGTGGTATTATTGCAAAGTGAAAGTGTTTAGGAACAACAGAAATTCAACCATGTAGTGGCAGACCACGTAAAGCAACAGAGCGGGGTCGCCGAGTGCCGAGGCGCATAGTGTGAAAAAGTCACTAACAAGGGTTATGCCCTGAACGATTTGCAACAAGCAAAATGTGAAACGTGGACTATTTAATTTACATTGTGTACCTAGACTTGAGCTCAACCCTATTGAACACTTTCGGAATGAACTAGAACAGAGATTGCAAGCCAGGCCTTCACATCCAACATCGGTGCCTGACCATACAAATGTTCCTCTGGATGAATGGGCAAAAATTCCTAGAGACACACTTCATAAATTTGTGAAAAGCCTTACCAGAAGAGTGGCAGCTGTTATAGCTGCAAAGGCGGGACCAACTGTATATTGATGCATATGGATTTAGAATGGGATGTCATAAAAGTCCTTGTAGATGCAATGGCAAGGTGTCCTAATACTTTTGTCCATATAGTGTGATTAATCTGGTGAATATAGTAAATCTCTGCAAAAAGTCAACAATATTTATCATCGGGGAATTTAATCGTATCACTTCTTGTCAGTAGTGGCATTTGAATGGACAATCAGAGGTGCAGATCTGGTGAACCTAATTACGTTGAGACAAATCACACAAAGTTGGGTTTTTTAATGAAGATGGGGAGAGTGTGTAGGGTAGGGTAGGCTTTGGCAGTATCTGTATACTGCGGTATTTTCATTTGACGGAATTTTTCGTGGGAACCCCCACCCAAAGTTTCAAAATATAGGAGTAACACTGCTGTTGAAAATACTGTCAAAATACAGTATACTGTTTATAAATGTATAAACTGTCTCACGTACGAAAAATTTGATACTACCTATGCCTAGTGTAGGGGGCTATATAGGCTGGGGGGCTGTGGGACAAGTAGGGATTAGACAGGGGGGCTGGAGTTATGGGGCTGTCCATAGAATACATTTTTGTTGTTCCAACGGCATCTAGTTAATATACAAAGGAGCCTAATATGGGTGAATATTGTTTTTTAATACTGTTTGCCATTTTTGTTTCTTATCATGCATTGAGCTGCACCTACAGATACATTCTCATGTCATGCCTAACTGGAATTAGTGGGCAAGGTTACACTTACATCATATGGTAAAAAAAAAAATATTCATTTTCAGTCAGTTACAGAATGAAAGCCACTATCTGCAATTGATCATTTAGCAGTCCATTTAAACAACATTTAAATGTATCTGTTATACTATAATATAATATAAAATATATTACATATAATGTATGAAATACGTTTTTGGTTGATTTCAGGATATGGAAAAATCTACCCTGTGACTTTGCCTGGGAAGCTGTTCTGCATGGGTTATGCCATGATAGGAATCCCGCTGATGCTTCTGGTGATCTCCGACGTGGGTGATGTCTTAGCAGTCCTCCTCTCCAGGGGCTACTGGCGCCTGCACCACCTATACCAGTTATCCTTCTGCAGCTGGTCCTTTAGAAGGTGCAGGGAGAAATCGGTGGAAGAGGCTCTTGTCCACGACGGGACCTATATGCTCAGACGGGACATGCTCATTCGACAACCAATGAACATAAAGGAAATATTAAGCCAGCAATCATTCAACCGTATTATTGCCCACAAAAAGCCCTTCCAGCGTAGCCAATCCTGTCCCGAGCTCAATCAGATATCCCAAAAAAAGGACACCCAAATCTGGGAAGAGAATATTAAGCGGGACCTAGAGAAGTTAGATGTCCCTATGATGGTTATCCTGGTGGTGGTCTTCTCCTACATTCTTTTTTTTGGTATCATCCTACCTCTGTGGGAAACAGAAATTGAAAGGCTTGATGCCATATACTTCTGCTTCATCACACTCACCACCATTGGTTTTGGAGACATTATGCCACAACATCCCAACTATTTCATGCTGACCTCCCTCTTCCTCATTGTTGGTATGGCCATCATGTCCATGGCCTTCAAGCTAGGGCAGAACCGCATCGTCAGCTGTTACCGCAAATGCATGCAGTGCATCAGCAGAGGACAGGTGAAGGAATATTCATTCCCTGAAAGTAATTAAACTGCAGTGGTCAAGAGAGGCACACCAACTGCTTGCTTTATGTGGTGGAAAAGTAATTTGGAAGCTTTAAGTGAATGCGTTCTATTGCTTTGTGAAAATACTGTTGAAATATAGCATACAAATGCATCGTTATTGCAGCATGTGCCATTTCATTAATCAAACAACACTCCTCTTCTTGATGACTTTCCCTTTTACATCATAGCTTTTTATAATAACGATTTACTTATGAATGCAAAGTAGAAACTGTGACCATTTGGTTTGCTGAAATGTCTAAGTCAAGGTTCCCCAATTCCGGTCCCGGAGGGCCAGAATCCAACATAGTTTGTAGATTTCCCTGCTGAAACACATCTTAATCAGCTAATTACCTTATTTAGTATGTGTTTTTCAGCAAGGAAATCTGCAAACTGTGTTGGATTCTGGCCCTACAGGCCCTGAACTGGGGAACCCTGGTCTAAGTGTTATCCCAGTGACTGTAGATGATCGAAAGAGGCCTCAGCACAGGACTCAGCTACCTTATGCTCAAGATAACCGGATTGTGCATCATATTAATTTCAATCCAATTAAAATTGCTTGGTTGCTAAAGAAACATTATTTTATGTGAGGGTCACTTTGTGCAAATTATACATTTGCTTTGTATTCAGCTCAAAATGTTTTGATTCTGTGTCCATAAGAAAATCTGTTCTTCATCTGCTCTCTCAAAGGTAACTTCCTTCTTGCGCTAAAAACAAAGCAATATAAATATTACAAAGTTCTAAAAATACCATACGCAGATGCATAAGTGTTGATGTTGTAAATGTCCTGTTTTCATTCATTCTTTCATTTGGCAATTTTTCTTGTAAGCATTATTATTATGTCCGTTGAAATATCTCAGATTTATCAGTGTCACATAAAAAAATAAGCATGCCATCTGAATGTCTCTCTCTCGCTCTGTGTGTGTGTGTGTGTGTGTGTGTGTGTGTGTAATCACTCTAGGACAGGCCCAGTTATGTGTCCTGTCTTATTTTTTCAAGGACAGGCTTAGGATCACTTCCATGCTAATTTCAGATACACCTGACAGGTAGACCTAAGGATGGTTATGTAGTGTAAGACTATTAACAACTGAATTGTTGACTCAAAGTTCCTTGACCTGACCACAAGCCTACTCCAGGAAATGTGTAAGATCTATGTAAGATCTGACACATGGATGGAACTAATGACAGGTAAGAATCCTATGGTGAAGCTGGCACACCACAATATACAAGAACTGAAACAAGCTAGTTTATCATAAAAGAAAATTTAAAACAGATTTAATAATACCTTGTAAGAGGAATTCATAGGCACAGATAAATGAAACAGATATAAAAACTGCTGAAAAGAAAAAATAAATGTAGTTATACATCCTGAAAGTTTAACATGAGAATGTACACAATATTTAAATACTGAAAAATATTATCCATGATTCAAAGAAAAAGCAATTATGGATCACATTTTTCTTAAAAGCAACACAGCCATTACCTTATTCAAATTTGATAAATGGAAAATTTAGTATTGTGACAGGCTACAAATTAAAGGATATCAGTGTACAGCTGTGGCTAAAAGTTTTGAGAATGACACAAATATTGATTTTCACAAAGTGCTGCCCCAGATTTAATGATGAACTTCAAGGATAGAGGATTGGTTGCTGTGAAGAAGGCTTCAGGGCGCCCAAGAAAGTCCAGCAAGCACCAGGACCGTCTCCTAAAGTTGATTCAGCTGCAGGATCGGGGCAGCACCAGTGCAGAGCTTTCTCAGGAATGGCAGCAGGCAGGTGTGAGTGAGGTGTGAGGGCCTGGTGTCAAGAAGGGCAGCGAAGAAGCCACTTCCCTCCAAGAAAAACATCAGGGACAGACTGATATTCTGCAAAATGTACAGGACTACTGAGGACTGGGGTAAAGTCATTTGCGGCATCCAGATAAAGGAGAAGAAAAGGTGAGTGCTACCATCAGTCCTGCAGCATGTTCCACTTCAATAATCAAACAACACTCCTCTTCTTGATGACTTTCCCTCTTACATCATAGCTTTTTCTAATAACTATTTACTTATGAATGCAAATCATCAACCATCAGTCTGGTGTCATGTAATGCATCCTGAGACCATTCATTTGTGGAGTTGCTTCTCAGCTAAGGGAGTGGGCTCACTCACAATTTTGCCTGAGAACACAGCCATGAATAAAGAATGGTACCAAAACATCCTCCATGAGCAACTTCGCCCAATGATCCAAGAACAGTTTCGTGACAAACAATGCCTTTTCCAGCATGATGGAGCACTGTGTCATAAGGCAAAAGTGATAACTAAGTGGCTCGGGGAACAAAACATCGATATTTTGAGTCCATGTCCAGGAACCTCCCCAGACCATAATCCCATTGAGAACTTGTGGTCAATCTTCAAGTGGTGGGTGGACAAATAAAAACCCACAAATTCTGACAAACTCCAAGCATTGTTTATGCATGAAAGAACTGCCATCAGTCAAGATTTGGCCCAGAAGTTGATAGACAGCATGCCAGGGCAAATTGCAGAGGTCTTGAAAAAGAAGGGCCAACACTGCAAATATTGACTCTTTGCATAAACTTAATGTGATTGTCAATAAAAGCCTTTGACACTTATGAAATGCTTGTAATTATACTTCTGTATACCATAGAAACATCTGACAAAAAGATCTACAAACACTGAAGCAGCAAAGTTAGTGAAAATGACTACTTGTATCATTCTCAAAACTTTTGGCCACAGCTGTATTCCCTGGACAAGGAATACAGATGCTTTTGGGATGGATGGAGTCTGCCACCGGCCACAGGCACTTTCTTGTTAGCATGATAAATCGAAAGGTATTTCACGTATCTTTTTCAGATCTTGCATTGTGGAGGAATAGTCCTAGAGTGTGGTGGCACATGAAAGGACAGCCACAGAGGCAGATCAGGTGACGTGTTTTGCTAATAAATCCCACGTTACCCGACTACCGCTTCTGTCCTGCTTCCCCGCTCCATGCTCGAGCGAACCAGGACAAGACCAATCTAATTGTGTTACAAATTTTTGAAATCATCCTAACTTCCCCCCCTTTATGGTGTCATTGCAGGGCATGGCACAGGCAGGAAAAAAGGGTGACGATCCACTTGCGGCTCCAAGACAAAAGGGATTTATTAAAGAAACAGAACACATATAAACTGTAAAATTAAAGGACCATGAAGGGTCATGAACACATGGGGAAAAACACCCAGTTAAGTTTCAAGTTTCAAGTTTTATTGTCATATACAGATAACAATGTAACATCATTACCCATAATGAAATTCTTAGACTCGCGTTCCCCCTGACTTTACGTAAACATATACAGAAAGTATACAGATTTTTTTAAAAAAAGGGTAATACGAAAATAACATTATTAGAAATTGTTGGTATTTGCAAGTATTAAGAGATAATTTAATATTTACAGTACTAATAGCGCAAATAATGCAGTGAGATATTTAGAATGTGGGGTGCAAAATTGTGCAATGAGGATTTAAAGTGGCATTGCATACTTTAAAGTGACATTGTGAAGAGTCCAGTAGTTGTGGTGAGTGTATATTGGTGTGTGCAGAATGTCAGCAGTTCAGAAGCCTGATGGCTTGTGGGTAGAAACTGTCTCTGTGTCTGCTGGTGCGGGTCTGGATGCTCCTGTACCATCTGCCTGATGGATTGTGGGTAGAAACTGTCTCTGTGTCTGCTGGTGTGGGTCTGGATGCTCTTGTACCGTCTGCCTGATGGATTGTGGGTATAAACTGTCTCTATGTCTGCTGGTGCGGGTCTGGATGCTCCTGTACCGCCTGCCTGACGGCAGGAGCGTGAAAAGTCTGTGGCTGGGTGGGATCAGAGAGGATCCGCTGCTGTCTGTAGAGATCTTGCATGGCTGGCAGTTCAGTACTGGTGATGCGCTGTGCTGATCTCACCACCCTCTGCAGAACTTTGCGGTCCACACCGTTACAGCTACCATACCAGGTGATGATACAGCCACACAGAATACTCTCGATGGTGCAACGGTAGAAGTTTGTGAGTATTCTGGAGTCCATGCCGAACCTTCTCAGACGCCGTAGAAAGAAGAGCCGCTGTCTTGCTGCCTTTGTGATCACACCAACGTGGTGTGACCAACTCAGATCCTCGCTGATGTTGATGTCCAAGAAATCAATCAGTAATCAGCCCAATCAGTAGTTAACAGACTACTGATGATACAACCAAGAAACAGAACTAACAAAGACCTAAAAGACACAAGGTAAGGGACCAAGACAACACTCGAGGCAAGAACCGGCTAGGGAACAGAGTAAGTTACACACATTAAGAATGACTAACTGGGGAAATGAACAAAGGCAGGCACTTAAATACACTAATAACTAGGACCAAAGGGCAGGTGTGGATCATGAAAAACAACCAAACAAGGGAACAGTGCAACAAGACATAGGAGAAGTAACTAACACTAATGAACACAGAACTAAGAAACTGACAAGACCTGAAACTAAGGGAAATACTACACTAAGAAAATAAACAAGAAAACAAAAGTACAAAATAAAACTGGAACAGAACATAAGGAGGGCAAACACAGAACAGGAAACTCAGAAGGAAACATAATCAAAACATTGGGAAGCAGAAACGGAAATACAAAGAAACAGATAAGGCTGATCATTAACTAGCCTCGAACCCATGACTGGGGGGAATGCAGTCTTGAAGCAACATGCTCAACTACATGGCAGTCCAGGGAGCAAAGGTACCACACAAGGGGTATCAAACAGGGAGTGACAAGATGGGATAGCCAGTGACACCTGCTGGCCAAAGGGACACGAAGGGCAGCGTTGGATGGGTACCACCCCTAACATTACGGTGCCCTGCATGGGACCCTCTGCCAAGTTTTCAGAATACTGGAATAGCACTGTTTTTGATAAATATGGTCAAAATACTGTATACTGCGGTATAAAATATGGAGCGTATGACATTAGGAAAATTACATACTCACAAGCCTAGTCTGAGAGGTTTGGGTGTATGGGAGGAGTAGAAATTAGATGGGGGGGAGAGGTGAGGGTCTGTCTGGGGAATACTAATTGTCAGCATCTAGTTAATCATGCTTTGGGACTCAAAACAGTAAAAATCAGTATTACAAAGATACAACAAACCACTAGATGGCACAATAAACAATTTACAGCACACAGTTGCACAGATCAAGTCGTGTACACTAGGTAAAGATTGCATGCTAAAACATTATCGCTCTGCACAACAGAGTGCTTGGCTGGTTTAAAAGTAAATGTATTGAACTGAGCCATTTTAAGTAAAAGTAAGATCTAGACCAGAATATTAATCTGAAACAAATAAACAATGTATTGCCCTGAATAGAACTGCTTTAACATGTACAGTAAGTATAAATACTATACACATCAAGCTGTATATGACAACACTGTTCTTTGTAGCAGCTACTGTTCCTATTTATTGGAGTGATATTTTGCATCTATCCATAATTCCAATTGCACTTCTCCCTCAAAAAGACCACTCTGGTTTGTTTATAACATTGAATACTCCCTTAGACCATAAAATTACTGTTTATAATGTATACCATTGGTGTTTGATATTAAGTGACTTTCACTGCTCTCCCTTGGGCTACAAATTCAATTAACGTCATGTTTTTAGAAGAAACATTTTATTTGAAATTAAAAAAGAATTTTAAAAGAATGCTAAAGTAATACTTAATTGTTATCAATATTATATTTCTCATTATTGCTCACATGATTAATATAAAAGGGTAGCTGTAAGCTGGCTATTGTCATAGTGTAATAGTGCAACTTCTTCAAAGACATTAACAAACCTCAGGTCCTACCAAATTCCTGTATAACATGTATTAACGGGGTAGTACTGATTACATTTCCCTGTAACCCAGATTACATTATCTATCAAGAACTGGCGTTGTGTCTTTAACAATAGGTCGTGGCGAATTGACGCATTTCACAAGAGCAAACGCCTGAAGGATTTGCACTGGTCATCTGCAGGAAGCAACGCTGGGATGCGGTAGCAGCTGGGGAGACGATGCTGCTGACGATATTTCTGAGAGATAAGGGTTCTGTGACGTCAAAGCTAAGTCAAGTAACTAAACCTCCCTACATTCAACCCTCCTTTCTCCTCAACTGAAATACCAAAAGGATTTTATCAAATGTGTATTTAAGGTGAGATTTCTTACAAGTTTTAACCTTTTTTTCTCTTCAGTGTGTGTCGCCTCCTTTTACTAATTTATTTTTGGGTAACCGCAGGTAAAACGTAAGTGTCAGGACCAAAACTCCACGACTGACCGCCTCTTTCACATCGCGGCATACAGTTTTGCAAGAAGATATTTTAAAACACTTTGATACCATCTCACATCAGTCTTCAACCTATTCCTCCTCAGCAGTGTGCATGTCAAGTTCGTTGTTTGAACCTCACGTAAGGCTTACTTAATATAGAAGTCGTTAATGGTTTTTGTTTTTTCCTTTCATTGCAGGGCAAATTAATTTTAACCCTCAAAATGGGTGGATTAGGCAAACTACGCGAAATCGGTTTCTTAAGATGGTTACGGGAGGAAAGACAATCGAGGAGGTTAACTCTGCTGATCGTCTTCATCGCTTTGCTACTGGATAATATGCTGCTTACGGTAGTCGGTAAGTACAGTTTAACACAGCTTTGCTTATACTGTAACCTTCGCACCTGTTACACTAACGCACTTTGCTTCAGTCTTACGTTCAAACGCAACACGTTCGTTTTACTGATTAATCTAATGCTTGTTAAAAGTTTTTAATATGCATATATTTAATATACATGGATTTTGTACGCATCCACAGAAGCATACACCATACAAATTTCTGACGACTTTTTACATGTTTGCATAAGTACCATGAGCACGGTTGTCGCGGTAGTTATCATATACAGCATGTGTTTTGACACACACACATACACACATATTTATATGTGGTCTTGACAGTTATGAAAACGTAAGAAATTGTTTTGCGGATTTAGAGTCTTATCTAAAACTTTAAATAAAAAAAAGAACTATGTTATACACGTTAACTGGAAGTAAACATTCGTGTATATGTGAAACATCCAGATTATATGGGTTAATTAAATCTATATATAGCCTTTATTTGTTAATTAACAACCATCACCATGTTTCTTAGTTACCAAACATTGCGTCTCTAAATACCATGTGAAAGGAATGATCAAACTGAGAAGTAAATGAAACTTTAAAATTCATCTATAGAAACATTTAATCCTTATGCTTTCGGGAAGATATCCTCCTCTTAAACTCAAGTTAAATGATAAATTGAAGATTAAAATCCCTACATATGCATAAATAAATAGAAAACCAACGACAACATACAGTGATTGCTATTGTTTCTTTAAATATTTATCTACGCTTGGGATATCTTTCCACAATAAACACATCCTTTTAAACACAAAAAGTAGAAAACCATGATCAAACTATAAAAGGCTGCTACATTTTAAAGAGCTGATTAATACATTATCTGAAGGTCTGAATCCCAGTACGAGACCTCAGATTTGGTTACAAATTTATTTTAATTAATTCTACCACTAATTCTACCACTGCGTAACTGAAACAGCTCTGTCCACCTACCAGTTTTGATGTGACACAGATTTCCTCAAACCTTACAGCCTCTGGGGCAGCCATCTGAATACAAATGTTGACAGCAAACATGAATTATACACTAACCTTTTCCCTGAAAGAAATTTTCAACAGTGAAAATGGCCGTGGATCAAGTATTACATGGCCACATAAAAAGTAATACTGCAAACAATAGTGTTCTTAGTATTCTCCAACACCTGGCATCAAATCTATATAGCAGGAAGGCAGTATTTCAAAAATATTTAAAAAAAAATTCATTGGTGTTATAGTGTTGGATATTATGAATTGCCATAACATAAATAACCAATTTACTTAAAATAGCAGTATAGTGTAATTTAAAATTCATTAATACTCACCATTACAGTCAATTAGCAAAAAAGTTGCTATAATGTAATCTTCATTGTTTTAATTTGTATCCTGTATTAAAACTTACATTGTACTGTCTTAAGAAAAGGTCCATTTTATTTATTACGTTAATGTGTTTGGGGTACTGTGAGGAGATAAAAGTAGCTTCCTAATCGTGGAAGGCTCACAACATTGTATCACCTTCAAAGACGGCTAATGCTAATCTCATATGTAAAAAACACTATCAGTGTCACACTGAGCTTAAACACAAGGAGTAAATGGAAGCCGACATAATCCTTTACTCAGAAGAGGTTAGCGGTGTTGAGGTACCCTCCAGACAAAAACTGATTGGTAGGTAACTGGTGAGTCTGCATCTGTTGTGCCGAATATAATTGTATAGCTTTGCATTATTAAAGTCAGTTTTCAGGGTACAGTAGCAAGTTATACTCAGAATAATAATAATGACATGGAAAGGGAGTATTTACTATTGATTAAAGTATGGCAAGCCAGTTGCTATATTTAAATTGACTGCAACCTCCATTCGTTCTCAGCAATATGAATTCTCACTGGTCATTATTCAGTTGTCTTTCTCTGTCGGCAGTTCCCATCATCCCTAGTTACCTGTACACAGCAGCTAAAGAGGGAATGGATGTGAAGAACCATACACCTTCCTTGGACTACTCCCCAAGCAGCTTTCAAACCATCATGTCACTCTACGACAATTCCACCAGGGTAACTGGAGGCACAGCGCAGGGGCCGTCTGGTCAAGCGGTCGCCACTGCACCCGTCACCTTCGGCAATGACACGGAAGAAAACTGCCACAGGCATGACAAGACGCTCCTCAACGAGAACGTCAAAGTGGGACTGCTGTTTGCCTCCAAAGCCACTGTGCAGCTGATCACCAACCCATTCATTGGGCCACTGACCAATCGGTAGGTTTTTGTCACCCAGTGCTCCACACATGGGGTATTTGTCATTACTCCATGTGCATAGTGTTAAACACAGCTGGACTGCCCTTGGAGGAACTAGGTCTGCGCTTCCTGTTAAGCGATGGCTGTTGATTTTATATAGAAAAATATTTATCAAACTGTAAGCCTATACAAATAACTGAATTCGACAAGCAAGGCCAAGCAAGGAAATATGGGTATTTTACTTTGCAAGAAAACATAAAATGTTATATATGCAGAGGCTATAAAAGATTGTATGCAAACATATTTGTTTGCAAAAGTGTAAAAGATAGATATGCAGCACACTTAACTTCTGATAAAAAAAAAACTTCTGATGTAATCAAAACAGACTTCCCCGAATTACAAAGTATACCAGACTTACACAAACAGACACGGCTAACCTAAACCTAGAATAAATGTAATATAATAATAGATCGCAGTTTTACATTCTGCGGTCGGAACTTCTATTGTGTTTAAAGCTAAAATGAAAAATACAGTTGACCTAAAACACAGTTGACGTAGACATTATGCAGCTAGCAATATACATTTACCTATCTCCGTACTACCATACGTACTGTAATACCATTCTTCTTTCATGTGTGAATGACTTCACAGCTGGACGCACAACCCAACAGAGGCGACAACGTTCACACTTCGTGAAAATACATCGTTCATGCATGATAAAACTGAATCCAAATTAGCCCACTACTGCATATGCGTTGGAAGATGAATGGCTGGAAATCACTTAGGAGAGGACGGCGAACTCACTAAAACCGGCGAATGGTGCTCATATGTTACATATTATTATTACACATTAGGCTTTGTGTCATTGGTCCGCATCAACGAAATGTGCTTTGGGAAAATACTTTATCTGTGTTATGAACAAATAAGAGTTTGAGTCCTGCAAACATGTATAGTACATTTAAGATCTATAATCATTTTTATATGGGTGTAACATTGTTAGTTTTGTGTCCATGCAGAATAGGATACCAGATTCCCTTGTTTGCTGGGTTTTGCATCATGTTCATTTCCACCATTAGTAAGTACAGGGTTAATATTCATTCAATATTCAGTCATTACTTCACAATGAATTGCTTATTATTTGTATTTGACTGGGTTATTTCCTTGCTCTTTATCAATCATCGCTGTGAAGTGTTTGCTTTCTCGAAAAGCTACACTCTGCTGTTTTTCGCTCGATCTCTGCAAGGTGTCGGATCATCCTGCTCCTCTGTCGCTGGTAAGTGATGAAACTTGAAATAATGTTTTTGGTTTTAACCCTATTCTAGGCAAGAGTAATAATTACACGCTATGTTTCCTTGGTCATAAAGAATAAAAAAAAAAAACTAAAATGGATAGTTACTTCTTTCCAGGGATGGGGATGCTGGCCAGTGTGTACACTGATGATGAGGAGAGAGGAAACGCCATTGGAATAGCTCTGGGTGGACTTGCAATGGGCGTGCTGGGTCTGTACACTTATAGAAACATAATCTAGAAGCCCTAAATTCTGATAACACAATTTCAGTACTGATTTCTCAAGATCGTTTGCATGTAATATTTAACGTCTTTAGTCAGTTTTCAGTCATTTTCAAAATGGCACTGAAGCAGGTCTCTAAACCATTTGCACTCATGTATCCAACACAAAACAACTAAATTGATTTACTGCTCTGCTGCTGTACTAATGCAGGGGTTTCTCCAACCCTTTTTGTAAATGATTTGAGGCATAGCTTAAAGTAAGCTTTACCAACCTGGACAAAATACACTGCCCGGCCAAAAAAAAAGTTGCTATTTGAATATTTAGTTGGACCGTCTTTAGCTTTGATTATGGCGCACATTTGTCATGCCATTGTTTCCACAAGCTTATGCAACATCTAGATCTTTTCATCTAGATTTGCATTCATTTCTCTCCGAGATCCTGTATTGACAAGTGAGTTGAACCACTATAAAGCCTCCTTCAGCACATCCCAAAGACCTTCAATGAGGTTAAGGTCACAATTCTGTGGTGACCAAGTCATGCGTGAAAATGATTCCTCATGCTCCCAGGACCACTCTTTGACAATTTGAACCCAATGAATCTTGGCATTCTTGATCTGGAATATGCCCATGCCAACAGGGAAGAAAAAAAATCCATTGATGATGGATGGGTGTGTAACCTGGCCATTCAGTAGATTCAGGTACTCAGCTGACTTGACTTTATTGCTGCATAACGTTGCTGAGCTGTAATAATGATCCAGTCATTGACTCTTAAGTATTTGCTGATATAAATTCAAATGGGGAGTTTTTTTTTTGGCCGGGCAGTGTAGCTATAAGCTAATGTTTATTTATCAGAAACTTTGCCTTTGTGGCTTGATTGGGTTAATCATCATGTTCTGAAGAACCAGGGGGTTGAGGCTGCCAGGAAGGGAAATACAGGTTCTGGAAGATCAGTATTTTTGCTTCCTATTTAATATACAGTGCTGGTATTTCCTCAGTTGGACCTCCTTTTGGAAGTGTAATGTATGAATTTGTTGGGAAGACAGCTCCCTTCCTCATCTTGGCTGTGCTTGCTGTGCTGGATGGAGGTGAGTTTACTCATCTTGTCTTTGTCTTGAGGCAATGAACACCTCACTGAGGCATTTCAACTGCAATGACTTCTTCTTCACCCTATTGCCTCCACAGCCCTTCAGCTTTTTGTCTTTCAGCCCTCAAAGGTGCAACCAGAGGTGAGTGGCACTGTGACTATCACTGGTGACAGTTTACAATTTTGTTCAAATGTTGAAGCCTATATAAACATGAAAGCTGGACCTGACCATTGCACAGCCAGTTCCACAGTCATCTTATACGTATGCCAGACCTGATAAAGAAATACTGCAAGATCAAATCATTGTTCTTGTAAAATTAATTTGTTGTTGTTTTGGCTTCATTCATTTGAATTAGTTGAACATTTTGCCCTGCATCAGTACCACACCTCGTATCAATGTCAACCTTAAATTTCTTTTTCTTTTTTGTGTCATAGAAATTTCAAATTTGCTTGATTTGCTGAATCTGAAATTTTTTTTAGACCTCTTTACCCCCTAAGCATGGCACAATTTTGGCAACCTGTCATTTTCAAATAACTTTCAGTTTCAGTGCACAGAGGACTGAGTTAATTTTTATCTGTGACTGGATGGTATTATCACAACTTAAGGTGAAGTTCTTCTAGCCAGCAAAATGAAACAACATCAGCTTAGCAATAAACACTAAATATAATGTTTTAATCATTGTTGGTCAGTGATGCAGTTTATTAAAAAATCACCATGCATTGTTTATAATACCCTGATTATCTGGTCTTAATCATTGCAATAAGCAAGCAAAATACGAGTGGCCTGTATTCAAGACTGGATTTTCAATACAATAATATTTATTTTACAGCATCCCAACTTCCATGAAGAGAGGGATATTATGTGGTAGCACCTTTTAGCAAAATAATTATTCCACTGTTATGGAATGAATAGGTGCCATTTTAGACCAGAAATAGCATTGCAATTGTAACGAAACGCTGAACGTTAACCTATAAAGAAACAATATTGTGAACCTAGTAGTAGATGCAGCACTACATTTACATTTACTTTAATTAGGCAGTCACCCAAAGTGACGTACAGGTGAGGGATGACCGGCAACACCAGCCGTGCCAAATATGGAATTGACAGACATAACAAAAAGGGGGCAGGGCAGGGACTGATCCTGACAGGCTGAACTTCCAACGAATGCCCAGTTAGAAGTGCACTAATTAATACTATTATATTATAACAGCAGAAGAAGCCAACAAGTGCCTATCATGCAATGCCGGCATGCTTAGAGGATGCGACAGTACTACACCTAGAGATGTGCAGATCAGTACTGAGATACCTGAATGGTTCAGTTTGAGAATTGATTCTAACTTTACAATATCAGCATTTTACCTGCTGTTGTTTTAAAAAATGTTTTAAATATTTACATTAATATTACACAGAGCAGGGCATGAAATACTACCAGGATCTAAATGCCTGTGTTAGGATGGGAACTATTACTCCTTCTGCCTGCTTGTTCTGCTTGTTCTTTGACTGAGTCAGTCAGTCAAAGACAGTGGTAGATGAAAAAGGTGCGGGTGACTGAACTAAAAGAAAGAAAACACAGCTTTGTGTGGAATTATTTTGTTCCACAAGATAGGATCGAAGTAAAATGTTTTGTCAAAGTTCTATCTGAAAGTACAGTACTTACAACACAATTCTGTTATTTTCAAAAATATTTTGGGTATGCCATGGTATTTTGAAATGAGAGTAATTAGTCAAGTGGAGGAGTAGTAACCCATGATAAATTTTGCTGAAGTTCTAACATTGTACTAGTAAACCCAAAATACTGCAGTATACCATATTACTCTAACACTACCCATTCCTATCTAAAGTGCATTTTGAAATGAAACAATCCTAAACCTAGCTAGCTAAATACTTTATATGTGAAGTAATGTCTGTAAAAGATAATCTGATTCATAGTTCTTGTAGGCTGTTACTTATTAAAGCTAATTCAAAAGAACTTTCTACTGCTACCTATACTAACTAGCTTAGTACGCTGCAGTGATTTTGTATATTAGTGTATGAATCTGCATGATTTAGTTACTTTAGCAGAATGAAGTGGTGTAGCTAATAATGTATGTTAGCCTGGCCATATATGGGCTATATGCTACATTAATGGACTACAGGCTACTATATAAAATATACTGATGTACCAGTTTTCATGTCCTATATATATACAGATTTCGCAAGGACTGCCATAATAAGCTGGGTTGAGATAATAAGTTACGCTAAAACTCTGTCTTAGGAAACAAAACTTAGAAAGCTTGCAAGTTTTAATGATGATCTAGTATTTATTTATTTATTTTTTTAAAAACAGTCCAAAGTTTCTGCATGAGCTCCGTATGTGCTCTCCGAGCCAATTATAATCATTTGCTTGCTCCTGATGTTTATGAAAGATTTAACACAAATGAGTGAGGAGGAGAAAATCAGCAAGGACTGGTCACTGAATAACATTTGTTTTCTGCTGTATGGAAATATTTTGGTTTACACAGAGACGATAGCAAACGTGATTTGTCAGCACTGCTTTGTGTCTGTTGGCACAACTCACAGCAACACCGCCTACTTATTGGACAGACTCCATTAGTAGAAGTTCTGTTTGAATACAGTTTATTTTGGCTAAATTCCTCAACTCCTTTTTTGTTTTATAAATATAGCAATATTTATTACAAAAATTTCAAATATTGCACTGCAATGATTTTTCCCCATATTGGTCATCACTGTTTTCCACTTAATGCATACAAAAGACTGGAAATTCAGTATAGGGATCAGTATCGGCGATACCAACCTTGGTACTGGATCAAACTGGATTAAAAAAAGTGGTATCACCCAACCCTAATCAGAACAAAAACAGACCAGTGTGAAACAAAGCAAGTTCAGCCTGCATAACATCTCAGTGCTGTCAAAATATACGTCACTTCTTTGTGGACCTTAACTTAGTGGCTAGATGTTGAACTGAAAACTTACTCAGTCTTTTATAAATGGTCAATTAACATTACTACATACATTCCAGTTTGACTGGCTTGTAAACAAACAAAAAAAAGCTGTGATGTATATTGTGGATCATGATTCTGTCCAAAAATAACCGCATTGCCAACCCCTACCTAGGAGCACTGGTGGACTTGGCGGGGGTGGGAGCAGGGGGGGCAAGTGCCCCTATGGCTGAAGAAACATCAATAAAATGCCCTTTTGAGTGGTGAAAACACTGCCATTGGCTGCCTTTCACATGATTTAGCCCCCTTCATGTGGGGAGATGCACTCTATAGAGCAAGCAAATATGATGAAGTGTCTAAATGAGTACCCTTCTCGTGGAGAGAATGTGCTGCAGTGCCCAATAAGTTGCCCTCACAATGGTCTAAGTGGTCTTTATGGGTACCCTTGCAATGGAAAAGGGTCCTGTTATGAAGTGCCCTTCCAGTGGAGAGAATGTGCTGCAGTGCCCAATAAGGTGCCCTTACAATGGTCTAAGCGGCCCTTATGGGTACACTTCCAATGGAAAAGGGTGCAGTTATGAAGTGCCCTTGAAATGGAGAGAAAAATCTTTCTGATGGGTGCATTTTCAGTGAAGGAAATGAGATATGGTGGCCCACTATGAGATGCAGTTTCCAATACATGCAATAAAAGTACCCTCTAGGTGCCCTTCTGTATACGAAAATGTGATATCTAGGTTGCCTCTGTAGTCCACAAAACATTAGTTGAGCAATTTTAATCAGGGACTACTTCACCAAACATAGCGTACCATTCTACATGGGGGGGGCAGCATATGTCATGCAATAGGAGCCCTTTTTATTTTATTTTTTTACCCCTGCCCTCTACACAGCCTGAGTGCATCACTGTCTAGGAGTATCACTCGTTTGACTGGGAAAGTATATTGCTTGAGCTAATATATTAGTTAGCAGTGACAGAAACGTTTTTTGCTCTTAGTTTGACTGTAATGATTCTGGAAACTCCTATTTTCACATGAAATGCTCATTCTGTTACATTGCATAGTTTTTCACTTGTGTTATACACCACCATTATTAATATGTTAATAACTTGACAAGACCTCTTCAAGTGATACAATCAAAGTATTACACCTGATGTGAAGTTATATAGTATATATATGAACTTTCCATAGATTTCTGTATGCTATTTCTTAAAATTGGAAGGTCAGAAAAACCTGGACAGCATTTTAAAATGTCCTTATAATGGCATAAGACAATCACATAAGGATGGTGCATTATACTACAGCAGGAGATTTTGAGCCTTGGCACCAGATGCTGGGCTGGATATTGACCAGTTGCCTTTCTGAGACGGGCATCTTAGCCTTCACATTGAATCGTCTCATCTGGGAGCTGACCCCAAAGCAGATGAAAAGGGCAAGGGACACGCGTACGGTTGAGTTTTTAGAAGGGCATGTCTTGGTATATCTTTGTTTCCAGAGACCTAAAAAATGATGGTTGCCCTACTTAGAACATAAGAACATAAGAAATTTACAAACGAGAGGAGGCCATTCGGCCCATCAAGCTCGTTTGGGGAGAACCT
>JAODLD010000069.1:18576590-18590602 GCA_026781065.1 Mormyrops boulengeri
CCCCCCCCCCCCCCCAGGAGGAGGATTCCAACTCAGGGGCCCTAAAGAATTTGGAAACTTACGGGATTGGTCGGGACTGGGGGGCCCGATATGTTATGCCTTCATGGGACCCAAAATCTCTAGCAACGCCCCTTACCTCAGGTGAAATTTTAAGATTGAATTCCAACAGCAAACTGTCACATACATTTTCTCTGTTAACAGAGTAGAAGCCGCCTTTTAGAAATCCATACAGCAGTTTTTCAATACAGATAAGCTAGTTCTTTATTTGTGTCTGGGAGTTGAAGGCAGATACACCAACCTATGGCATCAGCCATCTTACTGTGATGTCAGTTTCCGGGGTGCATTCTAATTACTTTTATACATTATGTATCAGCCATAATTATTTTTCCCCTAACAGGACTTTGAACTGTGCAGAACACTGGCTGCTGCTGAATGCAACTTTTTCCGTTTTCAACATGCACTAGGATAAAATTTGCTTGTCTTGCTTAATTTGACTATTTGCAGAGCTGAATGAAAGGGAAACGTGCAATTAAGATAACACACACACATAACAGGAGTAGGATGTTGAGCATGTATATACAAGACAAGGCATTTTCCATTACTTGGACCTCAAAGCCATACATCCTGAGGTGGGTAAAACAGAAACACTTGTAGACTTGCGGTGATATTTATTTAGGCTATGTACAGTAGCACTGGAGTATACCATCCATGTTGTTATTGTTACAGCTTGCTTGGCAAAATGCTCTGTACTCCATGTAGCAATGCCAGATAATGTTAATAAGCCATTAGACCATGAAAGGAATGAGTAATGTCCGGGTTCACGGGCCGGGAGTTACACTAGGGAAACCAACTCTTATGACTTTGGCTCCAGCCATGTTGGGATAAAATTATGCTGGCAGGGGTTGAGATTGCAGATCAAATTAGTTCTGGTGCCACCTTTAATCTTCTTTTCCTACAAAAATATTGCACAAAAATCTGAATATACAACAATTGCAGAATGTAGCAGCAATGTACCTAGGGGACAGAAGATCTACTCCAGAAATCTCTTCCTCCATTCCATCATCCTCAGACATCCAGTCCATCTGTGTTAGTACCCAGACACAAAGGAATGCTGATCACGTTCAACTTGGTGACGCAGCAAACCAGGATACACAGTCAGATCATCTTGGGATACTTTGCCTTTCTGAGTGACAGGATCAGCATCTCTCACCCATTCCCCATCTAATCAACCGGGCTTTTGTAGAATTTAAGAGCTTCACTTGACTGAGATTTGCTTACGCTGCAAACTGCTGCATATAGCGGAGATGAGCTGAGATTTTGGGGCTCTGAGTGGAACGTGCTTCTGCCCTCCCAACACAGAAAACCAAAGACAGATCCTTAAAAATCATCTGTCTTTGGCCAGATCAATAATCCACTGAATAAGGAAAAAGCGCCTGAGCCAAAAGCTTTCTGTCACATACATAATTACATCTCTGGTAAGAGGCTGAACAGCATGTACCTGACTCTAAGATACCACTGAAAAACATACTTAACAGCTCACTAGTAGAGAAGGCAGGAAATTTGCTCTGAATTGAAATATTTTGCTCTTATCAGTTAATATTAATCTACCATTCTTGATTACATATTCTACCCCTCCATAGTGGTTTGACTAAGCAAGAGCATATACACATACAAATGAACATAAAAAATAATAAAGATGGTAAAATACATTTTCACCCTAGAATATAAATAATTCACACAAATAAAAACATCTGGCCCCTCTGGTGTTGGCCTCCACCCCCCCCCCCCTTGATAGCTACATGCAATTGCCCAGTAGAAAGATAGCAGTTAACAAAGAAACTGATTTATATATATAAAAGAAAAAAAAAAAAAACAGGACAAAGATGAGAAAAGAAGCAGCAGACCAAACAAAAGCATTAAGTTTAAAGTGCTTACAGATACGAAACATTGTTGACGACAGATTAAAAGTGCAGATTGTAAAAGAACGATAGTACACCTGGCACCAGCTAATTGACTGATCTTTCCCTATAGGTTACTGGTATACAGTGTTTTCAGGCAAGAGGCTTGAAACATTGAACAACCTAAACATTTACCGACACAGAGTTCCACAACTCCTACCTCCCTCTCAAGGCTTTGCAGATCCTACCCAAAAACCATTAACCACTATACCTCTCCAGCAAGTGAATATGTATTATAATCCTCCAATGAGTTGCTCATCATTAAAAACAAATAAAACTCTTGTCGCCACTATTTATTTTAATAAAATAAAAAAAAACACACACAACACACAGAGTGACCATATTTAAAGTGCAAAAAAATAAACAATGATTACAACCATCCAAACACATGTGAGTGATATGATCTTGGGATTCTTCCACATGTGCCAAGTCGTTGCATAAACACAGAAGCTACGGAAAAGCACACGGTGAAAACGGAGGGGATAAAGTCACACTGTAAGAAACGGCACATTAAATACACCTACCGATAACTGCAGGATTCTGCTCGGGCTGCCCCGCACAAGTGACAGCATCGCACAGGTTCTTACAATGAATTGGCTTTGTAATGCTTATTGGTACAGTCAGTATATTCTCAACACTGCGACTGGGAAATCCCCATAACCATTTCAGCGTTAATAACCCTCTATACCTCCCCATCCCTGCAAATAAACCCCCACGCCAAAAAAAAACATTATAATAAATTAAAATATTCTGTTGATAATTACAAGCCTCATGCCCATCTATGTCTATGGCAATGCCTCTACACAGATCTGCTCCTCCGTGATGTCATCCAGCAGTGGAACATCCAGAGGATTGCAGGTGTCTGTGTCGAAGTCTTCCGGTCCTTCAAGGGTGTCCTCCGAGCCACATTTGGCCTTGAAGCCCTGATGCTCAGATGGGGAGGTGCTCTCGACGGATTCCAGGTCCTCGATGCCAGCGCGGTAGTGAATCGTGAGTAACGTGAGTGCTTGGAGCCGCTCACCAGACTTGGCAAGGGCTGCACTGGTGAGGGCTTTCTTGCGGGGATCAACAGTCTCTCTCTCCTCGAGCAACAAGGAGTTGTTGTGCTCCAACTCCTGGTCGATCTCCTGCTGCAGCTTGTCCAGCATGAATTCCAGCTTCTGCGAGCGCTCATCTGTGGGCAGGCCCCGGTAAAGGTCCCGCCCAATCTCCTTAACAGCTATGAAAACGCTATCATCCAGGCCACCCTCTTTGCGTGCCAGCTTAGTGGTGCTCCCACTTGTGGAAGTGGCCTTTTTGGAAGGGCTTGCCCCAGCATAAGTCTCGGTGTCGCTGCTCTCGTTGTCCGAGGTATTGGGCGTTTGCTTGGGTGATGGCTCTACAGTGGGGTCGGCCACCTGCTCTGCCAACCTGGCTTTGGGCACCTGTCGCAGGCTCAGCAGCCGGGAGCTTGTGTTAAGGATGTGGCGGGTCAGGCCAGTGGTGGCTCTGTTGATAGTGGACTTTGCCTCAGAGTCGGCGCCCCGGCGGTCTGCAGCCATGCAAAATGGGTGCTCGCTGAGACACTTTTCCTGGCACTTCTTGTGGCACACATAGGCACAGATCATGCACTGGGAGGCCGCCTTGGTCCATACTTTCTTCTTGCAGTATTCACACCAAGTAGGATTCTGGAACTGGGTATCCTGGAAGTTGTGCTTGAACTCCGCAATCTGCATGGAGCTGTAGCCATGCTCGTCACGGGGCAGCACAGGCTGCTGTTGCTGCTGCTGCTGCGGCTGACACTGTTCGTCTTCCTGCTGGATGTTTTCCCGCTCAAACTCCAGCAGGCTGCTGGAGAACTCTGATTCGCTATCGTTCAGGTAAGTGAAGTTCAGGGTGACGTCACCATAACATAGCTTCTCACTGAAGCCCTTGTGGGTGCTGAGGTTGCGCAGAGCCGTACGGCTCACGCTAGCTCTCGGTTCTGGGGGACACAGCCTGAAGGTGCTCTGGAACTCTAAGGAAGATGTGGACAGGCACTCCAGCGCGATGTGCTCCAATTTCAGACTAACATGCCCCAAGCACAAGAGACTGCCTAGTTTGAAAGGGTCTTTACACCAAAGGGCTACATTAAGGTATTTATGGTTGCTTTCTACATCAAAAACCACAGAGCCCTTGGCCCATTTTGCAGATTGGTTACGTAACAGGGTCTCTGATGATTCCCAGGTGAGATGATCCTCCAGGCTGTCTTTTGTGCTGGTAGACGCCTCCGAGACCTTGTCTTTGGCTGCATCTTGCCGGCGGGAGATGTAATCAGCTGCCGGGTCTTCACTGGTCTCCATTTGTCTGACAGCTGGCTTTTGATCTGGGAGTTTGACCGCAACCTTCTCATTGGAGGGCTGTTTGTCTCCATTGTTTACAGGTGGCATGGGCCTCTCTGGTTTCTCTGAAGGCACATCCCCTCCATCCTGCATACTCTGGGTGTCTGAAGAGGTTGATGTCAGCTTGATGTGGGACCTGGGGGGCACTGGCGGCCGACTGGGAGGGGGTGGAGGAGGGGCAGCAGGCCGTTGAGGTCCTTCAGGCAATTCGCTGCTTTTAGGAGGCAAGGATTTGAGTGTCTCCTTCGTCTGCGGTTTCAGTGGCAACTGAAGACCAGACAGATTCAGTTTACGGTTCAAGATGGGAGAAATGGTGCCCAGAGGCTTTGTCGCGAGATTAGCCACAGTTCTTTTAGGACTTTGGTTAACAGGAAGGAGATCATCCTTGATGTCACTTATAATGGGCTTAGGGTCCATGATTAGTTCCTCAAATTCTGAGTCCATGTCTTTGCCGTCAGAAGTATCCAGAGTGGTGATGGGGGCCGGGTCTTCCTCATACACGGGCTGGGGCAGAAAACTGGGCTCCTCCAGTTGGCTGAAACCTTCCTGAAGGGCTCCCATGGGCGGGATCTGGTGACGTACAGGCCTTTCATAGACAACCTGTACCTTATCTCCAGCCTGCTTGAGGAGCTTTGGTACTTGGACAGAGGATGTCACTTTAACACCTGCCAAAAAATATAGAATTCACAAGGCTTGAGATACATCATTGCAGGTATTAAGTCTGATATATACTTCATGTCACCAGTTTTTCCAGCAATGGCATTATGGTATCACATCCAAAATTTTAGGTACGGTTTGAAGACAGGCAGGCGCAAACTGAAGGAGAAATATTTCTTACCTCCGATAGCTATAAGCCGGTCCCCTTTCTGTAGGTCAGCCAAGGCAGCAGGTGAGTTGGGGGTGACCGTCTCAATGCTGACGTGCACAACATCACCCTCGGTGGCTGGGACATGCCGAAAGGTCATACCAACGCTCTGAGAACTGCCTTTGATAACCTCCGTCTGGAAAACACATGCCGTGAAACGGTGGGTTACTATCCGTCACATAAACACTCAAGCTCACTGCACAAGTGGGAAGGACTCAAACCCAAGGATGAAGAAAAGGGGGCAAATTTATTTTCAAAGACTTATCTACATTTCAGGTGCTTTTAAAATGGTTGAATGCAGAGTGAAACTGAAAAACCATAAAAGGTAAATTACATCACAAAGCCAACAAAACAAAAAATTCAGGATATTGAATTTCTCAAATGTAAAGGTTCCCAGGTTCTCCCAACTTAATGACATGTTCTCCCAACTTAATGTATATGTTCTTTACTTTAAATGTTTAGCAAAAGTGTAAATAAAAATGGAAATGTCATTGTTCATTACTCAAATGAAGCGGAAAGGCCTATTAAAAGCAAATTAATCAGATTGTTCCTGACTGTAGGCTCCGCTTCTGAAGATGAAGGAACTGATAAAGCAGACATGAAGTGACCTGACTTGTAGTTGCAGGCTTCCATCTGCCTCCCAGCCAGCCCCGTCTGTCTGACAACAAGCAGTCTGCATCTTAGCTTTTACTGGTTAAGAAAAATAATTAATAAAAAGAGTTTTAAATGTAAATAATGTGCAATTACACTACCTTGCACTTTATATTTTCTTGCATGAGAACAACCAGACCCGGGGGCATGATAGGACTGTCTGTCAGCCCAGGAGTGACATGATACAGACCAGAATGGCGGGCATTCCTAAATAAGCTGAACATTTATTCTAGCTTCAGAATATGGCAAAATAGTAAATCAAACCAATGATTCCTACAGGTAGCAAAATAATCCATCAGAGTTTCAAAATCAACTGGAAATGTAATCTATACTTAATAAAATGATAGTAATAATATTGTGCTGTCTGAAAGTTCAAGAATATCAACCAAAGATTATGCCTTCTTAAAACAGAAGTAGCTTCTTGAGGTATGTGTGTAGTGCTAATCCCATTTTCTTTTTTTCAATTAGGCTATACGACATACTGTAGTGCAGGGGTCATCAACCTTTTTGAAACTGAGAGCTACTTCACGGGTACTGAGCCATACGAAGGGCTACCAGTCTGAAACACCCTAATCTAAACTTCATGTATAAAAAACACATTTTAAAAACATGTTTTTTTTTTTAAGATACTGTCATTTTCAAATCTATATAAATGCAAATGTGTTTAAAGAAGAATAGCAACAGGATAAAATAAAATTTTAGACGCTGCTCACTGGTGAGTTGTGCTATTTTTAGAACAGGTCACAGGTGACTCATGTGGTCCTTGGGGGCATCCTGGTGCCCATGTTTGTGACCCCTGCTGCAGGACCAATCCCCACCCCAGGTCAGGCTTGGCAAAAATTATTTTGATATAATTGTTAGGGTTCAATGTCAGTATGAAGATCGGTATAGGTGATACCAACCATGGATCAAATCGACATCAAATTGAAAAGAAAAATCAGTGGCCAGTTTAGTTTCACACAAAATAGGTTTGTATCATTTAATTGTTTTCGTTGATTTTAATTTTTTTTTTTATTTTAGCAGGTGCCACGACCTTTTCTCCTCAGTGGTTACGTGCACACCAAGTAGGGTCATTCCACTTTGGTGTGGGCTGGGGTCTTCAAACAGATTTTCCACAGGCACGTGCACCTCATAAGTCTGGAAAGGTTCAATGTTAATTTAGAGGTTGTCCCTCAAGTGTTACATGATATATAATGCTCAAAGTGCATTTAAAGCAGAATTTATTGGCACATTCATAAGCACCAGCCACCTGCTGGATCTGACACATTAAAGATTTGTTATTCTAAAAGGTAAGTAAAATTATAAAAATGTGTGCAGTCACGCATCTATAAATAAAATCTCTGACAAATGCACTAAAGGAGGAACAATACTGGCCAATACCAAGTTTTCAGAATTTGTGGGAAAAATCTGATATCAAGTGAGTTTAACAAAGCACAGAATTGCAGAACCCATTTGAAGGAAGAACATGCTAGGTTTAGATGACGACAAAGGATACAGTAATTACGGAGCAAGATATGGCCTGTAATTACAGCTAATTTCCACCCTGCTGTTTGCTCGGCACCCAAATCACCATTGCTGTGCACTGCGCTTGAGTCACGTATCCCATCAGACACCTGTTCAGTCATCAGTCACCTGTCTTCCATCTCAGCAGCCCACCAGAACATATTGTAAAGACTTTCATTCAAATAATTAGTCACCATAGGATGTTTGTGTCTCGACAATGAACAGCGAACCTTTTTGTGAACTGCCTGTCAAAGCATAGAGGATCTCAAACCTTATGCAAAAAAAAAAGCTGGTATGGGGCCCTCTGACACCTTTATAAAGAAGCATATGAGAATGGCGCTAACGGTAGGGCTAAAGCGGACGCCCTCTTAAACAGGAGTCATTGGGATCCTGCTGGAGACTAATCGCCATAATAACGTTGCTGTCATTTGCTGTAGCCCCTGAATAGAGGGCTGATTTTATTAAGGAGGAGATGAAGGGAATGAACTATGCAAATTGTCAGGCCTGGAGAGCAGCAGTGAAGCTGTCTGACGCTGGGGGATGTTTTTCAACTCTTGGGATTCCTAACAACAACAACATCAAGTATGCAAGGGCAGAACGGGAGGGAAGAAAGATAAGAAACAAAAAAAGCCTTGGCATTAAAGCTCATTCTAAAGACTATCTGGTACTTAGCAGGTCTTAAAATTAGGCAAATTGAACCTCAGATGAACAATACATGATATTAGGGGTGGGAAATATAACCACATAATTACAAGGAAATCCGTGGTGACGATATTCATGACAATACAGAAAAAAATATTTTTAAATGGTTTATCAGTTATTATACCTTGTAGGCAGCAACATTTATTAGTGTTAACAAAATGAAGGGCATTTTCCATCCGTCTTTGCCAATGAGCTACTGTCACTGATGACAGCCTACCTCATTCGAAGTGTGATTCTATTGCTATAAGGTAACAGGCAGTAGGAGCATTATAGGGCAATAGTAGTGACACAGCAAGTGTGCCATCAAGTCATGTATGCACAAGAACAACATAGGTAGTGTTGTCCCTGGAAATCCTAATTAAAACTATAACTGCTTACCACGTTAGCTTTACAATAACTAACGTAGCTTAACCTTATAACTCTTCAGAAGCCTGCACAATATTAAGTTAGAATGTCAGTGCTGGAACTGTACATGTAAACATTTGTTAACCACAAAAAAAATGAAAATAATGAAAATACGATCTACACTTTGCCATTTAGTTTTCAAAGTATGCGCAAAGACTGTGCAGAAATTAATAAAATGAAATTTAATTTTCCACTTATGTCATTTGTGAAAAATTAAAAGAAAATTAAACCTTTTTTGCATTTTCATTTTCAAGTTCACAACATGTGTTAATGGGGTGGGGCAGTGGGCGGAGCTGCAGGGCAGTGGGCGGAGCTGCAGGGCAGTGGGCGGAGCTGTGGATCACTGCTGTGCTTTCTCCTTGCGTTTTGCCGATTCGGTTGTGTTTCTTGTACATGGTTGCCCGTGTCGCCTAAATGAATGGCAAAGTCACACGTGGCTTAAGTTAGCTACTTATTTGCAGCTTCTGATTCATGTACCTTCTTATTCATAATCTTATTTCTCGGCTTATTCACAGCTTCGCAGTTTTATGCAGATGCAAGCCCGTACATGGTTTTTATGCATACCAGTTTTGAGACTAATTAAATGCCATATGTTTTGGGAACATAAATATATGGCATCGCTATATAATTGATATCGTAATATGACACTATCACACAAAAATGTATACCGGTATTATCGTGAATGTTATGACATGGCACAGCCCTACATGACATATTATACCTTCTCAGTATTTATTTGATTAAGCACATTCAAATGCGCAGTGATGTCTTTTAACAGTGCTAACTTTAAAGCCCACGATGATGCCCCTAGCTCAACCATCTGCCTCGGTTTCACTTGCTGCTTGAGATCTTCGCATAAGATTTTGCAGAGAGAATCTCAATGTGATTTTTGTGCAGATACCAGGTGGATATTTTTCATTGAAATCAGAATGTACCATTGTAAAATGTCTTTAAAGATTACCGTGTTTAAGAACCACCATTGATTTTGTACATACAAGACAAGCTGCCTTTGTGGTGCATCAACCCATTATGAAATTTGCTGGTCCATTTCTCCTGAAATTATCTGTTTTCACTTTGTACTGAAGAGATTTTTCTCTTCTTTATATGCCTGTGTCATTTACCCCACTTGGTACTGCCTCACCTTCATCATTGCCTCTTTTTTGAATAACAAACCCATCCATTTTAATGCTAGTTAGCAAAGAATGACCGTGCAATAAGTTTTCATTCCTGCTTCATTCTCTGCCACCCTAATTGTTATTTAACTACATAGCTGCACATTATTGGGAAGGTTGCACTGCGTCTAGTTGGGGGAAAAAAAAAAAATTAAAATCTGATGCTCAGGATAATTTGCTTATTTGTTTTTATTCAGTCACAGGCTGTCACACTGGCCTCCAGGGGCTGCAAGCCATGCAGTGAAGACCATTGTTCTGCAGTGAGAAAGATCAGTCAGAAGTGGAAAGCAATCAAGACAGTTGCCAGTCTTCCCAGAAGTGGATGTCCCAGCAAATTCACCCCAAAGTCAGACCTCGCAATGCTCAGAAGGATTGGGGAAAAAAAAACCCAACAGCTACAGGCCTCAGTTAGCATGTTAAATGTTAAAGTTCATGACAGTAGAATTAGACTAAATAAGTAAGGCTTATTTATAAGGGATGCCAGGAGAAAGTCTCTTCTCTCTAAAACATGGTAGCAAAGCTTAGGTTTGCAAAGTTGCATCTGAACAAACCACCAGACTTGTCCTTTGGACAGACGAGACCAAAGTGGAGATTGTCTGCCACAACTTCATGTTTGGTGAAAACCAAAAATAGCATATCAGCACAAACACCTCAAACCAACTGTCAAGTACGGTGGTGAAGGGATGATATGGGCTTGTTTTGCAGCCACAGGACCTGGGCACCCTGCAGTCATTGAGTCGACTACGAACTCCTCTGTATACCAAAGTTTTGTAAACTTCAAATGTGAAGCCATCTGTTCGACAGCTAAAGCTTGGCCGAAATTTGGTCACGCAACAATACAATGCGATCCCAAGCACACCAGCAAATGTACAACAGAATGGCTGAAAAAGAAAAGAATCAAGGTGTTGCAATGGCCAAGTCAAAGAGTCTCAACCACAACCTGACTGAAATGGTGTGGCGGGACGTTAAGAGAGCTGTGCATAAAAGACCAACCGCAAACCTCAATGAACTGAAAAAATGCTGCAAAAGAAGGGTGACAAAGACAAAATTTCTCTGCAACAATGTGAGAGACTGATAAGGTCATACAAAAAATGATTACTTCAAGTAATTGGTGCTAAAGGTGGTTATACAAGCTATTGAATCATGGGGTGTACTTAGTTTTTCCACACATAGCTTCTCCATTTTGGCTTCATTTTTGTTAAATAAATAATGACTCGGTGGAATCTGTTGTGTGGCACCTCCCCTTAGGTTAAATTAAAATCATTTTAAAGCCTGCTAAGGACCAGATGATTTTTTTTATTATGTGCTGATACGTAAAACCTTAGAACTCTACTCACCATCCGTACCAGGTCGTTTCAGAACCACACAAAGGACATGTTTTCATTGACAATGTAAAATGTAAAACCAGCAGGGGTATAGGTCAACATTGTGGATACCACAAATCCTATATTAGTATATGACCAGTGGCAAACATGCTGTGAAAGCAATATATCCTTAAACCTTGGATATATTCTATTATTCTATATACTATTGGACATATTCATTTTACATGAAAAACCGAGGCAGCTTGACAAAGAGGAGAGAGAAGACAGACTGTTTGGGAGCACCTTCTCACTGCACACTCCAGGGCACCAGGTGACATGACCAAAGAAGACAGAGTGTCCCCTGGGGGAGATGAGATTTCATCATCAGGGGTCTCCAGGGATCAGGCCTAGCGAGCAGCCAAATGTGATACTACAGCCAGAGAGCAGAGTCCCTCTTGTGTAAAACACCAGCATGCCGCTTCTCCCCAGTGAACAGGAACATCGTTTGTGTGTCAGCGGTACTAGCTGTTCATTCCTTGGTGCAGAGAAGCTCAGTAAATTTTATGGTTCATGTTTGGTTGTGTAATACCTAGTGACATTATTTTCACATCATTCAGGCAACTGAAAAAAGGAGGAGAAAAGGCAGAGCAGAATCAAACAGAAGGCCGACATGGGCCTCTCCCTGTAAGTGGCATGCAGCACCAAATTAAATCAAACAAGAGTCGACCTCCATCTCGGGATACATTTGCTGCTTCTCAATAAACAGCAGCACGATTCTCAGTGACTCAGATACAGCAGTGGGCAAAAAAGGCAATTAAGCTTCAAGAAGAACCTGTGCTTGCCAGACGGACTTCCACAATTACGGATGGTAGTGCCCCGCGGAGCTGGGGGAGAAGAGGAAGAGCGCTGTGATCTGAAGCTCACTTTCATCTCACGTCCTCAAACTGTAACAGGTACTTGAGGACGCTACCGCAGCGCCTGTTCTGGCCCTGGGTACGAGCAGTGCGGCCACACATCTTCGTTCTACTGCATTTCCTTTGGCCCCACAGACACAAAGCAGATATAAAACAGAAGGTTAAACCAGGGTCAAGGGAAGAACATTGCCACCTGGATGAATACCTGCACTCGATGCTGGTTAAGGGACTTCACTTAAGTATGGTAGGCTGTGAGTGCTTGCATAAGCAATGCCGGTGTGGGGAGATGAGCTTCAGGCACATCAAAATTCGGACATGCTGCTCACACACAATTCATCACACGGGTAAAATGTCACGCGTAAGGGCCGGGATATACTTTACACGACGCGTACCCAGCGTGACACGTACGCTACGCAGGCAGTGTACTTTGTAGGGAATTAAAGGTCATGCCCACCAGGGGGCAGTGCGAGAAATCCATCTTGGTCCGCTCCCTCGTTTCTGGTCTCACTTGTGGTGACATAAAATGTTGTACACTCGCTGTCTCTAGAGCAAGTTGCTACTTTTGTAATACTGCTGCAGCATTCTCTATTTTTTAACCACTGCTTCACAGTGCATTAGTACTTCGATCTGCCACATATCACTTTACCACCCCATGTTGAATGTTGCATTGTATGTTGTCAGATAACTCATCGTAGTTGGTATTTTGTAATTAGACTGCCGAATATTGGAAAAAAAACATTTCAACAATAAGCATTGAAGTATTTATGAAGAAAAAATTAGTTTAAAATAAATTTCTCACAAACACGTCTATTCATGAGTGATTTAAACAGCAAGGATGAATGATTTTGACTGGCTCAGAGAGCACATGCAAAAGCAGCAGCAGTAAACTTTAAACTAATGTTAAACATATATTAGATCAGCGATTCTTACCCATGAGTCACAACCCAAATTAGGGTTGTGGTACTTTCTGAAAGGGTCAAGAGGTAGAGTTGGAAATGTAAGCATTTTAAAACCAGCAAGCTCCTATGCTGATCCATAATCAGATTTCGCAGCCCCACTCCTCAAATTAAGCTATAGAACAATTCTTGGGTCTGCAAATGCTTAGCGCTCAACCAATCCAAGAAGCCAAACCACAGAAGCTTAATTTAAAATTCAGTGGCACATCCAATCAGATTTGTGTGATAGGTATTGATTGGCGCAAATTGCAGAGTGCACTGCGTGCTTGACCATAGCGTTAATTGAAATCTATACATGATTAGCATTACGACTGGACTGGCAAGGAAAAAAATTGGGTCGTGGTGCAAAAAAAAAGTTGAGAACCATTGTACTAGATAATCCTGAAAAGGAGCAGTCGTTAAAATTGCACAGCTTGCTAAGTTTTGTTTCCTATAACAATATAAATGGTCTAGCGAAATGTAAACTCCATGCTTTCAGAGAATTCTGTCACCAAGATTGATAAATACTGGAACTGTACTGAAAAATAATGTAATAAAACGAATATTTTCTCTCTTGCCTCTGAATCAGATCAGATGCTACTTTAATACTATCTGTACCATATATAAACACACAAAAGGTAACCATACCGCCACCCCAATTTTCGTGATACGGCAACTTGCGTGTTGTATTAATACCTCTCGTAGGTGCACAGACAACACATGGAGTCAATGCAGAAAACCCCTGGTGGCCATGATGTGTACATGTCCACATCTCGAGCGTCGAGTCGGCCCTAATGCGCCGCTCAGAGTTTCATTTCACACAGACCGCACGCGTGTCAGCCACACCTTCTTTTGTAAGGACTCTCCATTCATTTGTATGGGTATAACCCTAATCCTAAGTATGACAACCTTAGCCCCTACCCGGCACTATGGCATTTTTAGTTTTTTTGATTGTGTTGATTAATCTGATTTTCCCTTTGAGGAGACCGAAAAGATGTTCCCACAAGGTCAAAATAACAGGTTTTTATCACATGGTGGGGATATTTGGTCCCCACAATCTAATATATACATGACCCCACACACACACACGCACGCACGCACACACACCTAAGGTAGAGTCATTACTTAGAGTCATTCTATAACGAGGCTCATTTTGCCAGCAGCTGAACGAAGCTGGTGTCCCTTTTCCTCAGAGCCAAACAGCGGGGCCGGGGGGCGCCCCCCCGCCGGGGGGGGCGGCGGG
>JAODLD010000069.1:18631149-18643174 GCA_026781065.1 Mormyrops boulengeri
CCCCCCCCCCCCCCCCCCCCCCCCCCCCCAGCGGCGGGCTTCCAACTGGTCTACATGTGTTTTATGGACTTGGAAAAGGCATATGATCGTGTCCCTTGGGGGGTCCTGTGGGGAGTGCTTCAGGAGTATGGGGTCTGCTGTTGCATGCCATAAGGTCCCTGTATAAATGGAGCAAGAGTTTGATTTGTATAATGAGTAGCAAGTCATGAGACTTGTTCTCAGTGGGTGTTTGGACTCTGCTAGGGCTGCCCCTTGCTACCGATTCTGCTCATAACATTTATGGAGAGAATTTCTAGGCTTAGCCAAGGGGCAGAGGGGGTCTGGTTCAGTGACCTCAGGGTCAAGTCTTTGCCAATTGCAGATGAAGTGGTCCTGTTGGTGTCATGGTGCTGTAACCTGCACCAAGCACTGGGGTGCTTTGCAGCTGAGTGTAAAGCCCCCAGGATGAGGATCATTACCTCCAAGCCTGAGCCCATGGTTCTTGACCAGAAAAGTGTGGATTTCCCGAGCCTGGTGGGGGATGAGTTACTGCCGCAAGCAGAGGAGTTTAAGTAATTCAGGGTCTTGTCCACTAGTGAGGGAAGAAGAGAGACGGAGATCGACAGGTGGATCGGTGCTGCATTGGAAAAAATGCAGACGCTGTATCGTTTTGTTGGGGTAAAGCGAGAGCTGAGCCGGAAGACAAAGCTTATGATTTACCAGTCGATCTATGTTTCTTCCCTTACCTATGGTCACAAGCTTTGGGTAGTGACCAAAAGAATGAGATCGTGGATAAAAGTGGCAGAAATTAGTTTCCTTCGCAGGGTGTCTAAGCTGAACCTTAGAGATAAGGAAAGGAGCTCAGACATTTGGGAGGGGCTCACAGTAGAACTGCTACTCCTCCGCATCGAATGGAGCCAGTTGAGGTGGTTCGGGCATCTATATAGGATGCCTCCTGGATGCCTCTTTGGGGAGGTTCTTCAGGCATGTCCCACCAGGAGGAGACCAAAGGACAGACAGGAGAGAATACTTCTTGCACACTCGGTGGTTTTCCATGTTATTTTTTGGGCACGTATAATTTCATATTTGAACGTTTGAATGTACACTTTATGTTCAACAGCTGGCAGTGAATGGACACAGTGCAATTATTAATGAAGATGCATATATGAAAGGACATAATCTGAAAATCAAGTGGTGTGCATTGTCCCCAATAGTCCATTGCTTAAACCACACTTTACTGAACGTGTCTGTCTCATTAAGTTTTACAGTTATAAGTCAACATGTACAATACAAAAAAGACTGATCACATAATATTGAGATGGGAAGTTTCAAAAGGTACATAAATTGGTCTACGTAAAATTGTATACATTTTAAAAAGTAAATAAAAAGCTGAACTGAGATTAATTCATTCGAAGTTGATATTAAAGGTAGTTTAATATAGAACATTAAATGAAACAGGCAAAATACTTGATTACTGAAAACTAACATTAACATGGGTGCGTTGTGATACATTTGTGCATCATTTATACAGAATATTCAGAATAAATAGTTTTGTTCTGTGGTTTGCTTAGAGCATTTGACTCCTTGGCCTTTAATTTTGTAAATGAATTCAGAAAGAGGTCTTATTGTTAATGCTAGCATACCTGACTATAAAGGTTATGCAAAATAGGACACTGACCATCAACAATTATATTTGTACATTTAGCCTGTCAATTTATGTCTTAGCCTATTATCATTAAAACATTAATACATATAATATATTATGTGCATTGTATGTGCACATTAACAATGCATTAATATTGTGGCCACCTCTAGACATACCTTTGCCACTCTGCTTAAAAATTCCTAGAACTGCCTCCGCATTCACGTAGAACATACAAACTCCATGCACAGAGGGCAGGGGTGGAATTTAAACTTTCAGCCGGGGAGATGTGCGACGACATTGCTACCCACGAGCCACCCTGCTGCTCTAAGTAGTTGTACATATTATTAGACATCTTCTAAATCTACAGGTATAAGTACGCCAATTCCAGGAAGCAGAGAGTATGATCCAATGCATAATTACAAGAAAAAATAAATACAAATGTTATCGTTTTGATTGCCTCTGCAAATTAACTAGATCCATTTTTACTGGTACATCGAAGTCATATGCGCATTATAACTAAGAAGCGCCATCGAAAGGAGAACCTCTAATTGTTTAGTACGAGAGACACGCAATAAAAAAACGAGGCTTGAAAGCACGAGTGCGTCTTTTCGCCACAGAATCGAACAAGCGCGAGCTTCGCGAGCGGTATAAGGGAAACGTCGCGGAGGCTGAAGACTTCCGCTGTTTAACAGCGAACCGTATTCGCAGTCGGGCGCGTCTGCGGGGACTGTGGGTGCTGTATCGGTACGAACACGCGCATGCATACACGCACCTTCGCCTTCTTTTTCCAGACATTACTCCGCAGCCGGACTGCGTAAATTTGTAAAGGCTGAACTTTTAAACGTTTGCCATAAATATGGCGAGTTTGAAGGCGTTTCAGGAGCAGACTGGTAAGTTACTTAATTTCAGAGTACGTGTAAGGAATATATACTTTTCATTAGCGCGTTTGTGGAACAGTTAATACCACGTTGTATCTTCTACATTAGTATCCTCCAATTTTAGGAAAAGCATCATATCCATTTGGGTGTGTGAAACGTTAACCAGGTAGTATTGTTTAGTCAGTTATTAGGAAAAATGCTGTGCAGATATGTGTAAAGTATTTCGGTATCCGAGGTCGTGGGTCGAACCTAATTCAATAAATATTATAAATTAGGTTATAGCATATATATAGTTCATCGTATTATTAAAGTCAGTAAAAGGGAAGTTTAAGGTCAGATAAGCTGAACCCGTTCGAATAATATTAGTTTGGTAAGATTAAAGGTGTGCCGCTCTGCAGTTTTATTTTGAGTGATCGAATCCCCCACTATGAACATCGCGATTCATTGATTTGGTTAGTGAACTTTTTTTCCCTTTCGGTGTCTTTGCTCACTGAAAAACTCCGAACGCGTTAATCGTTTTTCCAGCATCACCAAGGTAATTCTAAATGTCATGAAGTTTTTCCTCGTGAAATTTATGTTAAAAAAAAAAAACTTTAAACAGCAGCAGCGTGTTTGGACGTGTCGAGACCTCTCAAAAATAGCATTCAAATCCCTTTGAAGAATGGTATCAGTCTCTTCTATTTCTTTAAAATGCTTGTACTTCTATAAGAAAGAAACATGCTTTGCTTCGTGTATGTAGAGGTGGGGATTGGGATGTAGAACCGTATGTCTGAATAATTTTCCATTCATTTAAATGTACATATAGTAAGAATTATTGTTGAATTCCTGAAGGATATTCAGGCCATGGTTTCACATGTTTTTTTTGGGGGGGGCAGCTGAGCTGAAATGGTTAGAAACAGTATCTGCTGTCCTGCTCCAGTAGATCTGATGGTGTACACCAGCAGTCCAAAAACCCCATTTTATGAGTTGTTGAGGGGGTGTACTGATTTAATCTGGAATTTCCAGTAGGGACAGCATTGAAGCTATTTTAAACGCAAGTTTTTTTTAGAAAATCGCATAGGCATTAGGACAGGTTGATGCACACATTAAGGCTATTTCTGAATGAATCACATTTCCTAATGAGGAAACAATAAGTGTAAATATTTTACCTCTTCGGGTAGTATGACACATAACTGTGGTACCATATGTGTCATTTCTGTCCAAGTTTACCAGGTAAGTGTCATGTATACATTAGCAACGTTTTTAAGGCTATTTGACTGGGCTGGACTTTCACCATTTCCGAAGCATCCGATCACAAAGTGGCTGCCATTCTGTGTGTATCAGTTAATCTCAAGAACAAATCCGCCTCTCTTTGTCCCTGGCAGACAAAGGCAGAATTTTACTTAAGAGGAGAAATAAAATTCATGTATGTAACTACTCAACTTTCAACTGTACATCCACAACACTAGTGGAATGGTTGGCAGAGCTGTGATTTATATCCAGACAGAAGTGTGACACCTGTAATAGGTTTAAACGATCTCCTGCTGACTTTATTTCGGTTATCTGAATTTTGGTCTAAAATATTTAACATACACTCCAAGATGTCTTAAATGCAGTCATGAGCTACAGCCCCATGAGTGTCCTATTTGGAATCCTTCCCAAGCCCAGTATGCCCATGGCCACACAGTATGTTACTGACTTCACCACTGTATTGGCCAGTAATTCTTAAACGGAAGCCCACTTCCCCACCCACTGACGACTGGTGGATCTAAGAAAAAGTGAAGCAATAAAGAAATACTGTTTCTCACAGAGTGAGAAGATTCTCGCTAAAAGGCTCCCTCAAACACTTCTACTGAACTTGGAACCCGTTGGAACTGGTTTATACATTGCTCACAGAAAGACTTCAGATGCTTGCTTAATTCAGTAAAAAGGTTGCCGATTTATTGGTGTCATAACAAGGGTCCATTGACAAGCAATGTTTAACATATCTGCACATATCTTCCACATAGACATTTTCTTATATTAAGCATCATAATTTTTTTGACTGACTCATTCAGTTCACTGTGTCTGTGTGTGTAAGTGTGTGTACATTAGAGCTGGGCGGGATTGACAAAAATTTATATCACGGCATTTTTCAAAATTATATCAGTTTCACGGTATACGCGCCTGCGCTGTAGTGGTGCCATGTGAAGTGTGGCGAGTGAGGCAAAAACCGCACCGTTGGTATCAATAATGGTGAAAATGTGTATCTAATCAGATACTAATTTTTAATATTGATTAGTATCTGAGAATTATTTTTCTGACAACCTCAGTGTCTCATAACTCCAGCGTCAGCTATATCTTCCGTTTCTGATCTTTCGCGGTACATTTTTAGCGGTGCAGCAGTGAAAAAGGTCCCCCCTTAAACAGTTTCCAGCTGCGCCACTTTCCAAACGTTGTGTAGGCTATTTAAAGTGGTATTGCAGTATAAGAAAAATTCATATCATAAGAATAATAAAAAAACGGTTTTCAGTATTAACCGGTGTACCGCCAAACACTAGTGTACATATATAAAATTAGGGTTGCAGTGGTATATGGTATGGAAAATTTGATGGTTATCGTACTATATATATATTACTTGTATTGGAAAATGAAAATGCAGCCAAACTGAGAATCTCACCTACATATCTGATGTTTATCATCGACTGCCTGTCACATTTGACAGTTGGCATTGTCATGGAAGATCTCTTCCACCATGTCACTACCTGATCCATACTGCCTGCCCGATTTGTACCTTGCATGTCTGCACATGCGTACACAGTATTACATTTCGTGACACTCCCCAATCCATTCATCCTGCCGCTTTATGGTAAAGCTTATTATGTACAGTAACAGCAAACTACAGTGGTTACTTTATTATTTAGCAAGAACTGGTGTTAATGATTCCGCTGACTGAAGGAAAATCTATTTTCTTTGCTTGTCATTTTAAGTGTTTACCTTTGTTTGATTACAGCACTTGCTACAGTGGTCTATTAGCTTGCATTTCAGTTGAAATTACTGCTATCCAGTATTTTGGTATAATTTGGTTCTGAAATATGAAATTTGGCATATCTTGCCTTTGTTGCAGTCATATTTATATCACTCCAAATGAGAAAAAAATGGAAATGATTAATTACATTAATTTCTCCATTTGTTTGTTTTATTGACATAATCTACTGAATTTGCTGCAGCGTAATAGTGGCAGCCTTCATGGACACCAACACCATGACTAGGGTACCTAGCAAGATCAATAAAAACGCAGTCAGGCAAAAGTGCAGATCCTATGCAAAATCTTTATTAAACAGACAAACAAAAAGAATCCAAAATTTGAATATCTGGCTGAATATCCCATTCTGAGCTGGAGGAGATCGCTAACAAGCAGTCCGTAGGAACCTGAAAAAGGTCGTGAAAAGAAATATTAACAAAGGTCTGACTACCTGACCAGAGGTGGGGTTGTAAAAATGTTGGCTGTGTTTGAATTCTGGGGCTGCATCCTTCGAAGGATGCGGTCTACGAAGGAGTAGCCTTTGTAGGCTGTGTTCTTTGAAGGTCGAACCATCCCATTTGATAACGCTTTCTGTTCAACCTTCAAAGAACGCAGTCTTTAAAGGCTACACCTTCATAGACTGGGTCCTTCAAAGGATGCAGCCCCTGAATTTGGACACAGCCAAAGCATAGTCAGATGGGACAGTTTGGCCTAAGGGTAATTTCCTGTTTTCTTCACCAGCTATTCCTCCCCTTACCCTTGAATACGAAGCGCCACTCCAATCGCCTAGCTGGGCCATACCCACTTTACCTCTGCGCAGTGAATCTTGGGATATGTTTGGCTGTGAAGGATCCATTGGGTGGATGCATTTCTAGACCACATTTTAAAATAAATAGGACGGCCTTGTTGCCCTTGAATTAGGGCACAGCTCCTGTGAAACAAAGGGTGGTTCTCAGTATGCATATTTGACCATACTTGTGTTCTCAGGTGCCCATGTTACATCACCTTCCATTGCCAAAGACCAGTTCCAATACTCAAGAGCAGAAGTACAGAGAACAGTAAAAATCCCCAGAGGTCCTTCTTGCCCCATTCCACATGTCAAGGATGCACTGGTTGCATCCTCGCCAAACCAGAATAATCCCATGATTCATTGTGCCTCAAGTTTGTTCTTGGGAGGCAAGTTAGCAAGACCAGTCTTGCCAAGACCACAAGTCTGATCTTTATGTTCTTGGTATTGAGAAACACCCAAAGTGGTACAAATTGGGCACAGTCATAAAATATGCCTTGAAGTGTAATGCCACGCATGCATGGTATATGCAAGGTACAAACTGGTTGGTGACACAATAAAAGTTTCAAGTTCACTCTTACCATGGCAGCAAGAGTTTTATATTAAAAAAATACATTTGCGAATGTATAGTAACATGTTTTATTGATTATTATATATTTGGAGGTTTTTTTAAGATCCTTCTCTTTTATCCTCCTAATTTCTTTTGTTCAGATGGGACTTGTACAGCTTTTTTGTGTATTTTATTTATTTTCAAAAGGAAGAGCAAGCACAGATGCATTAACAACTAGGACAAGCATAGTAGATAAAAAATAGCATGTACAACAGCACCAACAGCCATAGTTACAGTGTGTTATGTGTTAACTTGCATGTAAGCTGAACTAAAGTGATAGGTCTTCACTTGAAATTTAAAGACTGAGACTGACTTACTATCCGAAACATAGGCTGGCAAACCATTCCACAATTTAGGGGCCCTGTAGCAGAACACTTTACCACCAGCTGTCATTTTATTTAGATGTGGAATGACAAGGAAACTTTCATTCTGTGATCAGAGTGGATGGTGCTTCTTGTAAACTTGAAGTAATTCTGTTAGGTAGCCAGGTGCTAGACCTTTATTGTAAGTGCCTTATATGTAAGTAGGAGAAGTTTGAAGTCAGTCCTGAACCTAACAGGAAGCCAGTGTTTGCTGAGCTCCCCTGGTTCTAAACTTGGTTTCTTCAGTAGTGGTCTGATTACTGCTACTTTAGATTGGTCAGGCACATTGCCTGAAAAAAGGGATGCATTCATTGTGGCAGTTATTGGCCTTACCATAACTCTTAGGGATTAATGAGCTTCTGGATTACCTACAAGACTTTTCACAAATTGTGCAAATGTTGAACAATTTGTTCACAAGAAGTTTTATTTGTAAACACAAAACTCTGCTTTCTCAGAGTGAGAAGCATAAAACCATTCCAAGAGGAAAATGTGACATCTCATCACATCTAATTAAAATTACAGCGGACGAAGGAGATGCCATAAGCACATTGTATTAGTAGTAAAGATTGTGGTATGATAAGTGGATTTTAGGCAGGTATCAGTATAAATAACCTTGAGGGGAAAAGATGAAATTATGAACTAAAGGACAATTCATTACCCATTGTTACCAAGTAACTTAGCCACTGAGCATAGTATATAGTGGCACTGTAGGTAGCACTGTGGCCTCATGCTTCCAGGTTATGAACTGGATTCTTGTCACCAGCTGTGTGTGTGGTATTTGCGAATGATCCCCATATTCACATTTTCCTCTGAGTACACTGATCTCCTCCCACAGTTCAAAGACTTGTAGTTATGTTGTGTTTTGTTATCTGTTAATTACAGATATTGCTGTGACCCTGCAATGGAGAAGCAGGTGGGGGAAATGGATGGACCATTGACCACCATAATCCTAAATCTTGTTTGTCAGCGTGAAAAGTCATCAAATACAACTATGAGCTTTCCAATGATGTTAAAATGTAGATTTTCAAATATGTGTTAAACCAGTTAAAATGGCTGTTATGATTCTGCATGGGTGAAAATGTTTGTTGGAACTGTAATTATGAGTTAGCTTGCACAGACAGGTTTTACAGCACCATGTGTCGTTTATTATAGCTGTATGATAGCTCTTCTCTCTTAAAATGTATCAAATCAGGTCAAGAAGCACCGGATCAGATCGAATAGCGGATCGGTATCGGCACCAGTCCAGACCTATTTGATACATCGGGTATAGGCTATACATGACGGATCCATGCCCGATATTTTAGCTTTTCGCAGTTTCTATAAAGATAGCTCATATTTCTTGTTAAATCTGATTGTACAATCAATCGCACAACAGCTCTTTGACATTTTGGATGTGTTTTTCCGACATTCAAGCTGAATGCTAATGCTTCCCCTCATTGGGTGTGAGCTCAGTGACTTCCATCTGCTGTGACATCATGCGCATAACCTTTGCAGTAGGGGGAGCATAAGAAAATCAGATCTCCGGGAGGATGACGATATGAAAGTATTTTACACTTTTTAACAGCAACTAAAATCCATCTTTCTGCGATGGATTTCCCAAGAACGCACCATGCAGGCATTTATAAAGATGTTATGTAGCTTCATGATGTTTTCAAATAAGAATTTTTTTGAAATCCTACTCTCTTCATAGCTCTACACATATGTATTTTAGAAACTCTGTGTTTGAATTTGGATTTATGTCCTTCAGGGATACATCATGTAGTGGTGTACATTTCATCCTCTGAATGCTGTCCCAGGCAAGTACTTGCATGCCTCTGCCTTCCCTGAAAGGACAAAACAATAGTTGGCTAAGCAGGCTCTGTTTGGAGTTAATGAACTTGAGAACAGGCTGAATTTAGCAGGCAGTTCAAGAGCAGGCCTCAGACGTGCCTGTGATGGAGGTGGAGTGGGCTGGGGGCAAAGCCACAGTATAATGGAATAATTTGCTCTTATTCATTAAAATATCCCTCCTGTACCATGATGAAAGACTAGAATGCCCCAGGAAAATACCATATAGTTCATAGCATATTGCATTGCTAAAATGCTAATGTTAAGTGCCAGACCTGTTTAATTAACAAGGCTTTCTACAGCTTTGCTTTTACATTAGCATAAACAGTTGAGTAAAGTTCTAGCTTTTTTTGGCAAAAATTGGTAACACCTCTCTGTTTAGGATGGATAGTGAGCTGACCTGAAGAGTATTGTCTTATCCGGCTGCTATGTCTGTGTGTTTTGAATATCTGGCCAAAGGTTATTTAGATACTAAACACCATTCTGATCACATATTCGTGTTTACAGCGGTTGCTTTTCCTGCATCCCCTTCCTTGTTTGCAAAGCATATTGCTCTTAATCAGAAACCTTGAAAGATCCAGTAGTTTATAAATAACTTCTTTTGTAGTAGTGAAACATCTGCTATGAGTCACATTATTCATTTGTCACAGCTAGCTCGCATCAAATTGACTCGATTTTGTCCTGTTCTCCGAGTCTCCGATGTACTGCTCAGTAAGGCATAGATGCTATTATTGTGTGAGAAATGATGTTTCATTGTGTTTTTTTATTAACAGACATGATAGACCACACAGAAATTACTAGGAAAAGGTAGTAGGTGGACAATCTTCTTATGTACGTATGGTATGAATTTCTTGGTACTAACCATGTGTCAGCAGTATGTGTAACACCAGCAAAATCTGATTAGAATGTGGCAGATGAGTGGGATTCAACCACGTGCTTTCCACAGATCCTTGCATTATAACGACTGCTCAAATGTAAAGAGCGACGGGTGAACTGACCAGCAGCAGGTTGAGTGATTGGGTAGCATGCAACTGCCAGGAACCCTCCTCACACTTCTTAATGTCCACCTGTCCTCCCGCTCCTCTGGTGTAACACGATCAGGAGTCCTGTTTTGCTGGCCTTTGTTGGTGCACGTATGTGATACGGAAAGATGTTCTCATGTAAGTCTTCATCATAGCTTTATGGCTGTGGTTGAAAACAGTGCCTCATGAGTGTCTGTGCCTCCCTCATCAGAGCATGTACAGGACTATGACATCTTTCTGAGCTATCCTATCCTGAGATATTGTCTGTTTTATTTTCGTGTTCCTGAAAATGTATCTGCTTTGATTTGGGTTATTATTATGTAGGCCATCCAAATATCTGTTCCCTACTTACTCTTGAGGAGTGGGGGTGGGTCTTGGGAGTGGGTTAGCAGACTTAGCCTCTGACCTAACCTAAAATAGGGATAAATAAAGTAAATAATCACTGTTCGATTCTATCTAGCTGGTCTGAAGAGGTAGTACCTGCTCTATTTTTGAGATTAAATTATGGAACAAGTAACTTTGAAATAACTCATAACTAAAATTTCATTTTAATTTTAAACTATACTTTCTCTATTCTTTGGAAAAAAATCACTATTGTAATATTGTAAAATGTATAATCTTCTTCCTCAGTTTTTTTAACCACCATTCAGTACTGGTATTTAGTCACTGCTGAACATCATCTAACAGGTGGAGAAGGTTACATACATTTTTTAATAATTACATAAAAATTAAATTATAGGGCTGCTTTATTATGCCAAAAATCATAATCATGATTATTTTTGTCAATAGTCATCCATCCATACATTTTCTGCCACTTATCTAGGGTCGGGTCATGGGGGCAGCAGTCTAAGCAGGGTATTTTGGTCAATATTTTTTTAATTTAACACAAGTCATTGAATTTGGAAATAGCATGCATTGCAAAAAGAAATGTGGCACAATAAACGTTTTCTTTCGATTATTTTGTTTTGATAATGGTTAGAAACCAAAGTTGTAACTGAAAATAAAAGTAGATTAATTGCCCAGCCCTATTAAGTAATTATTGAAATGATTACTTGTAAACAAAGGGTCAAAAGACAACAGATGAGCTCAGTGTGAGAAAGTTTGTAAAATAACTGACATCATGTGGTCGGTTACTCTTCACTCAATTTGATTCTGCGAAACAAAACCAGTTTTCTCCCACTTTAAAATCCTAGTATTTTTTTAAATGCTTGAAGGTCAGGTGGATGCTCCCTTGGAGTTCATTGCTAAGTGTATAATGAAAGTCCTTCAGTGGGCAGAAAAGAGTACCTGTCTCACATAAGGTAACTCTAGAAAGGTCAGCAGAGCTCTGACCAGCTAGAGAGGGGGGTTCCTGAGGTGTTGCACAGCTAGACAAAGAGCTCTGTGGTCACTAGCACTTCCCCGTATCAGTTTTTAGACAGAGGAAGCCACACACCTTCCAGTGGCACAAGGCCTGGTCCTGTCCTGTTGTCGTCAGAAGACCTTTTCTATAGCTTGTGTAAAAGTTTCTGGTTGACTAGTTTAAAGGTTGCTGTTACAGTTTGTTAGAGAGGCTGGGCTGACATGACTATCATTTAAGTGTATAAATACATCTCCTGTCTAGTACAGAGACTTAAACCTGATATTTTCAATGCGCTGAAGTAATTACATTCCTTAAATACCATCCTCGTATGCTGTGATGCTGCACACAAGCAGTTAATTGTTTTGATGTTCTGCTGCATCTTACACACTTTGAAGGCATCACTGACAAGTTAATCTGGCTCAACTGTGTTCCACTGTTTCCCTACTTTATGCTTGCACCTGCAAAAACTACACTTCTGTTTTTTTTGCTAAATTACATGTAAGTTTTTGATATTACAGTGGTACCTTGACTTACGAGTTTAATTCGTTCCGTGACGGAGCTCGTAACTCAAATTACTCGTATGTCAAATT
>JAODLD010000069.1:18663859-18679245 GCA_026781065.1 Mormyrops boulengeri
GTGATTCCCTCAGTGTGCACTTACACTGGACCGATTTGCACACCTCACTCACCTCTGATGAATGCAGGGCATTTATTGGCCATATTTACTCGCCATGTGGGCCTTTTCAATAGTATGGCAAGTACGTGTGTCTGCAATGACATTAATGAAGCTTCCACTAAATTTCATTGTAGCATATTTGTAACCTTAATTAAATGTTATTACTTACACCTGTGCTTGTTATACTATTTCATGTCAGTTTGGCTGCCATTAAAAAGGCCCATTAGTGATATGAAACATATGAAACCATGCGACACTACCTTTAAGTCAAGATATCTCAGCAACACCTTGAAAACCAAAGACCAAATTTTCTGGAGATGTTCATCACATTATGCGCTAGCTTTAGTTAAAAAAGTTTATCAATTTTGAAATATTAGGTTGTTATTGAATTTTTAATATTTTAAATCAGTTATTACATGGTAATTATTTATATGAAGATGGCATTTTATTTGTTCAATCTATAGAGCTGGACAATAGCTTTAAAACAATATGAGGACTACTTCTATGCAGCTTACATTAACGTAAATATAGCCAGTCAAAATCATAGCCCCCCCCCCCCCAAAAAAAAGTTAAAACTTTGTTCGCTTAAATCTCCCTCAATATTGATCCAAGACATGTCCAATTTCAGTTTGAGTTACTCATGTGATCAAATCAGCATGCCAAGTTTCGTTAAAATCCGTGACGATGAGGTACGAAAGTGTTATGATTTGACATGGAATGACCCAAAAGTAGCGTTACCTGCTGCAGGTTCCCTCATCTCCAAAATCGCCCTCCTGATTTCTCCTCTGCAGCAGTGTGGAAAAGTGATTACGGTGGAGACTTGGCTGGTGGGTGCCAACAGTGGGCTGGGCCTGGGCCCGTCTCAGAACCTTCGGATTGGGACAGGAATACTGTAGCAGCAAGTCCTCCTCAGAAATGGCCGACTCTGCACAGATCATAAAAGGCGTTATAAAAACCATGCAAAAGACCCCCAACCACAACCCACAAAAATAGGAGCGCTTCCAGTTGACCTTGGACCCCCCCCCCCCCCCCAAGGTTTCTTTTTTTCTCCCTACTAGTTTTTGGTTCCTCTCCCCCCATTGTCATCTGGGGTTCTTTCTTTCTTTCGTTGTCTTTGTCTTTCTCTGTTTTTGAATTATTCTGTATAAACGATGCAGTAATGCATTACGACACATCCGTGTAAAGCAGCTTGGGGCAATTCTGCTGTGAAAGACACTATATAAAAACAAACTGAATTATCATTTTTGTTTGTTTTGTTTTGATGTTTGATTATTATGTGCCATTGCCATGTCTCCTCACACTGAACCCCCAAACCTCATTGTCTAGGTTTACATATTCTGGCACTCAACGCTTTGAAATTGTCCAGTGTCAGGTCTTATACTTCGGTTGTTTGTACATAGTACACTTTTTAAAAAAAATTATATATATGTCCCTTCATATTGTGTTCTTATGTTGTGTGTATTGTCTGATCCTGTTTATCACTTGCTGCTGTAACTCTAATTTGCCTTCATTATTATTCATGATTATTAAAGTTTAACCTTAACTTGGAACCAACACCGAAAGCACTACACTCCATCAATCCATTCACACCTCACACAACTGGACATGTAAAAAAAATGAAACCATAACTGCTTCAGGAGTGTGGAAGATCCAACAGAGATTAACTTAAGAGAAGAACTGAAGGCCAGAGCATTTCAAGGAGTCTAACAGCAACTTGGCATTTAAATACTGATGCTAGACATGAAGTACTCATTAAACTGCATTTATGCAACACACAAGCAGCATTGCACATAGGATTCCTTTTGCTCCTACCCGTTCTGGGTCTCTTGGCCAGAAGCTCCTTGGCTGGAGGCCTCCCCTTAGTGGACGACTTCTCTGATGGGTTGAGGACAAGGGTCTGGGTGGACAGGGGACTCTTGGGGGTGTAGCCTTTGCTCCAGATGCTGGGGCTCCTCACCTTGCAGGCATCCCAGCCGTGGCTGCGGGGCTTGACCGTCTACGAGACAGGGAACAGGATGTGGTCAGGTGGGCCCCGAGTGTCCATGGACATCAAAACTCCTGCAGAGCTCCTGAAGGAAGATGAATGCTGAATGAGATGCGGCCAGATGTTCAATACAGGAGCCTAAGACAATCGTGGCATTGTCAAGTCACTGGCATTTAGAATACACCCTTAAGAATCTCCAAAAGTAGATAAGTTTATCTGGTGCCACTGTAAAAAAAAATTTAGGACTCAGGGTTGTAACAATCCTGAATGCCCAGTGCCATGTCGTTTTCTTTTTTGGGCTAACCAAGTCACATGAGTGAAGATGGGTCATACCTGCAATGTGTTGGGGTTGAAGTCATCAATAACCTCCATGGTGAAAAGATCCAGGTTTCCCAGAGCCAGCTGCAGGCCCTTCTCATCTCCCATGTTGCTGGAGTTATGAATTAAGGAGGCTTCGCTTCCTTGCAATCAAAGAAAGGCACCCACAGTCACCAACACTGACACCTGGTTTGAAGGAGCTGTGACATCAGCGAGGAAAAAGGATACCGCCCAGCATAGCTCAGGGAAGCAGGGTCGATGTTGTCCGGGTATGGGTTGAGAGGGACCACCTTCCAGCTGCGGGGGTCAAAGACTAGCTGGTAGAGAAAGGTGTTGTTAGCCTTGACAAAACCCTCAACATACTCATCTGGCACCCTGATGTCCATCTTCAGGTACTGGCCCATCTTCCTGATCACCTGGGTGAGGGAGACATGCACAGCATCAGAAGGTGGAAAAACTGTGCTCTCCTGGTATCATATGAACATCTTTCTTTCTAACCCAAAAGGAAATCAGTGTTGTAGATGAGCTGCTTGTATCCTTGTGATGGATTCAAGCAGAGGGTCACAAGTCACCTTCAGGATGTCAGGGTTTCTGGCCATCTTGATTAGCTTGCAGGCCTTGCTCAGACCAATCCCATGGATTGAGGGCAGATAGTCACAGCCTGAGAGGATACACATGTAGCGGAACTTCTCCTCCGTGAACATGTCCCCTAGAGACGAGCACCGACCCAGATTCTTCTGGTCGATCTCCAGCCCATGTCCGTTCTTGTCCATCTTCACAATCACCTGTGTGACAGTTAAACACAGCACAGAGTCAAGTAACACACACACACACACACACACACACACAGTAACAACTATAAACAGCAGATGTTCATCATGCCTTCGCACATTTTTACAACCGAAAGCCAGCAAGTCTGAGTCCTCTGTGATGACAGCTTGGGCGATTCCAGCCTTGTTCAGGAAGGCCAGCTGGGCATCGGCCTCATAGGGTGCCACCACACAGTCCACATCGCGGGCCCTGGCGGCCTGAAGGCAGCAAAGTAAAGGAGACCAAAGATTTCATTTTAGTTCTACGACACTACGACATCATACCATTTGACAGGAATAGGGGGCAGGAAAAGAGAAGTTTTGGTAAATATCAGACAAGGTATAAGTTTGTTTCGCATTTCTCATTGGAAACTCCATCTTCTGAAACCGCTTGTCTTATTCAGGGTCATGGGGTGTTGGGAGTCTATGCATGCAAGGCAGGGGACGACCCAGGACTGAGCGCCAACCTAGGGATATTTCTGAGCTCTTAGATGCAAATTCCATGGTTTGTGTGCCATCTTGTGGTCAGATGTGGTATGGCACAAAAGTTTATATTGCATGGTTTTTGTATTTAGCAGATGCTTTGATCCAGTGACACATTTTTGAGAAATCAGGGCCAGTTGGGGAGGTAATACGTTTTGCTCAGGGGCCCAGCAGTAATATCACTCTGCTGAGCCTAGAATTTCAACTGGGGACCTTCTGATCACAGGCACAGCATCCTAACCCACTGAACCATGTTTTGAATTTCAGTCGATACTTTAAACTTTGAATTGCAGTGTTTTAGTCAGCATTCCCATGCTTAGTGGTGTTTTAGGAAATTCTGGCTCCACAGTTGTGCCTCGGGTGCAGCCTTCTTGCCTTCATGACATCACGGGCCATGTCGTGGGTGACGGTGATGCAGCGGGTGAAACATTCTGCTGCCTCTGTCAAACGTCCCTCCCGCAGCAACTGCTTTCCTTTCTGCAGGTTGGCCTGTCGATGCCTAAAGCAAGGTAAAAAAAAAAAAAAAGTGTGGCAGTCACATGGCCAGCCTTCGATTGGCTTATCCATCAGCTCTCATAGTGGATGACACCTGTACTGTACTTACTCCCGGCGAGTCTTTTCCACTTCCTCCTTTGAAGGTAGATTGCAGCCATCGAACACCAAAATGGGCTTCACTCCGAAGGTCAGCAACATATCAACGTATTTCATACAATAGGTCACATATCTGAAGTGAATGGGGAAAGAAGCAAATTTGCACAAACAGTTCACAGCAATGTACACATTTTTAGCATAGATTAAGTATTCAATAAAGAAGACAGGGACCTCATGCCTTTTAACATACCGGTCAGTAGGTTCCCCCTTGGCCAGCTTATCAGCGCAAGAGAAAGCCCCCTTATGGAGCCAGCAGTATGTGTCCACTGCCACAGTCTGGCCTTTGTACTTTCTCACACTGATGGCCTCTGAGGCATCCTTGATGAACGGTAGTAGCCCCGAAATCCCCATCGTAAAGTAACTATTACCGCCAAGGCCTAAAAGTGCAGGTTTACAGAAGAATACACACAATTTGACTGAACACATAGCAAGAGGTAATCCGTTCAAAAAAATAATGCCTGTAACGAACAGTAAAAAAAAAAAAACACCAAGGACGTAACCTATTTCCCGAGGACACTATAGCTGGTGCTTGGATACACTTAACACTGGGAACGTCAAGCGGTCGGTGGAGACAATACATTTGGAATATAAAAGACACAGTTAAACAGGAAATGGCGTTAGTTTAATAACATAGGCACAACACAGGGATATAGGTAAACACACAGTATTTCAGCATTCAACGGCACCGCGTGGCTCAGAACTGCGATTCCTTCTTTTAAACCCGCCGTTGGACGCGACAGCCGTTACATGTTTCGGAACACTAAGGCGAAATTCTAAGGAGAAAACACCCACAGCACGCAAGTCACAATCGCCGAACAGATACGTTGTAAAACAACATGCAATATGTACGTAGAACAGTTACGTCGATGCATTACATACAGCGTAAAATATTTTCATTAAATGGAATTGTTTATATCCCAAGAGCCTGACGAATAAATATAGATCACTGTACTCACTTTACTCTGATTCCAGCCGAGACCTCTTTCCCGCGTTCAACTTTAGCGGCAAAACTCACGGTCGCGTCAGACCGACTGTGATTGGTCAGTCGGTTGTGCTCAACCAGGCAACAGCTTCCGGTTATCCAATTCCTGTTGTGCGTGCGCATACACTGCCATGCATTTAAACTGTGAAATAAAACCTGTACGCAGTGTAAACATCAGCACATCGAACGCAAATGTCAATAATCAGTTATTCCGGTAAACAAATGTAATCCATGACGACACTAGACTTCCAAATGACATTGTTCAAAGTATCCGCAAACTTAAGCTCTCAGTTTAGAACTGCAATCAAGTGGCGTACATGATTTTACTGTATTAGACAAATAAGTCAGAAGATGCAAGGCTGGATGGGTGGTTTTAATGTTATTGCATTAAATTATTTTTAGAAGTATCAAATTTAGAAAGTGGAAGTTACATTTAAAAAACAGAATGACATCACTCTTAGAAGCAAAAAAGGGTTAGGTCTGGTTAGTATGTGGATGAAGCTTGTAGTGGTCAAAAGCTTGTAGTCCTGAAAATTGCTAATTGGTATATGGCTGACCTTCTGCTTTTCACCCCAAGCTTTGCTGTCACCTGTATAGTACCTCTCATATGAGAGTGAGATGGGATCAGTGCTGCCCCTGGCCAAATTGGGGCCCTAAGCAGAATTTTATTTTGAGACCCCCCGCCCCCCATTACAAAATGACTGTATCACGAAATGCGATTTAGGTTTACAACCTTACGGTGTCAGATTACTCGTCTCTTTTCTTTTTCTCTCCTGCCTTGGGCTGACTTGGTGCTCTACGCGCGTCTTACGGCAGCGATGCGCATCCTTTGCGCATTTGCAGAGAATAGTTCCCTTGCAGAAAATGGGGCCCCCCATGGATCGTGGGGCCCTACGCACAGCGCGTGTTCTGCATGTAGGGAGGGGTGGCGCTGGATGGGATATATGAAAAGTGAAGAATTAGAGAAAGAGGATTTTATTAATCCTGTAGAGGGAAATTCCCATGTTAGAGCAGCATCAACAACAACATGTAACACCATACAACTGGCATGTTTTTAAAAGAAGGAAATTTCAAATAAAATGAGATAGAGTAAATAAGTCAAAGATGTTCATGAATATCCTAATAATGTATTATGCAAGTAATGTGCAGGACAGATAAGTAGCTTGCAGAAACCAAAGCTCTGCTTGTCAGACAATGACGTGAATTGTTGTACAGTGCAACAGTGGTTGGTAGGAATTATTTTTTGAAGTGTTGAATAAGCCTGCCACTGAAGGTGCTCCGCTATGTAAGCAACATGTTGTACAGGGGATGTTTGTCATTTTCTATAACGGAGAGCAGTTTATTGATTATTCTTCTTTCCACCACTGGCTCGAAGGTGTCCAAAGTGGAGCCTAGAATGGAGCTGGCCATTTTGATTAGCTTAGTCAATCTCTTTCTGTCTTTTGCTGTGATGCTGTTCTCCCAGCATGCCACTATAAAGAAAAATGTATTTGCTACATCAGACTGGTAGAAGACTTCCAAAATCTTGTCATGATCAAATGTCTTGTGCAGTCATCCTTCCCTTTGCTTCCACTAAATTGTTTTGCTTCAGTTTTGGTGTGATTTGTCTCAAAAGTTGATCAGGTCCAGATCTTCATCCTAACAATATGTCTGAAAAGGTTAAAAAAGATCTGCTAGATACTTTTTTAGTAAGTAAGTACCGCTGTTCTTCTTTTTATACCACTGGGCAGCACTGCTTTAATTTTAGTGCAATTTGTCTCAAAATTCAGATCTTCCCCATACAACTTGTCTGCAGAGTTTGAAAAAGACCAAACATCTTCTACAGTCTCCGCTTCCCTTTCTGGGGCAATCTGTCTCAAAATGAAATCAGGTGTAGATCTTCGGACCAATCCAAAAATCATGTGCGTATCATGTGCCCGACCGTGAATTCCGCAAGCTAAACTTTGATTCGATATGCAGCAGTCGCATGCCGTAGCCACTAGAGGGTGGGCGTTTGGCTGTTGCGTTGGATGTGACGTGTCGTCTTTCCCAGCTTCCTCTGGGCTTCCGGTCTCCCTACGGCCATGGTTGTTTTTATACTGGCGAACTTCTTCTTAGACGTCAGTTCACGGGTAAAATGGAATAATTTCCGCATACGAAAGGGGAATATCTATAAATTATTTTAATTGCTTAATTATTTCTCTTTTCCATAAACCTAAAACTATCCAGTAAAGACATTCATGTAAAGGTCACTGTGCTTTTGACGCGAAGGTAGCTTGCAAAATAAGAATGCAGTTCTCCCCCACCAACGGAGATTTTACCTTCGTTTCGTCGACCGACGCCGAAGGTACAGTGGGCCATGGCTGTCATATTCTAGTCAGATTGTATCCAGTTTTTACTGTATTTGCGTAGTATATGTATATAGTCACCAGCCGGAATGTTGCCAGCAGTTTCTGTATGGCACACCATGGGTGGGTAATATTGACAGGCTCTTACAGGTATGTTACGTCAATTATACAGATGTGCCAATCGGAGAATTAAGTGCCAACGTTATTGAGAACTGTTGTTTGCTAAAGAAATGTATGGTGACATGAGTAGTGTGGTAAACTTGAAATGGTAGTTGTGATCAAATACATGTTGATCCAGTTGGATTAAAGGGGGAAATACAGAGTGTATTTCGAAGGAGGGATCTCCAGGGCTGGTGACTTTTGTAGCGATTGCGTAAAGCGTGGCCTACCGCAAAAATTTCTATCCCTTTGGCTTGTAGAGCTCAGCGGTTCAATTGACGCCCCCGATGTCAAAGTGAATATGGGTGGCAGCGAGGCTACAAAGGATACCTATGCCGGTACTTTTCTCAGGCAGCGGGGCTACGGCTGGCTGCTGGAGGTGGAGGAAGACGACCCCGAAGATAACAAACCCCTCCTGTAAATAATTCTTTCTGAATTGAAAAATATAATTGCGACTAAACATTATATGCATCGTACTAGATACACAATTTACACTATTGCCGTGACTACCATCAGTAGCTGTAATGTCTGGCAAACTTTATATGTTACTGAAAAGTAACAATGATACCTTTTGTTTTGATATGGTCATGTCTCACCATGGAATATGTGAGTAGGGAGGAGCTGGACATCGACCTAAAGGACATCTACTACAAGATCCGCTGTGTGCTGATGCCCATGCCGTCGCTAGGCTTCAACCGGCAGGTGGTCCGGGACAACCCTGACTTCTGGGGACCACTGGCTGTAGTGCTCCTCTTCTCGATGATCTCCATCTATGGGCAGTTCAGGGTGAGGTGCAATAAACATCCTGGCATTAATATAGTACAGCCAAGATTTTGCTCATCTAGATGGGTGACTTCTATTGACTTAAGTTTACTGATATTTAATGATGTGAAGCACATTTATTTTAATATGTTATTCTTGGTAATTCTTTCTTGAAATCTGAATTTAATATTTATGTAAAACACTTGTATTCCAGACAATTGATCCAAACACATAGTTAAGTAGCACTAAGATGATTACAATTATTTTGTCTCAGGCAGTCTTATTATGTACTTCAACATGACTCCATAGGTCTTAAGGCTGGTTCATACATGTGGACGCGTCTGCGTAGACTTTTATGACAAGTGAAGTGTGTGGCTTGACCGGAGAAGAATGAATGTTTCTGTCTGTCTACATAGTGCGGATGCACGAGTATCACGCGTGTGCAGAGAAGTATTAACCAGTAAGCACAATTGCTTATCTTGGTATTTAAAGCCCAATTTGACATAACCCTTTTGTTATTTCAAAGGTTGTGTCTTGGATCATTACTATTTGGATATTTGGATCATTGACAATCTTTCTTCTGGCACGTGTTCTGGGTGGTGAGGTAAGTTTCAATAGAGTGTGTCTCGTGTTCATACTGTGCACTGTCATTTTAGATTAAACAGAAACAGATTACAGTGTGTGTTGAACACTAGCCGCTGGAAGTAGAATACAGTATTAAATATTTTGTACTGTTTTCTTGGCAGGTGTCATATGGGCAGGTTTTGGGAGTAATCGGGTATTCTTTACTCCCACTCATCGTCATCGCTCCTTTATTGCTGGTTATTGGGAATTTTGACATTGTTTCTACAGTAATAAAGGTGAGTATGTTTCCATTTAGTCTGAGGAAATGAAAGTACTCCACAGCAGTGTTCAGGCAGAGGTGTCAGAAGATACCTGTAGCTATTAACACTGCTAATCAGTTAAATTAGCTGCAGAAGAATCTTTGCCTTTTTATGTCAGATTAGTTAGCAGTGTCACCTTTCTCAGTGGCAGTGGATAATCCATCTATGTATCTTACAAATACTATCCCGCTGAGGGTATTTTTTACTGGGGAGGGTATGGCGGTGGAGTTGGAACCTCAGGCATCACAAAGAGGGATAAACCCTGGATAGGATGCACAGATGATAATTTTGTGTTTCATCTTCATTCCCAGCTTTTTGGCGTATTTTGGGCTGCGTACAGCGCTGCTTCACTGCTTGTGGGCGATGAGTTCAAAACAAAGAAACCTCTCCTCATATACCCAATATTCCTCTTGTACATCTACTTCCTGTCTCTCTATACCGGAGTCTGAATGGACAGGCTTTGGACTTTTTCAAATGGACATTGGAATGGTGGCTTGTAGAGTCAAGCAAGAGGATGGAACTCCTACCTGCAAAATAAGAAAATGAAAGGAAATGACAACCCTGGACCTTTTTTTTTTTTTTTTTTACTACACCTGTTTTGAAAAAGGACAGTCAATAATAAGTCTCTATGTGTCTGTAAAGCCAGTGTATTTAACTGTAGCCTTGACTCTTATTCAAAGATAAAACACTCTATGATTTATTTAATTGGTTTCTTTTTAAGCCCTTTCTGCTGATTGAAATGTATATCTACAGTTTTTGGTTAACACCTGGAGCAATAGTGCAATATTATGTTAACATTGTTTCTTTACCTTTAAGTCTCACAAGGGACACTAGTTTTAAAAATATTTTGTTCTCAGAAGGTGTTGGTGCCAATTGTATTTTTTAAAGAAATTCTTGATTTCACAAGCACCACAGATAAAATTTTGTTTCGGTTTTTATCAGAAAGGGACTGGAGTAGAAACTTAACAGTGTCAGAGATATGGATGTCAGTTAAATTTTGTATGCATCGCCATGCTATATTTCACGTTAGTCCATTAAAAATGAAACCATGCCGGCTAAAGTACAGAGCCTTCCTCTCTTTTATATGGTTGTTGTAGATTTACCGTACGTTTTTGCACCGAACAGAACATAAGTAGAAGGACGTAGGTCAGAACTTTTTAAGAGGGTGGCATTATGTATCATGTTTTATTAAGGTAGTGGCACTATCAATAAAATACACTTTTAAATACATAATTTTAATTACCATAAATATTCTTTATAATTCTGTATATCCATCTTCTAATCGGTGATCCTAGTTACGGTCTCGGGCTAATTCTGTATATGCAACCTAATGATTATTACAATAAATGTCCACGAATGTCAAAACCATTTCGACTATCAGACTATATGAATAATAAAAATCATTTATTAAACGTGGAATACGAATAGATGTTTTACAATTATTTTGACAACAAGTCTGCGACCTTCTTTCAAAACGAATGAGACGAAAACAGTCTTTTACGGTACTTGGTGTTGGCCTTTCGTGCTAACCAGTGTTCACTTTTAAGTTAAACTACATAATTTCGTTTTACTATAAGCACGACACATTTGTAAAATGAAAAAAATATTGACAAATGTGTAATCTTTATATGCAAAAAATATTTCGTATGTAAATGCGCACACACATCGGGCGCACTACCGGGAACAGCTGTGAAACACTTTCTTTTGTCAACACAGTAAGAATGGCGTCGTCAGTCACTGAACTCTGACGCGACGAACTGTACAGCGCCACTTGCGGCACGGAGGGGGACGGGGGGGTGCCGTGATACGCAAGTTCCGTAAAGCCAACGTTCCCGTCCCGGAGAGTGGCGTCCTACGCTTCCCCAACTCCGATAGTGAATAGTAACTAGCGCGGCATCAGGAGGAGGAGCAGCGGCCGCAGACGGAGAGCGAGCAGTTGTGCTACAGCGGTAGTTCGGGATTCGGCTTTCTGTCTTTTTTGACCACACAGTCGAAAGAGAAATTACAGATCCGTAAGGAGAGAGGGGGAGAAAGAGAGAGCGGGGAAGGGGGGAAGAAAATACAGGAAGATGGCGGCCGCGGCCTCGCCGGGCTCCTGCTCGTCCGCCTCCTCGGACTGGGTCGTGCTGAGGGACGGTTGCTTGCGCTGCGACGAGGAGGGCCTGCGTAGCCTGTCTTACCACCCGGCACTTAACGCCATCCTAGCCGTCACAAGCCGTGGCGGCATCAAAGTCATCGACGGCACGTCAGGGGCCGTCCTCCAGGCGTCGGCCTTACACGGTGAGCGAACGGACGGCAGGTCGGGGATGGGGGTAAACACTGTGGAAGACGCTCAGGCCTGTCGTTGGATGGGGGACCAGGGGGTTGTATCCCATACAGAATGTGAGGTTAGAGACCAATGGTCTGAACAAACTAGGTGCTAAAGCGCGTTAGAACATCTGTGAAGCCCCCTTCGTCATGATAACAGCGGTGACGGTTAGCCGCCTGTCAGGCCAGCCTGTTAGCATTTAGCCCAGATAGCCGACCCGGGCACCGGCTGCTCATGATGTCTGGAGCTTCCTAGAGTTCCGGGGGAGGGGGAGTTCTCGATTTTTAGATTCAAATGCTGGGGTTTTTGAGCTTATCTGGACGTGTCACGTGAAGGCCTGCCGGCCGGCACCTGGGCCATGGGTGGACCGTCCGGCGGTGACTGTTTCACCGTATCTCTCTGAATCTACGTCTCCAAGGTTTCATGAAAGAAAACCGGGCTCCCTCTTTATCTTAAGTAGCCGAAGATGTAAGTGTGTGGCTATCCGGCATTGCTGGCTCATTTTTTTCCCGTCATTGCGGCTTCACCCCATAAACTGCAGCACCCCATGAATGCCACCGATTCGTGCTGCACGTTTTATCGATGTCTCGTTAGACGTTTCCCTACCCCAGTTTACCTCAAATGACAGCCTCTCGTTTTGTGTCGTTTTGTGTGATTCTCGTGGTGTCTAAGTGGCACTAATACATGACGAGGATCGGATTATTTAAAATATAACTTCAGGTCGCTGTAGCATAAGCCGGAAACCGAACGTTTTCATTTCTGCCAGCTAGGCAGATGAGCTTGGAGTAATGCCTTTCATTAGATTAACAATTAATTCATTAAACCCGCCTACTTGGTAGGGCCACAGTGTTTGCGCTGATCGATGCCGTATATCTGCAGTTCGACTAACGGTATGGTTACGTTCTGGAGCAGCAACGTGACATTTTGGCAGCCTCTCAGATGTGCCTGGCTGCTTCTCATTGCTACACTTTTCCATCGAGTTATTGAGTACGTTTCAATTTATTTATAATCGTCTGTGTGGCACGCATAAAATATTAGTGTGATTGATATGTACAGTATTTACAGTTATTCAGCGTTTTCCTCAGCAATGTTTTGAGTGAAAGCTGTGATGAAATGTTTTAGACTCTAGATGTGGCTCATCTAATCTGTAGGTTGCACTTTGACCTTAGACTTTAGTAGCCTGGGTGAATTTGTCAGGAATGGTCCTCTGTGGGAAAGAGTGCCAGGGACCTGCCACACTCTGTGAAGGACATCAAAACACATGTTTGTTATGCGTGAGAGTGTTTGTTGACACCGTTATTCTGCAAGGTGTGAGACAACAGCTAGGTGCCGAGAATCTGCTCCTGGACTGACTTTCAGCTGATGTCTGGAGGATGTGTGTTTTTTTTAAGAGCTTAGAGTACCAACTGCCGGTCTGCGATGCTTCTCTCTGACTGACAAGAAGAGCTCCCCAGTCTGGGTTTGGCATTGCTGGCATGTCCTCTGTTGTCATGAAGGCATGTGGACCCCCCCACACTAATAATTGACAAGCCAACAAGTGCAGATCTATAATCTTGATACAGCAAAAGTGCATTTGGTAGTTGGCTGCTATTTGAGGATGATTTTTATAGTTCATTGTCGCTATTATCACTGTTGCCCCCAGTCTGCTTCATTCCATGTTCAGTTGTCTGTTGCTTTCACCTTCCATGTTCCTTTGTCCACTGCAGAATTAGTTTCATTTCCAACCTTAGCGATGCAGAACAGTGGATGCTGTGAAATGTTTCATTCTGATTGTGTCAAAGCAAGGCCTGTGTACATTATACACAAACAAGCCAGCCAATTTGTTGGCCTTCCTTACCCTCCCTAGTATGAGTCCGTCTTCCCTGGTGCTTGTGATGGGATTAATGTGCGAATGAGAGGCTTGAGCCATTGCCCTTCCCATGACAGTTGCCCTGGCTACTCTGAAGCAGCTGCCATGCTTTGTGTGAGACAAGTGAAACCCCCCATCTTATTTGACGGAGCCTAAATGTCCACCTCAATGCTAAGGTTGCCAGAAGGCCTTACAGACAACCTAATTGTGTTTGGATGACGATGTTAAATATTCAGATAGTGGAGAGTCACTGTGCAATAGAATGTTTGTTTTTGTGTGCACTGGATGGTGAATGATGTCTGGCAGTGGCATCTGGTGACTGAAGTGTAGCCTGATGCTGGAAGTGGTATACAAGAGCTGTGCTTGGGGTGCAGCATGGCAAACTGGCTTGGATTGGTGTATTTTCTTGCTCTGTGTTGTGGAAGAAGGGACTGTTGTCGATACTACCATGGAATTGGCTGAAGGAGCCGAAGAGTCCTGTCCAGGGATGACCTGTTCAGGTATTTCTGTATGCTTTACTTGTGACTGTCTCTGTGTATAGAAGGACATGGAGTGAAAAGTGCTTATCGCTACCGTCCAGCTCTACCTGAATTCAAAGGAGGCTGCAGTGAAAGGCTGGTCTCTAGTCAGCATGTTGGAGATTCTGCTTTGTCACAGATGCACAGAGAAACACAGCTGGAGTGCCAAAGAAGCGTGCTGATTTTTGGATCGACTTGGGTGTTGCCCATACCCTCTCATTCCTTTTTTATTCATGGCCGATTCAACAACGGGAGTGACGTCATGTGCACGATGCTCAAGCCTCCTGCTCATACAGCAAGGAGTCCAAGTTGTGATCCATCTGAGTGTGATGAGCATTGGGGCTGATTGGCGAGAGGTGTGTGCACCTGGGGCATGTGCGCTGATGCTTTTCTGTCTGGGACTTCAACCTATGAACTCCTGCCAACATATCATAAATATTGTGAAGTTACTCTGGCATCCAAATATCTCATGTGTACCATGGAAAATGGGTGATGTTACTGGGTTGCGAGCTGGGTATTCCTGTGTTGAGAGAAGTACTCTAAAGTCTAAGTTCCCTCTCCCTTTTGTGCATAATCCATATTGCAAGTGTGAACATGTCTATACTGTGACAGGAAACCTAAAAAGTGTCTGTGGACTCATTGCTTCTGTATTTAAGAGACGAAGGTGAAGAATGAGGCATGTATGCTTGGCTCCAGCAGGTCATGGCCAGCTTGTATGTCTGCAGCACTGCAGAGCATCGTTAACCTGAATCTTCAGTAGCTATCCGCATATGCAGAGGGCCCCTCGATCACCTTTCTGCACGCCGGCTTGGCCCCTGTGTGCTGCCTGATTACCTTGCATCCCTTTTTATTGAGGGAAATTTCACCAGGTGGGCAATGAGACATCATCAGTAGAGAAAGTGAAACTGGACTGGGGCCTGTTTACTGCAGTGCTGTCAGTGTGTGGCCCATCCTGAGATGGGGAATAAGCCGATACAGAGCTAGGCAGCGTGGTCTCCTGCCAGTTCTCTCTGCTGCTGTTGCCTGTCATTCTCCTTTCCTTTTGCTTGCAGCAAACATTCCGCCACTTGCTACATCTGCTGCTGCTTTTTGACTATCCTGCAGTGTTTGCTGTTTGTTGTAATAAGTGATTGCTTATCAGCAGTGAAAAGTATTTTAGCTGAAATTTCCATTGGGGAATTTCACGGGGGCTTTTTGAAGCATTTCTGTCTTTATTCAGTGTTGTCCCTTCATTTTCTACCTGCATATATAGACGGGGAGGGGGGGGGGGGGGGCTGGGTGCTGGCCTGCAGCAGGGGTACAAGACGACGGGA
>JAODLD010000069.1:18688710-18712121 GCA_026781065.1 Mormyrops boulengeri
GGGGGGGGCGATACCGCCCCCCCGCCCCCCCCGCCAATGCCCTTGCCCATAACACACCCCACCGGTGTTTTTTTTGGCATCGGGCCCCCCCCCCCCCCCCCGCCATGCCATGGGGTCACACCACACACTTTGAAAATCACTGATCTGAGTGAATATGCACTACTAACTGCCAGGTGTAGCTTTATTATTTCTCATGCACTTGATTTTGTAGTTTCCCTCTTCATCATTATCAAGGCAGTTGGGAGGCTGTAAATATTTTCCTGTTGACTGTATTTTTATTGTACTAGCAGATGTTTCAGAGCTCCAAGTCCATATTACACACAGAATGTCCCCCCTTCCCACACGCTTCCCTGTCCACTCGGCTGATAAACTTCTCCTGTTCTATATCAATGTCTGCCAGCGACGACCAGTTGGAAGACTCGGACAGCGAAGACCATTCCAGATCAGAGTCTGTGACGGGTGAGCCCTTCACTTCCTCTGGTGTGTCCCGCCTTTCTCTGGGGCGTCCGTGATGCAGGGTGTGCAGATGTGTGTGTGCATGTGGACACATCGCTCAGCACCCTCACTGCCCTGCCCTCCTCCCCCACCTAGGCCACCCGTCCCAGAAGGAGAGCATGGAGATGAATCTGGCTGTGACGGCGCTCAGCGTCCTGCAGCAGCCCGAGAAGCTGCAGTGGGAGGTGGTAGCCAGTGTGCTGGAAGACACAGTCAAGGACCTGGAGGAGCTGGGTGCCAACCCCTCATTGGCCCAGGTCAAGGCTGACAAGGCCAAGGAGAAGTCGGTCGAGCACCACAACATTCCCTTCCCATGCCTGCTGGCCGGCGGTCTGCTGAGCTACCGCTCGATAGCCGCATCGCAGCGCCGACCGCAGGACGGCCCTGCCAGAACTCGGAGCCCTGAGGCATCAGCCAACCGGGGCCCCGTAGAGATTGATGGCTGTGGTGCGGAACTTGGCGGCCCTTCGGTGCTGCAGAGGACTATGCCGGTGCTCCTGCTCTATAGTGTCAAGGAGTCGGACGACAAGTCGGGCAAGGTGTTTGCCCAGATGAACAGCCTGATGAGCAAGGGCCTCCATGAGGAGGCCTTCACTGTGCCCCAGATCATCGAGATGGAGTTCGATTCTCACGAGCAGCTGCTGCTGCAGGACCCGCCCATCACCTACATCCAGCAGTTTGCCGATGCTGCTGCCAACCTTGCTGCCCTAGACAGCGACAAGTGGAGCTCTGTGGTGCCCAAGCCGGGCACTCTGGTGCAGTGCCTGCGCCTCCCCAAGCTGCTGGAGGAGGAGAATCTGTACGTGGACAGCATCACACCCTGCATGGACGGTCTGCACTTGCTGGTGGGCCTGCAGTCGTGCTCTGCGGAGTCACTCAGTGGCATCAACCAGGTGGAGGCACTCAATAACCTGAACAAGCTCCACTCAGCTCTGTGCGGCCGACGAAAGGGCGAGTTGCGGCCACCATGCGGCCTGGCCAACGGGACTGTTTTGGGCGGTAAGGAGCACGAGGCCCACCCTGGTGGGCATCAGCAGACCCCGCTTATCCTGCCCTCGGAGCAGCAGAGGGTGGCAGGCGGTGGCTATCTGCTGCTCTACAAGCTGAACTATTCCACCCGCATAGTCACCCTGGAGGAGGAGCCTGTGAAGGTGCAGCGTATCCGTGACCCTCAGGACGCAGTCACCTCGCTGGTGCTCCTCCCTGCCGACGTCCTGGACAGCCGGGAGGATGACTCCGAGGAGGGACTGGAAGAGGCGTCGCTGGGCCTCAAGAACGGCGGGAGCATGCCCGCCAAGGAAAAGCGTGGCGAGCCGGCTGGCCTGGGCCACCTGGTCGTCACTACCCAGGGGGGTTATGTCATGATCCTGGACCTGTCCAGCCTGGAGGTCTTGGCCAAAGTGGAGCCGCCCAAGAAGGATGGAGCTGAGGAACCAGACCCGTTCGTCTCGGTCACCTACTGCTCTGGGACCGACCGGCTCTGTGCTTGCACTAAAGGTGTGGGGGGTGGGGCTTCTTTGGTGCTCAGGGGGTTGTTGCCACAAGTAATGTGTGTGTGTCATTAGCAGTGACACAGTTCGTGGTGGTTCTGGGTAAGTTGGAAACTACTGTACTCACCTCAAGTTCAAGTTGTCAGCACATCTGGTACTGGAAGCTTTAAGCCGATTGGGTTCCTAGCCTGGCTGGAATTCTGTTACTAGGTACTGGCAGGTAAAAATTGAATATTGTGTAGTCTCATGCACTTTAGCATTGGAATATCCGCAACAGTTCATTGTAGACCAGTGATTACCAACCCGAGGCACTCCTGACATTTCAGAACAGAGAACTGATGTGTTGAATCTCAAGCACTTTGGACCAGTTTTGACACTTTTCCTTTAATTGATGCGTTTACCTGCTGGTACCTACTGTTATGGTTGGTCTTTGATACCATCTAGATGTTGGGTTAGCTACTGCTACTTGGTGATCACCTTATCGTTTTGATATTAAACTTTTTGTTATTTTTATTGTATTCTTTTGTATTTTAGTTAATTGTATAAATTGTGTAAATTCTTGGGCATTTAATTTCTGAATCTTTGATTACTTGAAGCTATTGTCTTTTAATTAATTTGTATCTATGTTAACACTTTGGGTATATTTGCCAGTCAGAGTGAATTATTGATTGTAGTGTGTGTCTGACAGAAATGGCACTGTTGTGTGACAGCCAGAGGGCCTTCCTGGTTGCCACAGTCTTTGAACCCATATATTAATTGCGCCGATCCACACCTTCATTTAAAAGCATTACTCACTGACGGCATCTTGGTGTAAATATTGTCATGAATGAAAATGGCATCAAATAGTTGTATCATGTATAATAGCTGTATATAATAGTTGTATAATAGCTGTATAAAATTTCCTGAGCCTATCTGGTCTATCTCTTTAGCTCTTAGTGTCTTACTCATCTGCATTCTGTCTCTATTCCTGAAGGTGGAGAGCTGCATTTCCTTCAAATTGGAGGTGTATGTGATGATATTGATGACGGTGACATCTTTGTTGATGGCCCCCTTTGTAAAGGGGTAGAGCAGTTGTCTGAAGGGACAAAGCCATCGTCGAATCCTTCTAGTCCGGGGATCACAGGTGAGAGGCCCGTCAGCTCCGTCTCTGAGCGCCAAGACGGCCTCCGCTTTTCTTTTGAGGTCTCCTCGCCCGTGCTTACCTGCCCACTCTCCAGGGGTTGACCTCCTGGTGGACCAAACCCTGGGTGTGGAGACGTTGACATCACTGGTGGAGCTGACTCGCTTCGAGACGCTGACCCCCCGCTTCTCAGCCACGGTGCCTCCCTGCTGGGTGGAGGTGCAGCAGGAACAGCAGCAGCGCCGCCACCCCCAGCACCTACACCAGCAGCACCACGGCGACGCAGCGCAGCACACGCGTACCTGGAAACTGCAGAGTGACAGGTGGTCCATCACCACGGTGACCACTTCTACTTATTAAATGAGAGGCGATTTTTCAAGTCTCCCTGTTTTACCTTATACTATCACACAAAGATGCGTTTCAAATGAGAATTCAGAAACTTTTTAGAAATGACAGAAATGTGTGTTTTTTTTTTTTGTTTGTGCCTCTTTGGCTCTGTAGAGTTTTGATGAGAGAGCAACTCCAAGCTGCCCTAGTTTGCTGGCCCTGTCGTTAACATCCTCTTCTTGCATAGCTCTAGCTGGGACGAGCACGTGTTTGAGCTGGTTCTGCCCAAAGCCTGCATGGTGGGTCATGTGGACTTCAAGTTTGTTTTGAACGCCAACATCACGAACATTCCCCATATCCAAGTGACCCTGTTGAAGAACAAAGCCCCAGGCCTGGGCAAGGTCAACGGTAAGCATGTGGCGGTGGTACAGACACGCATGCCTTTCTGCCCTTGCTTTGACACTCAGACTCGTTCACCTTCCCGCAGAGACTGCCGTGGACCGACCGATTTCCTTTCCCTTATCCCACGCTGTGCATGCCAGTGGGGAAAGGAACGGTCAGCCGCTGCTTCAGGACTGCTTCTCTGAGGATGTCCAGTTCATGGATGTGGAGGAGACTCCAGGTACGGCGTTTGTGGGACTGCAGTGGAGCTTGGCAGAGCTACGGGGAAGCTGCCCGGCGTTTACCATCAATACTGCATGCCTCTGTGTCCTATAGGCTCCTGTCTTTGCTCCTTTTTGGAGGAGCACAAGGAGGACATCCTGTGTGGGCCTGTGTGGCTGGCTGGCGGTCTCGACCTTTCCGGCCACGCGGGGATGCTGAGTCTGACGAGCCCCAAGCTTGTCAAAGGTGAGCTGGAATGTTTATTTTGGTGAGATACTAACTTTTGAATGCTGAAGCACAATCTGTAGGCCAGAAGTCAGGTGATTACAGTGAATAAAATCCACATGCTGCTGATGCAGTAGGTTTATTGTGCCTGGACAGTATCTTCATCCTAATTGGGTCAGGCTCTTAGTGACCAGGATTGCTCCTGAAGGATGTATGTATGGGAGCAGGGACCACTGGAATAATAGTGGTTAACTCTAGACCAGTGATTCCCAATGGGGGTGCTCATACCTCATGGGGCATGTGAGCACTTAACAGAGAGTACATAGAAAAATTGTGTCATGACATTTTCAAAATGAAACATTTTTTAATAATGATTTTTAAAGTTTATTGCATTAAAGGGGCAGTTCACCCAAAAAAATTAAAAATTATGCAGATATGCTGTAATGCTATTTGTCAGTTCAGATTTGTTGTGATGAGAGTTGCCTAGTTTTGGAGATATTGGCTGTAGAAATTTCAGCCTTCTAGCAAATATAATCGGACTGAATGGCTTTCTTTCTGTGGTGATTAAAGCACCATAGAAATTCAACAAGAATCTCTCATACTAGAGTTTATGACCTGGTTACTGAAGATGATCCACAGACCGTGTAGTGGTTTCATGTAGGAACAGTTTTCTGTCTACCGGACTCCACACACCAACCATATCACTGTGCAGAAGATAGTGATGGGTAGGGTCGAGCCGACATCTGAATTAGCATTATTGGTTATTGCCGCAAAAAAAGTAGAATATTGGTAATACCTAAACACGCGATCATGAATGAACCAATGAATGATTTAATTAATATGGTTATATAGCCTGTTGTGCATTTCTTTTTACAAGCAGTACATAGGTAATATTGTTTGTTAAAATGGCCTTAAAGTATGGTGCTGTACAGCCTATAATTCACAATATGTGGTTTGCTAGTATTTGTAAAATGTCAGCTTTAAGGCAGAGATGCAGGGCAGAAAGCTTTATAACCTAATGCAGGTCTAGCACGTGAAAGCCCTTTTTATTGTGTGTTTGCAACTCATGACAAAGTAAAAAAACTAGTAGTGTAACGGTGCACGTATTCATACCAGTATAGGTCTTTTGGTTCAGTACACGTATGTACCGAACAAATGCAGCAAATATGGAGCCTTTCTGTGTGCGTGTTTCCCCCGAGCAACATTTGGAAGGAGCTCAATGAAGCTGCGCTGCTACGCAAGCGTGCATAGTTATGGCGAACATAGATAAACCTTCACCATCACTAGTATAGTACAGGTATTTTTTTAAAAGCTGCACCATAATGGATATTTATTTTGTTATTTAGTATTTTTTGAGACAGTATTTGTTACACAGTTCTAATGTGAAACTGAAAGCTGCTAATGTGATATATTGCATATACAGGCCAGGTACAGTACATTTTCTAAATGGAGATCTTAATCGATATTTCATTTTATTTCATTCCGTAAATTTTTTTTTTTTTCTCAGTAGGTTGCTTTGGTAGTTTTGACAGGTTTTTTATTTAAGAAAGTCATACTTTATTCAGTAAGCCACTGTTTAATAAAGAAAGAAGAGATGCAATTAAAAAAAAAAACAAAAAAGTTTTGTTCTACCCCCCGCTGTACTGAAAACATACTGAACCATGACTTCAAAACTGAGGTACGTACAGTACCGTGATTTTTGTATACCGTTACACCCCTATTCAAGGCTCAGTTAAAGTGTTCTTTTCGTCTTGTATTTTCCCCAGTTGAAACCTGAGCTGATATACACAGTATATGGGCAGTGGTCATTATTGTAGAACAAAAATAAACAATGCCCAAAGCGGACATGCAATGTATCAGGCCTTTTTGGTGGGGTGTTCTAACACAGAACTGCAGGAAAAAAGGATTTTTGTGTGTTAGTTTTTAATCCGACAATACAGTTTGACCCAGTGAAAGCAGAATTAGTTGTAACTAACAATGAAAACTCTTTACACATACATTTTTCAATTTATATTGATATAGCTGGGGGTAAAATTGATAAGGAAAAATATTGTATTTATTGATAATATCGATTATCTGCCCAGCCGTAGCACCAGGGCAGTCGTGCTCCTGACAACGTGACCAGGTGTAAACATCAATGGTAAGACAGTGGTGCTAGGTTCGCTAGCAGTATCAAGCTGCTATTAGTATTAGCTAAGATAGTACTGTCATTAGGGTTCCAGGCACACACAAAATATACCAGTGCCATGGCCATTTCTATCACACAGATATATCTCATGTGCAAGTCAACCAGTCCTCACCAAGCTCAATGAAATATTGCAGTAGGGCAATTTGAATGAAACCTCCAAATTTGGCACCAGTCATTATAGGGTGGTATTGCAACTGAACATGTGTCCCTAAACCTGCAAAACCAGTACAACTGATATTTTCATAATTTCACTTTGACCATCATATAGATCAGGGGTGTCAAACTCCATTCCTGGGGGGCCGGAGCCCTGTGTAGCTTAGCTCTTCCTGTTCCCACACAAATGATTCAGCTCAAAAGCGACGTGGTAATTAGCACAAGGAGTTGAATGAGGTGTGTTAAATGAGGGAAAACCCAAAAATGTACAGGGATCCGGCCCCCCAGGACTGGAGTCTGACACCCCTGATATAGATGGTCAAAAGTCAAACAATCCGACTTAACCCGGACTGTCAATGGGGGGAGCTGCTGCAGCACATTGTTTACGTTTTGGCCTATATCTCCTGATCTGTTTGGCCTAGACTTGAATTTTTTCCCCAGATTTTTCCGCCGCCCTACCAATTTGCAAATCAAGTTAAGCTCTGCCCTAAAATTGTTTTGACCAACCTACATCATTTGCAGAACCTACTTTTATAAACTCCTCCTAGGTTTTCCAACCAATACAGGCAAATGTGGAGTTAGACCAATGGGACCTGAGCTTGAATGGTCAAAAAAAACTTTGACGTTTGTGTACCACATGGCCACTAGGCACGTCCAAACTCTTCCTTAATCACGACATGCCTTATTCTACCTTAAACAAATTAGAAATCCTACCTCCCAGGGCCATTCTGGGGAAGCAGTAAGACTTGCCACATTTTATCAATAGGGGGCACTACAATTAACAATTGCCTATATCTTTTGTCCTCCTTGGTCAATCCAAGTGAAATTTGGCAGATACCCTTACTTCCACTTCTTATATACTCTTCTTGCTAATTTGGTGAACTGTTGTACTGTAATGGGAACATGTCAAGTTTCAGTTTTGTCACAGCAGTGTTTATTACTGTCTAACTATTTAATAATTTATCCAGCAGGGAAAATCAGCACTTTCCTAGACTCATATACCGTTTCTATGCCATTCGAAGCAGTTTTGACATTTGGACCCCTCAGTCACTGCTTGCAGTTATCTTTATTATTATCTTTTTATTATTATTATTATTATTTATTATTATTACATGGCTGATAACAGCCAATCAGAATTCTGCAGGCTATAATTACCGTAGTATGTGATTGAGAATCATTAAATTGGGTGCCATGGTGCCATAGCTTCTCGACAGTTTAGGGCCGCAGAGAGAAACCGGTCAGCCTAATGCTGGTGCTGTAGTGTCGTGCCTTCTGTTTTCTGAACTGTGGGTCATGGAAAGTAAACTCTCTTTTCTCCACATTCCTTGGCTTCAGACAGTCATATTTCGTATAAAAACTCCATCCCTTAGATATTTAGCTAATTTGGAAAATACGCAAAATCCTTCTCGAATTTGTCCTGGACTGTTTGTCCGATTCACACAAAATTTGAACTGCAACATCTTGAGAGTTTGACCCTGTTCACACCTGGTGTTAACATGCATTATAGCTGATCCGATCACAAGTGGACAGCGCTAAATACAGGTGTGAACGCACCCAAAACACATTGCGGACACATTGAGATCCGATTGTTCTGAGGCACATAGGGCCGCATTCGGTGTGAATGCGAATGCGTCCTGTGCTGCATTGAAGGATTGCTTACTCAGCTGATGTTCTCCTGTGAGCAGAAGTACATGCGTACTCATTACTCAAATGGTATTTGACATATGATTTATATCAGAATGTATGTCAGTGCAGAATGGGCCGCTGTGTAGTAAACTGCATTGTGAACAACGAGTCTTTTTCCTTTCAACATTAAATTTGAATTATTAATATTGGTGAAAAGTAAAAATTACATAAACCCAAAATTTAAAATGTGTAGGTAAGCATTCAATAACGTAGATAATGGATTTGTTAATAGAAACATATATAAATACTGTAATTGTTTATGTAGTTTTATATTGGGCTGTCCGGGGGCTGGTCCGAAGTTCAGTCCCACTCCGGCCCTGACTACTTTGCTCCTTTTACTTTACTTGCTCTAAGTCAGACGTAATTCAAGGTATCAGAGAAAACAATGAACCTCTTTTCAGGATGTGGAAGCGATTTTACGTGCTTATTTAAATAAGTTGTGGGAAAGTGAGATCCAATTACAAGCAGTCAGTCGAGATGTATGCGGAGAAGTATGTTAATGCCAGGTGTGAATGGATGTATTTAGCGCTGTCCACTTGTGATCAGATCACCCAGCAAGCATGTTGATACCAGGTGTGAACAGGACCAAAAAGTTGTCCATGGTATTTCGATCATGGTTATTGTTGCAATGGCATGATACAGACCAATACATTTCTTGGGCGTGACCTGTTTGCACTTAATGAGCTATTTCACATTAACAGAATATCCAATGCTCACCAAACTTGCTATGTCTAGTTGGTATGACATTCTGAGGTGACTCTCCAAATTTCACAAAAAATCGCCCAATAGGGGGTGCTATGTCTCAAAATAGCTTATAACTCGGAAATCATTGGACATAAAAAGATGAACTTGTGTATGCATCTTCCTAGCCAGATGTCCCAACAAATCATATAATAAAAGTTTGCCTTCTCATCAAACATGACTGAAAACAGTCAATCAGGCTCTAATTACCCTTGTATATGACTGGGAATCATGAAATTTGGTGTAATGGTGTAGAAAAGACACAACTTGGGCTTATAGTAAGGCTGTGCGATATGGCCAAAATCTCACATCCTGATATAAGTCACCTCATATCCTGACAATGATGTATATCGTAACTGCACTTCATATTTATTGATTTTTTTTTCTACAAATCAGCTGCGGTACAAATTAGACAAAAAAGCGAGGTCACAAATGTAAAGTGATCCACAAATGTGCAAAACCAGTTTCAGGTGTTCAAATCGCGTCGTATTTTTGTGGATATGATTTTACACAACACAAATAACACGAATAAAAATACGTGTTTGTGGATAGTGATGTATTGGTGTTTTTTCTTTTTCTTTTCTTTTCTTTCTTTTTTTTCTATAGAACAGCTGCGGCATACGGAGACCCTAAGTGGTCTGAGTGGGAAAATATTTCTTGAAATAGTTTTGAGTTCCCTTGAAATACTTTTCTGTTGCTCATAACTGTACTGTGTCCAATTAAAGTACACAAGAATTAATGGAGTAATAAGTATAAACCCAAACGATACAGATAAGTGTGCTTTAAGCATTAAACAAAACACGCGATGTAATCCTTATATATGTGTTTTTAGACATATTTATTAATAATTGCACTGTGTAATTTACAAACGTTTTAATGGAATATTTAATGTTAAATGTGACCAAAGCATCTATTCAGGTCATAGTGCTTGGACCCAGATAATCGCCTACAGTTATGTCCATTATTTGTTATTGCTGGTATACGATACTGCTAGCTCATTTAGCACCACTGAGATAGCCCCATTTAGACCTCAGCCAAGGAGGATGCCATTGATGTTTAAATGCAGTCACATTGTCTTCTGCGCAGTGACACGGTTGGTATGTGGAGTTCAGTAGAAAGAAAATAGTTCCTAAATGAAACTGCTCACTACAAGGTCTGTGGAATATCTTGAGTACCCAGTTCATGGTTTCTGGAATGAGACATTGCTGTTTTGCGATTTAATCACCACAGAAAGAATGCTGTTCAGTCACCTTATATTTGCGAGAAGACTGACATTTCTACGTATGTATCTCTAAAACTAGGCAACTCTCACCAAAACAATCTAGATGGATAAATAACACTACAGCATATCTGATTTTTTTCTTGATTTCGTGATGAATTACCCTTTTAACACTTATTCACTGTCAGTAGGAACAAAATAAAAGTTCAAATGCAAAGCAGTTGATTTATCTCAGTAATTACTCCCCCTTTGCTTGGTCTTTTGCTTTGCAAGTCTCTCACTGCTTCATTTCTCTTGTATACTCTCTAATTCCCAGGAATGTGAGAGCTGGCTAGCAAGCTAAATGGTCCAAAAAAGTGGCTAAAACAACCGACAGCTGCTGACTTGAATGGCAATGGCAGAGTAAACTGAAACTTAGGCGACTCAAAAGGAAAAAGAAACAAAATTCATACATGGCCAGATGTGAATATGAAAGTGAATAATTGAAATAAGTTTAAGTAGTTTGGATATATGCAAGTACGCATATTCATTGTGTATCAGTTGGTACATTACTTTTGGTTCAGTTTGCACAATGAAACAAATGAATACATTTATTGACATGGGTTGAAACTAAATTCACAAATAGATGTTCAATATGAAAAGCATTATACCAGTTGTGGCTGAGTTGGTTACAGATAATGCTGGTTACAGATAATGCTGGTTACAGACAGCCATCACCAGTGGTTTGGGAGTATTTTGAGGTCCCAATAAATTACACCCGCACAGGAGAGAGAGTAGTCGATAAGACCAAGATTGTCTGTTGGTTTTACTTTACTGAATTCGGATATGTTGCTGGAATACGATTACTTGAATAATTTGCAAGTTGTCAAATTGAAATGCTCCAAAACTTTTGATAGTTTCTACCATTTTCTACCACGGTTCTTTTCACTCCTTTCAAGTGTTATATCACGTTGTTAACCTCAATTTGAAAGGTAGCTGGGTGAAGCTGGTAGGACTAATTATATCCATCACAGTAAACATTATTTTGTAGTGTTAAGATGCTGCTTTAAACTGCAGAGTGTAATGATGTTAAAATTAGGTCAGAGCGTTCCATGAAAGTTCATTCAGCAAAATTCTCATTCTGTTCACTTGCATTTGTATGGTGAAAATGAATATCTTAAGATATTGCTGAATACTCTCCCTTCATAAATTTGGCGGACCTAACTAATCAGATAATTATGCTAGCGGCTAGAGCCATCAGCTTATGGTGCTAACTAAAAATGGGGACAACATGTATTGCCATATTTTCAATATATTTTGGCAATGTGATTTTTGTAAATTTGGGTCACATGGATAGGATAGAACTTTTTTGACCACCCCGAAGGGGCAATCCCCTTGTTACAGCAGCGGGACACATTAACAACAACAACTGAATTTCAAATCTAAGAAGTATAACTATACAATAACAATAAAACAAATGTTGCTAAATATTATCGAAATATTAAAAACCTAATGATATGACTTACACATATTTATTGCACCTGTTCCAGATATTAGCATTAAAAAAATAGGTTACATCATGGTGATGTACAATAAACTGCAGATTTTGGTCTCAGTAATATTTTATGTACATGTTTAATACCGCTTTCTAAAAGAACCATAGGCTGTAGCTACCTGATTTTAAGCTGACCACAGAGACTAAAATGTAATTAAATTTTATCTATTTTTCAATAAATCATAGTTTGTTATGGACAGCTCTGAGAATGACTCAACCATGTTCCACCTGAGCAGGCAAAGATTTGTACTGACAGCATCTTGATGTTTAATATGTGCCATCTATTTGTACACTTTTTATAATTTTTAACTTTTGAGTAAATATTCACCTTAGTGTAAAGCATTACCATATGCTAACTGCAGATTCATAATGCCTTTATAATGCATTCATAGAACATTCAGTGCACCTTCATAATGCATTCATTGAATATTCATAAGCAATATGTAAGTATACCGTAAACATCCTAACATAGACTATATGGGCAGAATTATTGGGAGACCTAGCCATTACACCTAGAGGAACTTTTGACATCCCATTCTAAATCCTTAGGCATCAATATGCAGTTGGTCCCTCCTTTGCAGCTATAACAGCTGCCACTCTTCTGAGAACTTTCCACAAGGTTGTGGAGTATGTCTATGGGAAATTTTGCCTGTTTGCCTGGTAGAGCATTTGCGAGGTTAGGCCTTATATGCTGAATCATTAAGAGTTCTCTTCACTGGAACTGAAGGGCATAGGCCTACCCCTAAAAAACAACCCCATATCATTATCCCTCCTCCCCCAAACTTTGCAGATAGCACAATGCAATCAGGCAGGGTCATCTGCCAAAGCCAGTCTCATCCGTCAGACTGCCAGACAGAGAAGTATGATTCTTCACTCCGCAGAACATGGTCCACTGCTCCAGACTCAGTGTGCTCTACATCACTATATCAGACGCTTGGCATTGCACTTGGTGATATGAGGCTTGCTTGCAGTTGCTTGGCCATGGAAGCCCATTCCACGAAGCTCCTTGTGCACGTTTTTGTGCTGGGGTTAATCTTAGAGGAGTTTTGGAATGGAGCATTGGTGACTTTTATGCACTATTCACCTCAGCATTCGGCAACCCTGCTCTGTACGTGGTCTGCCACTTCGAAACTGAGTGTGTTGTTCATAAATGCTTCCACTTGGCAATAATACAACTTTACAGTTCACAGCGGAATATCTAGCAGGGAAGAAATTTCACAAACAAACTTATTGCAAGGGTGGCATCATATGACAGAAACACACTTCACTGAGCTCTTCCGAATGATTCATTCTTTCGCAGATGCTTGTTAACCTGATTGCATGGCTAGGTGCTTGATTTTAAACATCTGTGGCAATGGGTCTGAAGGAAACACCTGAATTCAATAATTTATCCAATACTTCTCTCCGTATAGTGTGCCTTAACAGCTTTCATATATGTTCATAAACAACATTACATGACAATAAACTTTAGAATCATGTAATCGGTTAATGTTTGTTGTTAAAGTATATTAAAGCTGTTATAGTGTGTTAGGATGTTAAGGTATACTTAGAATACATAAGTAGTATGTAAAAGCATTATGAAGGTGCACTGAATGTTCTATGAATGCATTAGGTACGTGCAGTTAATATAAAACATTACCAAATATACAGATGCAATGCAACATGGAAGGGGGTTGGAGGGCTTAGCTTTTACTTATTTATTGGTGGTTAGGCAGGTTTTTACATGCCATTTAGTTTAAGGATTATTGCTATTATTGATTTTCATGCTATTTGCTAATTTTGTTTGAGTAATTTTGTCTATGCTTAAACCTGCCTGAGGTTTGCAGTGTAAGATTGTTAGTCTAGCAGTACTCTCCAGCAGATTTTCAACAGATTTTAACGTGATTCAATATGCAATTAATTGCTTTATGTGATTAATCACAATTAAGATAATTTAATCATCTGATAGCCCTAACACACACTATATTTATATTTCTATATCTATATCTTGTTTTAATAATATTTGGAATCATACTGGTGTGGATGAATTGGTACTCACGATGTGCAGAAAAGGGCTAAAACTTTTAGTTAATAATATACAAATCAGGCCATTTGCCAACAAAACTTGTCCAGGGTTCAGCATCCAAGGAAAATGTGCCACTGCTCCTAAACTCTGCAGTGCAATAAACAATGCACCGACCCCAACACCCAGGCTCAGCAAATCTTATCAAGGCCTTGGCATTTGTCCTGGTTAAAATGTGCCCCCCTGGGCCTCATTTGAGTACTTCGGTTCTGGATTGTAGTGTAACAGCTAAAGCTGTTTATTAGTAATACTTAATGAGTGTAAACGGGGTGTGGTCACATGTTATTACAAGCTCTGAAGAGGTTTGCTTCTCCTGTGCTCCTGCAGGCATGGCGGGGGGGAAGTACCGTTCATTCCTGGTGCACATCAAGGCCATGAGTGATAAGGGTGTGGAGGAGAGTCTCAGGCCCGTGGTGAGGATGGCCTCCGCCAAGCCGCCCACCAGCAAGGCACACACACTGTCTTCCTTGCTGCAGAGGGCCCAGGCCACCAAGGTACCGGGGCATCCTGTCCGTTGTGCTAATACTCAGCCACACATCAGTGTCAGTCTGTGCTGTCTCAGTTAATTGAGGAAGTTTTTACATGATGGTTCTTAATTGCAGTTAATGCAGTTATTGCAGTCTAGAAATGGACAACAGGACATAGTTATGATACATTTGAACCCTCTGTGAAGTCTTGTGTTACAGGGAGCTCCTTTGGACAGCTGTGTCCTTTACTGCCCTCACCTGTTGTCCTGGTGTCATGGTAGCCTGAGCTTTAGTCTTTACTGAATGGTTGTTGCTGCTGTTTTTGCTGCAATTTTGGTTCTCAAATAAATACTATGTCCCCCATTGAGTCTCTGCTCTCACGTAATGCTCAGTCTACATTCCTGTGTTAAGGACAAACCTTCCACCTCCAAAGTGGAGCCTCCAGCAGCCCTGAAGAAGCCAGACAGTCTCCGTGGCTGTGACCTACTGCAGGAGGTCTCCATCACCATCCGGAGGTTCAAGAAGACCTCCATACCCAAAGAGAGGTGAGCCTGAGCCGCCTGGCATGTGAGCAGTATGTGCCCCAGCCGTCAACAAGGCTTTTCTCACTGCCTCTCTGGCCTATACAGAGTCCAGCGCTGCGCCATGCTGCAGTTCTCGGAGTTCCATGAGAAGCTGTTAAGTAGCCTGTGCCGGCCATGTGAGGATGGCCTGGTGACAGAGCATGCCCAGAGCCTACTGCTGGACATCCTATGCTGGCTGGCTGGGGTCTACTCCAACGGGCCATGCAGGTAAGCAGGACATTCTGGCAGGAAATTCACATCACCTTCAGATTCCCTGGGTAGTAGCTCAGATGGGATCAATTTACCTTGCCTGATGTTCATTTTGCTTTCAGCTTGAGAGAAGGCAGAGAGGAGTTGCTGATCAAGACCAGGATGAGGCTGAGCGACATTGTGCGGGTCTGCTTCTTCGAGGCCGGCCGGAGCATTGCCCACAAGTGTGCGCGCTTTCTGGCTCTCTGTATCAGGTAAGGCCCGGGGTTATCCTAGGGTACAGCTTTGTGCTTGGATGACGCCCACTAGCTAATGATGCTGCTTGTTGTCACAGTAACGGGAAGGGTGATCCCAGTCAGCAAGGATTCGGAGCGGCTCTGCTGAAGGCTTTGCTGGACAACATGCATTACTTGCCTGCAGCGGCCACGGGAGGTATGTGTCCTGGTGGGAGAGATGGCCTAAGAGCAGTGGCCAAAATCAAAAGGGGGGAGGGAGTCATCCTCTCCATGGAGCCTGTAAAAATGCTGTTAGCGGTGTCAGTTTGAGAGGTCAAAGTTCAGCATATCTCAAGATGCAGAGCAGGCTGACTGGGCACTTAGGTGCCCAGTAAAGAGAGAGTATACAAGTATAGAGATATGCCAGATGACCCTCAACGGCCATCCACATGGGGGGGTGTGTGTGTTTAAATTGGCTTTAATGATATCTCTACTAAACAAAGGCTGTTTGAAGTGGAGGGCTGCTTGATGTGTAACTATCCCCTTTCCCTCATCCAGGATGAGCATTGTGGTGATCTGACGAGTGATTTTGCCCCTTCTCCATGCACCAGGATCAGTGTACTGGTACTTTGTGCTTCTGAACTACGTGAAAGATGAAGACCTGGCACTGTGCAGCACAGCCTGCGCCGACCTCCTCACCGCTGTCTCCCGCCAGCTCCAGGACCGGCTCACGCCCTTGGAGGCCCTCCTACAAACCAGGTTGGCTCCCTGGCCCTTGGCCCACGTACACAGACTCCCTGACGAGGTCAAACTGATGCTGACCATCTTGCACCAAAAAGCACTTTGATGAAATCTTTTGAAGTCCTAGTTTCAGAGGAGCTAAAAGTGATCCTGGTTCAGCTCCTCTCTCCTCTCTGCCTGCTTGGTCTCAGGTACGGCCTGTATGGCTCGCCCTTCGACCCGGTTCTGTTTGACCTAGAGGTCAGCGGATCCTCCTGCAAGAACGCCTTCAGCAGCAGCATTGGCGTTCAGTCCGATGAGATTGATTTTTCTGACATCCTGTCAGGTTTGTGTGTGGCTCCAGGGCCCTTTCGCCAAGCTTGGATTATAGTGGGATGAGGTGGGTGGGGCGGGGTGCTTGTGTTCTCTGTTGGGGGGCCGCCCTTTCTGTTACTGCTCTCGTCACTTGATGAAGGCCTGGGCGACACAAAGCCCAATGTATGAAAGTAATGAATCTCAGGCGCCGAGTAAAAGATCAGGAGTCCATGTCACCAGGCTATGAAAATGCGCCGATCTGTAAGTCGAGTCTCCCTGGCCCTGGATACAGTGGTTGCTGTGTTGCACGGTGAGTTGTGGATGCTGCTGTCACCATCATCAAACTGACCGTGTCCGGTGTTCTTGCAGGGAGTGGTAAGGTAAACAGCTGTGCCGCGGCCGAGGGGAGCTTCACTGCACTTACTGGGCTCCTCGAGGTCGAGCCCCTGCACTTTACTTGCGTCTCCACTAGTGATGGCACTAGGGTGGAGAGGGATGATGCAAGTATGTTCACCGGTATATACCCTTTTTACTCATTCTCTCTCGTTCCCTGCTGTGGTAATCTGGGGTGACCCGTGGTGATCCTTTTCTGGCAGGTAGCCATACTTCTGGTTACCTCTGGAAAAAAATTGTATCCTGTTGTATTGTGTTAGGAAAATCCATCAGGGTCTGTTAGTTGTTTGTCTGTGTTTGTGTCTCTCTGTTTGGTCATGGTTTATATTACATTGTGGAGACTAAATGTCCACACAATGTGATAAACACCCGTTCTTTTGACCTTGTTGGGGACATTTTTCAATTTTTTAGAAAAATCCTTGACTGCAATCAAAAAAACTAAAAATGTCAAAAGTCTTGTATTTTGTTTGGTTACTTGGGTTTAAGGTTAAGGCTGTGTGGGGGTTAAGGTTGATAGGAATATATGAACTGCGTGTGTGTGCATTTATCAGCATGCCTGTGACCTTTGCCCTCTGACCTTTCTGAACCCGTGTCTCCTCCTGAATAGTCAGTTCATTTGGCGTGACACCGGCAGTTGGGGGGCTGTCTGCTGGCACGGTGGGCGAGGCCTCCACGGCGCTGAGCTCGGCCGCACAGGTGGCACTACAGTCATTGTCCCACGCTATGGTGTCAGCTGAGCAGCAGCTTCAGGTCCTGCAGGAGAAGCAGCAGCAGCTGCTGAAGCTGCAGCAGCAGGTCAGGCTGTGTGGGTGACAGGGGGTCGGGGGTGCATGTCAGGGGCCCTTCTTTGGGGGTTTTGAGCCGATTTTCTGCCTGCCTGTTGGTGTTTTTCCCTGTGCTGTTAGATGTACCATAATGTGGTGTAGATGGTTTCTCTCCAAGCACAGTACTGATGCTCTCCTTTCCTTGCAGAAGGCCAAACTGGAGGCCAAGCTGCACCAGACCACCTCAGTGGCAGTGGCAGCCGTGGGGCCCATTCATAACTCTGTGCCTTCGAACCCCTCTACTGCACCTGGCTTCTTCATCCACCCCTCTGATGTGATCCCGCCTACCCCTAAGACCACACCCCTGTTCATGACCCCGCCCCTGACCCCACCGAATGAGGCAGTGTCAGCTGCCATCAGTGTGGAGCTGGCTCAGCTCTTTCCCTGCTCGATCGCAGAGCCGCCACCCGTCAGCCTGGCCTCTCATAACAAAGCCACACAGAAAGCCAAGCCGGTTGGTGCCTCTCTGCCCATCTCCCAAAACCCTGCTTTCCTTGTGTTGGCCAACCTGGGTGAGGCTGTCTTGTCATTACCTCTCTCTGTGTCCCGTCTCTTCCACTGAAGGCGTCTGGGGTTTGTGACTCTCTGTCACAGAGCTCTGCGGGCAGCGGCCTGGCACTGGCCATTTCCCAGGCCTCCCATTTTCTGCAGCCTCCACCACAACAATCGATCATCATCGAGCGCATGCACTCCGGTGAGAGCCCCGCGTGACTCCCTGGGGGGTGGGGTGGCAGCAGCGGCATGGGGCTGTCAGGTGCCAGGAACATGGTGTGTGTATCACTCATGACTGGATATGCCAGAAGTGCATGTTGAGCATGAAGCTAAGCGTTTGTGTGCGACAGGCGCACGGCGCTTCGTCACCCTGGACTTTGGCCGGCCCGTCCTGCTGACCGACGCGCTCATCCCCACCTGCGCGGACCTGGCCTCCCTGTCCATTGACATATGGACGTTGGGCGAGGAGGTGGATGGCCGGCGCTTGGTGGTAGCCACAGATATCAGCACACACTCGCTCATTTTACATGACCTGCTGCCCCCTCCAGTCTGCCGCTTCATGAAGGTGAGTGCGCGTGCATAAATACCACCAGGTGGTGCCAGGGCACTCACTCTCTCACACACACACACACACACGCACACACACACACACACACACCAGCAAGGGTGCCAGGTGTCCGGGTACATCCCCCTATGTGACAGTTACAGACTCATTGTGTCTGCTTCATACAGATCACAGTCATCGGCCGCTACGGCAGCACCAATGCCAGGGCCAAGATCCCATTGGGCTTCTACTATGGCCACACCTACATCCTGCCATGGGAGGCGGAACTGAAGCTGATGCACGAGCCACTGCGGGGTGAAAACGAGGCCGCCAGTCAGCCCGACACAGAGCAGCATCTCAGCATGATGGCTGCGCTGCAGGAGGACATCCAGTGCAGGTGAGGGGGCAGGGCAGAATCACACAGAACTGCACGGAAGTGCTGCCGGAGGGGCTGGCCCATAGCCACCCCCATAATTTGGGAAAACTTCTTTGGACTTGTTTTAGTGGGTCACAGTCCAGAAGAATCGCTATCCCTCATTATCCCACATTCGGCCTGGTAGTCAGGGGGGCCTGCTGTGTGCTGGGTACTCACGTGGCCCCCTCCCACCACCCCCCTTTGCATCTCCACAGGTACAACTTGGCCTGCCACCGGCTGGAGACACTGCTACAGAGTATTGACCTGCCGCCACTGAACAGTGCCAACAATGCGCAGTACTTCCTCCGCAAGCCTGACAAGGCGGTGGAGGAGGACGCCCGCGTCTTCTCTGCCTACCAGGATTGTGTGCAGCTGCAGCTGCAGCTCAACCTGGCGCACCATGCTGTGCAGCGCCTGCGTGTGTCTTTGGGTGCCGGGCGACCACCACTGGCCCCAGCACCCGACCCCCAGGAGCTGGTGCAGAACTCGTCCACGGAGCAGCTCCGCACCATCATCCGATATCTGCTGGACACGCTGCTCAGCCTACTGCACTCCTCCAATGGTAGGGGGTGCTGTTGCTCCGCTCCTCCCCCCATTCATCTGCTGCTTTTAGGTGTGTATGTCCCAGACAGGCTGTTTAATGACACCCCATCTCCCAGGCCACTCGGTGCCCCTGGTGCTGCGTGGCACGTTTCACGCCCAGGCCTGCGAGGAGCTCTTCAAGCACCTGTGCATCAGCGGCACACCCAAGATCCGACTGCACGCGGGGCTGCTGCTGGTGCAGTTATGCGGCACTGAGCGCTGGTGGGGCCAGTTCCTCTCCAACGTGCTACAGGAGCTATACAACTCTGAGCAGCTGCTCATCTTCCCCCAGGACAGGTGTGTGGAGCGCCGGACCTGAGACACTTGCGCTGTCTAACAGACGCTTTCGTCCAAAGTGGCATATTAATGCAGAAGGTCAACTCACCGCCTGCTGTGTCCTCCTCTTAGGGTCTTCATGCTCCTTTCTTGCATTGGCCAAAGATCTCTGAGCAACAGTGGGGTGTTGGAGGGTCTCCTCAACCTCCTGGACAACCTGTTGTCTCCCCTCCAGCTGCCGGCCACAGCGGCACTATCGTCTCAGCGCAGAACGGAAGGTGGGGCTTCAGAAGGGCCCACCGCTATGCCCTGGCCCTTTCCATTGGCTGGCCCCACCTCCATATGGCTCTCCGGCCAATCAGCGGTCATGTTTTGTGTGTGCGGCAGGTGTGCTGGACATCCCCATGATCAGCTGGGTGGTGATGCTGGTGTCACGGCTGCTGGACTATGTGGCCAGCGTCGAGGACGAGGCCACTGCCACCAAGAAGCACCTGGGCGGGAAGGATCGCGAGCGTGTTTTCATTGGTGCGTCTTCCATGGTTTTCACTGGCTTGTGTTCTTGCCCTTGCATGTGATTGGACCATGCTGGGTGTGATGTGAAGCTGTGCCTGCAGCTCTGTGACACATTTATTTCCATCACTAAAGGGAATCAGTGGAGCTTCATCAACAACAGCCTCCAGTCGCAGAGCTTGCATCGGTCCAGCAAAGGCAACAGCAGCTTGGATCGACTGTACTCCAGGAAAATCCGCAAGCAGCTGGTCCACCACAAACAGGTAGCTCCACAGTGTTAGCGCCATGTGCCGTGTGTGTCACTGTGTGTGCTTTGCCAACTATTCACGAGCGCCATTTTCACCACAGCAGCTGAATCTGCTGAAGGCCAAGCAGAAGGCTTTGGTGGAGCAGATTGAGAAGGAGAAGATCCAGAGCAACAAGGGCTCTTCATATAAACTGCTGGTGGAGCAGGCCAAGCTGAAGCAAGCCACGTCTAAGGTCAGTGCTCACCTGCCCCCATGGGCTCCCTGTACGTTTCTGCCCCCTTGTGGGTATGAATGTGACAAGCTGTGAGTTCTTAATTACACACTGGATGACTTATACCCTCCCACACTTGCAGCACTTTAAAGACCTGATCCGTCTGCGGCGCACGGCAGAGTGGCCACGCTCCACACTGGACACCGAAGCATCATCGACGAAGGAACCGGTGGAAGTTGAGCCGCTACCCTTCACGCTGGCTCACGAGCGCTGCATCTCCGTGGTACAGAAGCTGGCCCTCTTCCTGCTGTCCATGGACTTCACGTGCCATGCTGACCTGCTGCTATTCGTCTGCAAGGTTTGCCCCCTGCCTGACATTCTGTGTGCTAAGCAAATTTAAGAGCTATGGCTTCATGGGAGTGCATTTCCATGCAAGCTGAAGATGGTATCATTTCTTGACTTTTCACCTGTCTGTCCCTGTGCAGGTGCTGGCCAGGATAGCCAATGCCAGCCGTCCCACAATCCACCTGTGTGAGGTTGTCAGTGAACAGCAGCTGGAAAGGATCCTGCTGCTACTCGTTGGGACAGACTTTAACCGTGGAGACATCTCCTGGGGCGGGGCCTGGGCCCAGTATTCACTCACCTGCATGGTACAGGACATCCTGGCAGGTGCAGCATACCGTTGGGTGGGGGCAGGACCGTACCGCTCGTGTTGGCCAGTGCCTCACAGTATGATTATCACCATGGTAACTGGGCTGTCCTGCCTGTCCAACAGGTGAGCTGTTGTCCCCTGCCACACTGGAGGGGATGGACGAGGCAGCTGCAGTTGAGGAGGCTTCGGTGGCCGTGGACTCAGATGAGACCCTACCACAGCCCACCCCTGTTCCTCTCGTGGAGCCCCTCGATGAGGCCCTGGCCCCCGATATCATCGCAGGTACATTGGGGACCCCCTCTGTTTTCCAAAGTGCGTTGGTAGGCCTTACTGTGTCACTGTGTCCTTTGCACAGACCCTGCATGCTCTTGTGTGTGTTCAGTTATCCCCTGGGCTGTGTGAGTGATGTGATCGGCTGCTTCTCTCCAATCTGTTGCCTTCCCTGCCCATCAGTGCATCCATGTTTGCACAGGGCAGCGTTTTGCCTCCTCATAGCCCTTTAGTCCTCACTTCAGTTCTGTCTCGTGTGTTTATGGTTCACATCAGCAGACCATGTCAACAGACACTCTCAGGGGCCTATTAATGGTACTTGCTTGGCAACATCAAAGCTGTTTTCATTATCCAAAGGTGCAGCACCTCTGGCCTCTTTGGAAAAAGATAAAGACATAGACTTTGACTTGCTACAAGACCTCATGGATGTTGATATTGATCCTTTAGATGTTGATTTGGAAAAAGATCCCCTCGCTGCCAAAGTCTTTAAGGTACAGTACGTCCGCCTTTCTCAGTGTGTTTTCCTATTTCTGCATGCCAGCCGCCCTGCCCGGTCGCCACATGACTCTCACATTCCGTAAAGTGCGACAGTGTCTCACGCCTGTAGGCTTTGGGGTAGTGCGTCAAACAGAAGCATCATATTAGAATGATCGGGCAGCTTGTCCTCACAGCACCGAGGGGGCCTCCTGAGGTGACGTCTCTTTCCTCCCCCCCAGCCCATAAGCAGCACCTGGTATGACTACTGGGGTGCTGACTATGGCACATACAGCTACAATCCCTATGTTGGAGGCATGGGTGTGCCCGTGTCCAAATCCCCAGCTGGCCCCGAGAAGCCCGGCTCGCAGAGTCTGTCCATCTCCGTTTCACAAGGTGAGGTCATTCACATGCTTGCCGTGCCTTGGGGAGAGCCCCACCTCTTTTTGACCCCACCGCCTCGGTCCCCAGCAGCACTGGACGCCCGACTGGAGGTGGGGCTGGAGCAGCAGGCAGAGCTGATGCTGAAGATGATGGCCACACTGGAAGCGGACTCCATCCTGCAGGCGCTCACCGCCTCCTCCCCTGCAGGTGCGCGACATGCCCGCGCTCACACATGCATGCATCCACATGATGCGGGTTACATGTCTGTCTCACTCCCCCGCAGTGACCCAGGCCTCCAGCGGAACGGACGACGCACTTCTGCGAGGCCTGCAGCCCTCCTCGCAGGGCAGCGGGCTCATGGTGCAGGTCTCCTCCATCCCCATGCTAAGTGCCTGTTTCAACAAGCTCTTCTCCATGCTGCAGGTGCACCACGTGCAGGTAGGTTCTAGCCCAGCCTCACTCTGAAGCCCTGAACAACTCCTTACTGTAACAGGTGCTTAGTGTGGTCACAGTTTCTGGTATGAAGTGCTATAGCTGCCTGGTATTCCTCACTCCCTGTCTGAGATGCCCACTGGGAGCTACTCCTTTTCCTGTGATTCCCTGTCTGAGCTGCTCTGACTCCCAGCCCGTGACCCTCCCTCTCAACTGCTCTGACTACCAGCCTGTGATCCCCCCTTTGAGTGGTTCTGACTGCCAGCCATTGATGGGGCGGGGGTGCGGGGCGGACTGGCGGCGGGGGGGGGGGGGGGGGGGGGGGGGGGGGGGGGGGGGGGGGGGGGGGGGGGGGGGGGGGGGGGGGGGGG
>JAODLD010000069.1:18720493-18732241 GCA_026781065.1 Mormyrops boulengeri
ATAATCCTGATATCATCATATAACATTCTGCTTTCCTCTGCAGCTACATTAGGTGCTCTATAACAAACTCCGACAATAAGGCCATTTGAGTTTTTAGCATCTAGTTTTATCCATACAGCTTCGGTACTTTTATTTTTATCAGTGAGCTCCCTTGCCTGCAAGTTTTCTTTTACGTATACTTCAACACCACCTCCCTTCTTGCCTATCCAGTCCCTATGGAACAACGTATAACCATCCATATTACATTCATCTCCATCATTGTCACTTATCCATGTTTCAGTTATTTCTATGTCGTAATTGTCTGATGAAGTTAAAGCCTCTAAATCATTAATTTTATTCCTAATACTCCTAGCATTTAAGTACAGACTGCAAAAGGTAGGCCTCTTAAAGTGCCCACTTTTAATCTTAATAGGGGCTTTTTCCTTCTCTCCCCATCTATATTCTTAACTAACCGGTTGACCTATTACATCAAAAAACAATGAAATTAATAATCATTTATGCATGGACAAATGAAGTGACAAGCATTAATTGTGATCTAGTCTGTAGAACAAATACCAGATCAGGATAGCATAACGAAATATTTTGTGTAATACTATGACTGCACGGTGTCGGAAATTTTGGATATGCATAACATGCGATGTTGGTATTAATATAGCAACTCATCCAGTCCTACTACAGTCATTTTTCGATTTCAGTACGATAAAATTCCCCACCTCGCGTTGATGTCATTCGGCGCCAGCACCAGTTTTTACACCAAAAATACGGTAAAAGCGCCCTTTAGTTGATCGGTGAGTGGTACATTGATGGTAAGTGTGGTACATTAAAAAAAAATAAAATAAAAATTATGGTGTTATCTGAAGGTGGTTGACACCGCTGTATGGTGCTGGAGTTCACCAACAATGCGACCTCTGCTATACTCCATGCTTCTTCTGCGTACCGGCTGTTTCTGTTATTTCCATGTCAAAGCCCAGGGGGGGGAACTGTGGAGCATGTGCAGAGCACCTATGCCAGTTTGAGTACTATTGAATGAATACATGCAGGAGTAAATCGACTCCCAGTCACATTATCTGGGTGTCTTAGTCCGACTTTGAGAAATTCAATTTAGTACAATTTCAGTCGGACTAACATGTTTACATGTGTTTAAAAGTCAGTGAACGTGTGTCCCCTGCCCCTAGTCTCCAGAGGGTTAAGGCTGCCAGGTTTGAGAATGAGAGCTTGCTGCCTCCCCCAGAACAGGAAGCAGGATCCCAGCATGCATTTGATGCCCAAATCCGCTGTTATCCTCTCCCAGGTATCACTGCAAGTTGGGGGGCCCTCTGTCCTGATGCTGGTAGACAGGGAACTTCGTTTTTGTTCTTTGCGGCAGACATGGTTGGGCTGAATGTGGTTGACACAGTAACTTTTAATCTGGATGAAGCTTGATGAAGCATCATTTGAGAAGGGAGTGGGACTTGTGCAATCAGCTCCTTGCTAACGTCTCTGTCTCCTGTCCCCCCCCCTCTCCCAGCTGTATAAGGGCCGCATCAATGCCACCAGTCACGTGATCCAGCACCCCATGTATGGAGCTGGCCACAAATTCCGTACACTGCACCTGCCCATCTCCACCACCTTGGCAGAGGTCCTGGACCGTGTCTCAGGTGCGTGTGCCCGGATCTCAGACTATTTCGGCACTCGGGGATCGGCAAGCTGACGGTAATATGTCTATCCAGCCTGATGGGGAGTGTGTCACTATGACCTCCAGCTCTCTGCTGACATTTATTCCTGTCTGCCTGGTATGCCTCTTAGGAGGGAGGGTCACTGCAAGCCACCAACCCCCACCCCCCCGACAGCCGTGAGTAAGGCTGGTGGTGCTCAAGCTGGTGGGATGTCCTTGTGAACTCCACCAGACCCTGCTGATCCTTTGCTTCTGTCTAATTATTCACCTGCTCCCTCAACCAAGCGCTACTGTTTTATTTTCCTGAAATAGTCTGTAGCCAAATTTATGCCCCCCCCCCCCCACCTTGGTGATTTAAGGGGGCTGTGGCAGGCAGGTTGTCCAGAAAGTGCAGCAACACTCCGGATCTAGCTTGCGTTATCCGGCTGCCAAGGTGGCAGCGGACTCGCATCGTCGTGATGAATGTCCATTTCAGGGAGACCTTGAGGAAGGAAGCTCCGCCCCTGTCTTACCAGGCTGTCTGGCTGCTCTGGTTGTGGGGAGGATGTTTGAGGGAGCTTCTGGGAAGCAGCTGCTGCTTGGCTCTTACAATCAACCTGGGAACATGCTGGGTTCATTTTCCAGCCTCCTGCTCCCACTGTTCTGTAAACCTTCACCCAAGGGTCACCTTTAATATCGTAGCGAGATGTGAAAAAGCATCAATCGCTGCAGGGTGGGAGGTCTGAGAGTCTTTCTGTATATGGACTTGTGCTAGTGAGGGAGCGAGTGAGTGAGTGAGTGAGTGACCGACCCACCGAATGACCCAACCACCCACCCTGGGCTCTTGATGGGCATGCCCCCCCCCCCCAGCCCTGTATTTCCTATTTCACTGATCCCCGCTGCTGGATTTTGCAGATACCCCCAGCATCACAGCCAAGCTGATTAACGAACAAAAGGAAGACAAGGAGAAGAAGAACCACGAAGAGAAGGAGAAGATGAAGGCTGACAATGGCTTTCAGGACAATTATAGTGTAGTGGTGGCCTCAGGTACGTGGTCTCCCTCCATCGCCCCCTTCTCAAGTGATGGCTCTCTGTAACCCTCATCATGACTCCTTCAGCCTTCTAAGTGCCATGGCTATTAAAAGCATCACGGTGGAGGAGAGAGATGTGGATGAGGGGGTGTGTGGGGCCACTTCCTGGCAGGTTGGGTCTAAGCAGCCGTGGTCTTTGTGGTTCGCTGGTTGGCTAATGTTAGATGGGCACCTGTACCTTTCCACAGGCTTGAAGTCCCAGTCCAAGAGAGCGGTGTCTACCCCACCCCGCCCCCCTTCACGACGGGGCCGTGTGATGACTGACAAGCTGAGTTCCTCCTCTGGCATGGACTCCTCCTCCAAGACCATCAGTGTGCCTGTCTTTCACCTGTACCACAAACTGCTGCAGGGTACGTCAGGTGGAGCCTTGAGGCTAAACGATTCTTTGACCTTGCCCACTTTTCTTCAGGCTGCTGAAACATTGGCTACAACTTGTGCCTCACTTGTAACCCCGCGCAGGTCAGCCACTGCCTCCTGAGATGACCTTAGCTCAGCTGCTCACCCTCCTGTATGACCGTAAGCTGCCCCAGGGCTACCGCTCCATCGACCTGACGGTCAAGCTGGGGTCAAAGATCATCTCTGACCCCAGCCTGTCAAAGACGGACTCCTTCAAACGGCTGCGCACAGAGAAAGGTGATTTCCTCTGGCCATCTAGGGCCTTGTGTGGTCGGTATGGGTGGCACAGGCCGACCTACCCACTGAAAGAGGCAGTGATGACCTTTTCTGGAAAGCCATCAATTTGTCTGGTTTAGCAGCTGGCTCATCGCCGCCAGGTTACTGCAGAAGTCTCCTCATGTGCTCTGGGTCTGTCGTGACATGACTCCCTGTAGGGAAAACCTAAACCAAGTTCAGTCATTAAATTCAGCTGGAGGCTTTTACGTTTTATTGGTCAGGCAGAGCGATGTCTGACCCATGATCATTTTTGCGTGCCCCACACTTACAAACCACCAAACGTCCATTACTGCACGGTGGGCTCCCTCTGTGGTGAACCAGCCCAGTTCATAGCTCCCCCATGATGTGGCTAGCAGGGCTCATCTCCAGAGTGTCGATAAATGACTCCAGCATCGCAGCACCGACATGTGGCATGCAGGTCATCGGTCTGAGTGGCTCACCCAGGAAACTCGCCGGCTTTGGTCCTGCAATGTCGAGCCACTTCCCAGGCACATCTCCATAAACTCCTCCAACAGCAGTGGCATTCAAAAAATGCCCAGACCTCCCTCTCTTCAGCCACCTCCTCCAGCTTCACTGGGGGAAATACCATGGTATTCCTAGGCCAGCCGAGAGAGAGAATCTCTCCAGCATGTCCTGGGTCTGCTCTGAAGCCTCCACCCACTTGGACATGCCTGAAACACCTCTACAGGGAGGCGTCCAGGAGGCATTCTACTTAGATGCCTGAACCACCTCAACTGGCTCCTATTGATGCAGAGGAGCAGCAGCTCTATTTTGAGCCCCTCCCAAATGTCTGAGCTTCTCACCATATCTCTAAGGCTGAGCCCAGACACCCTGCGGAGGAAACTCATTTCTGCCGCTTGTGTTTCTGATCTGATTCTTTTGGGCACTACCCAAGCTCATGACCATAGGTGAGGATAGGAGTGTTAAACAACTGGTAAATCAAAAGCTTTGCCTTCCAGGTCAGCTCTCTCTTAACCGCAACAGAACGGTACAGTATCCGCAATACTGCAGTCACTGCACCGATTTGCGTGTCGATCCTTCTGCTCCCTGCTCCCCTTACTTGTGAACAAGATCCCGAGGTACTTAAACTCTTCTGCATGAGACAGCAATTCAATTTTTCACCAGGAGAGGACAATCCACCCTTTTCCGGTCGAGAACCATAGCCTCATACTTGGAGATGCTGATCATCATCCCCTCTGCTTCACACGCAGCTGCAAACCACCCCAGTGCACGATGCCAACAGGACCACATTGTCTTCAAAAGATGCAATCCTGTGGCCACCAAACCGGACACCCTTCACCCCTTGGCTTCGTATAAAAAGCCCATAAAAGTTCTGAGCAGAATCGGTGACAGAGCAGCCCTGGTGATGTCCAACACCAACTGAGAAAAACTGATGTATTGCTGGCAATGCAAACCAAACTCTCGCTCAGTTTATACAGGGACCTGATGGCCCACAGCAACAGACCCCATACCCCATACTCCATACTCCTGAAGCACCCCCCACAGGATCCCCCGAGGGACATGATCAAAACACATGTAGACTGATTGGGCAAAATCTTCATGAACCCTCCAGTGTTCTTGTGAGGGGTAAGAGCTGGTCCAGTGATCCACAACCAGGACGGAATCCAGATTGATCCTCGGGCGATCCCTCCTCTCCAGTACCCCAGCATACACCTTCCCAGGAAGGCTGAGGAGTGTGATCCCTCTGAAACTGGAACACATCCTCCAGTCCACTTTTTTAAAGATTGGGACTACCACGTCAGTCTGCCAATCCATAAGCCCTGTCCCCAATGTCCAACGCCCTTATTCTCCTTCATCATAAGGGTCTGTGTGAATCAGTCTGGCCACTCACCTACAGTAGGAACAATTTGCTTTGAGAGACCCTACCAGGGGCAATTGCTCCTGACAACATAGCTCCTAGGATCATAGAAACACGCAAACCTCTGAGGTGACTATTCATGGAATGGTTTGGTATACTGAGGAATATGGTATCTTACTCAGTGTAGAGGAAGCCAAGGCTATTAGCTCTCTGTGAATTACCCAGCAACCCCTGCCTGGGAGCCACTGTCCTGAGTTGTTTTCAGAAAAGCACCCAGCAAGTAGTGTTTGCCATCCATTCTGCTGTCCCCAGTCTGTCCTTGGACCAGGGGCACAAGCTGAAGACCCTAAAAGCCTTTTATGCTGTCTTACAAATGGATAGAGCTTTTTATAGCATCCTCCCCCCCCCCCCCCCACCAGATGCGTGCATGTATTACCATGAAAGCTTTTTTCTTCTTTATAAATTCATCTCACATTGAAAGCAGAGACTGACTGACTGTTTTTGGAGTAGTTTTTGTCCCATGATTAAGTGACTGAAACCAACCCGTAAATGCGCTTTGGTCTGCTGACCTCCCCGCTGGCCTCCTTGCCACAGCCTCTAGCCATGTTTGGGCCGTTGGCTCGGCTTGACTCAATTTGACTTTTGTTCCAAGGGTGCTGCTTGGCTCTCCGCCTGCCCGAGGCTTTCTTTGTCAGAACTTCACCTTTCGATTTGCATTTGGTCTCAGCACAGCAATAGTGAATCATCATTTAGCTTGCCCCCTCCTCATCGGTTTGGGGGACACAGCGATGATCTTGAAGATGGCCTGTCGCTTGGCTCTGACTGGATGCCCTCGCAGAACAGCCACATGATGTGGATCCTGGATCCTTGATTGATCAGGCTATATTTTTAGTCCACGTCGTTACGTGTAGAGTGATTTTAGTTTGGTTTCTTTGTCTTAAACTTTGAGTTTTGAGTTCTCCTTAGGTGTCTGTAACCTCCACAAGTGACTGGCCCCTCCCTCTAGTGACTGCCTCCCACCCACAGAGCATGGCGACATGCTGAGCCCCTGTCCCCCGGATGAGCCCATGGGCCCGGGTGAAGAATGCCTGGAGGCGCCTATGGATGACTCTCTGCTGGACAGTAGCCCCATCCAGTCGCCCCTGCAGGTGTTTGCTGGGATGGGTGGCTTGGCCCTGATCGCCGAAAGGCTGCCCATGCTGTACCCTGATGTCATCCAGCAGGCAAGTGGGCCGGAGCTCCGGGGTGCCTGCTACGTCTCTTAGCCAAGTGCTACACTGACTCCCTTCATTCCCCACAGGTGAGTGCCCCTGTGGTACCGTCAGCCCCCCAGGAGAAGCCCAAGGACAGTGACCAGTTCGAGTGGGTGACCATTGAACAGTCTGGCGAGCTGGTGTATGAAGCCCCTGAGAGCATCGCCACTGAGCCTCCGCCTGTCAAGTCGTCGGTGCAGCCCATGTCGCCAATCCCTGCCCACTCTCTAGCCGCCTTTGGCCTCTTCCTTCGGTTGCCTGGTTATGCTGAAGTGCTCTTGCGGGAACGCAAGCACGCCCAGTGTCTCCTTCGGCTGGTGTTGGGAGTCACAGACGACGGCGAGGGCAGTGAGTCAGCCAGCCACCGGCCGGTCTCTGTAACCTCCCCCCGCCCCCCATGACACTTTCCTTAGCATGATGTCAGCACCACATGGAAACAGCCATCTTCCCCATTTACAGTTACATTTAGCTAAATGAGTCTGCTGGTGCTCCCCACCCCTCCCAGGTTCTAATTTCTTGTAATAGATGCTATTTGAGCTTAAGTTTGTGTTGTGGTGGGATGCGAGCAGACTTTAGGTTTTTTCAACCCACCAAGTTCTCTGCCTCCTTCCCGACAGGTCACATCCTGCAGTCGCCATCGGCCAACGTGCTGCCCACACTCCCATTCCATGTGCTGCGTGCCCTCTTCAGCTCCACACCACTCACCACAGATGATGGCGTGCTGCTGCGCCGCATGGCGCTTGAGATTGGAGCCATTCACCTCATCCTGGCCTGCCTGTCCGCCCTCAGCCACCATGCGCCCAGAGTGCCCAGCGCCGGCACCAACCAGGCCGAGGTCAGGCTCGCCTCTGCAGGCCCAACTCTGTCTGTCTGTCTGTCTGTCTGTCTGTTAGAAGTCAACCGATCGATTGGCCTGAAAAAAATATCAGACTATTTTTGAGACTCTATGGCTGATACAGTGATTGACGTGCAGCTACATTTCACATTCATTTCATCAGTGTTGTAGTGTGGTTTATCAGTACCTACAGTAGTAAACCTGCACGACAACAAAAGGTAAGAATTCTAAATTCGCCTACATCAGTTTCACTTGATGAATAACATCGCCACATCGTTTACTTTAGTCAGAAATTGAGTCATGACATTCCAGAGATAGCATCTAATGTTTTTGTTTTCGATTATTTTAAAATGCTGTATGTTTAAAGTGTGATTAATGTGTAGAGTTTAATTATTGTTGTGTATGTTATTGATGTTAAATAAGTATTTAAAGTTGAGGAGTTGTTACTCATTTATTTTCCAACTTAAAAAATTGGTTTTATATTGGTCATCTCCAGCACCCCACTGCCCCCCCCCAAAAAAGAAAAAAAATCACTGGGAAAACCCATTTCGGTCAACCTTTAGTCTGTGTGTGTTTGTCTGTATGTATGGTTGGGCGATTTTCCGATATTTGATCATGAATGATTCAAATGTCTCCATGATTCCATGATCCGCCTTTATGGAGAGATCGTTTCTACCAAGTTACAGTGCACATTCTGTCACTTGCAGTTCTGTGGCTCATACATGCATCTAAAGTCTGTTTTGACAGCCAAATCTATTTCAACACACCAATAAACCAGTGATAGCAAACAGTAGGTACTGCCTTGGATTTCTTCCTCTCTCTCTTGCACTCTTGTGCCAACATGCAACACATTCCCTATGTGGCAATGCAGTGACAACATGGAGGAGTTGATTCCTAAAAAGAATTCGACATCGACACCGTCTGTCTGTGTTAGTCTGTGTGTGTCTGCAGCATGCGTTTGCGCACAGGGCATTGGCATCTGTCTCCCGCAGCCAGCCTCTCAGAGCCCAGAGGTGCATCTTCAACAATGATCACCGTTTTGCAGGGAATTTACCTGTTTTATGGATCTACTGAGGGACTCGGGAGATTAAATGTGGAGTGAGACACTCAAAATATTAGAATGAGGTGCAGGATTTGTCATGTGATTCTGCTTTTAGTGGAGTTCCTCAGGGTTGCCTGGAGATCAGCTCGAATGTACCTATAATTGTACCAATGAAGGTCCTGTATGCTATCAACCAATGTACTGACCTGTCCAAGAGCCTGAACCCATGGTGCTGAGCAATATACCAGCTTTCTGTGCGACTAACCCCCAAGCAAATGTGCCGGTGCTCCCTCTCTGCATAGCACTCGCCCCTGACTTGATCCTCTGTTTACAGCCTCAGGTGCCCAGTGGGCACGCCGCAGGCACTGGCGAAGAGCAGCAGCTATACTGGGCTAAGGGCACAGGCTTCGGCACAGGCTCCACAGCGTCAGGTTGGGACGTGGAGCAGGCCCTGACCAAGCAGCGGCTGGAGGAGGAACACGTCACCTGCCTGCTGCAGGTCAGCACCCTCCACCCCCCCCTCATCTGTTGCGTGTTCACGAACAAGAGCCTAATGCATCTGTGCATGGCCCCCAGGTGCTGGCCAGCTACATCAACCCTGCGGGCTACGTCGGCTCCGGGGAAGCCCCCCCAGGGGAGGCCCGGGGCCACAACAACACCGCCCTGCCTTCAGTGCTCCAGGAGCTGCTTAGCCAGTCCTGCCTGATCCCGGCCATGTCCTCTTACCTGCGCAATGACTCTGGTGAGCCACCGGCATCTTGCTGTCCAGCCCTGTTGATACGTCTGCTGCGCTCAGCATGCAACATAATGGAACAGTGAGGCTTTATTCTTTCCCAAAAATTGTCTTTTTGCCCATCCCATCTTGCTCTCAATAAGAGAGAGACTTGTATATATGTGGGAGCAAGCTTGAGGGGATCACAGCACATGGTCAGCCAGTATGCATTGCCCCTGGAGTCAGGAGTTAATGGCTTTGCTCAGGAGCCTGACAGGGCATCAGTCTGTCGGCCCCCAGATTCTACCTAGCAACCTTCTGAGTCCCAACCTGCAGAGCCACACACTGCCCAAAAAAGGGGATCCTGGGAAATCACTTAGAGCTGTGCAGCTGCATACACTCTTACAGTACAGAAGGTGCAACGCGCTGTCAGCACACACCAGCTAGCTCCCACAGGTTGTAGGATCCCAGAGGAGGGAGCTGTATGGCTGGGTGGGGATGGGCTTCTGTTGAGAGTCTTTAAAATATCATTCATTTATACAGGCAGCCATTTCAGGTTTTTCTAGTCAAGTGCTTTTGCTGAAGTCATCCTGAGAGCAGGGCCAGGATCCATCAGGTGATGAGTCTGTATGTGTCCAGCCGCAAGCTAACCTCCCTCCCCCCCCCCAGGTCCGTGGTGCGGTCATGACAGCAGCACCGTGATCTGGCTGGACTCATTTTGGCATCAGTAGGCTGTAGACTGGACAGCAGATTTAAATAGAGGCCTAGCCTTTAATTAGTGTCTGTTTTCTTGTCATTCTGCTTTGATTACTTTGAGGTGACCTGGGTTTAATTGCTGCTGAGGAGGCAGACGGTTGTGCTCCCAGTCAATACTGGAGCTGATTCCTCAGCGGGGTTAGTAGCTCTGAGGCCTGCAGCATCTGACCCACAGCAACCTTAAGTTATTGTGCCAATATGGGAGGTCTTTTGTCAGGTAGTGCTGGTGCTATCCTGTTGAGCTCTGAAGTTTCATAGAAGCTTGCCATCCTGGCTCATCCTCAGTTGAATCGAGTATCGATGGCTGTCGACAAGTAGCCCATCCCATGCAGAGCCCCTGTGGGTTTGACTGTGGCTCATCCTCTGAGTCTCTGCGTCTTTGCCAATAGCTTAGTTGACAGGTAACAGTTCCTCAGTCGAATGTGGTTAAGTTGCATAGAAGGACCATGTGGAATAAGAAATGTCCTGTCATGGACGTTCCCCTTGTGGTGTGCCCGGTATCCTGCCCAGCCTTGCAGTGTAAGAATCTGACAGGTCTCAGCCGGTGTCTGCAGATCGCAGTTAAACTGCAGGAAATGTGTCCCCTGCAGCCATTCTCACATCCTGACTGATGTGATGGGAGCGCAGCACCTGAGACGCTGGCCACTGTGCGCTGATGGTGTGGCTGGGGATCAGTGATCCCAGCTGTGCAGGAGCCACCAGTGGGCAGCTGTGTCCAGCAGAGGGAGATTCATAGACAGCAGCTTTGTGCTGCTTTTGTGATTACCAAAGCTATTACTGAGCCCTCCTCTCAAGATGGCTTTCTGGTGTTTTCAGGTTTCTAGTCCTCCCCCACAGCTCCCAATTTCCGACACATTTCCTATACTTTCAATGACCACCTACTTTATTAAACACCAAGCGGACAGACACCTCCCTGGCACCCCTTCTCACAGCTTCACTCTGCTCTGTTCCTCTTGGTCTCATGACCTGTGATTGTTTAGCCTGGGCTCCCCTGTCTGACTCTGGCTTGTCAGGTCTGCCTGCTTCTCAGTGGAATCCCTGGACTGCTAACCATAGGTAGTTTTGCTCTACCTGGGTCACCCCTAGTCCTGTGGGGCTGCAAAAAGTTCAGGTCCCCCCGTAATTGAAATCACTGATTTAAAGTGGGCACTCAATGAGCCGATGTGGTTGTGTGAGGAGGGTTGAGGGATATATGTGGTTGTCATTTTGCTCTTAATGGCGTCAGTGTACCTTTTTCTGCCTGACCCCGCCCCCTCCCACAGTGCGTGTGCGATGTGTGGTTATTGATGGCTTAATCAGGCTGTCCTGTGCAGAGTGGCATTTCTCATTCGCTTGTGTTAATGATGCTGTACATTGACATTTCCTGTGATACGGGGGCTCTGTCCTGGATGAGTGCACTTAGGCCCCCCACCTCTCCCCCATAGCCATGTGGTAGGGGGCCTCCCAGACCGTGCTGTGTGTATCAGCGGTTGATGATCCTCGCATACCTGCTGTCTGTACAGTAACGGCTTTTAAATGGTGTCGTCCATGGTGGTTCAGCGCTTGTAACCCGCCAGATGGGTCATTATGGCCTAGATTTAATTTCCCCGCTTGTCACTTTGTCTGGAAGCGTCAGTATCTCTCCAGCTCAGCCCCGCTGAAACCCCCCAGCCCTGAAAACAGAATCATGGACAGCATACACCCAGAATGACTGATGGTGCCATAAAAATGTGCCCCCACCCACACTCACACATACACACATACATGATAGACAGACCCATGCTTATGCATGATGACACAGCCTCGCTGCTCTCTCACGTGCCGCCCCCCAGCACCTACGTTGGCAGCATGAGCCATATCTAAGCCCCACCCTCATGAGTCACTTAGCCTAAACAAACAGGCTATCTGCTCAACGCTATTATTATTCTCTTCTGAATGCTGCATGCTTGCTTTTTT
>JAODLD010000069.1:18732341-18746755 GCA_026781065.1 Mormyrops boulengeri
CCAGTGATCTTCTGATCACGGACATAGAGACATAGCCCACTAAGCCACGAATCGCCCCCCAAACAACAGGGTTCAATGTGGGGCCCCATGACTGACCTGCCGCACCAGGGGCTGGTGGGGGGCCAGTGGGTCGAAGGGCAGGAAGGCGAGCAGCGCCGGGCCCTTGCTGAGCTCCTGCTCCAGCAGGCGGCTCTTGGCCCCATGGGGGCGGAGCCACTGTAACCTCCTCCATCCCTCACTGCACCCATTTCTCCATAGCAACCATTGCATCCACACCTCATGTCTGCACGGCAACAACACAGAGCGCACGCTGGGGTATATCTTGCTTTTATTGTTCAAACATCCTATAGTACAGAACATCTAGAGTTACGGCATTTAGAAAAGCCCCTTCGGTACAGCTTGAAACAAGGGCACACAGGTGCCTTTCCTCTGCCCTGTAAGTCAAACAGATGCATGGAAAAGTGGACGGCTCACCGCACCTGGGGGGTCACTGCGTCGAGGAGCACATCATATCTCAGCAGTCTCTTGGGAAAATATCTTCACCCCCACCATGTCTGTCTGCCGTTCCTGCTCTCTGGAATGGCTCGTAAAGGCCAGGGTAGAAGCATGAAGCAAAGGCTGGTGTGTGCCCCTTGCCTGCTCTGACACAGCTGTCCAGCCACTAGGGGGTGCCACTTGCATTACAGAGAAGCCTGTCTTTTGTTTCCCTTTGGCGAGTCCTGTAAATCCAATTTGTTGAATCCTCCATGTTTACTCTTTTATAATCCATTTTAAAAATGCTGTTTCCAACGTGAGTCGCCAGTCAGATGGTGTCCGTGGGTAGCGGGCCGTGCGGCTGGCGCCAGCTGCTGTTATCTCACCCCTGCTGAGCGTTCCCGTTCTTTCTGTCCGGGGTGGCTGGCCATGCCGCCCTACTCTGCCTGTCCCCCCTTTCCCCCCGTGTCTCTCTCCTCACTGGTGAGGGGGGGGGGGGGGGGCAGTCCTTCACAGGGTGGTGTAGATGTAAACAAACACGATGACAAAGAGGTTGAGGAAGGTGCCGATGATGCCTAGCATGGCCAGGATGGACTCTTCTCGCTCCTCCTTGCCCTCCAGCGCCCGCACCTCCTCGATGGTGATGACTGTGGTTCCCATGGCAGCGGTGGATATTCTTCCCAGGATGCTGGCCCTTACCAGTGGGGGGATGGGGGGCCAGAGAAGCAGGGTCTCTCTGTCGACTGTAGACAGCGGGGCTGCAGCCGCCGCTGCTGCTGCAGCTGCTGCTGGCAGGGGATTAGCTGCTAGCGTGCTCCCGGACCGCGCAAGCTCTGCCTGGAGCGCTCAGGGGCGACCCGTCATGGTCGCTCATCCCAACGGTTCCTTACCGAGGCGCACGCCTTAACGAGCTGCCTGTAATTCACGCTCAGGCGTCTGCCAGCTTGGTCTGTTTGACCCATTGTTAGAGACGCGAGCACACGATAGTGCACACAGTCCTCTCGCTCACACACTCCCACCCTCCCTCTTTTGCTCTCTCTCTCCCTCCCTTGCGTTTCTCTCTCTCTCTCTCTCTCTCTCTCTCTCTCTCTCTTTCTCTTTCTCACGCACACGCTCACACATGCACACAGAGCACAGGGATTGTCTGCAGATGTAAACAGTGACCTGGGGGTGGGGGCCACCAGCCTACCTTTAGGTGTTTGAGCAGCAGGGTGACATGTTTTTGGACACTGTCCGGGGATCTGCATGAGACGTGCTTAGCTATGGAGGGGGAGCCCTCCACTGCTTGCATGCTATCTGTCACTCCTAGGAACGCCCCACCCCTTGGTCGTGAACGTGGTGGATGGGCTACTCTCCCCCCACTCTGTGATGGTTGTGGGGAAGGTGGGTAGTGTTCGTGGCTGCTTAGGGGATCCCCACGTCACTAACTATGTGGCAGAGCTGCACCTCTCCAACCCAGGGGCTCTAGGCATCTCACAGGATTGGAGTGAGGAGGAGGAGGTGGAGGAGGACAGAGGGAGAGGCTGAAGAAGGGGGGCCCAGGGCGAGCAGTTCAGAATGGCTCGTCATCAGAGCAGCCCACCCCACCGCAGCCAATGTGTTCCCCGTTTGCAGCAGGAGCCGCTGGAAGATCTGTGCGCAGAAGCGCCACCTGCCTGCGGTTTCACGCCACAGCTGTTAGCGGGTCCCAGGCTGCCTGGGGGCCTATGCGTTACTGCCGTCACGCACACAGAGGCCCCCCACCCCCAGAGATGAGTCAGATGTACTTTCCCCCCCCTAACTTTCAGCTCCCACATTCCCTGGAGGACACGAGGCTGTAGGCTTTGTTGTGTTTAATCTGCTTTGCTCTGCTTCTGCATTCAGTATTAAATATGGGGTGTTTCTCAATACCTAGAATGCAAAAAAAAACGTATTTGTGGTCTTGGCAAGACAGGTCGCGCTAACTAGCCTCCCAAGAACAAACTTAGGGTGCAATGAATCATGGGATTGGTCTCATCTAGCGAGGATGCAACCTATGCATCTTTGATATTTGGTGCGGGGCAAGAATGACACCCAGGGATTTTTACAGTCCTCTGTACATCTGTTCTTAGTATTGCAACTGGTCTTTGGCAATGGCAGATGATGTAAAACAGGTACACAAGAACACAAGTTCAGTAAGCATGCATATTGAGAAACATCAATTGTCTTTCTCTCCAGGGAGACAATAGCATGTTTCCTTCATGGTCCTTTCTGGCCCTCCCTGCTCTTCCATGCACAAATGAACTGTAGACTATTTTCTACCCCAGATGATTTCCTTCAGATATTTCTTTGTATCAGAGTTTGCTCAAGAATACTGTTATTCTCAGTTACCCAGAGCAGCACCAGTCATTCACCTCCCTGTAGGTTCAACAGCAGGGCCTTTACCTGACCTTGACCATTACTCACTGCTTACAGATAAGTCACAGTCTGTGTGTGTGGTTTTGCGTGTGTCTGCTCCCTTTTTGTTATTAGCCTCACCGAGAGCTTGCGCGTTTGAATTACCCTGGAGGGGGATCGAACTGTGCTGTAAATTCTGACTGTTTGAACCTGATTTAATCTGGAGAAGTGTAAGGGGCACACCAAAAGGACTGGATCAGTGTTAGGGATGTGTAATGTGGGTGGTGGGTTGGCTTTGTCTTCTTCGGGAATATTTTCTCCTTTTTCTGAAAATTTAAGGATGATTTAATGATTTCGTAAGTTCTGTTTGCAGCAGTGTGTAGCTCAGCGGATTAGGGATCCTTGATCGCCCCTGGAATCCCATGGCCGAGAAAGTAATCTTACAGCTGTAGGGTCCTTGAGCCAGGCCCCTCGTTCACGCTCCCCACGGTTCACGCAGAACGGCAGTTGTAGGCCGGCTTAGCTTCTGACATAACCTCCCCTTCTCTCTGCTACATGCCCAATGACTTTTCACCACAATGTGGTCAAGTATAAATTAGCAGTGCAGGTGATTTGGACTGTCCACTCTTCTCAGGGAATTGTGGGAGTGCTGGGGTGTTTGGCGCATGTCAACCTTTGTGCAGTACAGTCTCCTCAGTTTGAATTACAGTGTGTCACACAGCCGTGCTGCAGTTATAGAGTCTCCAGTGTGTTAATCACCATTGCGTGCCCTGAGCGACAGCCCCTACCTTGGATTGCACACTCGCCTCTCCGTCTGGGAGTTGTCCATATAACAAACTGCAAGCGGATATTGGTGCTTAATTGCCTACACTGACATTTATGGATAATTGGAAGGTTGTACTTTCTGCTAAATGTGTTTAATTTGCACTACGGTGCCACTACATCAGCAGCGGAACGTTCTGGAGTTTGTTTATATGCTATGCATTCCGCCTCTTTGGCTTTAATTGCCAGAATATCGAGGGGTTGATGTAAGGATGTCCCACAGCCTGTGTGGGATTGTGAGAAGCAGCAGAGGGATCCTTTTCTCTTTCAGTCAGGCCCCATCACAGGCTTAGAGCGGCCCGTGTGGCCTGCCGCGTGCAGTCGCACCACAAGCACTGGACGTGACTCGGGAGACCCATATGACCAGCTAGACCCTTGGAAGCTTACAGCTTGCATTAGTCATGTGTTTTTGAAATGCTAATGGGCTGGTTTTGAAAGCTTGGTGGTGGGCAGTGGGGTGGTGTGGGGTGGGGGGATCTGTCCAGTCCTGGGTGGAGGGGAAGGTGTGTGGGTGACAGCTGCTCGTGGGTCTCCAGGCGCATGTGAGTGCTGACACTCTGTATGGCTTGGGGGCCTGTGGATCACAGATGAGGTCCATCTGAATCAGCACAACAAAACCACTGTTGTCAGGGGAACGCTGTGCTCCTTTGGGGGGCGGGGGGGGGCTGTTGTGATGGTAAGAACTTCACACTATCTTCTTGGTGACACAATTCTCCCAGAGTGACGAGCATGAAGCTGTATTGAAAGGGAGAGGGTCACATGCCTTTTTGGGTGTATGGGCGGACAGTTTACTGGGATTTACCCCATGACCTGCCCTCGGTACTGCCTGAGACTCTCAGTTCAGCTTTGTTAGGAGGGCTGCTTCCTGTTCTCCTTGTTGGTTCCTATTCTCTCCATCTCCCCATACCTCTGCCAGAGCCCTCCCTTTGGTCAGTCACACCCGGGATCCTAACCATTTGCCTGCCCATATCCGTGTCTTGCCCTTAGCTTGTGTGCATCTGGGCCTCTGCGGGTCCGCTCGCAGGTACCTGGTGTCCGCCCCCCTGTCCCTGCTTCCATCCCCTTGCACCCTTGTCTTCTTGAGCCCTCACCCTTCATTGGGCCGAATCATACCAGACTAGCTGCTTTCAAAAGCATTGTTTGGTGTTGAAACATTGGCATATTTATATAGCTGCTGTTGCTGTGGCTGCCTGGTAAACAGGCAGATCAGGCAGGATTTCTCTTGTCCAGTTGGGATAAGAAGGTAAGGGTCCCCCAACAGGTGCCCTTTCTTATATAGTGTAAAAAGCATCTTTTGCTGTGAAATGCCAAACATCAGCCCGCTTTAATGAGGCGTCTGGTGCCTGGCTCCCCTCTGCCGGGGGGGCGGGCCTTCAAAAAGGGCAAGCTCCCTCCCCCTGGCTTGTACCCCACATTCCCTGCTACGTGGCTTAATTTTTCACTTGGAAATGTTAAGTCTCCTTGGAGTTTCAGCACTTGGGCTAAACGAACACAAAGACATCTTAACACTGGTATGGGATAATTTTTCATGCTTGTTAGGAGGAACAGGAAGTCATCTTTAATAGAGCTTGAGTCAGCTGAATCTGTTAGTTTTATTATTTATTTGATGGTCTATGGAGACCGCCTGGTAGTGAGTCACAGGTCTATCAGGACAACGTCACCTTCTAGCGAGGGACTGAGGGAGCGGCTCTCAGGCCCGTTGGGATGCCCTCGCCCCCTAGTGGGTGACTGAGGAGGGGGTGGTGCTCTCAGGCCCGTTGGGATGCCCTCACCCCCTAGTGGGTGACTGAGGGAGCGGCTCTCAGGTACGTTGGGATGCCCTCGCCTCCTAGTGGGTGACTGAGGGAGTGGCTCTAAGGCCCGTTGGGATGCCCTCGCCCCCTAGTGGGTGACTGAGGAGGGGGTGGTGCTCTCAGGCCCATTGTGATGCCCTCAACCCCTAGTGGGTGACTGAGGGAGCGGCTCTCAGGCACATTGGGATGCCCTCACCCCCTAGTGGGTGACTGAGGGAGTGCTCCGGGACTTAGGCCCTTCGGGACATCTTTGGCCTCTATCGGGAGACTGAGGGAGGAGCTCTCAGGCCCTTCAGGACACCTCTCCTTCTCCTTTACTTGACAAGCACAGTCCCCCTCCCCAGCCAAAATCATTCGCCTGGGGCAGTGATGTCGTAGCTCTCAACATCTGTTAACGTGTGAGGTCTCCAGTTGGTGGGCCTCCCCCCAAGCACAGTGAGACCACAGAGAGGAGGCGCCGTCATGAATTATGCAGCCACCACTCCACAGGCTTGAGCAGACTAATCTACTGGCCCTCCTGGGAAGGGGAGTAGGGGGCTCAGTCTCCCTCCTGACCAACACTTGCCCAGAATGCTGGGGGTGGGATTTAGCTAGGGCTGGGATGTGTATTCGATGTAATCGACGATGTTGATTATAAAAATGCGTCAACGTGGAATTTTAGTGTCGACGCATTGTGTAAAACTACGTTAATGTTTCGTAAGCTAAGCTTGATAAGCTAAACGTATTGTAAGGGAAAATACTTTATTCCCTCGGGAGCACATTGACGCTGTCCTTTTAAGAATCGCGCAATAAAACAGTCTGCTAATAACTGAACTTTACTGTCCACCTGATGATCTCTTAGCCACTCGAGAGCTACAATATTTTATTTATTGGACAAAGTTATTCAAATACAAAGTTATTCCGCTAATAAGCTGGTTAGTTGTTTCACTGCTGGCACCGTTAAAACCACATCAATTATAGACTGAATTCTGATATAGTTTTGTTTCATATCGCCGGTGCCAGCAGTGCCTCACTATTTGGTAAAGCATGCACTGGCCAATCATGTAGCACTTGTCTCATTAATATTTATTAGAGATCTCCTACCACCCTGCAAAAAGGAAATTTGCCGCCCGCCCCGCCCCCCGCGCATGAGGCAACATGACTGCGTCTACCAGCAGAGCTCCGGAGCCTCTGGAGAAACACGCAGCAAAAAAAGGCTCACACGTGGTCTTCCAAAGTTTGGGAATACTTCAGTCATGACACCTTTTTTGCACCTCTACTGTAGCTCACGTTAATGACACTCTTTCAGCCATTTTATGTTTTATGTTTACTTATTCTGTCATGTAAGAGTGAGACAAATTATCGTTTACGACTACTCTTACAGACTGTAGCCTAAATCGTTCCTTGCTCACTGAAGTAAGCTTAACTATAAGCTACCTTTGCTAGTGTTCATTAAAAACATGTTTCTCTAGTTGTGAAATCGTTCCATGTTTTAGCATCTATTTCAACATTAAAGTCAAATTGGTGTACTGAAATAATTACGTAACAACTATCGCAGTGAATATTAACTTCAGTCTAACATAGAAATCCTATTGAATCTCTTAAGATTTCCCTTTTTTGTTAATGCTGTAATGTTTAAGAAATGTTTTAATAAATTGAAATGTTAATGAGAATTTCAGATTTGTGTGGGGGGAGGGGGTGAATTGTTGTATTAAGTGACTAACTTGAAAATAATTGCTTATCAATAAATTTCAGATCAATCGAAAAATTTGTTGTTAGATAACCGAAAAAATAATCGCTAGATTAATCGTTTAAAGAATAATCGTTTGAGACAGCACTAGATTTAGCTGCATGCTGCATGCCGTGCCCCCATCGGGAGTGCCCTAATCTGGCTGCAAGCAATGGCTGTTCACTGGCCAAGCTTGTCTACGAGATTAAATGTGCTTCTGCTGGATTCACTTTAATAATTTTGTGTAATTTGTTATGTGTAGGTGCTCTGTGTGTGGGGAGCATGGTGATTGGACAGATAAGAGCTTTGTTATAGGCTGTCTGTGCTGGGGGAGGGTGGTCCTGGTGGAGTCACAGCTGGGCCACCAGGTAGCATAGATGTAATGTGGGGACAGTACTGTCACTCCTTGCTGTCCAGCTCCAGAAACCACCTGCGCACTCGCCTTAATGAAATGAAAGTGAAAAGGAACTCATGTGATTTTGAAGCCAGGTAGCTTGTAGCAGTTGCATAAAAGCAGATGTCTGCCAGCCTGCCTGGTCATGCTGGGGTGATGGTACACTTTAGGCTAGGTGCCCCGAGGGACTTCCACATCCACCCGCTAGTGAGTGGTGGTATTGTGCCAGGCCTCGCTCAGGATCCTCATCCAATTTCTTTATGCTGCGGGAGTTAAATGACATGGAATAGTAAACTGGTGGTGCTCAGTATCTCCTATCTAATGGCCCATTAGTTGTTTGCTATTCTTGGATTGAGTTTTTTGACATTTTAAGGCGACACCGAGCGATTTTAAGGCGGATGTTGCTAACGATTCGGCCGGCCTGCCTGCTGACAATTCATAAACGGCTGGATCCTGAGTGCTGAGCGTGAGGCTTTGTCTGCTGGAGGTGCCATTTGTCTGCAGCAAGGATACCTGGGTGATATTTGCATGCGGCTTTATGATGCAACTGGAGCTGCTTCCAGGATATATATATGTGTGTGTGCGTGTGCATGTGTACATTAGGTTTACATTACATTGTAGGGACCAAATATTCCCCACAATGTGGTGATAACCTCTTATTTTGACATTGCGGGGACCATTTTCAGGTCCCCACAAAGATCTGTGAATGCAATTAAAAACTAAAAATGTCTATAAAGTCTCATATTTTGTTTGGTTATAACCTTATGGTTAAGGTTAGGGCTGAATTAGTGGTTAAGGTCGTCATGTTGGGATTAGAGTTTTCCACATGTTTGTGTGAGAGTAAGAGTGAGAAAGTGTTTACTTGCATATATCAAGGCAGCTCTGTCTGGCTACCTCTGTCCATGTCACACTCTGCCAGCCTATCAGGAGTGCCGTCTTCAGGCTTGAAGAACCACCTGGTGTGCTTGGGTCTGGCGGCCCTTCCACCTGTCACACGCCGCTGCGGAGATTCCAGATCTCTTTCCCAGGCTGCCTTTGAGTGGAGCAGTGGTCTGGCGCCGATGTTACAGGCTGGTTCTTTTTCAGGTCCCTATTGACACCTCTCATTCCGGCAAATCCCTACCCCCCCCCCCCCCCCCCGGCTTTATTACCCTGTTCTCGCTGGTCTGTCGGTGGTGATGCCACTTCTCCCCAGTAACAAGCTCCATCTATTGCTGCACCTGCCCCCCCCCCTCCCCGACATGTTTACGATTCCGTGTGGCCTCCCTCCGTTGTCACCCGCTAGTCCTTGGCCCCCTCTGTGCCAAGCCGCTCTTGCTTCCCCATCACGTTGTTACCATGCGTCACCGTACTCAGAAAGTGATGGTGTTAAGGTGAGTCAGGCCCCTGGAGCGTGATAGCGTGAGTCATTGGCTGCTCCACGCATGCGTGAATGCACCAACGCCATTCCCTTTGGGTAGATGGGGCTGCCCCCACCGCGCATACTGTCCTGGGCCCAGCCTTATCAGGATTTTTTGCGTCTGTGGCACTGCTTATAGCGGAAAGGCATGAAATGAGGTTTTCGGGCACCGTGAGCAGGCTGGGCATACCCTGGGTCAGTGCATCGGGCCAGTTCTCGGCTGGATTGTGATGGCAGACTGACTTAGCAGCTTGTGGTCTGAGATGACTGTAGGTCTTGAGCAATGGCCTGCTTATCTCACCATCTGGGGTGCTGTTGCTGGGCCTCTCTGCCCTTTACACTCTGACCCCTGTCCCCTGTGATTTAATGTGATTATCAGGCCTGCCAACCCAGGGGGATGTGATGGGGATGGTGACCTTGGAGGTGCCCTTTGGGGTGGGGCTTAGAAGGGTCTTGCTGAGTGGGGGGATGTATTTTGGCATTCAGATACTCCCCTGATCCTGTCAGCTTGCTAGGTGCACTGTTTAAAGGGGCTTTAGGCAGTCATAGCAATTACGGGGCCCTGCTCTCTCACAGCCACCCGATGGCCCGTCACTCACCTGCCATCACCTTCCTGTTCATCTCACCTCCTCCCGTCTCTCTGCTGGGTTCAGCCGCTTCCAGCCCTTGGCCCTCTTTACCGCAATGAGAATGCACAGTCACAGGCCTCACCATCACTTTTCGGGCCCACTTCTGCCAGTGGAGGCATGCAAGCTGGACCTTGACCGATAGGACAGTTGATTGGATGACAGTGCTGTGAGCCGTTGTGTTCTGATTGGCTGCTCTTTTTCCCCTTTCCGTCTCCAGTGCTCGACATGGCGCGGCATGTGCCACTGTACCGCGCCCTATTAGAGCTGCTCAGGGCCATCTCCACAAGCACGGCACTGGTGCCTCTGCTGCTGCCGCTGACAGGCGACTCGGCTGAGCGGGCCGAGGAGGAGGAGGAAGAGGAAGGGGAGGGGGATGAGCACTCCGAGGGCCAGACCTCTGTGGGCATGCTGCTGGCCAAGATGAAGACGTGTGTGGACACCTACACCAACCGGCTCAGGTGAACTGGGATCCCCTGGGACGGATAAAGGATGCACGGGGGAGGGGTGGAAAGAAAAGCTAAAGATGGGTGTTACTGAAGGCACAGGATCACAGGTGGAGCCATCATTAGCCCCCCATGTTTACCTGCTGGTGTGCAGGGCCCTTTCCTGGCCCTTTGGTCCTCAGCCCATGATGGTGTCCAGTGTAAATGCCTGTTTCTCTGGCCTTAATTAACATACTGTTTGGAGCTGCGTGTGGGTGGTCGGCGTGTGTGGATGCCCGGGATATACTTCACACGAGGCATATGCAACGCAAGCAGTGTATTGACTGTACTTGGGCGCATAACTTTTTGTCTATCTGGAGGATTAAAGGTCATGCCCACCAGGGGGCAGTGTGAGAGAACCATCTCAGTAGGCTCCTTTGTTTCCAGTCTGAGGTTGTGGCATGAAATGTCGCACAACTGCTTCTTCCACAGCAAGCTGCTAATTTTGTAGTATTGCTGCAGCATTCTCTATATTCTAACCACTGCTCTACATCGTATTGGTACTTCACTCTGCCACATATTACTTTACTACCCCATGTTGAATGTTGTATTGCATGTTGTTAGATATCTCGTAGTAGTTAATATTTTGTGAATAGGCTGCATGATACTGGGGAAAAAACAATTTCTGCAATTAGTATTGCAGTATTTATAAAGAAAAAAATAGTTAAAAAGAAATCAATTTCTCACAAACGTGAGATATTCATGACTGATTTAAACAGCAAGGATAAAAAAAAGGTGCACAAACGATGCAGAAAATGAATGCAGAAAACGCATGGCAGCCATGATGCGTACACTTATGAGTAGTGAGTGTAAATCAGTATAAATCAGCCCTTAGGTTTTATCTGATGGGGATATTTTTCAGGTGCCCACAATATACACCTGAATTTAATAAAAATAGGTTAAGGCAAGCAAAAAGTTAAAAATTCCAAAAGTCTTGATTTTTGTTTGGTTACTTGTGGTTAAGGTTAGGCCTGGGTAGGGGTTAAGGTTGTCATAGGATTAGAGTTATGCCCATAGAAATGAGTCCTCACAATGACAAGAATACAGGAGCTGTGTGTGTATGTATGTATATGTATGTACGTGTGTGTGTGTGTGTATATGTATGTACGTACATACGTGCATGCATGCGTGTACCTCTGCTTCCCAAGGTTGATTCGTGGCAGTGGGCTTCTCACCCCCCCATCTCCGCTCTCAGTGAGCATCTCACGTCCGCCTTCCAGCTTGATCCGGTTCTCAGCCATCCATGAGCGCATGGGTCACGGCTGCATGCGCCCCTGCATTAGTAATGCTGGGTGGCCCCAGGGGCCAGCGCATCCTGAGAGCTGCCCAGGCTTACGCTGTCCCTCATCCTGTCCTCTGCAGCAGCTTGTTAGCTCAGGGGAGCCTTTGCATCAGGCAGCCAGGCCTCATCTGACGCCACTCATTAGGGGCTAACCACCAGAGCACTGGCCGGTATTAGAGAGCGATGTTTTTGGGGTACTTCCAGCAGCTTTACAGCAATCTCCATGTGTTACATGGTATTTGTCAATGTGCTCCACCGGTGTACCAAACTCCGTATGCTTCCGGCGCCTGCCAGGTCAAAGAAGGACAAGAGCAAAGGAGTGGTGAAGGCAGAGACCTCGGACCCGGAGCCGGAGGGCCTGACCCTGCTGGTCCCAGACATCCAGAGGACGGCGGAGATTGTCCACGCAGCCACTACCAGCCTGCGGCAGGCCAACCAGGGTGAGGCTTCTACAGGCACTGTGCCTTCCAGTCTTTTAGACACTTCTCATACCATTCTGATACATTGCCACAACGTATGAAATGGGCATAATGCAGAGCATACTGTAGGTTAACTGGTTTAATAGGGACAAACTGGAAATCCACAGGGTCCCTGCCTAAGCAGAGCATGTCCCCCAGCTGGGTTGCCTGGCTGCATTTCCTGTGGGGGGGGTCAAGCCCTGCTCTCCAAGTCTAGGCTTTTTTAGTGTCAGCGGGAAGCGGCTCATCAGCGACCCTTTAAAGGTGTGATTGAGTATAGAACCCCCCACCCCCCAGCAGTCTAATTAGCTGCGCTGATCCCGCTAACTTGCCGTGTGCACATCGATGGTTGCTGCTGATATCTGGTGCCTGATTGCTGTGCCATAGCTCTGCCAGAAGTATTCCTACGATGAAGAACGTTGAATTCCTCCCATGCCCCTCGACCTGGCTTATCTTTAGTGCCTTTTTCCCTGCACAGAGAGGAAGCTGGCAGAGTCTTCCAGGAAGGCTGCAGGCCGGCCCAAGCAGCTGTCTATGCTACGCTCCCTGGAGGACAAGTACGTTGCAGCCATGAAGAAGCTGCAGTTTGGTGAGTTGCCAGCATGCCCAACCAGCCCTTCTTAGAATGCGGTGAGGCACGGTGGTCGGGGCCCCATCAACGGAGAAGATCGATGACGCGGCCAGGAGCCACCAGGGCTAATTGGGGCTGAGTTTAATCTAAACAGGTTTGCTTTGGCTGAGCGGAGAAGAATGGCTCAGGAGGGGGTAGGTTGTAGTGTACAGCTCTGAAAACAGCCCTTTGAACGCATCTTAACCCCCCCCCCCACCCCCCGCAGACACATTCGAGATGGTGTCTGAGGATGAGGATGGCAAGCTGGTGTTCAAGGTGAACTACCACTACATGTCTCAGGTGAAGAACGCCAGCGATGCCAACAGCGCGGCCCGTGCCCGCCGCCTGGCACAGGAGGCTGTCACACTCTCCACCTCCCTGCCCCTGTCCTCCTCCTCATCTGTCTTCGTCCGCTGTGATGAGGAGCGTCTGGACATCATGAAGGTGCGTCCTGGCGAGCAGCTCATACTCACTTCCGGCTTGCAATGGCATGTTGTCGGCTTGTTGGGGGTGGAGCCTGAGGAGTGGGACCTCTGATTTCTTTGTGTTGACTTGTTTCTGAGCCATGTAAATGGCTCTGGACACTGCTAACCCCCCCCCCCCCCAGCATTTCACTGCCGCGCTTCGCCACCTTGATCCCTGACTTTTCAGCTCCCCTCATGGAGGACAGCCATTAGTCTGCTGTGACATGCATATGTTGGATCACTTGATTGGCTGACGTTTGCTAATTCCCCCCCCAGGTCCTCATCACAGGCCCGGCTGACACACCTTATGCAAACGGCTGCTTCGAGTTCGATGTGTACTTCCCGCAGGACTATCCCAATTCCCCTCCCCTCGTCAACCTGGAGACCACCGGTGGCCACAGCGTGCGCTTCAACCCGAACCTCTACAACGATGGCAAGGTAAGTGGGGCTGGTTCACCAGCCTCTACCTTCTCTGACTGCTGAACCTCCTCATCATGCTGACTGATGCTGCTGTCCAACCTCATTTCCTCATTTGGTGTTACTGTGCTGCTGGCTAGTGGTGCCGTGGGTGGAGACATGCTTTGTAGTGCAGGCTCCCTTTTAAAGATCACCTATTTGGGTACATAGATAAGCAGAGGGAGCAGGTCTCTCTCCTGCTAGTAACAATCTGTCAGGGAACATCCATTTTCATAGTTGGAGGACACGGCCATAGTGGAATGGCCCACTCGCATCACAGTCATGAATGTATACTCTCACATCGGCCCCCTCTCTCCCTAGGTGTGTTTAAGTATCCTCAACACCTGGCATGGGCGACCTGAGGAGAAGTGGAATCCCCAAACCTCCAGCTTCTTGCAGGTAAGGGGTTTAGCTGATGTCTGCTGACTGGACCTTTGGAGTCAGGGCGATGGGTTCATATTTCAAGATAAATCACACCAAAAGTGAAGCAGTACCTCAAAATGATAGTCAAGAGAGAGACAGCCATACACACTTGATCTTGTCAGCATGATAACTCAAAAACTATTTGTTGGTTCTTCTCCAAACTTGGCACATTTTATGGGTGAAGGTCTGGACCAATTTTGTGATGAAAAATTGAAGCAATGGAATTTAGTAATGGCAAAGGGAAAGATGACTGCAGGAGGCGCTATTTTATCTTATTACTCTACTTAATCTTTGGATTTTATTACCACTTCACAAAAACGTTATACGGATGAAAATCTATACCTGATACACTAGAGACAAACCTGAGACAAATCACCCCCAACCCCAGCAGCACCTGGTGGCAGTAGAGGACTGAAGGGGAGGCTACAAAAGCCTTGTGAATGCAGCCATCATTCATTCATTCACTTATTTCATGGTTGTTTTTGAGTGGTTCTCAAGTACAGCACAAGATGATTTTCTGAATATTCTAAAATAAAATCAATATTTTCTGTCACTAGTTCCCTGACTTGGCAGATTTTATTGGTAGCAATATTGGAGAAATGTATTGTGGGGAATTTGGCAAAAATTTATCGTGAGGGAATTTTTATTGTGGACTGAACACCCCC
>JAODLD010000069.1:18767083-18778737 GCA_026781065.1 Mormyrops boulengeri
ATGTTTATTACACTTTTAGACCCATTGCGATCACTGGTTTACTGTTGGTCAGTTGAGATTATAGTGTTCATGTGTATACTGTAATGTATAATCAGTTAACGCACTTGTATCTGGTAAGCTGAAATATAGCCTTGCAGCATACCTTAAGTTCATTACAACCATATGAGTAGGGTTGCCACCCTACTCTTATACTTATATAATACGGGATCGTCCTGTATAATATCGGACACAGCAGTTTATTTTCCAGTGCGGGATGATCTCATATTATAAGAGATGGGTGGCATCCTTACATATAACCATAGTGTTTTCCCCCTTCATATTTATGTGGCGCCTGATGATCCCGTCCCACCTGTTCTGCCTGACCATCTGTTCCTGACCTGCTAGTCCCGGCGGCTGACGCTCCGGCCCCAGTGGTTCCGGTCCCGGCAATGGCTGCGCCGCCCTGCATGACTCCAGTCACGCCGGCTGACGCACAGCTCTGCGGGGTTCCATTCCCCGCGGCTGTGTCGCCGCCCTCGGAGGCCCCTGCTGCAATGCACCCAGAGGTTCCTGTGCCGGTGGTTCCTGCAGCGCTCCCGGAGGTTCCAGTGCCGCCCATTCCAGCTGCGCCCTCCGAGGCTCCTGCTGCATCGCCGCCCTCTGAAGCTCCTGCTGCGACACCGCCCTCCAAGGCACTTGCTGCGATACCGCCCTCCGAGGTTCCTCCACCGCCGCCCTCCGAGGTTCCTCCACCGCCGCCGCCTGAGGTTCCTCTGCTGCTGCCACCCACACCCACGCCTGGTGTCCCTGCTCTGCCCGAGGTCCCGGCGCCTACGCCTCCGGCTCCGCCCGAGGTCCCAGCTGCTGCGTTGCCGCCCTGGGATCCCCCTGCTGCGCTGCCCTTCAAAGACGTTGCTGAAACACCACCCCCCAAAGGCCCTGTGCCGCCTATCCCTGCTTCGCCCTTAGCAGCTCTGCCCGTCCCGACTCCGCCCGCGTCTGAGGTCTCGGCTCCACCCACGCCTGAGGTCTTGGCTCCGCCCGTCTTGGCTCCGCCCGTCTCTGCTCCGCCTGTCTCTGCTCCGCCCGTCTCTGCTCCGCACCTCCCTGCTCCGTCCGTCCCTGAACCCACACCCCCGTACACCCCCGGCTTCAGGCCTGACCCCCGGGTCTTGAGCCTACCCGAGGCCTCCCTCTGGGGAGAGACCCCCAACTGTCCCGAAAGGGGAGAGGACACCTACGCAGGGGCCGGATCCCACCCGCCCTGCCCCCTGGCTCGCCCTCGCTCACCTTGGCTGTGGCTTGGGGGGCGCCGGCGGGTCCTCCGGCTCCTGTTCGGCGGTCGCCTGCGGGTCCCCCTCCGACGCCTTGTCGATCGCCTGCGGTTTCCACCACTCTGGCTCGTCGGTTGCCTAATCGCCATCACCTGCTGCGGCCTCCCCTCCCTCCTCGCCTCCCCTGGTGCACCCTTCGAATTCCTCCTCGTCGCCTTCGCCTGTCCCTCCGCCTACCTCCTCGCCCCCTGCGAGGTCCCCTCCGGCTCTGGCCTTCCGGTCAACTGCGGCCCCTCCGGCTGCCGCCCGTCGCCCGCTGTGGCTCCCTCGGGCTCTCCCTTGTCCGCCGTCCTGGTTTCGGCCTCCCTGTTTTGTCCCTCCTGTCTCTGCTCCTCATCCCTCTGTCCCTCCTGTGTTTGCTCCTCGTCCCTCGGTGTCTCCTATGTTTACTCCTTTGTCCCACCTGTTGGTGTTCCCCTTTCTTGGTGTGCCTGTCTGCCTTTCCTGTTCTTTGTCTTGTCCTGGTTTTTGCCATTGTGCCTTTTCTGTGTGTCTGTCTTGTTCCCGGTTCCCCGGTGATGCTTTTGTCTTGTTTTTCAGGTCCTGTTTTCCCGGTCTCGTTCTGTACGTCGCTCCCCTTGAGGCGCGCCCGGAGTGCCCACCTTGGAGGGGGGTTCTGTCACGTCCCTCAGTCCAGCTCTCTCATGTGTTCCACGCCCACCTCGTTAACCTCGTGCAGAATCCCTACGTTTGCCAGCTGTTCTATGTTTCCTGCCGTTTGTCTTGTGTATTTCAGTCCATGTTCTAGTCTGTTTCCTCAGGTCTGTCACGTTGTTACGTGGTGAAGTCGTACGTGAGTTCTGTTACCCGTCTGTCCCATATTTGTTGCTTTGCCCTTAATTGCTTAATTGCTTTGCCCTTAATAAACCTTGTTCTACCCCGTGTCATGGACTCACGTACCTCCTTGCCTGCTACGCCTGCACCTGGACATAACAGTTCTGGTTATCAACTACTGCATGATTACAGTTAGCTGCACTGCTACCATGTTAATACACCTGATCAAAAGATCAGTTTTCAGCTCTCCTTGGGTCACGTGGTTCAGTGTGAATTTACTACCAAATTATAGAAAAATAGCTTAAATTTTGCGGTAATTTGTTTGCCAAAATATACCGCATTGTACTAAAGTGTCTATATTTTTATGTGCTGCATTTGTAAACTGTGCTCGAGAAAAAGTACCTTTTTCACATTATGCCTTCATTATGTTGAATTACTTAGAATATCGTAGAATAAAATAAAAGATTCTGTTTGTCTATACTGACCTATATTTTTTTTTTACCCGTATTACCCCCACCCCCTCTCTTTGTCCCTAAAGTGCAAGATGTGAGTGGAACATTACATATAGCAGTAGTTTTTGCAATCTTTGCCCAATTTTACCAATTTAGCTTGTTTTGTGGATAAAGAATGACAATGGATTTTGATCATGGGACACTTTTGAGAGGAGGGTGCTTTCACTACAAGTATAATTTTGGAAATGTATGTAGACCTCACTCATTCTTTACATACATCGTTCTTTATCCTTTTCCTTATTCGCTAAGCTCGATTGTTTTCAGGAAAGCCAAACTTGTTGAGGAACATCCCGCAAAATGCAATATAATTCTAGTGAAGACAATTGTTACAACTACAATATAATGTAACAATAGAAAATGATAAAATCCACTTTATCATGTTTTTCATTGTCCTGGGCTTTTTCGGTCTGCCAGCTTGCTGCAAATAGAAATTTGGAACTGTAAGGAGCATTATAACTACAGCTTTTCATGAAAACGGGGTTAAAACTTTATGTAGGAATTAATGGATACACAGAACACCTTTTGTCACATTTGCAAATGTTTCACTGTTGCCTCTCAGAGTAATTGTGTTTGTGCCATAGGGATAGTGGTAATGACCAGTATGCCTTCAGTCAATCCTGCATCTATTTATTTTTAATTCTGTTGAGGAAATTTGATAAATGAATCAATTTTCAATGTATAAACGTAATAATTCATTGATTTAAGACACTTTTATACAAAGCAGCTTACAAAAAGCTTGCAGTTGGTCTTAATCAAGAGATCAAGATATGTAGACAATGCATAACATGACACAACAAATAAACACTTATGAGAAATTTCAAGAAAATCTAATTTGGTTAATATAATTACACAAACCAAATAATTATACAAATAACATAACCTGGAATGTCTTTGGACTTATAGTAACATTGCTGGCTTAAACATAGTTACTGGGCATAACGGGCAAATGGAAATGATTGCAACAGTTGGCACATCTTGATAACTGAAGTACAGTATTCCTTCTCCAAAATGCCCTGTGCAACTGTTGGTCAAAATCAAATACAAAACACCTGGAATTCATTTCAGCAAAACAGTCGGCGATTTGAGTCAGACTAACTTACACTTACTGTATATATGTATGTGTGAGTGATACTGATACAACACTATTCTATAGACCAGAGCAATCCACACATAATAGTGAATAAAACTATTATCTGAAAGCAGTAAGAACCTAAACAGGAAGTGCGTTTAGCAGCAAAAACCATTCCACGTCTAAACATAGCAAACAAAAAAGTTCCCATCCTTCGTGAAGAACAATTAAATACATTTAAACAGATAACACCAAACTGTACTTACCAATCCACTTTCCTTCTCAGATGTCTTGCTCAACATCACAGAAATCGTGATTAAACGATGGATATGTGCCGCTACCGCTCATGAGTATATCATGGTTTTGAAGTGGTTTTGGTTTGCCTCACAGTGGCTATAGAGTGACGTCATTTCCGGGCCCACAGTGGATGTCTGCAGCCAGACCCTTCTTCACGAACGAGGCACAAATCATCCCTATCGTGTATTATTTTTGGCATTTCCTTTATCATTAGTAGGTTTAGGAGAAACACAAGAAATACAAAGGATCTTAAAACGCTAGCCAGAAAAGGATTTAATGTGACTGGAAACCGTTTTTGGTCGGAAGACCCATGCTTTAGCTGAATACTGAAACTCCATGGCCCGTCAGATGGGCACTAAATCTGTCAAGATCTGTCAAGAGGATAGGAGTGAAAAAGGGGGCCAGATTCAGTTATTTCTTTGGACGGGGAGATGTTGAAAAGTGCTCTAGCAGTTGGACATCTGCAGAATCAGGAATCCAGGCAGCTGTGATTTAAACCTGTAACAATTAACAAGGCTGCATCGCCTTGCGATCTTCCCAAACACGTAGTTCCTTTTCTCTCCGCGAGTTTTTTCCCCTTTTTTTTGCCGCAGTCCAAAATAAACGAAAGGGAGCCAGGGGTTTTATGTGTGTCCATTTTTCACCAGCCAGGATGCTGCACTTTGGAAATCAGAGCAAGTGCACAGTGAATGCAGGGGTTGTGAGAGAACAAGCATTGTGAGAAAATCTCCTTTAATCGTTTGCGTGCTCGGCGGCCAGTCACGGATGACCTAATGATGATGAGTGATGCAGTGCAGGAGAACTCAAAATACCACCTGATGTATACCGTTTTATACACCTGACGTTATCCATAGAGTATATAAGCTTCTTTCACTTTGTAAGCTGCAGCGATCTGAATACTTTCCACATAGTGTACAAGCCCTTCTTTTAAATGCCATGCTTGACTGAAAGTTGCAGGAAGCGAAGAAAAGGGAATGCGCAAGAGGGAGACGGACTGAGTGGAAGAATAAGAGTAGGATAAATTCGGCAGAGCTTTCTGAAAAAAAGAAAGGAAAAAAAAACAGCCAAAAGTCCTAGTACTGCGTCATACAGCTTCTAGGGTTCTGAATCATTTAGTTGTTTTTGTCTTATGTCAAATCCCCAGCCTGATGATATCTCCTGAAGAAGCGCATGGTATACCCTCTGGAGTAAAACAATAACTGCGGATGGCGAAAGGGTCAGACCGGGGATCATTTTCATTAATCTGAAACGCAACTTGACGTTTTTTTCCCCTCCAAGGGCCGTTCTCATTCCGCTTATGTTGCTGCAGTCTTCCATGCTGTGATAACTGAATCGGTTTGGGACTTGGCGCTGTGAATGATCTGGGGTCTTACTCAGGAATGGGAGAAGCTGACTAAAGTTTGGAACACAAGCCGCCTCAGACTTCCCTTAGGACTTTTTTTTATCACGCAGATTCAGATAGGAGAGCAACAAATAACATCTGCATCCAACATATCAGAAATGGTTTCAAAAGTTATCTATTCATGTAATTATAAGGCATTTGTAACATGGGATTATAATTAGCCTACCACATTAAAGTTATTAGTGTACAAGATAGGGCTGGTAAAACTGACTGGGTCACATTGGTGCACTGGTATATAAGTTTACAATTCAGTTGCCCGATTAAGAAAGTGTGCACTGGATACAATTTGCGATGAACTCGGGATACATCGTTTCTAACATCTTTGCGTCGGTAAAATCCGATTTATTAATGTTAGCATTTATTAATTCCGTATTATTTATTTATCTCACAACTGGTGTTATTAATGGTTTCGGGGGTCATTGTTCTTCCAGACCACAGGAGGGCATGTGTTTTATGGAGAACCTGCTTGTGTTTACAAGCTGTTGCGTGCAAAATCAAACTGTCTTTTGTATGTGTTTGGGAAACTGAAACATATCGACTGTCTCATCTTACTTTTAGGGGAATAAAATGGAGCCATCCCTATGTTTATATGTTGAAGCATGTTTGGTAATGAGCCAGGTGGAAGATATTTGAAAGATTTTGATTAATAAGTATAATTAGGCCAGTAACTGGTTAAATATTGTAACAAACCTCGGTTTGTACTAAAGATATATCCTAGCCCCCTCCGGTTACCCACCCAGCATGTCCAATGAATACAGGCCACTAATTAAGGGATCAAATACTTTATTTAATTAGTTCATCTCCACTTAGCCGACCTTTAACACCATACAACCAGCAGAGGAGCGGGTATAAACAGACCGTAGCCCCGCCGCCAGAGTGTACAACACAGCAACTCAGTAATCACCAGCACCCAACTGTCACACAAGCACAGCAAGCCAAGAATAATCATAATTCACGCTCAGTTATATACAAAACACCCCCACACCTGATGTGTTTAAGTGTGCGTTAGGTATGTTTTCCCCAATCTGGTCATTGTAAAGTCAATGCGTGTTTTGCTTGCCTTGTTTCTGCTCATTTCAATTAAACCCCGTGTTCCCCGATGTCCTGACTGCCGTTCTTCTGTCTCCGCTCTGCGTCCCGCATACGAATACAAATACAGTCCAAAGTTTGTTTTATTTTGTTGTTTAACTTGTACACTCTCAGGGTACCAGTTTGTATCTTTGCTTGCCACTGGGGCTTTACCCTCAAGGGTCTGCCAATTGTACCCTTGGCTGTAAGTAATTGCACCTTCTAAAATACAGAAAAGGACTCTGAGGAACATCCCCCAGGTACAAACAACATTAATGTGCCCCCCAATGGTTCTCCACTGCTGTCAGTGGTCAATTCTCTGCAAGTCTCTCAGCCACATATTTTTGTGAGGTGTGTCCAGTGATACATAGCATCATATCATTTTGAATCTCACTGCATCGCATTGTATTGTATCGCAATAGTAGTTGCTTCATGTGTATCTTTAATGTATCAGTTCATTGTCAGTGCATCAAGATTGCATCGTCTCAGAGATGGAGATGTACATTCTTAGTACAAGTCAATAAAATATATTGTAGCACCAATGAGATGGATCCGCATAGAGAAGCCCATTAACAGCGCAGAGCATGCTGGGACATAGCCACTGTGTTATTCTAGATACTTGTATTCCATAATGTCATGTCTGCCCATACCTCTGTCATGCATGAACCCTGTCTGATCCTTGCATGTCTTTAGCCATTGTATAAATTAGCCACTGTATGTGTGCCTTAGCAAACCCCTAGGTTGACATGCGGTCCAGTCTGTCTGCCGCAGCCAGGTGTTTCATGGGTGCCCCATTGGCCTGTTCCAGCTGTTTGGGCCCTCAGCAATGAAGACCCTGAGAACTAGATCACCCTCAGGGAATTGCTCCACATCATCATAGTGCTGATGCTCCCTCACAATGCAGGTAATGAGCCTCATTTGGGACTGCGTGAGCAACCGCTTGTTCAATACAAAGTCAATCCAGTACCAAGGATTCCCTGAAGAGACACAGTACCAAAGGAGTCCAGTATTTGTCTCAGGTAATTCGATAGTGTCCAGGTCTCACAGTCATACAGCAAGACAGGGAGCACCAGGACTCTAAAGTCTTGGACCTTCATCCACTTACAATGATATTGGGAGTGCCACAGACCCCTTTCCAAAGACCCCATGACTCTCCATGCTCTCCCAGTCTGTCTGACTTCATTGGAAGAGTCACTAGAGACATGAATGTCGCTGCCAAGGTAAATGAACCTTTCAGCGAGGCCGACATTCTCGCCACAGACAGACACACTGCTGATGGCTGTTCACAACAGGTCATTAAATGCCTGGATCTTGGTTTTTATCCAGGACACTCGCAAGCCCAGACACTCCGACTCCTCGCTCAGTCTCTTGAGAGTCCCATTCAGAGCTTCCACTGACTCCACAAAGATCATAGCATTATTGGCAAAGTCAAGATCAGTGAATCATTGTACACCAACAGATGCCCCACAGTCGTTGGACCCCACAACCCAACCCAAGACTTAGTCCAAGTAAGCATTGAACAGAGTAGGAGCAAGAACACGACGCTAAGGAACCCAAGAATCAACCGGGAAGAACACCAAGGTTTCACTCGGCACAACACTCACAGTGCCAGTGTACAGGCCAGCCATGATGCCCAGCACCTTCAGGGGAATCCTGCAGTCTTAGGATGTCCCACAGGGCAGCTCGATCAACTAAGTCAAACGTTTTACAAAAATCGAAAAAGGTTGCAAAGAAACTCTGCTGATATTCAGGTTTGCATTCGATAAGAACCCTCAGTGCCAGGATGCGGTCAGTGGTAGACTTCTTTGCCGTAAAATAAGACTGCTGTGTTCGTGGGTAGGTGATTAAGTGATCACGCATCCTATTGAGGATGACCCTAGCAAGGACCTTACCTGGCACTGCGAGCAGTTTTATCACCCTATAGTTGCTGCAATCCAGGCAGTCACCCTTCCCTTTCCAGATAGGGACAAGACGTCTTGTTTTCCAATTATTTGGGATGACATCCATGAATACCACAGACCCCTGCAGCCTTCCCTCCCCTCAGCTGGTTCACCACCTGTACAGTCTCAGTGAGATTGGGTGGTTCAATTGAAGGATCAGCCTCGAGAACTGTGGACCCAGAGATGTCCAATGTCCTAGCCAGAGGATCGACTTTAAACAGTTGCTCAAAGTCGGGTTGCCCTGACTGCGAATTTCTGAGGAACAGATTTGTATCTACGTAATGCTTCGATTCCTTTGTAAGCAGGATGTGGGTCACTAGATCATAGATGGTGTGTTACTTGCTCACAGATCCCTCTAACAAACACCTTGTCATTCATCTGCCCTGAGAGCCCTCGGAGCCGTCCTTCTCTGTTCCCAGTACAGACCGGAGTTACCATCAAACCGTGTGCTGCAACTCCTCCCGAAAATATCTAGGGTGCCCTGCAAAACGAAACACCTCCTTCTGGGAACACTGGCAACACCAATACAGCCCTCAACAACCTTCAGGGTCTTGTCACAGAAGGTATTCCACAACAGGTGTAATTTCCTACGTTTTATGGGTTTGAAGACAATCAACCAGTCCCCCAGAGGAGGGGTCAAGAAAACCGCCTTCTTAGAAGAGAAGCCTGGTATATTTTTGCTTTAAATACATTTGCACCAAATGGCATGAATACTGGTGAATTTCTTTCATGATATTTCATATTACTCATTACTTTTTTTATACTTTTCTATAATCATCACAATCGCCTGTTACGCCATGTTTTTGGAGTGTGGCCTGGTGATGCCCTGGTGATGTTCATTACGCCTGTTGTGTTATCATTGGTTGTCCCACAGGGATATCTTTTTAAATGAGAACTGCACATGGTCTGTAGCACACTGAGGAAGGCATTATGGCAAAATGCGTCTGTGTTGTGTTCAGGCTTACAATAAAATTGTGTTCAAGCAAAGTGTTTTTGTTAAACTTGATTCTTTTCATTTTCATGGCAAGTGGGAATTCCTGGAGAACCTAATAACACAAAGCATACTGGGTTACAGAAACATTAGCATAGCCTGTGCAAGGATAGCATGCTAATTCGTGAAGAAGTACATATTATTAGGGGGCAGTGTGTGATTCAGTGGGGTAGTACTCAGTGTCTGCGATTCGAAGGTTACTGGTTCAAATCCTGTGCTTGACAGATGCCTCCTTTCCACCTACACAGAGCTGGTGCTGGGCTGTTTTTCACTTGGTGCCTTTTGAGAACGTGCCTATGTTTCTGCTGGTTTCAAAAAACAACAGAACGGAAATGTTACTTAGGCAGATGTGAGAGTAAAGTAAAGGTTCATATGTATTCTGTGTTTTGGAGATATTTTGATCTGTTTCGGATTTTAAGTTTTTAAAAGCTGCTGAACCGGGAAAAAAAAGTTTTCAGAGTATGGCTCATTGCACTCAGTCTCTGTTGCCTGTATCCACTTTTGTCTCCTTGAAGGCTCCCCAGTCTGTGTGTGTAAGTGAGTTATTCTTGCTCGCTATTTTACCACTGTCCTTTTAAGGATTGCGCAATACAAGAGTCTGTTAAAAATTTAACTTTGCTGTCCACCCCATGATCTACCCTCCAAACAAGTGCCACAATTTTTCCAATTTATTCAACCTGCAACATATTTGTAATTTATTAAATCTATCTTGGTTTTCCGCAGAAAATAAAAAAGATATTATGTTTTTCTGTTGATCAGCTGGCAAGTTGTTTTAATGCTGGCACCAGCGATCTTATAAAAAACATAATATTGGTTTTGGACTGAATTTTCCAGACAAGAACTGAACTAGTTTTGGGAAAATTGGGAAAAGTCCAGCACCAAATTGGTGGAAACAAGGCAAGAGTGATTTTACCATTGACCCCTTAAGTAAGGCCCTTACCCCAGTATCTCTAGGGTTTGGCTGACCCCGCTTTCTCAGTTATACATTGCTTTGGTTAAAACACCTGCCAAATAAATGGAAATGTGGAGTCATATGAATATCTTAAATGTAACCCAAACAAAAGTCTTTAAGGAATTAAAATGTTGACCAACAAAGGGAGTGCTTAACTGTAAAGCAGCTAAACAGTTTACCATTTTCACTTGGTTAGTATCCAACTGGTTAGTTGTAGTATGAGTGATGCGCTACTATCCAGCTAACCTATCAAATTAATTCTGATATGGTTCATAGCATAATGTGAACCCAATACAACTGCCACCTTCAAGCGAAATGTTTTAAGAATGGAAACTAGCACAATCTAACTGAATACACAATTATATTGTCAGGGTCTGTGCCCATCTGGCCCTGTTCCGTGTGCCCTTCCCCCTTTTGGCTAGCAGCTCCCGCTGGCAATCCCATTTCGTGTTGGACTTTTCCCTGGTTCCTGGGCGGCCTCATGTCTCAGTGGGCTGAGCATGTGACTACAGGGCAGACATACTTTCTGATTTGAGTTTGACCCTTCCAAAAAAATAATGTTTGACCCTTCCACAATATACTAAATCTTTGTTTAATCTATTTGTTTTATTTTATCCCCTGGTATCTGGTATTGTTAATATATGTCTTTGTGTCCTTGTCAATCATCTCTCTGCCTGCGCCTTGTTTAGTTATGTTCTGTTTTACTTGTGTTCCTTGACTCTCCTAATGTAGACAGCCCTCAGTGTTTGTTAAATCGCCCAGTCTTCTAGTTCCGGTTAATTGTAATATACCTGTTCCTTGTTGCCTTGAGTCCTTAGTGTTTGGTTGATTATTTATGGTTTTCACCTGTCCTTTCTCTTGTCTTCTTAGTAGTGTGCTTTTATTCTGTTCCTCAGTGGGTCATTGTAGCTGTTGGCTTGTGTTAGCTGTGTGATTGTGTAGTTATCCTGTGTTGCCTTGGTTATTATTGTTCCTAGTATTACTCCCTGCCTTAGTTCCTGTTTTACCGTTTTAGTTTTGACCCCTTGTGGTCCCTTTGTTTTATAATTCTCCATTTGCAATCCATTTTGTTACTAAAACCCTGTTTTGTTAGAGCTGCTATGTGGATCGTCTCTTCCTCACCATGCTGAACCATGATATCTATAAATGTATTTATAATATGCATGAATCAATGTCCCAAGGACACCACCCTCCCCCCATCCCACGCCTTCGCCGCTTCATACCCCCAGCGTGGACAGGCGGGTCTGCGACCAGCGCCTCGTACGGCTGCAGGACCGGATGGCTGTTTGTCTATGCTGGACTACCTCCACCTCCCCATTCCCTCCCCTGTTGCTAG
>JAODLD010000069.1:18778837-18791729 GCA_026781065.1 Mormyrops boulengeri
CCGCAATTTCGCTGGTACTTGTGACTAGTGACAAGGTGTATTGCAACAGCAATAAAGGGTTTCGTCATATCATATCAAACGCAACTCATTTAAATGTAAAGGTCTATTTTTGGTGGGATGAATGAAGCCAAATTAAGTAGTCCCCCTTGGGTCCTTTGCTCCTGACATGAATACATCTGCTTGATCATGCACATGGGAAACCGAGTGATCTTGCAAGGACTGCAGACTTATGCACACAGATTATTTCATTCAACAACCCTGGTCACCCCATGCAATTTTAATAGGACTCTGAATTAGAATTTTTTGTTATAAACATCAGCGTTTGCTTACTTTCATTTTCTCTGTGTATCTTTTCTAAAAATAAATATACACTAAATCTAAAACTGTAATAAAAGTGAATTTTAGATTTTTCTTTGCACGATTGTCGATATTTTAGTGATCATAACTTTATTGAAAACACTTCAAAAAGAACAGAAACGAACTGAGTGAGCTTGAAAACTTTAATGTTCCCATATTCTAACAAATAATCCAGATACATGAAAAAAACACAGAATATAACAAAATCACATACACAAAGCCCTCCCACAGCTCCCTGATGGCAATAGTCAATTACAACTCTAACAATCAACACTAAACAAACATTACCAACAATGTCCAAAGGAGTCCAGTATAACAGGGGCAGTTGATGATGGATGGGTGAAAGAATGAAGGAAGTTGTGTGGAGCTATAAGAACATTACAGAGCAGTAAAATATTATGGGTATGAAGCATGTGAATTAAGGTTATTTGTAACACACACACGTATACATACGTCCTTAGTTACAAATAACCTTAAATTACACGCTATAAAGATACAAAAAGAAAGAGAACAGCTTAATATCAACACACCATTACAAGCCAACATCAAATACATTTGTTTTGATATCCAAATTTGGTTTGAAATGTTTCTATGGACACTATTACTGATACCATCCACTTCATAAGCTGTTTATTATTTTTTATTAATGACGTTACGGGAAACATTACTTATCCTAATCTAGCCCATTAGCCGTAAAACTAAAGACTCCCAACCTTTAATATGGCCAGAGTATCCTAGCCTGCGCTTGTATTTTTATAACATGTTTAATACAATTATCTTTACTACAAACGCTATAGCAGGTTGCAGTTTTGGAACGTTTTTTTTTTTTTTACAGATAATGATCATTATTTTGTGTCACCGAATGATATGCTGAGCATGCACCCTCCCTCGCGATGCTGCATAGTCGAACGCACATAAGGTGGATTCGAACTGCTCTGAGTGAAGTGGGCGCGTAGGGTTCACCTGTCGCGCATCTTCTGTCATGCTGATACTGAATAATCTAGCTCTCTCTCACACACACACACACACACACACACACACACACACACACACACACACACACACACACACACACACACACACACACTATGAATAACACATTCGAACTGAATTAAGAATGCACTTGGCGCGCAGACATTTTCAACTGCTGATTTTTCTATTCAGGTCAATATTTAGCTTTATGAATGCTGCCCAGACCAAGACATATCCACTCAAACGGACAAGCAGGCACGGGACAGCACATATATCGAGATGGAAAGTGTAACCCAAGGTGGTCAGTTGTAAGCCAATTGAATGCGAGAGAACTACGAACACACAGACGGACCATGGCGACCTTCCCGGCGTCTTTCGCGTTCGTTTTTAAAGGGCTCGCTTGCTCAATTGATTTCCGCTTAGTGAGGAGAAAGATGTATATTTGCATATCGATTCATATAATATGGTCTGTAATATTTCGAGACTTATGGCCAAGATCAAGACAAAATGTGCTCAAGACCGAGACGAGGCCAGGATTAGGTCGAGCTGTCTCGAGAACGAGACTGAATCTCGAGAACTACAACTCTGTTAATTACTAACGCGAGTAATGCGGCTAATTGTCCGTTTCCCTCGCAATGCTGTAAAATGCCAACGGTCCCTAACCGAACGTCCAGGATCGCACTTCCCACAATGCAACGCGAAACTGTCATGGCTGCTCACTGAAGCTTTAGGAAGCACATGGGAGCAATAAACACAGGACGAGACAGATACGAAGTTAGTCGGTGTGCCGGTTTACGCGGGCTGTAGTTATTAATAATAACAATTAAAATACATTAAATCTAAGGTGAATAGAGAAATCCGGCAATTTGACAGTTAGGTGATCCATACGTGTTGGGAAGATGGTGCGAGATGTGGAGTTGCCGGTTCTACGGGGCTTCCTCACTTCTAGCCAGGCGACAGAGTGGAATCAGAACGTCCTGATGGCTGCCGGTGGGTAATGAACTGAAACGGATAGCATGCCGCATCTTTAGATCAGCACCGGGTGATCACGGGCGCTGTGGGATGTGCCGCGTAACACCGAAGTGTGTCTAGCTGGCTGACCAGGTACCAGGGTTTTCCCTCTATAGTGACAACGCCTGTCAACTCGCTGGTCAATTTATCACTTAAGCTGGAAGATTGCGAATGCGCTGTCGTAGGTTTGTCTCCGGTTCATTAAAATGAACGATCGACTACTGGGGTTGTTGTAACTGCGTTTTAACTAGGCAGTACTTCAAACGGTTAAACATTAATTCGTTGTGGTCTGCGTGCTTGTTAACTGTATTTTAGATTTAGTAGATGTTAAAAACGAAGCCTTGTTCATTTGTTAAGTGGGCTACACCCTTTCGCTCTCCTTTTATAACATGCATTACTGATGGCATCTGCCTTGCAGTGTGTTGTCTGAGTGACATTCTGCACACGGTTATCGATGGATTTCAATTCTGCAGTGTAAGACACCTATCTGCTGCCGAGATGGCTACCCACCCAGTCACTCTGAAAATACCGGCTGGCGGTGGTTACTGTATTTGCTGGTTGTGTGTTAATTTAATCTGTTTAGGCAACATGCCCTCGTTTTACACAGACGCCTAACTTGACAGATCGGCTGAAATAAAGTTACCCTTTTAGCGTAGATCACGGAGTCTGAGACGGCTGGCGAACGACGGTGATTGTACATCAACGCGTTTAAACCAGTTGTCTAAGCAAATAATGGCAGGTGCTATAAATGTGAAAGAGATTACACTGGGGATTAAAGAAAAACACAGCACATTTCCCCCTCTCTGCTTCTGTATTTGGTATTTTTCTGTTTGAGTGTTGAGGAAAAACCGGATTATTAACATAGAACTATGCAACGTTGTTATAATGCGCAACTGGGAACGGTGCTGTTTTAGTGGGTATTGGACGTCGGATCCCTATTATCCAGGAGGTTTTACAGGCATTAACGATGCAGGAATGAGTACATAGATCGTGGGTATTCATTGGCCTCCGATGCCGTGGATATGCACTTTTACATATGACTTTTAATATTTGCTCTCCCTCTTCAACCGTTACGACGCTCAGTCCAGGGAATTGCACGGATATCTTGGGTGTTCCTAAAATGTTGGCCTTAATTACTCTTCCGTAACAAATTTCAGCCTTAATCGAAAGGTTATTAGCAGTAGCTGAATAATTGCTTGGAGTATTCATTCCCTCCTCCCCCATAAAACCAAGCCTTTCCAGGTTCTGTTTTATTAGGTTTGTAGAGAGCTCCTGTTCCTTCATGCCTCGTTTCCCGTTAATGCAGGTTTGTCATCAGAGCATGCCCTTGGTTATTCCTGATCGGTATAGCTTAAGTCTACCCTAACTGATCTACTGGTTGTTCAGTCTGTGATGACCAGTATTTGCAGGGAGTCCAGCAGTTGATGCCTATTTTTACAAACCCTCCCAGTGCTGTTAGGGGATTGGGTTCAGAGCCATCAGGTCATTGTGTAGGTAAGTTGTGCAGACAGCTATGCAGAGGGATGGCTTTTTGGGCATAAGGATATGGCAGTAAAGAATAGCTGTTTGGAGATGTGCAGCTTTATGGAAGTCATTTAATTTTTGTGCCCCTCCATCTAAGTTGCAGTTGTGAAATAACTTGGGAGGCATGTCAGAGTCCCATAATTTTTGGGGCAGGTGGCTTACATGTGCGGTTGAGGTGAGGGCTACAGATGACCTCTGATGTCTGAACATTAAAGTGACTCCCACAGACTGAAAACCTGCAAGAGCTTACTTCCTGGACTGCTTTCGGTCTTATTTTGAACTACTCAGTTTGAATGGTGATGACTTCTTGCATCATATCTGGTTCCCATTTGCAGAGAGTGGCCCGCTCTTCCAGTCTCTCCTGGAGGGTGACTTCGAGGGGGTGCTGCAGAGTCGCATCGTGTCGAACCTGCTGGGAGGTGAGAGCGGCCCCAAGGAGACTGTCGAATCTCATCTGGAGAAGCGGGTGCTAGCTTTCCTGGCCACAGGCGGAGATGACCGGACAGAGAGGTATGTTATGTATTATTCATTATTAGTAGTATCACACATTGTATTGTATTGATGAATTTCTGATAACACGGAACCTGAAAATTTCCAACCTTCTACTTAAAGAAAAGCAATAGAGAATGGCTGAATGAAATGAATCTGTAACGCAAATTTACGCAAACTAATGGTAATTCTGCTATTGTTTGATGCTAACATAACATGGTGATTCTCACAAATGTGCTAGGAGAAATTAGCACATGGTAAAATATGATGTACGTTGTGAACAGTAGATAAGCATCTCTTTAGTTTTTCGTCACTGTTGCTCTCTCAACCTGGCAACACGTTTATCAAGCTGATCCAGTGGTAAATCAAAGCAACCTGGAACAGTGTTGTCATGGAATGAGTGTTTTCATCTGGCTGGGCCTGCCTTTCACCTCCTGTCTCTCATGTTTTGTGTTTCAAATTATTTACAGGGAGGCTGTGTTGTTTGCGTTATCTGTGGCCTGTCTGCACCTCTTCTCTCAGAGCAACTGGACCGGTCCCCCAGTCACTATCCACGTGGAGGACCTCCTTCCCGGATCTCTGCTGCAGCACTACTCAGAGGTAGTACCCCTGGTGGACCGGTGTTGTATTTGCAGGTTTTCCTGTCCATGACCAGATAGCCTTTAAAGGCCCACGAGAAGGAGGTTTGGCCTGGTCAAGGTCTCCGTGGTGAATTGGATCTAGTCAGTCAAAAGTGATTCCACCTTCTTAATATTTTTTGGGTGGATTTGTAGTTTAAGATGGGAGGAGGGTCTGCTCTAAAGAACAGCGACTGTGTGTCACTGCGTTAATGTATGCTGGTCTGATTCGGGAGTGGAGAGGAGGGTGTTTCATGGAGACCTCACAGACCAATGACGGGGGTTGGAGGCCATTGCAGTTTCACAGTGAACTCTTTGGGGCTGCTCAGGATATTTTGGCAGGATCCACCGCATAGGGCGGGTGCTGCTGTCTAAATTGGCCAGAGCTGCTGATTTACTCTTTTAGCATGATTTATGGTGGTTGGGGGGGATGATGGTGGGTGGACAGGATGGGCATCTAGTGCTTTCAGTAAAGCAGATTCTGCTGTGTAGGTGTGTGAAGTGCCGTACGCATTCAGAAATGCCCTTCAAGTTTTTTTTTTGGGGGGGGGGGCACTGCAGGAAATAATTTTAATTACAGGCTGTGCCCTGTGAGACCACCTTCAGCCTTTTAAAATTAGGATGGTTTAACGGGAGACTTTAGAGATTAGTTAGTAGCTGAATTTGAGGATCCAGACCTTTGAAGGAAGGGCTGTGGGTGTGGCCTCGGCGTGGGTGTGGCCTTGGCGTGGGTGTGGCCTCTGTGAGGATGACTTATGTACCTTCATTCCTGTGTGGAATTCAGCAGAATCCAAATTCTGTGTCCTGGCATTCTTCTTGCTACAACATGGAGGACATTTAATCCCAGCTTTTTATCAGCAGTTCCTTCTTGGCAGACACGTCCATGGTTGGGCTGCTGATCTGTTGTTTTGTAGGTCTCTGTAATCTGAAGTGTGTATGACCCTAACTGCCTAACATACATTCAGACAAAGGTGGCACTCCTTGGGGTTGTTCTCTGCCAGGAATGGTCTGACAGTAGCGCAGAGGAGTGACACACACACACATACACACACACTCGTCTCTTTCTGACACATGCCAAGTCTCTGAATGTCTTTGTGGGAATAATAAGCCTGCCAGTTAATGCGCTGCTGCATACTGTTTTTCATGTTCCGGATAAAGTAAGAATGGTTCTGGTTATTTACGGTTTACCTGTGTATGTCTTTAATCCATAAATCGCAATGGCATGGCATATAGGAAAAAAACTGTATTTTCTAAATAAATGTAGCAGCTCAAACTGGCGCATATTTAGTGAGAGATGGTTTACATTAAGCTGATGGTGCGTGTCTTTGACGTGGGAGATTTGCTTTTGAATTCCCTTCTGCCAAATGAGCCCACTCACTGGGCTGTTTTCTCTACTGGTTCGTTTTCGCAGGGTAATCCGGAGCTCCGTTCTTGCCGTGCCTCCTAATTTCCAGCTTTTTCTCAACAAACTGCTGAAAGCTGTTAAGTTCACCCTTTAATACACTGGAGAGAGTCGAGCAGGCTGAATTAAAAACAGCCTGGGGGGCTAAGGAGTGGTGGTTCTGAGGCTAGAGATCTGTGCCAGCAACTTGAAGGTTGCTGGTTCAAATCCCATGGATGCCCGGAGTCATTCTACTCCATTGGGCCCTTGAGCAAGGCCCTCAACCTGCAATTGCTTCATCCTGGGTATGACGTTAATCTACATCCAGCCCTATAAGGAGCTCCTCCAACTTACAGGGAATAACTTGTGGGTTGGTGGCAGGATTGGCACTCCAGCGGCCGGGAAAAAACTTACACTGGTCCATTCGGACTAGTGTGGTGCTGAGGTATCGCCCGCCACGTGGCTGCACTCAGGTCTCATCCTTGAGGTGGTTTGTCGTGTGGTGGGTGCGGCGACGCACCGTACAGCACATGCTCCTTAACTCCTTACCCTCTGCCTGGGGGGCTGAACTGTGCGGTGTGCAGTTGTGGTTCTGGCTGCCCTGTCCTCTTTGAACCTGCCTGTGTGGTTTGGGTTCTGCGATGTAATCACTTTCATAATGTGTGTGATGTAACACGGCAGGTGGACTTCTTGTGTTAGTTTACTGAGGCACCATGACTAGTGTAGGGGGTGCTGTCCATGGGAAGTATTGGACCTCTGGGCCACTGTAACATGACTTGGGCGGCTGTTGGGACGCGTCTGGGGGGTCCTGCCTGACGGCTGTGCCGTGGGATGGCACAGGGCTGACCTCTTTATGCCTTGCTTGCTGCGGTGGACCGGTGCAGCTCCGCTTGCCCTTATCGTGCCCCCTCTCTCGTCTCTGCTGCAGCCCAGCTCTCTCTCAACAGCCATCCTGAACAGCCTGGTCCTGGATGGCGAGAGCATCTACCCCCTTGTGTCTAAGCCCTTCCTGCTGTTGCTGGCGCGGGTGCTGCTGGTCAGCTGTGGTGACAAGCTGGAGAGCTTTCAGGTGAGCCCCTGCCCTCACAGGTCCTTTTGTCGAACCTGAAAGCCAGGCTACAAGCACACCGCTACCATATTGTTGTTTTCACATCATTCATGAAAGTATTTCTATCCACATTGAAATTAACAAAAACATAGCATGCATGCATGAACCAGTGACCGATAGCTTAGTTTCTTTATATACAAATTTGCTGCAGTAACACGCTGTTTACCTGGTAGTGGCAGTGCCATTGAAAACAGCTCCTCCAAATCTGCCATGATGGAATACTGTGTACTTTTGTGTAGGGTAACCCATCTGACAATGAGAGGGTATAACTAGTGAAATCAAATCAGGGACGGGCCATGTGATGAGTAGGGACCAATTAGAGGGCTTTTAAGGCTTCATACTTTCTGCAGAATCCTGGACCTCTGATCGCCCCCCTCCCACCCCGGTAAAGTAGCTGATGGCAGTAATGGGCAGCTCTAATTTGGAGGCAGCCCTGTTCTTAAGGCACTAATATGCAAATGTTGGCCCTGGGGATTTATTACCATGGCTACAGTCCCCTGTCCTGACCTGCATGCAGTTCATCCACTCTTCTCTGCGCTATGTATCCTGATTCAGGCAATCACCCCTCCCCCCGCATCCCCAGGCATCATCTTTGACATACTGAATGAATTTTACCTGTTGCCGTCCTTTTTAAACAAGCTGTAACTGAGCAACCCACCTCAGGTTAGCCCCTCCAGCAGGGTCCTATGCCTGTGTGCCAGGAGGTACTTACACCTGTTTCCCCCCCAGCTGCTTCCATGGTGGACCCTACGCTGTGTGAGCCTGCACCAGCAGCTCCTGGAGGAACGCTCACCCCAGCTCCTGGGTTTGGCTCAGCAATGCATGGACAGAGGTAAGGTGTGGGAGGGGGAACCTGGTGCCCCTTTTGTTACGTAGATGTGCTGGGTGCCTTCCGTATTCCATTGGATTGGGGGAGTTGGGGGGGGGGGTCTGATGGCCGCTACATAATGTGGTATTTGCAAGTGCTGTCTCTCCTCTGCTAGTCTCTCCTCTGCTAGTCTCTGTACCCCTTAGGCTCCCCCACCCCCATGGTCTGAGCAGCGAACCGTAGCTGGGATGGCTCTCAGGTCTTACTGGTCTTCCTGGTGTGGAGTTGCCATGGAAACAGCCATGCAAAGCATCGTGTTCTTCGGGTGGGGGATCCTGTCTAACTGTTAAAAGTCTGCATGGGGAAAACTGTTCTTCCAAATCAGAATCACATCTTGGAGGTGCTGGGGGCTCAGATGTTATGCATCTCTCAGTGGTTTTGCAATTACTCCCATGTACATTTTCTTACAGAAAACAGTGTGTGTGTGTGTCTTTTTTTTTTTAAGCATGTAGCTTCAGTAAAACACTGGTCCTGAAGCTTGGCCGTCTGTCCTGTGGGTCTCAAATTCCAGTGCGGGCACATTGCTTGGAGTTTCAGGCTGTCTGGGTGCCGGTTCTGGTTCAACATCCACTTGATATGTGCCGCACCACTCAGAGCAGTAGCATGCAGTATCCTGGAATTGGGTTGCATCCCACCTCCCAGTGGATTGTGTTGAGGCAAACGTGCCCTCTGTGGTCCGGGTGCCATCCCACCCTGGCCACTTTTTGTCTGCTGCACCAATCCATTCACATCTGCAGGATCCTTAGATAAGCAGTTTTCTCTCCAGGGCTGAGGAGTAGTTGGGGAAAGCCTTGCTTTTTCTTTCAGGGCCCCATATGCGGTGTGCCCAGTTCCCCCACTGGCATTCTCCCCAGGTGGCAGTGGCGAGCTCACCTGCTCTTTTGCATTGCTGGGGGACACTGCTCACCTCTGACTCCTTTAAATAATGAATACGCTGTCTTGTTTTATAGGGTATGGTAGTCATGTAAGGAGATTAAAGCAGGGCTTAGACTTGGCTGACTTCTTACACAAGCACACATATGTTAGGAGGTCACTCTTGCTGTCTGACTAAGGACTTAGCCTGTCTTCACGTCAGAAACACTTGAGTTGCTGTGATGAATTTCAAATTTAAGTGGATTTAAAGAAATTTCTCAGAGTAACTCCCGGTTCTCAGAGCACGCCACTTTCCAAAGCCCCATTTCCTTTGTCTTATGGCGTAGGGAGAGTCATATAGTTTAGTTTTGCATTTGTGTTTTGGGAAAGAGGTTTTGAAGTAATGTCAAGGAACCTAATTCAGAAAAACATGCACATTCAAAGACATCCTGTGCATTTAAATGTATTCCTATGATCATCTACAGGTTTTAAGAAAATTAAAGCTTTTTGCTTTGTTCACCCCTGGATGTATGATGTCACTGCTTGAATGTGTGACTCAAGGTTTATAAATGACCTTTTAATTGCAGTGCTTAGGATTACAATAGAAGATTATGGCAACCTTTGGGTCTTGGGAGGCCTGACATCAGCAGTTGTTAGATAATGCCGGGCTGCCCAAGCCTGTCTCATATACCATGTAACTTGTTAAAAGGAGTGCAGGATCCATGGTGACAGGATGATGAACTGAGAGGCTGTGATGAGGGCCATGGGCTGTGATTGTCGGGCGACACGCATCCCCTGCTGGACTGCTCTCTGGACCATGGCCTGTCCCGACACCTTTTTGAGAAAACAGATATCTGGCAAAGTTAAAGAACGAATTGGAGCCGTTACGATTACTTGATTACTAAAAAGCATCAATTTAAAATATTCCTTAAAATATATGGCAGAAAGAAGATGGTGCCTAGTGGATGAGGGTCCAAATGAAGAGCAAAAGCATCAGTTCTATGGAAGCACTTAATGTTAAAAGTGAATGAAAATGCAGCCGTCTCTCAGTATTGCAAAGCATAACTTGAATATCACCACAAAAGGACTGTAATGCTAATGCATCTTTAAAGGAGACATTCGGGTTTGACGGACTCACCCAACAATGCAGAGTTAGCCATAGATATGTGCCCTTTAGCCTCTTGGAGAAGCCTAATGACAAACAGACGTTGTGAAGGTTCCGGTCGCCTAAGACAGACCACACCAAATGAGGATCTTCATATCGTGTGCCAAGCATTACAAAATTAATTGACACCGGCACCTGCCATTTGGCACAGGTATTGGACTCACTACAATACCCTGTCTCATCCCGCACTCTGTCTTGACGACGTGCATCAGCCAGACTACGGGTTCACCGTCCCATGCATAGGCTGCCGTTAACGGCACAGTCGGCTGTGTTTTGGAATGCTGCTGTAAACGGCAGGCATGGACTTATGGTGGTTGGTGTCATACCATGTTCAGCGATGAATTTCGGTTCTGAATTACACCTGGCATCATGGTGTAGGGAGCCATAAGGTTCGACTTTAGGTCATCTCTGGTAGTGATTCAGAGGACCCTGACAGCATAGCGCTATGTCAGTGACATCGTGCGGCCGCATGTCTTACCCATCTTGAGACAGCACCCTGTTACAGTCTTTCAACAACATAGCGCCCATCCACACACGTGTCTATGGACTGCCTGTGTCATGTTGAGGTCCTCCCATGGCCAGCCAGGTACCACAATCTTTCCCCAACTGAACATGCGTGGGATCAGCTTGGATATCAACTCTGACCCAGTGTCAATCTGCTGGATGATGAGGGCCAGTTATTATTGGGATTTACAGGATCATGTAACATTTAGACCCATACAGATACAATTGCTACACAGACAGAAGGGTAACAAACCCCAGAACCGTGACCCCCAGACACCTTGAGAAAGGCCACAACAAACAAACAATTAAATGAAAAAGAGAAAAATAAAAGGATGAAAAGAGGGGGGGCACCACTTCCTGTGCTATAATTAAGTTGGAATAACCAAAAACCTTACATTGTTAGTATACGTAATAAAAGGGCCCCAGACCTTCACAAATACATTACACCTTCCCAAGAGGGAAGGACGTATTTTCTGCTACCCCGCTTTAAATGGACTTGATGGACAGGATGTATGGATTTGGCAGTGCCAGGAAATGTGATGCGATGTACGCATTCTCGAAAATGCTGTACATGCACAGAGGTGCAACATAAAATGAGGTAGATGGTACAAATCAGGTAGCGACAACACTAACTGTATTTCTCAAGGTGTTTAACTTGTTACTTATGTCTGCCCCATTAAAAGGCAAACAAATACAACAGCAATTTTTATTTATATTTTCCAGTGGTCATTAATTAATAGCTCTTAGGTGTATTTGTATTAAACTATGATTGCACTAACTCTATTATTAGTGTTATGAAGTGAAAAGAAAAAGACAATTAAGTCGTTAATTGCAATTATTTGTATGACTAATCATCAACTATAATTTCATGATGGTGACAGCTCTAGTTGGTGGAGTATAACTCGTGGCCAGGGTGTGATGTGGGACTGGCTGTGTGTTGGCAGAATGCGACTCGTGGCCGGAGTGTGTTGGCAGAGTGTGACTCTTGGCTGAAGCCTGACCTGTGTTACTTGTGGGTTGGCAGTCAGAAGCAGGACTGTCAGACATCTGCTGAAAGCCACTCTTTGGGGTGGAGGAAGGATGAGGGGCTGATGTGATGGCGGTTGAGGATAGATATATTCAGGGCTGTTTTAGTAGCGTTTGATGTCATGTGAAGCATCTTGGCTAAATGAGGATGATCATCTTAAAGGGAAGGGTGTTTCAGATGATGATGTCAACAGTGGCATCTGCAGAAAATTTTGATTGGGGTGGCCATCAGCGGGGAGTTATTTTTGGGGGCGGGACACACTGCATTGTATCTATTCTGTTGTTTCAAAAAAAGTAATGCATAGTTGATTTTTATTATTTTGATATGGGGTGAAAATTTGGGGTGATGGCCATGTGATTATGATCCCTGGTCATCCCTGGCTTCAGGGATGCAGTAGTTATGGACTTCAGTATTAGAGCCTCTGAGCTTCGCCCAGCTGCTCCGCTGCTCCAGATGAGGGTGCAGGTAAGGTGAACTCCTCCCACACTTTCCTGTCTTTCTCCCCCCCCCCCTGCAGTGATAAAGTTAGAATCCCACCTGATGGCCGGGGGCCACCGCGACCTGGCTGTGCAGCTGCACCTGGAGTGTGGCTATAGCTGCCTGATGTATTATGAGTACCAACCAGCCAAGGAGCACTTTGAGAGGGCGAGGGAGCTCTGTGAGCTGGAGGTGAACACGACGGGTGGGTGGCCGGTCCCCAGTGTGAATGGGGGTACGCACGCACGCACGCACGCGCACAGACAGAATACAAGATATTTGGTATTTTTAGTTGTATAGTTAAAATTTTTAAAAATGGTCCCCAAAATAACAGGTGGAGACAGTTTATATATATATATATATATATATAGGGCTGTCAAAATTAACGGGTTAACGCGGATTAATGTATCATGCAATTAATCCATAACGCAATTAACCCATCTGATTGACTCAAAATCCCTGAAATGTCTCTGTCAACGCATTTCGGGCAGTTTTGGTGCGTTCCATTTGCCCTCGGAACTCATATTCCGAGTCGGATTC
>JAODLD010000069.1:18836722-18850299 GCA_026781065.1 Mormyrops boulengeri
TTTTTAAACGGGGTTTTTTGGTCCTTTTTTTTTTACCGTTTTTTCTTGTCACCCCTAATTGCGCCCGCCGCCTTGGTGGGTGGGGGGTGGTTTCCCCCCCCCCCCCCCCCCCCCCCCAATTGTCTGGTATGGTCTTCCCACAATCTCTCTGGGATGGTCATTAAGCGGGGGGGCCGATATGACCAGGTGCCAGGGGACAGACAAGCCTTCATCTGCTGGCAGGTGCGTAGGTGGCCGAAGCTGGCAGAGTAAATGGACAGCAAGAAGAGACAGCTTGGTTACTCCCCAGGAAAGCGACTCCCTCCCCTGACCAACCTTCCAGTTATTTGCACCACAGATCAAGTAGGGGACAAAGGTAAACTGGAGTTCACAGCTTGACCTCAGTGGACAGTGGAAGAATACGCATCTGCTGCCTCTAGTCTGGACAGCCTTCTCTTCTTGGGGATAATCTTCAAGACCAGCACAACCCAGTGTGCTGCTTACAAAGCACTGAACAAATATTGTTGTTATTCACTGAATGCCAGTTAATCACACAGTCTTTCCAGAAGTTGAGCAATCCAGTGCTAACCATCCTGTTCATGGTTTTACCATGTCACAGGCTCCATTAGGACTTTGGCTGTCCTGCTCAGTGTCGGCACACTGAGGCACTTAAGCTTTTGGCACAGGATTCACCGACAAGAAAGCATGTTGCCGTACAAAAGAACAATACTAGCAGATGATATATAATTTCTTGCATGAGATAAGTGGTTTTCTTTGACGTCATCTTTCCACACAGGTGGTCTCCTTCAGCTACCTTGCTGTGCTCTGCTTGTGAATGAGCGACTGGGTTGTAAAGCATTTGAAAAAGGCTTAGTGATGCCCCCAGTTAGACATACACCAGCATACACTCCCACCCCCGCATCCCAGAAACAATTTATTCCTTAATAGAAATAAATTCTGTTTGTTCTGGCACTGTTCCGAGTGTCTTTGATGGATGTGGTGCATGAATACGTGTATCTGTGCATTGGTCTCTGCTGGCAGTCCTGCAAGGAGTCTGCTGGATGAGATCTATAACAAGCAGGAGTCCGTGCCGGGTCTGACCCTAAGGCAGCCCTGTACCACTCCATCCCCCTTGGGGCCTGGGCAGTAATTGGTGGAAGAGTATGGAAGTGAGGGGATCAAGTCTGCCACCATAGGAAGCCTCTATGTAATAGACTCACATTGACCTGTAACCTGGCCCGGCTCCAAGGGACAAATGGGTTGTAAACAGAATGTGCTCGTGACACAGTATTCTGCGTGTGAATGACATGCATGGATTCGAGGATTTCAGATGAATTCAGTAGAATTCAAGAGCATCAGAAATGTGGTTCCGCTGCCATTTTGAGGCTTCTGATCATCTTCTTCAAGTTGGGTCCTGGAACATGAGTGTGTCACCTCCTCCTGGGCTCTCCTCATACCCTCCTCATACCTTGGCCCTCCACATCTCCACTTTCTTATCAGTAAAGGCTCTCTTACCCCTCGAGCTGTCCTTTTGTCTTCCAACTTGCCAGGAGCATAATATTGAGCCTATGTAATAAGAAATGCTTCCTGCATTTCTGTTAGCCATCTACAAAGCAGGATGATTTTAAGCATAAAAAGCTGGGGATGAATGCTGAAAGGAGAGGAAGAGAGAGGCAGCATCTGTGCATTATAATAGGATTGTTCTATTGATGGGACATTGAGTGTCACGAGGTCGATGGCTGTATAAAAGCAGGATTTCTTTTGCCTTTCCCATTCTGTGCCGCATGCTGCTGTACAGCAGACATTTTGCTCACCTTTCGTGAAAAGAAAGTCAGTCAACACTCAGGATTCTGTTTTCCTGGGCGGTTAAGTCTTCTGTAGACAAAAGCACGGACTGATCCCATCGAACGCCGAAGTCGGCACAGAGTCAGCAGTGCATGCTTATTTTTACTTTGGAGAGGAACTGATATTGGCCAAAGTCGGCTTTGATGAGCCCAGTTATACAAAAGTAAGAGTTGATGGCCACAAAAGCACCATGCTACTGTGCATCTGATTAAAAGCCTGTTTATTTAATAGGTTCGGATAAGTTTTGCTTTGCCTGATAATTTTTTTTTTATTATTGTGTATATTAGTATTAAATGCTTAATGATAAAACAATATTGATGCAGATGTGGCCCAGTGAGCTATATTTTAGTGGACCCTCAGTATGGGGGAGGTGAAAGAGAAGGTGGCTCCATGAAAGATCTCATTACTGGTGCCCAGTGAGTATTCAACACAAGAAGATGGCCTACCAGGCTTCCCCAACCACACCATTCTCTGGTGATCATGTGCTATGTAGAGAATGGGGGGGGGGGGGAGGTGGCTAAGTCTTTGTGCTTCCTTCACCCCCACACTTTATAGCTCCCCAAGCTGACTTTACAAAGGGCAATTATTCTTTCAGTGTCCTCATCCCTGAGCTGATCACTTCTCTAGTAGACATGTACCATGTACTATGTAGTCGGGAATCTTCTGTCAGATTCACCTGGATGTGTCTCTTCGCCGTGAGCATGAATTTAAGAAGAAAGAAGTGTTTGTGTATGCATATGTGGTTTATGTTGCAGGAATCAAAGAAACTGTTATTTTGAGGTTGTGGGAATAATTTTTTAGTCCCCATTTTATACAAATCTGTAGCTGCAATCAAAACAGTAAAAATGCCAAGTTTGATTACTTACGGTTAAGGTTAGGACTGGGTAGGAGTTAAGATTGTCGTTGCTGGGATTAGGATTTTGCTGATAACAATTAGTGGACAGTCCCCACAAAGATATGGATACAAACTAGTGTGTGTGTGCTTGTATTATTACGCTTTTCAGCTATGCCCATAGAAATGAATGGAAAGTCCCCATAAAAGTCCCCATATAAATACATAGACTGTGCGTCTGCGTGTGTATGTGTATGTATTGTATGTGCATATACATGGATGCACGTTACTGGTACCCAAGTACGCATTTGTCGCATGAAGCAATACTTACAGTGCATTTTAACATTTATATGTTAATTCCAACTTCATTTGTGGTATAAAGAGTACATGCGCATAAAAATAAGTAAACATCTGCTATGACAAGAAATTGACAGGCATATGTCTTTATACAGCAAATGCGTACTTAGGTAACCAGTTAGTTATGTGCATCCCTGTGTTAGTGTGTGTGTGTGTGTGTGTGTGTGTGTGTGTGAGCAGGTATACCTTACCTTATGGGGACACTATGTCCCCACAATCTGATCCCCATAAGGGAAAACTCAGTTTAATAAAAATCTGTGACTGCAATGATAAAACTAAAAATGCAAAAAACTCTTGTATTATGCTTGGTTACTTATGGGTATGGTTAGGGCTGGGTTGGGGTTAAGGTTGTCATAGTTAGCGTTAGCATTTTTCCCATAGAAATGAATGAGTGGTCCCCATAAAGATATGTTTACCCGACGTGTGTGTGTGTGTGTGTGTGTGTGTGTGTGTGTGTGTGTGTGTGTGTGTGTGTGTATTCATTCTAGGTTAATCTTGGTCTAGTGCCTGTTGTGTCTGGGATAGGCTCTAGACCCCCACGACCCTGCTTAAGATAAGTGGGTATGAAAAATGAATGAATGCATGAATAATATAACAATAATATAACACACAGATCAGGCAATGAGGGTGGCATGGTGATGCAGTGGTTAGTGCTATCATCTTGTGCCTTTGGGACCTGGGTTCAATCACCTGCTGGAATGTGTGTGGGGTTTGCATGTTCACCCTGTATTGTTGTAGGGTTTCTTCCACACAATCCAAAAACATGCTGAGGCTAATTGAAGTTAGGTGTGTGTGAGTGAATGGTGTGTGACCGTGCCCTGCAGGTTGTTCCCTGCCTTGTGCCTGTAGCAACTGGGATAGGCTCCAGACCCCCTGCGACCCTAAACAGGACAAGCAGTTTCGCTCCTCCAAAGCATGCCAAAGTGGCTCAATAATATTCAGATCTTGTGACTGCACCAGCCATGGGAGATCAAGAGAGCGGTTCAATAAACCACTCTGTCACTAGTCTTGCTGTGTCTATTGCTGCATTATCATCCTGATACACAGCACCACCTTCAAAGTACAATGTTTGAACCACTGGGTGAACATGGTCCTCCAGAATGGTTCAGTAGTCCTTGGCAGTGACACACCCATCTAGAACAAGTACTGGGCCTAGGGAATGCCATGCAATATCATGCCCAAACCAGCACTCTTGTGCTGCACTTTGGGTACGCAACAGTCTGGGTGGTAAGCGTCTTTGGGGCTTCTCATTGAAGGCGGACTTATCAATACATTTCACATTGTCCACAGCCCAAGATTTTCACTGCTGGCACCATTGAACTGCAATGCACCTAAACTGTCCTGTTTCCACTAAAACAGTTCATTGGGAGCTCCACAGCTTCAATATTCATGGTCGGGCTGATATAACCAAACCTTTGGTCAATTGTGCCAATGCCAAAGTCGATTTCAGTGGTCCCAGCTGTGCTAATCTTGGACTGTGGACAATTTGAAATGTATTGTTCTCTAAAAAGTCCACCTTCACAGTCTTTCCCACCCATATTGTACCCTGAAGGTGGTGCCATGTATCAGGATGATAATGCGCCAACACACATAGCAAGACTGATGACAGAGTGGTTTGATGAACATGAAAGTAAAACTGAACATCTCCCATGGCCTGCACAGTCACCAGATCTGAATATTATTGAGACATTTGGGGGTGTTTTGGAAGAGCTAATCAGCAGAGGTGGCAATTTCAGGTCCAGAAAGTAAAAATCCAGACCAGGATTTTCTTTCAACCAACCAGCTGAGCATGAAGAATCACAGTGAAATAGTGCTCAAGTGGTTGGTTGAAACAAAATCCTGGTCTGGATTTTTACTTTCTGGACCTGAAATTGCCACCTCTGCTAATCAGGAAACAGTTTCCTCCACCAGCCACTGTTCTGCAAGAGGAATGGCTCGAAGTCACTCTGGCCTACACCATACTAATAAATTATTCTGGTCTAATCCCAGGTGTTTCAGTTTTATTGTCCAATCAATGCACGTGTTTTGCTACTACTAAAAAAAAAAAGGTAAGTTCAGCAGGGGGTCCCCTAGAGTGCAGGACCCAAGGTTGTTCGCCCCTCCACCCCCCAGTTCTGCCCCAGTGCACTTGTACGGCCTCCAGAATTGTGGAGGATGCTTCCCACCCTTCCCTTACTCTATGTCCCCCTTCCATCTGGTAGAAGGTACATCCGAGCCAGTTCTGCCAGTCTCTGTAACGGCCTCTTCTCCATGGCCATCCAGACTCCGACCTCTTTTCTGTTCCACTCCACACTAACTCTGATGACCACTAGCACTTCATTGCCATTTGCACCTTTGTTGCACTTTCCTTTACTTATAGACATGGACAAATTTGTTTGTACCCTTCCACAAAAAAACAAAAAAAACACAACTATCTCTGAAGTAACTTGACATTGACAAAGGTATAATGGCATCTCTTATTGTTTATTCCATATTTAATACAAATCAGACTTTGTTTTTGATTATTTATTCAGTTGAATATTTTGCATAAACAAATGAAAATAGCATGGACAAAATAGATATTACCCATAATGTATTATTTTGTGGTACCGCCTTTTGCAGCAATCACTGCCAACATGTGATTTCTGTATTTCACAATGAGATGCCTGCATTTACCAACAGCAGGGGCGTCAGAAGCATTTTTAATGTGAGGAGGACACACTGGCGGTGAACTAATATTTTATGTTAAATGTGGGGGGGTCCAAACGAATAATTATGAAATGTGAGGGGGACACGTCCCCCTCAGATTTAATGGCGCCGACGCCCATGACCAACAGGTATTTTGGCCGACTCTTCCTCAGCAAACTGCTCCAGGTCTCAGGTTTGAAGGGTGGTGTCTCCACATTGAAATTTTCAGATCTTTCCATAGATGTTCTATAGGATTAAGATCTGGGCTCATGAAGGGTCATTTAAAAATAGTCCAATGTTTTTCCTCAGCCATTCTTGAGTGCTTTTAGCTGTATGTTAAACTGTGACTGAGGTTGAACTTTCTGACACTAGGCAGGATGTTTCGCTTTGATACCTTGGTAGTCTTGAGACAACATTGTGCCCTGCACAGATTCAACGTTCACCATGCCAGATGCAGCAAAGCAGCCCCAAAACAAAACCTCTCCATGTTTCACAGTAGGTATGATGCTCTTTTCTTTTAAAGCTTAATTTTCCTTTTGTAAACATAGAGCTGGTGTGACTGGCCAAAAAGCTCCAGTTTTTTTTTCAGTCCAAAGGACATTGTCCCAGAAACTTTGGGGCGTATCAACATGCATCTTGGCGAATTCCACTCTGACTTTTTTATGTTTTTCTGTCAAGAGTGGAGCCCTCCTGTTTCTTCTTCCATGGAGCCCATTATTGTTCAAAATGCAATGGATGGTGTGATCAAAAAGTGACGTACCTTGACCTTAGAGCTCAGCTTGAATGGTTTTGGATGGTTTCCTTCGCTCTTTTTCTACCATCTGCACCATACTTCTGATCAACCTGGGGATGCATTTCCTCTTGCGTCCATGTCCTGGGAGGTTGGCTATAGTCCCATGAACCTTATACTTTTTAATAATATTGGCAACTGTGGTTACAGGAACCTGAAGCTGCATGGAGATGGTCTTATAGCCTTTACCTTTAACATGGTTATCTAGAATCTACTTTCTGAGCTTCTCAGACAGCTCTCTCCTTTGCTTTCTCTGGTCCATGTTCAGTGAGACGCACAGAATGATACCAAACAACACAGTAGCATGTTTTTTAAAATAGGCTAAATGGCAGATGAAAAGCTTGAAGTCACCTGTGATACTAATTAAAGTTAAACACTTACGTAGTTTGAAACATGACTATAATGCAAGGTTAAATAGTCTCTTTAGGGGTACCAACAGATCTGTCCATATTTTTTTAGCATTTAATTGTAAAATAAACAACAAATAATTTCTTTTCATCATTTCATTGGTTTACTCTTTCACATACTAAAGGCATGCAGGTATCCATTAGACAATTGCTTTTAATTGAATCACTTTTCAGGAGAAATGAAGCGTCGTATCAATGAGCTATAAGGGTGCCAACAAATTTGTCCATGTCTGTATCTATTATTTATTCATTATTACTCACAATCACCACTCTGCTGCTCCATCATTAGCCATTTGAAACATTCCATCATGTTTACTTTTACATTGTGGTCAATGTTGTTAAGATACTCCCCCCCTCCGACTTGTCCTGTCTATCCATGTACTTTATATATATATATATACGTTGCACAGCAGTATGGGGAACATTATTTCACCTCACTGTATGCAGTGTATTGAATATGGTTGGTATGACAATAAAGCCCCACTTGACTTGACTTGAGCTAGGTGTACTTGGTTTGTAATCTGTTGAGACTGATAGCTTTGTAATGCTGCTATGTAACAGGAGGGATTCTGTGTGTGTGCGCCCCCTACCATTTGCTTTGTGTTGCAGCCACTTGCCAACCCCAGTGTCAGAATGGCGGGATGTGCCTCCAGCCCCAGCTGTGTGTCTGTAAGCCAGGCTCCAAGGGTAAGGCCTGCGAGCAGAAGACCACGGCATCGTCTAACCCGACCATGATGGGAAATGACCGGCCCAACGGGCATGGTGTGGTACTGCAGCACCCCATCCCCCAGCAGGCATCCCCCCTGAGTCACACCCAAGGCCATGCTCTGGTCCCCCACAGCAGCGTGGCACAGATGACACTCACTGTGAAGCAGTCACCACAGCTCATCCGTCCCCAGCCGTAAGTTCCCACTGACTGCCGCTGTCTATTTTTCCATTTTTCCTTGTTAGAGGTTCAAAAGCAGTGAGCTATTTTTACAACATTTTTTAAATGGAATATTGCAGTGAGTAACATATTATTCCATAATTATCTGCATTAAAATTTTCCATCATTAAAATTAACTCATGAATTCCTCCGCCTTGTTTTCCCAAAGATGGTGAAGCACACAAACTGATTTCCATGCTAGGTTCTTGTCCAGATCCCTGTTTTTCTTAACATAAACATAAACATTAACGTGGCCTGTAGGTACAGGCCCTTACCCCAGGATCAATACCCTGAAGCTGTCTGATCCACTGTGTCCACTGTTGTCTTCTGTCAGACATATTTTATGTTTCAGGTGCTCTCCTGTTCTAATCAGTTCTGTTTTGGGAACACTATGGGTCATCCCTAGTGCAATACAACTTCCTCACACCTCGAGTGCTGGGGGTTCAAATCCCACCTCTGCTCTCTGTGTGGGTGGGGCTGGCATATTCTCCCTGTGGTGTTCAGGTTTTCTCCCAAAGACGTGCACTCAGATGAACAGGTACTTCTGTAAGTGTGTGAGTGTGTGCACCTGTGATGGACAGGCATCCTGTCCTTGATCTACCCTTGCTTTGTGTTTTGTGCTGTCTGAAGTTCCATCCTCCTCCCCCCATGATCCTGTTCCAGAGAAATTGCTGGAAGATGCTTGTATGGGTCATGGGCTTCCCTCTTGTTGGAGTTTTAACAATCGGTGTGTGAGTCACTGGGCCAGGTGCGGCTGGCTGCTGACTGGCTTAGCCTGTCCTCGCCTTATCCTGCCAAACTTGTCAGCCATGCTAGGTATCACGAGCAGTTCCCGTCCTTGTTATGATGAAAGGTGGGCTTTTAGTCAGCGTTCTGCTTGAACACCAAATGATGTGATGATAGAATTGCTCAGAACCAAACCATTTCACATTTAGACACTTTGGACTCAGGTATGCATTTATTGCATTGATGAATAATATTTGAAATGTTTATGGATATTTTCTCTGCTTGTGGACTCTTAGTAAAATCCCCATGGTTGAGGTCTGCTCATTTTTTTGAGATGATCTGTTCTTGCTTCTAGTGGCCAGTCTGATGTTATATCCTCTCCCGACTTTCGGCCTTAGCCATACCCATTCCAACAGAGATGGAAGGCATTGAGCTTTGGCTACCATTCTGGCCTTGATTCAGCTTTTTAGCACAGAGAAAACCTGATCATAGGTGAAATGTCCCTGGAGTGTGGAGTGGCTGTAGTCCAGAAAATTCCTTTTTTTCCCTCTTTCTTTAGAGTCAGGTGGTAGGCCACTAACTCTGTATTACTATGCTTGAAAAGGAGTTGCGTGGATTTCAGGGGCACTGTGGGTAATGCACTTTGTTTGGTGCAGTTTCGATCTAAAGATTTCCATGTTTCCTGGTTGCCTGATCAGGATTTTAGTGAAGTGGAGTCTTTTGGAGCTCTGCACCCAGGAAAGTGCAATGTCTTGTGGTTCCTACTTTTGTAAAAGTCATCTGAAACTCATCAGAGTCCCAAGGGCTGGGGCCTGGTGGGAACTGGGGGGGAAGTCTAATTATGGGTATGAGGTCAGTTGCTGCTGGATACTACGGTCTGTTGGTCAGCTAGAACAAAGGTTCACACATTATCCACAAAGGTCACCTCAGACCCTTCTGGGACATTGAGAGAACTTTGCCCACTTTGTCACAATCAACCAAATAGGGACACATAGTGGCAGTGGAACAGGAAGTCTGGACTATGCTGTGTGATGATGAGTCAGGACATCCTTCTTTTTTCTGTACATTCACAGGCATTCCAAAGTATTCCAAGATGGGTTGACTCCCCTATGTATAGGATCTCAGTGTGGAAGGCCCTTGAGCCATTTGGTCTCTGTTTGATGTTCTGTTTAATAACCTGCCACATGCTGGGCGCCAGCCTTCTTTGTCTGACACATACCCATGGTTTTAGAGATCTGACCCTGCGACAGTTTAGGAAAACATTTCAAGAGCCAGATATACTTTACATTGAGCACACGAGAAAGAAATGTCACTGGTGGAGTGTATGTGTCTGTGTCTGTACCTGTGTGTCTGTGTTTGTGTGAGGTCCATGATCAGTTCTGTCAAGGACATCTGTTTAGAAGACATGTGAGTCAGACTCCCACACTGCCATAATTGACCATAATGGGTCAGACTTTGCATGCAGTCCATAGCCATGCAGTGTCCCCCCCACACCGTGGGATATCCTAAACATGCTCTGGTTGTTCTGCTTGACAGCAAAACTTTTTAAACTTAAAACTCCGTTTAGAGTGGGGGTCCTGATAGACGGCAGGCTGTTATAAGTAAGGGCACATAAGTACTGAGACAAGACATGGGTAACTGCCCTTCATACATGGCAGAGCCGAAACCTGGAGTGGTTAGACACAGAGGCTCATCACAAAGGTTCATTACCACACTCTGCCTGCCTTCCAGCTGGCTTGTATTGTCATTTCTACCTTCTTCAGGACCCATCCATAACATGACAGTTTGGTGAATGGCAGAATGTCGAGATTCTTTGAGAGGTCTGGTAACCAAGAAATGGGGAAAGTAATGGAAGCTATAAGGAGATGCTGTGTATGGACATGTGAGAACCTTTAGCCATGTGGAATCCTGACAAACCTGAAAACCAATCCATGGATACCACAGAGTATGCAAATTTTTTTGGGTTCTTCATTAATTACACAGTCCATGCCAGCACACACGCCCTTGCCAGATAATTGATGAACCTGGAACAGGACCGTATGTTTATAATGTCTCTATCTTCATAGTTCTCATATTGAGAAGCTTAAACTGGGCTGCAGTAACCATCTCACTTAGTTTGTTTTTCTTGCTAACCCTCAGCTATACCTTGCTACATATCAGCTGGCTGTGATTGTGATGGCTGTGATTTTCCTCATTGTGGACTATGTACCCTTCTGCTTGGGCAGTGAAATTCACATCCTCCCCACAAACGTCAAGAAATTGACCTTGCCATCTTCACAGACCACCTCCTGACATGCTGAAGAACACCTCGTCTGCCTGTGCCAGGGTTGCCTTTCTGAAAGTAAACTCAGCTGCCAATGAAGTGGGAGAGGGAGACAGGAGGAATCAGAGGGTTAATTCAATCTACTAGCAAAACAAGATCAGATTTTCCCACATGCTTCATAATGGGAAGGATTGTTGGAGCAGAGGAAGGTCTCCTGACAAATTGTCTCTTTAGGCAGGCCTTTAGTGGTTTCATTGTTTATTCTGCTGGTGGTGTTAGCCATGCCTTAATTGCCTCTTATTCTATGTCCCTTACATTGAAAAGGCTGCATGAAACACCTCTTGCTCTATTCCAGGAGTGGGTTCACATGAACATGGCTATGGCTATTTAAGTAATCATGGTGAATCCAGCTATGTGCAGAGGTATCGCGTTCTGTTTATTTATACTTTGGACAGCCTTGCTTGATCCTCTCCTGCACTCCTAAGCTAACAGTTGGGGCTACATCTGATGCAAACCCTCTGTTACCCATCCCCATTACAGCTTATTTTCTGGGTTTGTAATCCAGGAAGAAGTCCCCTTGGCTACTCAATAAGTGCCCGTAGACACCAGCAGCAGCTGCATGTATTCAGAAGAAGCTGAACTGCCCCCACCCCCCTATACACCTCCAAAGATTCCTGGGTCCCTGGTGTGTCAGTCTCATCAGAGATCTGCTGTCAAACATATCAGAGTGAACACTGGAGGCATAGTTCAACGTTGATATTTTGAGCTTTTTGGTTAGTCTGCATGGGGGGTGTCATGATCTGTCATGTTCAGTCATTAGAGGATGACACTGTGCTAAAGGCTCCCGAAATCCATCACATTTCATGCTGAGACATTAACTTCTGTTGTAAAAGTAATGTTTTGCCTGTCTTGGGTTTCCTTCTGCCTCATTGTTGGGATGGCAAGTATGGTAAATCGTAAGCAATAATTACGTCTGTGAAGGGACCTTCACAGCCCTTTGAAATAACAGTCATACCCCATAATTTGAAGAAATTCTCCATTTTTTTCACAATAGTTTGTCTGGTATCCCATTTGAATGATACGAACAACAGTTCACCTGAGGTAGTCTTGACTATTCGGGTACCCATTTACCTGTTTATTTATTCTCTCATGAGGATTAGTTTTGCCTGAAATCTGGGCTTGAATCTACCTCTGTTGTGTGGAATTTGCTCAAGCCCTGGGGAAAGGGGGCAGGTTGCATAATCCTGAAGTCATATTGACCAGCAATATCTCTCATGATTGTTTTCCTTATGTTCTGCTTCACCCTGTAAATCAGTCTGGTTGTCCATCCATCCTTGCATGCATGCATGTATCCATTCATTCATCCACTATCTACCGTTTATCTGAGGGCAGGTCATGAGGGCAGCAGTCCAAGCAGGGATGCCCAGACCTCCTTCTCACCAGCCACCTCCTTCTCTCCCACCAAGGGAATCCCAAGGAATTCCAAAGCAGCCGAGATTCATAATCTCTCCAAGGTGTCCTGGGACTGCCCCGGGGTTTCTTAAACCTGATACACTGAGCTCCTGCCCCTAATTGGATATTTATCTCTGTGGCTGCTCTACTGTAAGTCCAAGACAAGCCGAGAACTGCTGCATGGTTTACGTGTTTCTAGTAGGAATGGAGAACCATGCTGAATCATTGAATCCACAAGGCTAGGTAATCTACCCTGTCATTCAAAGTACCAAAACTTTTTCTCCTCATCTGGAAGAAGCTAACTGATTTGGGTTTGAGGGAGAGAAAGTGCAACTTAAATTGCATCCGTGACGTTTGTATCTAGTGTAAACAAGGACGTGGGTAAATTTGGCCATTGAGCAAAAACATTTACAAGCAAAAATCCGGCAGCTAACTTCTTACTTCTTACTATGGGTCATTTGGTTTGCATTGGCCTATTTTTGTTGCCTTTTTTAGGTTGTTGTGTATAAAATTTGATATGCCAGATCACTAGAGAACAAGAGTATGTAATACTGTTTCTTGAAAGTTCTATTTAGATGCGGATTAATTGGCATCTGTAAATGTTGAGCATACGTGTTGACATTTGGTTAAAGTGTTTTAACAATTTGTAGAGCACTGACACTAGAATTGTGTTTTCTTGGTGTTATTCACACATGATTTCATGACAACTGTACTTTGGAAACCAGGCAGAATCATCAGTGATTTCTCTTAGTGGAAGATCTTGTACTGAGTGACCCCCTGTTGCTGATCGGCCATGTAGTGTGCAAACAACTGCAAGACTCTCGAATACAAGATGACAAGTCGTGTAGTGTGAACTTAGCATTAGTGGTTCCGATACAAATTGACCACTTTGCAGTCATGAGAGAGGGAGGTAATATTATGTATTTACTTTAACACCCCATAGGAGGCAGAGAGGGGTCAGGACTCTACCTGCTGTGAATAACATGGCTTAATCTCCTGTTCTTCATGTTATACATGTTTTTTTAAATAAATATAATCTTTTTTAGGTATTTTAAGCAGATAACCAGCGGTGGACCTGACTGGCCTAGTTAGACTGCAGTTTAGCTCTTAATAAGGCTGAGGGAGGCTGTATTCACAGTTCTGAAACGTGCTTCATCGTCCAGACCTAGCGGGTTGGGAAACTGTGTCTGCGAGGTGGGTGTGATAACAATTGTTGGAAGGTACCCCCCTTTCTCCTAGCAGCCCCCAATGGTTAGGTCAGGGGTCTCCAACTCCGGTCCTGGAGAGCTACTGTCCAGAAGGTTTTCTATCCTACCTGGCTTCTGATGAGCCAC
>JAODLD010000069.1:18854244-18891140 GCA_026781065.1 Mormyrops boulengeri
CTTGTTCCTTTTTTATTGCTTTTTTTGGTTGGGCCCCGTAATTTTTAACCCAACCACCCGCGGCTCGCCATTTGGCCCCCCCCCCCCCCCCCCCCCCCAGGCCTGGCTCTAGGGCGGAGCCTTGGGTTCCCTGTTCTAGACAAGGTTTCTGGTTCATTGATATTTTTCTTAATGATGGTCATTTGAATCACACTTAGTCTGGCCACTCACCTAGGACCAATTTGCCTTGGGAGACCCTACTAGGGGCAATTGCCCCCAACAACATAGCTCCTACGATCACTGGGACACCCAAACCCCTCCAGCCTGATAAGGTGATGATTCATGGGGGGTTTTGAATCATGTGATTCTTTAAAATAAAACCCATTTTGATTTACCAGGGGTGATTACAGTGCTGTTTGGTGTTTTCATGTGGGTGCCTGGTAAGATGAGGGCATTCTTTAAGGGCTTTCTAGTCTTTTCATAGGTGGGGGGCTCTGTGAGTGGGCTGCCTGTGCTGACATCGGTGGGGGGAGGATTTCTTTGAACATCCTTGTGGCGGCTGGGAGGGGATGAGATGGCAGACATCCCAACTATTGCTGCTGGGCCACAGCTAATGTGCATGTGTGTGTCTGTGTTTGTCTGTTTACGTTTCTGTATGTGTCTCTTTGTATGTATGTGCATTCCTGGGCAAAAAGAATGGGTCAAACCCGAAATTTCCTGGTCAGAGTTCAGATTTGAACCCTATAGAGAATATTTGGTCTCACACTAAATACAACAGTTTTCAACTGCTCATGAACTGTTTGAAGCCATTAACAAAATCAGTGGGAAAAGCTAAGTTACTTTATCTCTTTGTTTAATTCATGCTAATGTCCTGACCAGTTACTTGCTGTTGAGACCATTAAAAGCTTAATGTTTTGCAATTTTAGGTTTGGCCCCTTTCTGCCCAGGTGTGTATCTGTATCTTCATTTTCGCTGTTTCAGCATATTAAGCACTACAACTGGGTGAAAGATTACAAGTCTCCTTTCAGTTGTACATGTAGATATTCTTGACTTCCAGTTTCCTGTGGTATTAAGTGGACGTAGATAAGGAATAGAATGTGAAACCTATCAATCACACATTATCATGCGGCTCAGTGTTGGGTTACTCTGAGCCTTGTTCCCAAATGGTTCTTCCAGAAGAGCTCCATTGAGTTTCTATGAGGCTCAGCTGGTGCTTTTGATGCATGGATGAGGGAGTGCTTGTTGCAGCAGAGGCTTGTCGGTTTTGGCTTGGGTTTCCATCAGCACACTGCCTGTCATCACACCCCCAGTCCAGCTGGAGGAGCCCTGTCAGGATGCTTTGGGTTTTTTTGTTTTACTTTTGGAAATGTTCCGGGTGATTAGAATGGATCAGAATTGCTTCAGGTCTCCGCTGGAGGAGATTAGTAGGAACAGACAGCATCCGGGTAAAGGGGGCTGCCTCCTGGAGTAAGCCACAGGGCTTGCTGAAGGGGCTGGAAGCTCCAGGTTTGAGCCGCGAAAGGTTCCCTGAGGGGGGATTCTGAGGGCAGAACCTTTAGACTTGGCCAGCTGCCTAACAGGGGAGTCTTCTCTGTGTACTGTCAACCTGTCATCTGACCAAGAAAAAGACCTGAAATTACAAGCCCTGAATCTGTCATTGTGCACCTTCAGCTTTCCATAATGACCATGGAGTGTATCAAGTGCAGATCCATGTGGTTTACAGTTTTGTCATCTCAAAAGTGTTGAAGTGTGGTCGAAACAATAGTTTTGTTGAATTTTGTCGAATGAGGTTTATATGCTGTGTTAATATCTGTATTTCCAGGGTGATCTGGGGGTGACTTTAAAATCTCAGTTATCCTGTTCTTTACAGACAGAATCTGAAACTCGATTTCAAAGATTTCGTGTGAAAGTGGTATTCGATTTCACAAAGCATAGTGCAGGCAAGTTTACTACATGCGACAAACATACAACAGGCATACAAAGAGCCACAAATACAATGTTCTTGTAGATGGTAACAAGATTTTCAAGAAAATGCAATCTTAGAGCAAAATGAGTTTGAAGTGTAACATGTTGTTCTTAACCTCTGCCCTCCCCAGGGTTCGACCCTCCCTCTCCAGGACAGCCTACCAGGGCCAGAGCCAGCAGTTCGTTGTCAAGCCCAAGTACTACCCCTCCTCGAACCAGCCGGTGGACCGTGCCATCCCCCTGTCTGGGGGCTATGGCTCCACTAATGGTCAGTCTAACCTTTTCCGCTGGGGGGTCAGCTCTGGCTGACCATGTGTAATCTCAGCTGTTTGAAGAATAAGCAGCCTCTCTTTTCCTGTTCCTTTTTATTTTGTTTCTTTATTCTGTTGGACTCTGGTCTGTCTCGGGGTGGCTTGCCCGTCTTTGCACCATTGGCCAATAACAAACAGCTAATGTATTAATTTAAAACTTGAGCTTTTGTTTTTGAATAAACTGGTCACCGTCTTGGTGTTTTGTGTGTCGGCGACGTGTGCTGATGTATTCTGGTGGCCTCTATTGCCTCAGGCTGGAAATCCGCCCCCTCATTAATCACTGCCAAGCAGAGAGCCCTCAGTTAGATCAGCCTTGGTTAGGTCAGCCTCTCATTACTGTGTTACTCACTAGGCCACATTCTTCCTTGCAGTATAGCGCTGGTAAACAGCTTTTTCTACTGCATGTGGCTTCTCCGTGATACGTTTTTGGTTGCTGTCTTCTGTTCTTGGACATCTTGGGCAGAGGTCCTCTGGGCTTGAATACTGTACTGGTTTGGATATTGGTTTTGTCTTGGCTTAGCCGGCCCGTCATCCGGCTTGTGCTGTTGAGACGACATCCACAGCACTCCGGCGTTGAGTAATTGTTTAGTTGAACATAAGCGACCCTCATCTGAGAGGTCAGATATCTAAGAGGGAACAAGCTTCCAGGATAAACGTCTGTCACGGGCGACACACCACAGCACCTGCTCGTCCTCATCGTTAGACCTCTCAGTATCTTCTTCCTTCATCGTTAACGTGTGATTCCATCCTCATTGGCCATTGTACGGATTTTGCCATTGTGCTTAAAGCTCAGCTCAGTGAGTATGTGGCTTCTCATACTGCCACCTTGGCAGCGGAGGCATAAAGGCATAGAGTGAACTGACTGAAGCAGATCAGAGCGAAACTTGAAGATTAATGACTTCATCCTGGACAGCTGTGAGAGGAGTGTCTATCCTTGCGTGGCACTGACATGTTGGAGCCTGTCCAGTGCTGTGTCACCATACGTCAGAGACTCATTCATCACAGTCCTCTTTTCCAACCTGTGGCTTTGGTCTGGGATGTTCTATCTGGGGAACTATCTCCATTTTTGTGGCATGTGATGCCGATGTGTCGGTCAGGAGCCAGGCGCCAAGATCTTATAATTTCTGTCTGGGTTGGATGATGGAAGAATCTGGAGAAGGTCTCAGAGGCACCGTCATGCTGTCAGACGTGTGGACACCTGAGCAGAACGCCTGACCAACTCTGATCTCAAGGTGGCGCTCTGTCGAATCTAAAGCAGGACTGTCAGTGCTTATAAGGTTTTTATCAAAATAGTGATCATTGCTGAAAATGTTTTCCACACAGCAGCTGAAAAACTCTGCTTTGCCTTTTCACAAAGACCTCACCGCTGAAAAATGCATTTAATGGTGGTGTGACTCAGTTACTTAGCATGTACTTAATTACCATATCAACATTTTTTCACCAGTTTCAGTTTTTTCAGTAAAGGCAGCCCAAACCTGGAATATTCAGTCAAATTTGCTTTCCTGTCTTTCTGGAGACTTCCTATGGGACATTGCAATGGTTGTACTTTTGAGGGAGTTTAAACAGGAGCGAGTTGGCGGCGGTGGGCAGGCTGGCATGATGACACATGCGTTTCAGCATGGTGCTCCCCAGTGCCAAACCATGCCAGTGCTCTCTCTAATGACTGGCTGGCTCCAGGCCCCGCTTCTCTCTACTGTCTGGTGCAAACAGCTGACAGCCGCAGACTAAACCTTCAAGTGCAGAAACCAGCTGTGCTAGGGCGGGGTGGGGTGGGGTGGGACAGGGAAGGAAAGGGAAGTGGGGGCCATCAGGAACAAGCGGGGAACTGCAGAAATGGGACGATTGAGGTGGAGTGCAGGGATGAGTGGGGACAGGAGCAGGGGTGGCTGCAGGAATGGTGAGGTCACCTGACATACATCGCGTCAGCAGGGAGGGGGACCCGGAGTGAAGGAATGAGGGGTCGGGACTCAGAAGACAGATGTTTGGAGACAGTAAGAGTGGGAGGGTGGAGAGGATGGGGTGGGCGGGGATTTTGAGGCAGAAAGCACAGGAGTGACTTCATCAAAGCGAAGTGCAGAGAGGGGAGAGTATGGAGAGTGAAGACACGCCAGGGCACGGTGGGGGCGTTCAATGGGCTCGGGGTGGGGGGGCACGGCTTGGCTCCGCTCCTTATGTTGGCCGGGTGGCAGGCAGGATAGTGAGGAGGGTGACGGGGGCGGATGGGCGGAGAGCATCCCCACTTTCGGTCTCTCTCAGAATAGAGCGAGGTATTGTGAACGGCTCTCAAGACCTCAGCACTTCCAGGGCGCAGTTGGAGCCCATCCCGGAGTTTTGTTTGCAGAGGTTTTTTTTTTCCGTATTTCCCTGCTCTTGTTTCAGAGGCGCCACTGGATTTAGGAGCAGGGAGAGAGAGAGGAAGTAAAAGGAGAGAAGGAGAGGGGCAGAATCAGAGTACTCGTGAAGAAGAGAGAGGCCGCCTTCCTTTTACGCTTTTCAACTGAAGCCTTTTTTTGTAAAATGGGGGGGGCGGTACCAGTGGATGTCACACTAACGTCTCTCTTCTTCCTCTCCTGCGTGTGCTGGCTGGCAGGGGGCAACCACACGGGTCGGATCAGGGTAGTCTTCACTCCAAGCATCTGCAAGATGACCTGCAGTGGAGGCAAGTGCCAGAACAGCTGTGAAAAGGGCAACACCACCACCATCATCAGCGAGAACGGGCACGCCACGGACACCCTCACTGCCTCCAACTTCCGAGTGGGTAGGTTTCCCTGGACTGCATACCTTTGTGCCCAAAGCACTGTGGCAGTCCTTTAGCCCTATGTGCTCCATTGACACCTACAGAAATATGCTCAAAATTTATAAATACAATTAAAATATATTTCCTGACATTAAATTGTTGGCCCTGGATGTGATGCTGTGACCATAAGTGTTATTCAGATGAAGATTTTCTTTCAAGAGTAAAGTTTGTGTATTTTTCTAGCTGCAGACATCAGGTTTAGCAAATGGTTAATATACGGACCTTAATATAGGGGTAGCTGTAAGTTATCTTCACATGTGCGTCACTGTCTAATGGTGACAGTTTGACAGTTTCTGGTTTGTATCGTGTTGAGATTCCTGACTGATTTGAGCTGTGCGTGGTCTTGGAGAGGAACACCGGCTCAGAGACTCTCCACACAGCTCTAGCTACTCAGCTAGGCTAAAAGGCTTCTTCAGTGGTTCATGTTGATGGTCCACTTGCTCATAAAGAGTTCCAGGATTTTAAAACCACAGTAATTTTGTTTCTGCATGCTGGACCTCCTCTTAGAGTCTCCCTGAAGAGACGCTAACCTGCTCTAGGTCCTTATATGGCCGCAAGTGCTTCATACTAGAGTTGGTGCTGCTCTGTGGAATGGACCATTCTGCTTGGGGGAAGCTTCTAGCCTATGTTCACCCAAGTACACTGTGTGTTTGGGTGGAGGGGTGTGCATGCCTGACTGACATAACCAAGCCTTTCCGGTGGTACAGCCTCGTCTGGTTCCGGCCTCATGTTGACGCTGAGGGATGGCACGGCCATCTGCTTTGTTTACACTGTCCCGCAGCTACACACTGATGCACTGTTGGCTTAAGAAGTCATGATTCATTTGTCTCCGCTGCATTTATAGTAAACTCCACCCTCGCCAAAATGACAGCTCCCCATTTCAATGAATCACGCCCATGCTCATCCCTGTGAGGGCTACTAACCCTCTGCCTTGTTCTGCTGTTGTGTTGCTGGGGGGGGGAGGTTTGAGGGGGTGGCAGGGTTGTGAGCTGGAGAATGAATGCTGGGTGTGATGTGAGCAACTGGGTCAAATCAGCTGGCAATCGGCAGTGGTAATCCCTCCCCTTTCAGACAACCACTAGTGACCAGTCTGTGCCTGACAGCACATATGAAAAATGATGCTTTTCTCTCACCTTCCTGGAGCCTCAGCGCATACCTGTGCATCTGACAGGTCACCTCTGTCTCTCCACACTGGCAAAGGATAGCATTATTCCTTGCTCTTGACTTATTCACTTGTAATACATATCTGATTTGATCTGCTTTTCGTTGCCCAAAGATGGACTATGTGACCTGATTAGGTTCCCACACACAGGATCTGGAAAAGCATGAGATGTGGGGAGATGTATCTGTTCAGGAAGACCTCACAAGGGGTCTTATTGTAAAAGAAAGTATGTCGGCCTAGGGGTGGTCAAGTTACTGATTAGCCAGTCAAATGGGCATTGGGTGTATTAGATGAGAATGACTGTAGTGTTTAGGGATAGAGTTCTTTGGGGCGGGGTGTTGGGGCTGGGCCTTCAGCAATTTATGCACAGAAAATATGACAGGAATAATTTGGTGCTGGATGGCAGATTGTGGTATTTTTCAACCTGGTCTGCAACCTGGGGTGGGATTCCAGCATGCACTTGATTTACAAGCTGCAGTGGCATTTTTCACAAATTCCCCCAGCCGGTATCCTGCAGTGTCAGCGGGCCGAAGGGTACGCCAGTGGTTTGGGCTGCTGTGCCGTCTTCTGCTGACTGGAGACGTCATCGGGGGCAGCATCGCCTCTGGCTCATACATGCTGATGTTGCCTCCCCCACCCCTGTGCTAGGGTGGCTGTCACTCACTGGCAGTCGCCTGGGGAAGTGTGGCGGCAGCAATTTCTGGAACATCTGGGGAACGTTTGTGGAATGTTCCGGTGGTGTAGGTGTTGGCAGGCCCGACCCACGGTGCCTAGCACCATACCAAGCTCTCTTATTAGACAGAGGTCCGTGTGTCACACGATACTGCTGTGTTTAAGCTGGATTTCATGAAACTGAGGGCTTTGGCAGAGAAGTTGAGAAATTTTTACTTTCCACTTATTTAATTGAATTTAATTTAATTTTATTTTATAGTCCCTTCGTTGTTTCCTCGCCCTACCAGTGAGATGTGCGAAACAGGACTTCGGAGAGCTTTCAGTGACAATAATCTCATCAATCACCATCATACTTCATCCCCTACCTGCTCTGTTGCCTCCATATCTACAGTAACCTGTCCATTCCACTCCTGATGGGCCTCCTGCCTCAGTCTCAAGGTCTGGGGATGATCCCACAGGCCATGTAGCTGGTCCAACAGCTTGTGACATCAGGGTCCCCGGGCACTGAGTCAGTCTGCAGCCCCATGGTCTCATAATGTAGCGGCAGAGAGCAGCCCGGACCCTGTCCTGCGGTGGAGCATGCCGAGGCTGCAGGAGCACTGCGGTCCTGGACTTATATGGTGCTGGAGATCGGCCCCGGCTGCCCGTCTGCTAGCTGTCATTTCCTCCCTGTCACATTTCATTAGTTCACAGTTGCTGTGCTGTCATTTTTTCCTTCCAAGCCCTTTTTTCTGTTTTTTTTTTCTTTTCTTAACCTGGCAGTTGGATAAGTGGTTTATTACAGCTTCTCATGCTTAGAACTGTGGTGGCAGGAGGAAGTGTGTGAGGCTTGGGGGTGTCGTGTGTCAGGTTGCCAGGGACCATGCCCACAGTAAATGCTGACCGCTGTCCTTTTTGTGTGGGGCCGAGTTGCGCACCTTGAAATGCCATCAGGAGTCCTGGAGCCAGGTACGCGGCACCATAATGACCCTGCACCCCTCCCCCAGTCACCCTGCTAAACCATTAGGAGTAGAACAACATCTGGAAGTCCGAGTCCCACTGGCTCACACTCCCAGCATGCCCCCTAGAGAAAGGGTCCTGTTTTAATATGATTTTTGCAAAGAAGATTAGCTTTTAATCAGAATCTTTATTATCATTGTACAAGGACAATGAAATTGGGTACAGCCCCTTTCAGTGCACAATGATTTTGGAAGGCAAAAAAAACCGAGTATGCCTTTGAACCCAATCAAAGTACAGTATAGTATATGTGAGTATAACAAGCCGTGCAGCACTGTGAGACACCAACACTTTAGAATGAATGAAGGAGCTAAAAATATTAGAAATATTAGACCAGGGATGGCCAATCTTATCTGCAAGGGGCCGGTGTGTGTGCTGGTTTTTGGGGTAACCTTTAGGTCAGCTGTTCAAACCCAGGTGTGAGGACTCTTCAGCTAATTAGACAGTTGCTGCGAAAACCCGCACACACAGTGGCCCTTTCTGGATAAGATTGGCCAGCCCTGTATTAGACCCATCATGACTCATCATTTCCTTCAGGTAGGAACGCAGGGCAGGAGAGCATAATTTTTCCATGGGATATAGCTGTTTTTTTAATCTCTCTTAGAAGTTTTACGGTGATTGCTGAATTTTTCGTGGCGTTTTAGTGGATTCGATTGAGGGCTTTCTCTCCTGTGTTGAGTGGTAATTGTGATCTCTCATTGGCTAGCAGTCTCTCAAATTCGGCTACTGGAGGTGTCTGTTATTTGAAAGTAATGACAGATTTCATTAATACTGGATAATTAAGCACGTGTATGTCTCTCACATCGAGTGGGATGCTCGCCGTAGCTGCTGGGTAGCAGTCATAAGGTCACATTATGTATCAAAGAGCTCTGCAAGTGGGGTACAAGCTGAAAGTGCTTTTGAAAATGATCGTGCGTCCTTTCAAATTACATCCTGAGTAATGAGACTGATGCAGACATACTGAGTGACTCAAGTACTTTCCAGGATTCAAACCCGGGCAGCGGCTGGTAAAGCAGCTTGACTTGCCATTGCATCATCCTACCAGGGATCCTCTTAATTAAACTAAAATCTAGTAATAACTGCATGTGAAAGCCTCTCCAAACACATTAATAACACACAAACGGGCACCTGATTCTGCAGTCCTCAGCTGGGCCTGGTAGCTTGATTACAAAGCTGAATTCCTCATGCAGGACCATGGCAGACAGACTTCTGTGCTGCCTCCAGACCCGGGGGTGCCAAGACACTGTTATTCTCACCATAATAAGAGGTTAGGGGAAGTCAGATTTATTACACCGCTCGTTAACCATGACCGCTCCATCCCCCCCCCCACCAGTTTTGGGCTAGTTTTGTCCTCCTGGATGTTTGCTTACAGTGGATTCTGTAGCTTTTCCCTTGCTTGCAGGGTTAGTGCTTCAGGGGCACCACATCTGGATGGGCCTTTGCAGAGATTGCTTGGCACTTCCTGTTAGCATGGCTCGCCAGTTTCTCAGACGGCGGAAAAATGGCACATTTCACCTTACTGAGCCCTTCTGCCTCAAACACAGAATGTCCTGCCTCACTGTGCCCTTCTGCCTCAAAAATAGCACGGCCCACCTGACAGAGTCTACCTGCCTCAAAAACAGCACTGCCCACCTCACCAAACCCTCCTGCCTCAAAAGCAGCACTTTCCGCCTCATCAAGCCCTCCTGCCTCAAAAACGGCACTTTCCACCTCACCAAATCCTCCTGCCTCAAAAACGGCGCTTTCCACCTCACCAAGTCCTCCTACCTCAAAAATGGTACTTTGCACCTCACTGAGCCCTCTGTCAAAAACAGCATGGCTCCCCTCAACAAGTTCTCTTGCCTCAAAAATGGCATGTTTATCATCCAATTTGATTCCTGTTTGCTGTCTCACAGGGCTTTTGAACATTTACGACTGCAGATAAGTCAGTGCTGTGCCTGCCTGACAGCAGGGTTATTTGAGCACCTTTCCTTGCAGGTGGTTTCACGGTGGTAATGAATCATTCTCCAGTACAGATTCGATTCTGCAGTCAAACGTGAGCCATTTTACTGCTGGAAATCCTGTGTCAAGACCATGTTTGAAATACATAAATATATATTATATAAATAACAAGGCTTTATCTTGCAAGTGTATCTGGCTCTATGTCCTTGCTAGAGGTGCCTTTTTGTAGAGCGTAATAAAATGTCGAAAGCTGATGATTGTTGGCTTCCTCTCACATTTTTTGTGGGAAGACCTGCGGTTTTTCTTACAGACGATCGTTAATTGAGTAACATTTGTTTTCACCAGTGGTCCATCCGGGGCTTCCGCTACTTCTCCCCCGCAACTCCTTCCGGGTGGCAGTTTTGCTGCGCGTCTCTGTGTGATATGCATGGCTCCCGCCGTGAAGTGCACACCCAGCTTGCTGCTGCGCGTGTGGAGTCTAGCTGTGGCAGTGGAGGAAATTCCTTTGTGGATGAATAAGCCTTGGGTGACTGACAATTCTCATAGAGGAAGGCAGAGTGAGAGCGAGCACAGGATGAGCGGGGTGCAGGGGCAGGGAGGTGATCCTGTAGCATTGAGCTGTAAAGTTGGAAGGCAGAGCCATCTTATTGCCCCCCCAGGGATTAGTGGCAGGTCCTAGAGGTGCTTTGCGTAGGCCTCCCCTCCCTGAATTCTGCATGGGAAGGCACACACTCTACTCGGTCACAGGATGATTTTTGCACCAGAGAAATCAATGACTGCTGCTGAAATGCACTTTGACAGCCATAATGAATGGGGAGTTTTGGTGGAATTATAGCTTCCTTGGAGCAGAAGTCTGCATGCTCCACCCCCGCCCACCTGCTCAAAGCTCATTTTGTGATGGTTGTCATCAGCATTCCCCAGTGTTGGGACTCGAGGTGGTTTTTGCACTCATGTACCAACTGGTACCATGCCTGTACCAGTTTGCTCCCGCATGCTATCACTGTCCACCTCAAACTGACCACACTGACCTCCCCTGACCCTCTCTGCACCCCTCCCCCAGTGGTCTGCCACCTGCCCTGTATGAATGGGGGCCAATGCAGCAACCGTGAGCAGTGCCAGTGTCCACCTACCTTCACTGGAAAGTTCTGCCAGATGCCTGTCCATGGTGGATCCCAGAAGACCCTCTCCGTCAGCCATGGCCGGGCCACACAGGTGCACTCCACACACACCCTGCCGCTCACCTTCGGAGGAGGCCAGAACCAAGGTAGGGGCCTGTGTAACCAGCATTTAAATATAGGTGCGTGCGTGCGTGTGTGTGTGTGCATGCATGCGTGTGCTTCTGTGTGACTGTGAGCTTTATATCTTACTAAACACTTTTGATTATAATCAGTTAAACTTCATTTTTAAAAACTTTAGCTGATTTTTCATTGCATGACTTTAATGGACACATTGCTTGAAAGCAACAGTCTGGAAAGGTCCATTTGAGCCAAACGGCAGGCAGGAATCTGTTTTATAATGGGTTCTGGATCTAGTGCTAGCGGTTACTCCATCAGGATGTCGCAGGGCTTTCAGAGAAATGTACCCTTTGCTAGTTCAACCAGTCACAGCTGCTTTTTTGAAGACCTCTGTTCTCCCCATGAGAAGCTGGAATGCTGCATGTGGACTGTCCTTTGTCCTGACATATGGCTTCTCTCTGAGGACTCTGAGGTTTATAAAGCTTTAAACAAACCACACACTGGCTGTCTGTAATATTAATTGTCTTTTTAGTTCTTTCTCAGAACTTAACTGGAAGCATTTAAGTTGAGCTAGCTGTTTTATTTTAGAATCAGAAGTCTTTTGTGTTATATACCCTCTGTTTGTCCCATCTGTCCGCCCCCGTCCTACTGTTGGTCCTCATACTCTTTCTTCCTTCCCTTCTCTACACCCTCCCACAGTAAAGTTCACACCCAGCATTGTGAACATTCACGTCAAGCATCCTCCTGAGGCATCTGTGCAAGTCCACCAGGTCTCACAGCTGGATACCAATGGACAGCAGGTTAAGGGCTCCCAGTCAGGCTACACCACCCACAAGGGCCAGCAGACCCACCATGTCTACCCCAACCAGCAGACCTTCATCCATCACTACCCTGTCACCTCTAAGAGCACATTGGGCCGCTGCTTCCAGGAGACCACTGGAATGCAGGTAAGGGACAGGCTTGGCCGTAGGGCCCTGAAATAGGAAGTATGTATACAAGCTTCTGAAAGAAGTGTCCATCAAGGAGATGAGATACCAGCTTCAGACTGAGGTGTTTCTGTGTATACCAATCCCAACTTCCAGAGTTTATTGGATAAGTGAGTTAGCAGCTTCAGAAAGAAGTGTCCATCAAGGAGATGAGATACCAGCTTCAGACTCTGGTGTCTCTGTGGATATCAGGTCTCAGCTTCCACAGTTTATTCTGTAAGTGAATATTCTATAAATAAATTACGAGCTTGAATGAATGAAGTGCCCTAGGTTCCTGACTAAGATGTTCATTCTATAAGTGAGTAACCAGCATCAAAGTGACATGCCTACCACATAGGTGAGGTAGATGTGAGCTTCAGCTCTGGAGTCTACTGGATAAGCCATATCGAGTTCAGATTCAGCCCTGTGATTTAGGAAGCATTGTTCAAGCCTTTCTGTTCTGGCCCAGGTAATATCAGGGTAGTAGATATTTTTTAGGTTATTTCTGAAATCAAATCTCTCCATGCGGTTCAATTTCAGTGCTGCCTGATGGACTTAAATCCCCGCCCCCAGATCTCTCGGTGTCGAACTGAGCATGTTTGTCATGGGGAGCTCCTGCTTCAATCCCCGCGTAATTCCACACTCCTTAAACTCGCCGGTGATGGTGGCAGTGTCAGGAGCCGAATCTAAGCTGAAGATTAATGGGCTCAACAACAATTACAGGCAAATGAGTGAGCTGGAGGGAGGCCAGCGCCTTGGAAGGAGCAGCCCGGCAGGGTTGGGGGGCTGTGATTAAGGCATCCATCCAAGGCATTCATCTCTCTAAAGTAAGCTCCCCCAGGGATGTCGCCTGCACTGTTTATTTGTGGTCAACAAGCCCGCTTTGAACGTAGCTCGGGCCATCCTCAGGAACCACTGGGATTACATTTCCCTGAAGCAGATGCCTTATAGCTCTGAGTGTCAGAAATCCCCCCCAACCATATTTACCATTTTACCACCATACGTTGTCAATAGATATACTCCATGTGCAGTACATCAAGTTCTAATTAAGCTGTCGATTTAATCCTTCTGCGTTGGCTACAATGATTCAAGATCTGGTGAAAATAAGAATGGATTTATTTGGCACACCTCTTGTCTGGGAAATATGGATGAGCCATAAAAGATGAAGTTCCCTTGGAGAATGCTTGTGTTCTGACATACGCCCAGCCCTAAGCCTTACCTCAGACCTTGCAGCTCATTGGAAGTTGTTTACTCTATGCCATTTTAGCGCAATGGCATAACATCCTTTATAATTCTCAAATTATCGCTCAATTAACTACATTTCCAATCAAATTCACAGCTGTGCGATATGCTTTTTGGGGCCATTTTTGATTTCACCTTCCATTTTGCTTTTTTCAGGAGGGGATGGGTACTTTCTTAAAGTGGATGTTTGCTGGGCTGAGAAATTGGGACTCTGCAATGCTAATAGGTTAGCATGCTAGGCTGTTAAGAACAGCGTATGGTTCCATCACTGAGCTGCAGGAAGAGAATGAGAAAAAATTTGATTTCCCACACATGGCCAGCAGGGGGGATGGAACTTAGTCACAAGAGAGACAGTGTTAATTAACTCTTGATTGCTTTAATGCATAGCATTTTCTAGTAGTAAGTTTTCAGAGGTTAAACTGCCTCACAATGAGTGGAAAACAAATGGGTTCAGAGCTCAAATTGCTAACACTGTTGTCTGTGAATTGCAGTGTGGGAAAATGCTTCCTGGCCTGTCCAAGCAGGAGGACTGCTGTAATTCCATCGGCACCTCCTGGGGTTTCCACAAGTGCCAAAAGTGTCCCAAGAAACACTGTAAGTAGTTTTTATTTTCTTGACCCAGATTGCCACTAACAAGCTTTATGCAATCTTATGTGCCAAGTGTATCAAAACTGCCGTTTTAAATATTGCATATAGTTTTGTCGGGATTGATTGGCGCTCTCATTGGTCTGGTCAGTCAGCTACAGTAATCAAAATCCAACATGAACAGACAGGCGACCAATTTGCTCAACCTTCGACCTGTCCGGGCATCAATCTCCACCTACTTGCTGCATGGAACATCAGGACCTGATTAACCAATTAAAACTCAAAGCGTGTGGTGGAGGAGGCATTCAATGCCTTCAATCATTTCCAAGAAAAGGCAGAAGATAGTTGGGGTTACACAGGATGGGATAGTGCTGAGTCAGGTGGCCCGGTGAGGCCCCACAAGGAGCCCATTCCATTCAGCTGAAACACTGGCTGGACTGCCGACCCTGCTGCTGACTCATTTTATAGCTTTCTCTCGAACAACTTGGCTGTCAGCAGCATTTGGGATGCCTGGGAATTGATTCCTAACGACGTTTGTTAATGTTTCATCCGTATATGGATGTGAGTGCAGTCACAGCCACTCCACACAGCCATTCCAGCCCTGTGTCATCCTGATTTCATTTTTTGTTGAGGACATTGGAAAGAAAACACCGTCTGTTTTTTGTTTACAAGAATCTTTGAAGGTCCCTTCTCAGCAGATCCCTAGGGGTCTATGTGATCGAGCCGTTAGCAAAGATAGGCAACACTGAAGCTCTTTTTAAATTTCCTTTCCTATAAAGTTCTGGTTTGGATTGTGACACCAGAACATTAGACTCTTCCTTATCCTTGCCTGAATTAATGCTCTGTCAGCAGAAATTGATGTTTCTGCCCATAACCAAACAATATGTCGGATTAGCTATTTCTGTTTAATAGCATAGTGATCAGCGCCAACCCCCCCACCTTCTCAATAACCTGATCAAAGCATCTGATCATGACCATTTGTCCATGAGATCATCTCCCTTTGGTATCTTCCCCCATTTCCCTTTGTGCGTTTTCTGCCTGCTGCATGTGGAAACAGGCAGAGTGGAAAATGTGTCAAGGGGTGACTTTATTCTCCTTTATTTATCCCTGGAAGAAAACAGCCATGCTGGGCTCTGGAAGCTTAAAATGCCTTGGGGCAAGTTTGGCTCCCTGGAGCCCCTCTCTTGCTTTTCCTGTGCTATTTTTACCCTTCGTTGCCCAGCTGAGACAGGGAAGGTTGACCAGCACGTGGTGGAGCATTAGCCACCGTTGACCTTTTGGCAGGACTGGAGGGGCCCCATGACAGTCTAACAATTGTGTGTCAAATGTGCAGCGTGTACCACACCAATGTGAGGGGGACTGTGTTGAGACAAAAGGGCCCGCTCCACTTTATCTGCAATGATTTGTACTCGTTTCTCAATGCCTGTATGCCAAAAAGCAGATGAGAGCATGTTGCCCTGTTTTTTTATTTGTGTTTTAAAAATCTTCCTTGCTGCCCTCTATTATCCATTGTGTTTGTCTGGCGCAGATCTCAAACAGGAGTTCAGTGTTCACCTCTCACCACACACCATGGTTTTGACAGGCCAAATGCACATGCTGAAAGCTCTAGCTCTAGTGTGGCTCCGAATGAGTGGGGGGTGGGGTGGCGGCGGGGGCTCAGAGGGTTGTCTTTGCTGCCCCCCAAAACTGGAGCCCTTTGAAGAAATAACAAAGGCCTAGTGTTCGCCCTTGGCTGCTGTTGAGAGCTGCCAGGCTGCGAGGTTAGCCACTGCATGAGCCGTCTTACTGAATGCCAGAGACAGCCGGAGCCGGTAAATGAATTAGCTTAGCCGCAAAAAAACATGGTTCTTGCTCCCAAGAAGCCACTTTGCATGCAGATATTTGCGGGCCGGCTGGTTACTACTTCCCCAAAACATGCCCTCCTGATGAGCCCAGTACCTTAGCTCAATAATACCTGTCTGTAGCACCCAGTGAGTGACACAGCCCTGTTTCTATGGGATTACTGGTGCCACATAGCAGCTTTCCTCTTAGGTCCTTCCTCTTCCATTGACCAAACATGGCCCTGCCCCTCAGCAAAATGGGCTAGAGCAGCATCTTCATAGACATCGACTGTAGTTATTAGGCAGGTCAGAAGCGATCATTGTTGACACTCGCAATGAAACGCTCAAAATGGGGCTTTTTTTCTAAGTAGCGTGTCCTTCTAGTCTGACTGAAGGGGCTGGGTTTGTTCTGTCATTTAGCCTGCACTTCAGCGTGATATGAAAGGCGTATTTATTTCCTCAGGTGTCAGTGCTCAGGTGCTCCCTCTGCCATACCAAAGCATGATGCTGAGATCTGAATATTCTTAAATGTGTCCAGTCCTCCAGTAAAGGGCAGCAGCTCTTTCATGCCTGTGTGATGATGACCGGTTAGTGCAGTGTTTCTCAAGCTGGGAGGGAGCAAAAATGTGGACTGTCTGGGGGTCCCCAAAGACCAGGTTGAGAAACACGGGGTTACTGTAATAATTTTTTGTGTGTGCGATGCCTACAGTATTTATGTAAGTCATCCCTTCAGCCAGTTAGCCATCAGAGGGCACTGTGGAGCAGTTCTCCCTAGATCCCCAAAACAGTCTAACCTTTTTCTGGCAGCACACCTGCATTCCAGGAAAAAAGTGTCTCTGTTAATTTAACCCCAGTATGTCTTGCAGCGTGGGTTCAGTCATTGAACCACTTCCCTGGTCCTCATCCTGTTGTGTTTGGTCTGTCTGCCCAGTTGAGTTGGTCCTCTCAGCTTCTGGCAGTCCCAGTTTGGGTTTGGGTCCCAGAAATGAGGGTTAGTCCCCACCGAGAGGCCCGTTGGGAAGAGTCCTGGAGCCGAGAGGGGTTCTGAGAGGATCCTTGGTCCCTCGAAGCCCGGTCCCCAAATTGCTTCCTGTTATTCTCGTCTATTCCCTGTCTTCCAGTCGCTCTATGCATTTGAACCCACTTTCCTAGTCCCTGGCATGACAATGCATGGACACTTGCTTAGTCAATTCATAGAGGCACACTTGAGACTGCTGCTATTTGAGCCCAAGAGTCATCAGGAAGGGGGTGACAGGGTGGTGCATTGGTTAGTATTGTTGCCTCAGAATTCTGGGACCAGCGTTCAAGTCTCTGCCGTGGCTCCATGTGTGTGGAGTTTGCATGTCCTCCATGTTGTTGTGGGGTTTCATCTGGATACTCCAGCTTCCCCCTTCAGTCCGAAATCATACTGAGGGTAGTTGGAATAACTGAACTTGCCTGTGGGTGAGTGTGCCCTGTGATGGGTGGGGGCAAATACTGAGTTGTTCCTCACCTTGTGCCCATAGACTCTGGACCCCCTGTGACCCTGAAAAGGACAAGTGGTCACAGAAAATGGATGGATAGAGACTTTAGAAAGTTAGTGGGACCTTCCATCAAATCTGCATATTTATTAAATTTAATTGGCTTCAGTGAGTCACATGGGGTTGATTGAAAAGTCAGTCAAACCACCCAGGTGCCCACATTAGCTGAAGCATAGCCGTAGTCGGTGTGGCAGTGAGGCTGCTATTCCAGCTTCATGTCACATTCAGACTTCTTGCTACAAGGCCCTGTTCTCCTAGGTGACATGGTAATACAGCGCATCATTAGACATATGAATTAAGGAGGTAGCTTTAGACTTTGGGCAGGAGTGGGTATTAAGCACCAGGATATTGTCTATTTTAGAGGCTATATTGTGCTTGGAGGGAGTCTCTGGTTGCTTAGATTAACACCTCCAGCTTACTTGACCTTTAAGCTCTGAAAGGAGCTGTAAGCAGCCCTGAAGTTGGCAGCAGAAGCTGGACCTCAGAATGATTCACTTGCTTGTTGGTGGAAAAACTGGAAAAACCTTGGATTCCTTTGGAGACTGAGCCCAGGCTAGGCCATCTGTTTTATGACACAATAATAAACCAGCGTGATAAGTTTGTGAGCTGTCTCAAGCCCTTGAAATACCCTTGACTGAATAAAAGCTACAATCTGCACCCCCACCACCAGCTATCCCTCTGACAGATGCGAGACACGGAATGGACTGTCCCCAGGGATATACGCGAATCAACAACTCGTACTGCCAAGGTAGGAGCTCCGGTTTGCTTCTTGTTAAATATGTCTATGGCTGTCTTGCCTGGCTCATCTTTCACGCAGAATGGGGAGAATTCCATTGTTTTCTCAACGTGCCGGACAGCTGTGCCAGAAGAAGTGAGCCGTAAAAAGTGATTTGTCACAAACAATGTAAAAACTGTGTGAGCAGAAAAAAAATTAAGAATATACCTTTTGAGGCAACGGTGATTTTGCTCATGCTGGATTCCTGCATGAGGTCTTACTGCTCCAAATGGCCCATGCTGGCAGCGAGGGCTCACAATTGCACTGCAGAGGTCTGCCAGGGCAGTTCAGTTCTTCATTTCCACAGCTGCATGCCAGCTGCTTTTGGTAGCCTCCCCTGGAGTCGCCTGAAGTCCATCACATGACAGTTTCTTCCCTGTCACTCTGTTTCTTTTCATATCTTTCTTGGCTATCAATCATGCCTAAGCTGGGCTTAAATACCCAGTGCTGCACATGGGGGAGGGTAAAGGCAAACAGCAGGTGCTGTACTTGATTGATTCCTCTAATTTGTGTTGGATTTGGATATGATTGCGTGCAGTGACACCAATACATCAGGACTGACCGGCGAGCTACTCACAAGGAGAGCCATGATGAATCACTGACTTGATCCAGCTGCCCTTAATCTCATAAGGTCCAGGCCCAGGTCCAGAGGGATGTCCTAGCCAAATCCAAGGCTGGGCAAATGCCACCCAATCACAGGAAACAAAAAAAACTACTCCAGACCATCTTGTGGCCCATCTTAGAGCTTGTCATTAGGGGACCCTAAGTACCCTAGCTCTGTATGTTAGGTTCCTGGTCAGTGCAGAGGTCCATGATTGGTTGTTGGTCCATCATAAATGTAATTCCCATACCCCTTGGCCTGCAGAAACATGCGTTAAATGTGACATCATGTCCTACTGGCTACATTAGCACAGGATTGGAAGCCATCATTGAGTCATAGGGCTTCATATCAGGCCTTCTTCCTGTTATAAGTGGCACACTCTTGGCAGTAAGCCTTCCATCTGGGTTGAGACTGTGGAGACATGGAGGGTGAGTTCCCAGTAGACAAGAAATGTTTCCCCTCCAGTTGTTTTGTGCCAATGGCCGGATTCTGACAAGATACAATGTGCTTTATTTCCAGCTTTTCTTTTTCTTGGCTCTCTGATGAGATCCCTTCTTCCTCATTCTCTGCCTCCTGTCACCTCACATGCTTTTAATTACCTGTTAGAAACCTGTTGTATTCATATCAGTTCATGGAGAGTGTTAAACACTGACTGCATTATGTTTTTCTGTGTCTGCCTCCATGCTGTTGGTTGTAGATATCAATGAGTGCCTGCTGCAAGGTGTGTGCCCCAACGGAGACTGCCTGAACACCGTAGGTAGCTACAGGTGCACCTGCAAGGCGGGCTTTGTACCTGACGCCACACTCACCAACTGCATCTGTGAGTTTCTTCCAGCAGCTTCCAGTCTGGCAGTCCTCTTCCTCTTGTGTTGAGTTTTTAAACTTTTTAAAGTGCAGAAATATTTACCTTTTGCTAATTTGCTGATTATGTATATTTTGTGCATTTGCATGCATTTATGTATTATATTTATGCATCAAAAATGTGGGTTCTGATTAGTGAGCTGAGCTGAAGAACTTAAGTAATTTACAGGTGCTGAATTCAGAGAAGCAGATTCCTCAAGTCGTCCTTTATTACAGTTATTCAGCTATGCAACAGGGAAACAAACGGCCTATTGGCAGAACTCACGCAGACATTGAGGGGCTGAGGCAGCCCAAAGTGGGTGTCCTTACCATCCTGGCAGCCCTGGTTTAGGTACACCTTCCCAGATATTGTTCGTTGGCAAACACCATCTTCTGGACAAACCTGATAGTGCTGGTAAAATTTCCGTGGTCCTGGTCCTTCCAGAGTTTGCTTTTTGAAAACATACAGTTAGTAAGGGGGAAAGTTTAATATTTATATTGAGGTTAATAAACACACAGATAAGAGAGCAGCCTGCCACTACTCAGTTGACACTCTGATCTGAAAGGGCCAGGCATTTTACCGTAGTTCTTCTGGTTAAGTAGCTTGCTCAAGGCAGACAACCCATTGGGATTGTCTGTTATGGTCTCCTGGTTACAAGTCCACATTCTTACGCACTCCACTAGCTACTGCCTGCTAAGCAATGCCTGTGTATGTTAGCTTTTATACCCCTTTCATGTTTCATTTTATGCATGTGTGCATGACTTGACCGGCCCCTCCCATTGGTGATTATACAAACAGATCACCGCGTGTTCTGGGCAGCTCCCACTATGTGAGCCTATTTCCATGGGCATGCATGGCAGTCAGAGAAACCAATATGGCCGCCTGTCAAGCTCTGGAATGTTCCACTGCTTTCGCCGGGGAGTCTTGGGAGTTCACCTCTGCTGTTGCTATTGTGTCTGTGTTTGTAGCAGTCAGTCATCCTTGCAGGCTGCTCTTCAGTGCAAAGCAGTTTCCGTCATGCTACTGTAGAAGAGTTTCTAAATTAAAGAAGCACAATATATCACATCAGAACAACTGCACCCACATGCTCCCCATCCTGTCTGCTGTGCCACCCAACTGACTCCCTAAAATCTCACTGGTTTGGAAGAGCAGTGTGACTCTAACAGAGGTAGGCTGCGGGAAGGGGCATCAGGGAGTGGCTGATTGTTGCTCATCGCTCCCCCCACCACCCACAACATCCTCCAGTAATGAAGTGCTGAGGCACAACCCCCCCCCCAGTCAGGTTCTAATCAGGCCCCATCCTGGTATCTGAAAATGCATGTGGCATTTGCTTTGAGAAGAGAAAGGAAGCCTTTATTTCTACAGCCATTTGAACTCCTCAGCATCCTAGCATTCCCTGATGCATCTTCATGACTAGCTGGTTAAATTATTATTATTTTTTTTTCCATCAGGGGCTTTAATGGTTTATAAAAGTTGAATATATGTCTGTTTTCTGACAGATTTTTAAAGCTGCTGACCACACTGTCCTGCTGCTCTATCATGCCATATAAACATGAACCCAGAGCTTGCTTGGCTCTGCCCCTCTGTGCTGCATGTTTATATAAGCTGCCATTTCTGCACTTAGCTGCGGCTGCGCTCTGCTCATTTTAATTGGCCCAAAAATACGTTGGACGTGACATGTAGCCCTCAAGGCCCATTCTGATAGGTTAGGTATCTCCAAGCATTTTTGCACTCTAAGGAGATTCTGGTGACGGGAGTTTCTTCTCTCTTTCTCTCTCTCTTTCTCTCTCTCTTTCTCTGCCACACCCCGTTCCCATCCCCTGCTGCACCCCAGCCGAAACCCCCATGGTCCATGAGCAGGAGGGGGCTTGTTTCCGCTTTGTCAGCTCAGGGAGGCAGTGTTTGCACCCATTGTCAGTCCAGCTGACCAAACAGCTGTGCTGCTGCAGTGTGGGCAAGGCCTGGGGCCCGAGCTGTGACAGGTGTCCCATTCCTGGAACAGGTAAGTCCCGCCCACACCCTGCCCCATGGGGCGGGGCCTGGCCTCTCCTCACCTGCCCCCTCACATGACCCCTGCATGTCCACCGCGCTACAGTAGTCGCTTCTCACATCAGTCTAACATATAAAGGCTTCTACTTGGCTCTGCCTGGTGTCTCAGGCACCCTGGTTCGGAGGTCTTGAGTATATTGGGGCTGAATGGGTTCCTGTAGCTTTTTCAACGTATGTGTTTCAAAACCAGACCTGCCTGGATATATGTATTTTTTGACACTATGCTTTCACCATGGTTATAGGAACACAGTTTGTCTTATTTCAGCTTCAGACATTAACATCTGCATGTGAACATCTCTGAAGCAGAAACTGTCCCATTAGGTTGAACAGAGGAAGGAGTACAGGTTTGTCTGACATTACAGTGATCAGAGACTCTGGGTACCAGATAAATACCTGAAGGCTGTCCGGATGTCCGTGGTAAAAGCAAAACAAATGTGTAGCAACAGCAATAATAATCATGAGGTATATGTTCATCTATATAAGTTATAACAATCCTGACATCAGTGAAGAGCTCACTATGCTCAGTATCTCAGTATGCATCCAACACTAGCAAGGTGTGGGTCTCAACACCTTCCTGGGGTTTCAGTTCAGCTTTTTCCAAACTAGAAGATTGAGAGAATGGGCTGTTTGTTGGAAACATCTCCAAACAACAGGTGGATTAAGAGTGGCAACAGGGCTAAGTGGAAGGCCCACTCTTGTGGAAATGGACTGGAACAGACGGATGGGATGGTAACATCATGCTGTGTCAGGCCTTGCATGGAAGAACAGGCTTTCTTTCCTGGAAGCCTGCGCCACCTGGGAGCTTTCGTGGGATCACAGGAAGTCAGAAATCTGTGCTGATCTGTAGGCTTTCTTTAATGCAGTCCTGTGTATAGTGTACTGAGTTACAAGTGTCCATTAGTCCAGCTGCAGAGGATAAATCTGTGGTCTGGGCCTTTGCTGAGATGAAGCAACAAACATAAGCCCATCGTAGAGTAGAATATAGATGTACCCAGAAGTGATGGTCAGGATGCCTACTTTGACACTAGTGCTGCATTTAGCCTGTCATAATGCTCTTGTGCCATAGTTCGTGTTATGACACCCTGGGTTCAGCGAAACCTTGGAGTTGGAAAGAATTTCAATCACAATATAAGGAATCAGCAAGAATTTTCAAACTCTGTCTGGTTATAAAATGCACAAGGTTCATGTTCGTCTGCTGTTTTACTTGGGGGGACTATGTGCCTCTTTATGTGTAGCTGACTTCAAGGATATCTGCCCCGGAGGAATGGGCTACACCGTCACAGGAACCTACAGGCCAAAACCCTTCAACCAGCCGAATATGGTCATCCCCCAGAAGCCCCTGGTGCCACTTCTTCCGTCACCCACTGTAGAGAGGCATGTTGAGGCCCTTAGCATCACTGAAAGGCAGTTCCCAGCCATCCCAGGTGAGTGTACTGTAACTGTCTCCACACAGATACCTGACGCACCCACTTCTGAGGGCATGACTTGGGTTAATGCGGTCCTTGTATCAGTGAAATACCTCTTCAATTAATCAATTAACATCTTAACTTGTTAACTTAGTTCTACTGCTCTATATTTTGTACCACATAACGGCTAAGGGCATAGACTCCTGTTGAAAACTCACATAGACTTTTCTGTTTCCACCCTTGAGTGAGATGCTTAAGCCAAATTTCTGATAGCATATAAGTGGAGAAATGATATGTTGATTCATAGAGAGCCATCACTTTAAATTTCCTAAATAAGAAGGGTGGGATACCTACCACCCTGCAGGGATTTAACGGGAATCTCTGAGTCATGTGGCCAGTTCCCATTTTTTGCTTTGCCCTTTTGTGTCTTATGCACCATGTTTTTATGCAGCATAGGTTATAGCTCACGCAAAGCCATGGTGCCTGTAGCCCTGTTTGCCTTCTGTGTTGTCCTTGTACCCAGTGCTTCCAGTCCTCCTCAGATACGGATCAGATCTTGGTCTCCAGGGAGCACAGAAGAACATATAGCATGTCTGCTGTGTAAAGGTGTCAGTCGCATATGTTCACAGTTCCACCCAGGAGGAAGGCTTGCAGGCTCTAGCTAATGGATGCCTTCCAAAACCTTCTTTTGGATTGAAGTGGACCTTTTCCCTTTTGTTCCTTTGGACATGTTTGTCACTTGACAAGGAGAAACCTGGCATAATGAGCAGACATGTCAGTTGAGCCCAGAGACTGGTAGGAATCACAGAGGAGTGTGTAACGTTGGCAGAGAGATGGGCTAGTTGCATGATCAGTGCTGATTTATCGCTTGTTAAACCTGCATCGCTTCAGTCAAAACGGTCTGAAGTGTGGGAAAAATTAACCGTGGAGTTTTACAAATGACTCGGTTTATTACAGCATTTTCAAGATGAGGGGCACAAACAAGACATGCCAGTTAATCACATTTACATTTCTACAAATCTGAGAAATTATTTTATTTTTTTCCCCTTGCGACTCCAGTAGTTACAACAGCACCTGAGCAGGTAGGTTATGAAACCCCATGTGGAAAAGGGCTGTGCCTTCCAGAAGCATGGCAGTGACCTGACAGGCGCAGCAGTGGGTTACTGCTTGCATGCAAAGGTGGCATCATCTCTGCATGGTCCGCCTTTTCCCTTGGCTGTCACTTTAGCATCTGCTAAAAAACACAGCATAACATAGCTTTTTCCCACATATGCCCACAGTCATATATCCAGCTTCTTGGGTTGTTGCCTTTTGGGTCGTGTCTTTCCCCAACTTTGGGATCTCCTACGATCTGTAGATGCCCTGGAAATTCATGTTTAGTCGGAGTATCGGTTTAGTTGCCTCCTTTTTTCCATGTTTGTAGGTCTTTGGATGATTTAAATTCAACTCATGGCTTTAAATGCAAGTAACAGGAAACAATAAAAGCCATCTCCTTTTTGGAGGAGGAAATAAATCCATGTTCATCTCTCTTCTTTGCCCTTCACAAAAAGAAGCAGAATAGCTGCGAGTTCAGTATTACCATTATTTATATAAGCACATTTTTCCCTGACATCATCACCTGGAGCAAGGTTAATCTTTGCTCACTTTAACCACCAAAGAGGTTACGCCAGCAGTAAATACACTGGCAGTGAAATAATGTATACTGGTGGAGGCGTCTGAGAAGGTACACGTTCGATTGCTTTGGGATTTGTCAAAACCATTCTTAGCCAGAAAGGAAATTGTTGACTCACCTGCTTATCTTTACTAATGAATAAAATTTATGAATCATACTATGAACTGAATATAGAGTGGAACAGGGATTCTACGTTAGTGAATAGAAACTGTAATCACTTATGGGCTTAAGGCTCGAATGTTTTTTGATGCCTTTGAGTCTCTCTCTCACATTCTGCTAAACTCTGTTCATAGCTTCCACAGGGAAAGGTGAAAAGATTTGGCACCCCAGGGACAGAAATATGCAGAGAGGGCAAGATTTTCCAAGGTGTGAAAGGAACACAGGAGAGTTATTATTTTTTTTTTCGAGATCGCTTGTTTCAACGGAGAACGTTTGGCTGCAGCAAAAGGCGCCCAGCAAATGGGGTATGAGGCTTAAATTTAAAGACCGGGCAAGGGCCAAGCAGCAGGGAATTGAAATGGTTGGAGGTGGAGGAGCCAAGGACTCTAAACATTTGTGGACTTTTAGAAGAGTGTTCAACATGCTTGTTCCCATTAGGACAGGAGCAAACAAGCAGAAAGGTTGGTTTCTTTGATGTCCCGCTTTAAGACGCAGCTGGGCCCTGAGGCCAGTACCTCCGGCTGGCTCTGCTCTCTCTTTGCGATTTAACTGTTTTGCCACTGGCTTTCGCATCGCTCCATGGACGTGAAGCAGCATGCGCTCACTGCATGGGTTGGGAGGGGTGGAGTTGGGGATGGGCGCTATGGCTGTATTCGACCTCATTCTGGTGCGGTTGTCTGCCTTGAACCCGACCCCTTCTCTGTCTTGTCTTTGTGATCCAGGAGCTCATTATTTTTGGTGCTAATAATAAGTCAGGGGGCGAGCCTGGCCAGCCCCAGCTGTCCCCTGGTGTCTCGACCATACGGATGGAGCCCATCTACCCAGGTGTCTAAACACCCACCCTACCATCTTGCATCTAGAAGGGTGCTGGCATCATAGGCAATAAAAGTATACCACAGACGTAAAGAATCTGAAGCATACCATAGATATCAGAAGTATACCATAGACATCAGAAGTATACCATAGACATCAGAAGTATACCATAGATGTCAAGAGTCACCATTACCATGACAGTATGAAGTGTAGAGCTAAATCTACAAGCACTCAATTTGTAATTCAGCTGAAGTACTCAGTACCATCCATTGTGCCATATTCTAGTAATGTCTTGTTAGTAGTGTAATTCACACTTAGAAATAAATGCTATTTAGCACATAATGCGTCATACAATCACACGACCGTGTATTACACTGTTGGCTTTGTTTCAGCTGATTGGTTTGGGCTTTAATGTGATTAGCACCGCTCAGTCTATCCTCACTCCATACACACTCACACGTAGCCTGACAGCTGTCCAGGTCTCCTCCACTTTCATTCCACATGTGCTGCTTTCATACTTACCCCCGTTTTGTTCATCTGATATGACAAGTCATATCTGTGTCTTTGTGGGAGACTGCCCCCCCTGCCAAAGAAAAACATTTAGATGCCAAACCCAAGGCAGTGAAGCCCCCAGATGTGAGTGTGATGGTAGCAGCTTTGCTGTACGAATTTGGTTCTTGTCCCAGGGAGCTGTAATGAAATTCACACCAGTACTGACTCTAATTTTTGTTAGACAAGAAATTCAGCAAGTTTTACAGAACCAGAAATCTTTTCAGAAAACAGCTTGGTTTGGGCTGCATTCTTGCCTATTAAATAAGCATTGATGGCGGCCAGTCAGAACCTGTCACCTGGTGGTGCTGTTTGTGTGTGATGTCGCAGTGTGGATCAGAGGCTCTGTATCTAGCACACAGGACACCTCTCTATTATCGACAGTCATCTTTATCCAAGTGCTGGTGGGGTGATGCAGGCATGTTTTCCTGAAAAGGTCCTTGGTACAGTCTGCATTCCGTACACAGGTCTTGATGTTTAAGTTTCACCTACCAGCTCATTTCTGAGGCTGATTCCATTCTCTCCTCTCTCTTCATTGACCGATAGAGGTGGTGGAGAAGACCTCACCGCCCGCCCCCGTGGCCATCCTGCCGTCCAGCGCCAGCCAGGACATTGCCCCCACCCAGCTGGCAGGTGAGACTTTTTGACCCACACAAATGACCTCTTCCCCCTCCTCTCCCTTGTATCTTTTCTTTTTATCTATCTCCGCAGCCACATTTATCCCATTTCTCCAGGCACAATGTTGGGAGTCCCAGCTCTGATATACAGTATGTGTCTATTTCTTCACACAAAACAGGAAATGAATGAATGCATGCGTGTCTGGGCAGGTTGTTTACAGAGTACAAATCCTATTATTCCTGACAGTAACTTCAGGGGCATTTAACCTGCATGTAAATTAACAGTAAAATTTGATGGATTGAAAGAATTTGCTTCAATTGGAAACATTACGGTTTCTCTGTTGTCAGCCCCATTGTTGTTGTCCTTGGGGGTTGTATCCCATTTGGGGGCTGTTCTGAGCTTCTATACTTAGGGTAGTTTCATTTGGGGGATGGAGGGGTTGATAGCTGTAGCAGCTTGGTTTGATTTGCATCCTTGCTTATTAAATAAGCATCAATGGCAGGTGGTCAGTACCGTGTCACCTGGCGTCAGCATCTCTAAAATAGGCTGGGTCTGGTTTAAGCAATTTTGAGGAAGCAGTTCAGTCTTGTGTCTCTGTGCTGGAGCTTCCCACTGCTGTTGTCAGGCAGGGGAAAGGCCAGGCCACTAATTGGGTGGGACACATGTTTTTATTTGGATGCTCTGGATGGTGTTGCCACAGTCTGAGGCCAAAGAAGGCAGTGGCAGGAAGGTGTGGCTCAGCCAATAATAGGCAGCAGGGATATTTCTGGCCGGTGAGCTCTGGTAGGAAATCCAAAACCCCAGACTGCTTTCTATGTGTGTTTGGCTTTGCGTCTGTGAAAAGTGACACCAAATTAAGTGGCCACAGAAATGTTATGAGGAGCATTGACGAAAGACATTTGGGAAACATAGCCATGGAATCACGTCTCCTTTTTCATCCAATTAAGAATGTCAGCCCTGTAATTAGAAAGTCATCCATGTTGTGTCTATGGAAGCCTAATTTAAATATACCCTTAATTACCCTTGGTGTACATTCCAAAATTTTATGAGGAAATATTAACTGCTGCAACTTGCAGTTGACACCTACAAAGATGCCCTGGCGATAAGAAGAATAATGAGAAAAAGGGATGGACCAAAGCATCCATCATCATTGAAAAAAAATGGTTCAGCTTTCAGTGAGGCTTCTCCTTCCCAGCTGCCGTTTTTGCTTCTGTAATGGAGTCCATTGTGTTCAGGAGCCCCATGGAAGCTTGTGAAAGTTGTGTTCTAGGGAACTTGCATGTCCCTGCAAGTTATTTTCCTTTAAATCTGAGCTAGATAAGATTTTAACAACTCTGAGCTATTAGTTAAGTTCTCCCCAAACGAGCTTGATGGGCCGAATGGCCTCCTCTCGTTTGTACATTTCTTATGTTCTTATGTTTTTATTAGCTGACTGTGTGACACTTCAGACAGGTGAAGGCTCATGAGCTCGAGGAGCCTCTCATCAGGGGTGTTATAGTTTTCAAATTTGCATTAGTTTTTAATTTTATTTAGTTTTCCATTTTGTATTTCAGTTTTAGTTCAGTTTCTGTTTCTTTTAAGAATGTACAAATAGTTTTTGTTTTTATTTTATGAAAATTTCTAGTTTTAGTTTAGTATTTGATTTAGTACTAATTTAAATTTTCAGTACCATGTTTTGATACCACACTGGAAGTGACTTACATGTTTCCACCATTTATATTTGCATTTACATATACAGTAACCACTGTACGACACATTCGTTTGTGTCTGTGAGACAGAGAGAATTGCAGAAAATGTGCAGCAGCACTCACTAGATAGAACTTAATCTCTCCTCTCTGGATCAAGGTTATTTACAATTTTTGAAATCCTAATGAATGCTTTACCTTGGTTGCAAACACTGTTGTTAGTCCAGCTGCACACACAACCTTGATGAAAGCAAAGAAACAGCATATACAAGTACCTCGACCAGATGAGAAATGCACCAACATGGCGGACGACTTCCTGTAGGTGGTACAGTGTGATGTGAATTGCAACCCACAACCAGAGCGCAAATTGAGGGTGTAAAAACAAAAACAAAGCTGATTTTACCTGCATTTCTATTTAGTTTTTGTTCGTGTAGCATTGTTCATTGTATTTGTACTTTGTATTTAGTTTTCATTTATGACATTTTTATTTTTATTTTGGTCACCAAAAATTTTTTTTCATTCCCAGTTTTAGTCCATTAACTAAAATAACCTTGCCTCTAACAGTTGCCTTGTGCTCTTTGAGGTATCTTATGGATAGTCCAGGGTGCTTTAAGGAGCTTCCCATAGCAACCCTCTGCTTCTTTGGATGTACAAGGAATCATTGGGAATAGTTATCAGTGATTCTTCTGCATTTGGGCATCCATCCATCCATTATCTGAAACTTCTTGTCCTATTCAGGGTCGTGGGGGGTCCGGAGCCTTTGCTGAAGGCTACAGACACAATTCAGGGAAGAACCCAGGATGGGGTGCCAACCCATCTCAGGGCACACTCACACACCATTCACTCACTCACACACGCACCTACTGTATGGGCAACTTGGAAACTCCAATCAACCTTGGTATGTTTTCGACTGTGGGGGAAACCAAAGCACCCAGAGAAACCCCACAACAACAAGGGGAGAACATGCAAATTCCACACACATAGAATCCCAGCAGAGACTCAATCCCAAGTCCCAGAGGTGTGAGGCGACACTGCACCACCACACCACCCCCGAATTTAGGCAAAATCTCAATAATATTTTTCAGTATTCATTTCAGTATTTCTCTAGACCTTAAGGTTAAATTCCAAGTAAAATAATTCAATAATAAATATAACTAGCTCAAGAATTACTTGAAAACAATGTGCATTTATTTGTAGTTTTTAAAAAAATTGTAGCACCTGATTTTCCGATTCCTTCTGCCATGGGCACTATATTATACTAACACAAAATGCCCTCAAAGCTCACCTTTACCTCATATCCCTCCACCACTTAACTGCATTACTTGGAAATCGACATTTCTGCAGGCTACGAGACCAACATACAATGTGTAATTTTAATATCATTAGAGAAAAACAAAACCACATCCAGAAGCCCAAAGTGGTTCCCTTTTAAACGTTTTTTTTTTCTGAGCAGCTGAATGAAGTTGTTTAGTTATATTTTTTTCTGGACTGTAAAAAGGAAGGAGGATATACAGAGGCCACATTGTTCTGTGTCTGTATAGCTTATTTGATTACCGGCAGCAGGATCGTGGGGCAGCAGAGGGATGCTACAGAATCTGAGAATTGGGTCAGTATGGTGGGGCACATCCAGTGTTGTGTGAATGTGACCCCCAGCAGGCTGATGTGAGATGTGAGCGCACACTGGCTCTGGAAAGATGGGAATGGGAAGATGGTGTGTTTTAAAAGAATTAGGCTGTACTGGAGGGGGGTGGGGGGGGATCTGCATGAGAGGTGTCTAGGCTGGCCTTGGAGAAGTACTGTTCAGTGTGCAAGGTTTCACCCCCATCTTTGAATGCTGGATGTAATCTAGAGTGAGTCTTGACCAGATTAGATGTTAACCCCCGCCCCCATCCTTCTGTAGAGGTAAACGAGTGCCTCCTGAGCCCTGATATATGTGGCCCTGGGATATGCTACAACGCTCCAGAAGGCTACATCTGTGTATGCCATGATGGTCACCAGCTGGATGAGGAGAAGACCACCTGCCAAGGTAAAACTGTGCCCCCTTCAACCTGTTTTTTATTACTCTTGTTCTGTTCATAGGAATCAGCTAGTTTGATGTACTGGTGCCTCATCGTGGTTCTTACCAGACCAGTGGGTGGCAGTGCCTCTCATACAGTATCAATAAAACTTTGAAGCTTTCCTGCTCTGCAGAATAAAGCGAGGGGAAAATGCAGATGCCTGGATGCATGGGCGGGGCACTTCCTGACAGGAAGCAGCATGGGTTGGTCGACATCATGTTTTAACAGACCAGGACACATTTGGGACGGCAATTAGGTTTCTGTGTGTGTTAGTCTGTAGTTTTCTCGCCAATTGGTCCTGGCTTTGAAGCGGTGTCCCCAGAGGGAAGCTGTTTTTGGAAAAGTCACAGTGTGGATCATTAGCAAACGCTCAAATAATCGTCTTCCCGATCTGGCATATATAAATATTGCCAACGCTATAATTATTGCACTGGGTAGGAATGGCCTTTTCTTAATTTCCTGGCAACAGAAAGTTTTGCCCATAAAGTTGCATGCTACATACATGCCTCAAAATATGACCGCTGTCCCCACAGAAACACATGCTAGAGAGCAGTGCCAGAGGAACATAGTGGTGAACTGTAGTGATGGGTAAAATACGGTGTTACCTCACTGCTTTAATGAAGTGTTGGGTAGTAGTTTGAGTGTCACCATAAGCTCATGAGGTCATTCAAACAGTTTAATTTTTTTGCATTAGTTAGGTTTGATAAATATTTCAACAAACTGAAAGAGATCTTATGGCTTTAACCCAGACTAGAAGAAGTCTGAGGGTTTTAATCTTGTCTGAAAGAGATCTGAGGCTTTAAGCTCTTCCGAAAGAGATCTGAAGCATGTGACCCAATCCAAAACAGATCTGAGGGCAATGATCCTGTCTGAAAGAGATCTGAAACCTTTAAAAAAGTCTGAAAGAAACCTGAGGGCTATAATTCAGACTGAAAGAAATCTTTGTTTTTATGTTGCTGTTAGTGTTTCGATGCATGCTTGCAAGGTGGGGCATGTCACACAGATTAATAATGAAATGATGACCCTTCAACAAGACCAACCCATTATCAGCAGAGTGTATTTGGACGGTTTGATTTTCAGTGTAACGTGTCCCCTTGGTCTGTAGAAGAGACTCTATTTTCTCTTTGGAACAATGGTCTCATCTCCTACGCATGCTGCATATGGATTCTGTCAGTAAATTTCTATCCAGTCTTTTCCCTCCAGCTTCCAAATGTGCTTCTAATGAGTAGCAATTGTTCAGCCCTCAGTTGCACTACTTGTGTAATTAGCATCATTTAAATGTGAAGGTTGCCAGGATGTTGGGGAAACAAAATTGTCTGCCTAGAAAATTCTGAATTAAAATGCCTTTTCTGGTTTGTCCCAGTTCTGTGTAACCATTTTTTCCTTTTACTGGACTTGTCAGGCCCAGACAAAGAGGTGATTTCTCTGCCTATAGAGCAGACTTATTTGTCATTTAAAGCACTGAAGAATTACTGGCCGAAATGAGGGGTAGCTTGTTAAACAGCCGAGCACACAGTACCGTGGTTTTCCTCTCTTGATGACAGCCTCTGGAAAGCTGGCAGGAAATCAGACAAGGCCCAGAGGACATGGTGGGCAATGAAAGCAGCTGCTCAGTGCAAAGGTTGAGTCTGGGTGCTAGTATTGGGCAGAGGAGCTGTTGATCAGTCTAGTGGGAACTGAGATGATTTCCCCTGATGCACTGGTGCTGGCGTCAGAGGTCTCACAGGAAGACGAGGGCCAGTAACACTTCCCATGATGTATCAGAATTGTTATGAACTAACTGAAAGGGAATTAACCATTAACAGACAGCCTTGCTCTGCAGGCAGGGTTTGTGAATGGCATCCAAAGTCCCACATGCCTTTTGAATGGCAGTTGGTGAGGGTGGCCACCCAGCTGGTAGGTGAAGGAACATTTGACAGCAGACGTCCTGAATGCTCCCTTTCTGTTCCTTGCAGACGTGAATGAGTGCCAAGACCCCAATGTCTGCAGCCAGGACAGCCTCTGTGTCAACACGCCAGGCTCCTACACCTGCAAGCAATGTCCAAATGGTTACAGGATGAGCCACATGGGCCGCTGTGAAGGTACTAGTATTAAAGTGGGCCTCGTTGTCTTGGTACTTGTAATCAAAGAACTGTTGGAAAGCTTATAAAAGTCTTTTTTGCTACCGTTGCCAATCATGAAGCAATCTGTATAATATAACATTATTTTCAGGGACTTTTCACTTGTGTACTCTTGTTTTTAATATATCTCACTGAGGAAAAGAAAGTGTATGGTGCAAAACAGGGAGAAACATGGAAGGTGCGCAATTTAGTAACCTTGCTCTACCCGTGTCTGCTCATGGTGTACCCTTGACCTCAATTGGTGTACATTTTATTTGCCATTGGTGTACCCTTGGCCTGCCCTTGGTGTACCCTTGGTATGCCTTTGGTGTACACTTGTTGTACGCTTAGTGTACCCTTGGCCTGCCCTTTGTGTACTCTTAGTGTATCCTTGGTCCTCCCTTGGTGTACCTTTGGTGAACTCTTAGTGTACCATTGGCCTGCCCTTGGTGTACCCTTGGGGTACTCTTAATGTATCCTTGGTCTGCCTTTGGTGTACCCTTGGGGTACTCTTAATGTATCCTTGGTCTGCCCTTGGTGTACCCTTGGGGTACTCTTAATGTATCCTTGGTCTGCCTTTGGTGTACACTTGCTGTACTCTTAGTGTACCCTTGGTCTGCCTTTGGTGTACACTTGGTGAACTCTTAGTGTACCCTTGGTCTGCCTGTGTGTACACTTGACCTACCCTAGATATTATGTACTCTGAGATCCTCCTGTCCTGCAGATATTAATGAATGCTCGGACCCTGACATTTGCCCGGCTGGGATGTGCACCAATACCCTTGGGTCCTTCATTTGCGACCCCTGCCCTGAAGGCTTTGAGGGCCGCGGAGGCCTTTGTGTTGGTACGTCACTGAGATTCTACGCTCACTCATCAAATGGTTAGGCTGTCTGCTGTGTTTAGTTTAGTGATTTATTTTATGTAAAATGTTGGGTGGTGTGTATACCTGTCATCAGAAGGTGACTAGTTCTCATGTTTCACCAGTAGGTCCTTGAGCATGGCCCCTTTAATCCCAATTGCTCTAGGGACCCTGGCTGACCCTACTCTCTCACTAGTATGTCGCTTGGATAAAAGCATTTGCTAAATGAACAAGTTGTAAAATGATTTTTAATTAAATAAGAGCTTGAAAAGTGTGATTGCGGTGTGTGTGTTTGTCTGTGTGAAAGCGAGAGTTTGTGTGTGTGTGTGTGTGTGTGTGTGCAGGGAAAGCTTCAGCAGTGCATGGATCTGCTTATTAAGCTCTAGCAGGGTAGGACAATGGTCATTCTGCTTTAGTCCAAGGTAATTCTGCAGGATGGAGCCCAGCTCAGGGTTTGTAGACCTGATGCTCAGGTCTGTACTGTCTTTTTTGTGCATTTGTAAGTGTGTTTGTGCAGCCCCAGAATGGCTTAGCCCCATGATCCAGACCAGCAGCCAGCAGCTTGTTGACTGTTTATGCATGTAAACCCAAAGGAGGAGGTTCTATTGAATGATATATGTAAACCAGCACAGGGTCTTTAAGTATGGGCAGAAATAACATATTATGTAATATGGATAGTTTGTTTTATACTAGCTCCAGTCGGCATAAAGCCAAACCCTTGACCTTTGACCTTTTCATTGCTTATGTTACTGTGCGGCCAGCATTCTGGGGGTAGGTGCCACATGCTGGCAGTGGTTGAGAACACAAGGCACACCAGAATCTCCAGGTCTCTAGTCATGATTCCACAGTACATCCCAGCCGAATGAAAACCCCACCGAAACCAGCTCCATGCATTCAGATGATTACAACAAGGTGCTGAACTTTCATGCTGCAGTCAACAGAAGCTAAATTAGGCTCATATTTATGACCTGAGACAGACGTAGTCCAGACAGTTCCATAGATTAAGGCTGCTGGTCAGGCCCAGTACTGTTCTCCTAATTTGTAAGCATGTCTCAGGCCTGCATTTTTGTACTTATCCAGGGGTTGAGAATCCCCACCATTTTACTGGGTCCTCTGACAGATGCCCCTCTGATCTCTGACCAGATATCGACGAGTGCCGGGACCCTAGCATGTGCGCCAATGGCAGCTGTGCCAACCTAGAAGGCTACTTCCTGTGTACCTGTCACAGCGGATATGAGTTGACAGTGGATGGCAGAGCATGCACAGGTACCATTTACCAAGAGGGGGCAGGATTTTAAAAAGCAGTCCCAAAACTGGAGTCACACATTCAAAGCAAAAGACTCCCAGTAAACTTCAGTTTATTCATAAAGCCGCAGACAGAATGTATAGAATAGAATAGAATAGAATAGAATAAACCTTTATTATCCCACGAATGAGAAATTTGAATGTTACAGAGCTCTTGTACAAAAGGAATATAGGAGAACAAGAATAATATAGTTGTATATACACACCCAAGTATAGTATAGTGACAAACTAAATTTGGCACCTTCGGTGCACAGGTTAATGCACAGGAGTGTGACTCACAGTTCAGCACAGTATCTGTGGTCCCTGCTGTGCCTGTCTCAGGGTCTCAGCCATCTAATGGTCTGCTGGGAGTCATGCTGAATAAAACGTACAATTCCACAAATACTGACAGAAGAAGTAAAAACTCAATGACAGTGACCTGCAGCTCTTTTGCTTTGGGGATCTCGTGCTGTGAGGACTACCCAGTTTGTTTTCATGCTTTTCAATACTTTTTTTGACACCCTTGTGGGTTTTGTGCTTATGAGTTGCACCGTAGACATGCTCTGGCACGTTTGCTGTCTCCTGCTCATGGCCAAATACTGTTCCCATGGAAATAGACATGGACGAGTGCCAGGATGAGAAGGTATGTGCCATGGGTCACTGCCAAAACACCGAGGGCTCCTTTGTGTGCAGCTGCAGTCCTGGGTTCAAGCTCTCCCCTGCTGGCAACCAGTGCGATGGTAAGGTCTCTGTGGCGAGTGGGTCTTGGTGTCACCAAAGTGTGTGTTTGTGGTATAGTAATGCAGGATTACAGTAATGATAAGTGTCCATTGTTATAGACAGGTTTAGTCTGATCTTAGAGTCAGATACATTTAGGTTTCTAGCCCAGACTCGGCACCGAGACTCGGCTTGTTTTGTTATATTTTGTGTAGGACTAATCTAAGGAATGGCAGCCTGTGAAGAGATGCTTACTAGTGATGAGGGATTTAACATGTGGGTGAGGACTGACCTGTGGAGAGGGGGTATACCTGTAGGGATGCTGACCTATGAGTGCACTTTCAGATGTGGATGAGTGCAAGGAGCTGCTGCAGGCTTGTAGGGGTGTGGCTGACTGCAGGAACAGCCTGGGCTCCTATTTCTGTGTGTGCCCTCCCGGCTTCCATCTGTACAACAGCACCAACTGTGAGGGTGAGGGTACATATCTGCGAGCACATACGTGTGAGCACACACACTCATTGTCACACTATACCTATGCCCACCGGCACCCCTTCAGGCAAGTGCATTATCCACGATGTGACCCATGAATCTTTTCCACCCCTCTAGATGTAGACGAGTGCGTGGATGACCGTGAGCTGTGTGGTCCTCATGGCACGTGCATGAACAACCAAGGCTCCTTCCTCTGTGTCTGCAATCCCGGCTTTGCGACAGACTTGGACCCCCACACCTGTCAAGGTTTGCCTATACCTCCTTTTCATCTTCCACCTACTACACAGTGATCTTGGACATACTGGCTCTTGGCCACACACCTCCTAGATATCTGAAGGCTGCTACTCCAGTGTTGGTGCATCAGTAAATTGCCCTCCTTGGTGTATGTCGCTGCATTATCCACATGCTGCGAGTGGGCGCCACACACTGGCGGTGCTTGAGGATGCGAGGCTCATCGGGCTTCTGCAGAGGCAGAATGCCCTATGTAAATGAGCACTGGTGTCCCTCAGTGCATTATCTGTACCTGGCTCTCTGCTTAAGGGAGGTTATAATGGGGATGATGTTTTGGATGTGTCTCTGGAGGGGGAGGTGGGAGGGTCATGATTAATGGCTTCCCCATCTGCTCCTTCTGTTTTTCCACCGGGGATCTGGGCCAGGACCCTCCCTTTGTGCCAGGGCTGCTGTAAATGCCCACTCCCGCCACAGAGAAGATGTGCGGAGGAAGTGTTCAGCCGGCTGTCTAGACGCACAGGAAGACAGCCGCTACTCTTTCTGTGCTAACGTCTCCACTGGGTCGAGGGTGCTGTGGAACCCAGCTGGCCCCTTACCTCTGGGTTTGAAGGGGCTCGATTAACCTCTCTGAGCTGAGGACAGTTAGCTAAATGGCAGTTTTATTCCTGTAAAATTAAATAGAATGAGAATATTTTTTGTGCTATATTTTTGGTGACACTACTGTTATTGACAATATACAGCTATACTGTCAGAGTGACCTGAGTCTCGTAGGGCTACGAGAATGATTCCTGGTCTTAGAGGA
>JAODLD010000069.1:18891240-18904850 GCA_026781065.1 Mormyrops boulengeri
TCTGAGCTATTAGTTAAGTTCTCCCCAAACGAGCTTGATGGGCCGAATGGCCTCCTCTCGTTTGTAAATGTCTTATGTTCTTATGTTCATATGGGTCAGACAAGGAACCCAGATTCTGACCCTGCGCTTGACCTGGCTTGAATGTTGTCTGTATTCTGTTTCACAGTGAGATGTGGAAATGTCAGACAAGAATACTAATGTTTGTTTGTTAATGCACACGCCAGGGTTTCACCAGTAGGTGGGATTGCAATATTGGGTTCTGAGCACAGAATACAGAACCACAGCTAACAAGGAAAGAGGGCAGAGATGAGAGATCCCCCATCCATTTGGATTGTTTAGACCAGACACCACAGGGACTCACAGCAGAGGAGAGTGAAAGCTGACATGTATCATCTCTGATAAATGGTCCTCTCTGGATGTTTTAGGAAGGGGAATAATAGTTCTGATTCTGTCCTATTTACTCAGAACAGGCCACTGTATAGGGGCGGCACGGTGATCTCACACCTCTTGGACCAGGGTTTAAGTTTCCACCACGGCTCCATGTGTGTGGAGTTTCCATGTTCTACTCGTGTTGGCATGGGGTTTCCTCTGGATACTCCTCCCACAGTCAAAAACATGCTGAGGTTAATTGGAGCTACCAAATTGCCCGTAGGTGTGCATATGGAAGTGAATGGTGTGTAACTATGCCCTGCGCTGGGTTGGCACCCCATCCTGAGTTGCACCCTACCTTGTGGCTGTAGCCTCCGGGATTGACTCTGAACCCGCGACCCTGAATAGGACAAGTGGTTACAGAAAATGGATGGATAGTGATCACTGTTTATGTCCTCTTGTCATCGACCCTTTGGTTCAGTCTGGATTGTCTGTCTATACTACAATCCAACCTGGTCAGAGGGATCCTGGGCATTTTTTTTGTCAGACTTTCGTGAAAGGAGAATGAGGTGTCTCTGCTCTTTGCTATTCTGGCTTTGTTTTACATTTCATCAAAGATAATCGTTGAAGCTAATTAATATCCTGAGCTGGTTTTCAAATGAAGTAAGTAAGTTTATTTCATATCAGACAACAAAGGTCCACATCAAAAACCACACAAAAACGAAAAATATAGACAGGGCTCAGTTAGGGCTTCAATAATTACATTTTGTGACTCCATTAATCTACATTTATCTACCACATTTATGAATAAGATTTCTCAACACAGCATAAAAAGTAGGAACATTATTGGCCACAAACACATGACTTGCACTAATCCATTTAGGGGAGCTTAAATAATATTCTAAATGCATCATTATATGCCACCTGAAGCCGTTTCAATTCTGCTTTGCTGTAGCTACACCACAAATGTGCTGTATACAGTGGAGTGCAGTATGCTTTAAAAAGAGCTATTTTTACATCATCTGTACACATATGAAATTTATGTGTCAGCATATTAGCTTGACCATATAGTTTACAGCACTGGCGCATTACATCATCTGGGAATGACCAGAAACCAGCCAGGTAAAAGGCGGAAGTGATATTCTAATGCCAGAGATGACCGTTAACTTATCCAGCAGTTTCTCATGAATTGAGGGATGACATCAAGTGACCTTCAAAAGGAATGGGAAACATTAAGCGCAGGTGTGACGTGCACTGCTAGGATAGTTTGTATCAGGCTCCTAGAAGCAGGACTGAGGTCCCATAACGCAAAGAAGAAGCCCTTCATTAATGAGAAACAGGGAAGAATCAGGCTGCAGTTCGCAAAAAATATGTATCATTCACAGACGCACAACCATAAATTAAGAAATGACTGAAACAAAAAATTGTGCTGCGGTCTTTTAATCTTTTCTGGGGCTGTAGAGCACTCACTCAACTGCACTGTGAAATCATCCATTGTTATTTCGTCATATTTATCATAATCATCATTTATTTATTATTTTCGTTTATTCATTTATTTACTCAAATCAGTTCACGTTAGTGATTTTCTTTTGATAATTTGAAGTAGAATAGCTACTCCTGCCCCACCCAAATAGTCTGAGTACTCACCACATGTTCCTGTGTGTTGCACTATTTAGCCCTGGGGTGCATCGGCTTATCTTCATTGGAGCCCCCCTTTATGGGATGTAAGCCCAGAACCTTTAGGTTATTAGTCAATGCAATCTAGACCCATGACCCTATGCTGCAATGTCCGCTCTGCCTTTTAGCTGCACCAGTCTGGCTACAGGGCCGCCACAGAAGGATGTGCTGACCCCTACGGGTTTGTGTGTCTTGCAGATGTGGACGAGTGCTCGGGTGGAATCCGCTGTAGCAGTGGCTCCTGCATCAACACCGAAGGCTCCTACCACTGCCAGTGCGAACAAGGCTATCGCCTGCAAGCAGACAACAGCACTTGCCTGGGTAAACTCTAATTCCCAGCATGCAGGCATTGGCTTTTGCTACTGGACCTGTGTACTAAAAACCTGTTTAGTCAAAGTATTATTTGGGTATTTACATATGAGATCAGTATGACATAAATGTGAAAAGGCTTCTAGCAGCAGGCCTGGTTCTGGCTCGTGTTGTCTGTTCAATGTGCCACCCAACACTTGACTCCTGTGCTTCCACACAGATGTGGATGAATGTGAGGAGTTTGGCCAGAATATTTGTGAGGGGTGGCGCTGTGAGAACACTCTGGGCTCGTACCGATGCAGGGCCGACTGCCCCCCAGGCCACCGCCTGGGGCATCATGGAGGCTGTGAGGGTGAGTGCACCCCNNNNAACCCACCTGACCGCGTTGCCCATCTCCTGTAAATCGAAATGCCCTTTTGCTGAAATTACTTGTCAGCTTCATTAGAACTATGTGGATCACTTCTGAAGCTGGATCAATGAGTGCTCAGGTGTGTGAGGCGTCAAACCTGATATCGGCTAGAGGTTGAGTATGAGCTGAGATCTCATGATTTGTGGTATCGAATGGTGTAAAATAAAAAGTAGGATTTGCCCCCACTGTCCCCAGCTGGCCGTCATTGTTTAGGTGAGTTGAGGTAATGCTGCGGTTCCCATCAGATGCCATAAGATGGCATCTAGCCCACTGGCTTTATGAGTTGAGCTTCTCTCTGGCTCCCTGGTAGTGATAAGCAGATAAATTACAAACAAATATAACAAATTACTCTTGGCGCTTTTAGAAAATGTGTGTTGTAAAGTTGCCTTTTTTAATTGCTTGATCTCGCCACTTGTTTTATGCTGAATTATTAATAAGTATAGTAAAACGTGTTGGTAGGGGACTTGGATCACACCCAAAACATGCTGCCCTAAGTTAGGTTTAGCTGCAATTCTGTTACTGTACAGCTTCCATTATCCACACATATCCAGAGCAGCTCAGCTTTCCAAAAACCTCCATTAGTCTACTAGGAAAGCTGCAGTTTCCATGAGGTCTGGCTCTTCATGTTCGCTGGTGGTGGCCCAGCTGCTGGCCTCCAACATGCCATGTGCTTTCCATCCTCAGTGGTGCCTTGTGAGTAAAAAAGTAATGCTAGTTGCTAGTAATGATAGCTGGAAGCCGTAATGACGTATAACCTGACCTCCCATCAGCATTGCAGTCTTGTAGCATCTGCATCTGCTTTGTAGAGTCTGTGCAATGAAATGCTGTGTTATTTAGCATCTCCAAGGAGGCAGTTTCCTCTGTGCTGGAGCCCAGGCGCTTGGTGCTGAGACTTGGTGCCTGTTGCATGGCCCCGTTGCTGGCCTGGGGCTTTCGGAGCTAACCTTTTTCCAGTGGAAAATTTGTGGAAAAGCACAGAAGAAAGATGATTCTGTCTTGTTCAACAGCCTGAAGATACCTTTTGTGCAAGCAGCTCGTGGGCTAGTCAGGTGCTCGAATCTTTGTTCAAATTAATGTGACACAGCCTTTTTCTTGTGCTAAGATTTCCATTTGCTCTTGGGGCCACTCCACCTCAGAATAAGTTTGCTTTACCATGTAGCGTGGCTTTAAACAGCACCCCGAGGACCATTATAGCACAGAAAACAGCATGGAAACACAGTTGGTGCTTTTTTTCCCTCGTGGCAGTCCTCTGTCCCTCCACCTGAAAGACAAACGGACAGACACAGCACACTCATAGTTATGAGTACTTGAGGAATCGACGGGGGAGCAGATATAAGCATCCTAAGCATATAAACAGCAAAAGAGAAACAGAGAGAAAGAAACTGTGAAACTGTTAAGCTTCCACCTCACGCTCACCACACTGATAGTAACCACATACCCCCTCTCCTCCCTAGTGAGGAGCCGAATCCATTGCCAGACAATGATTGATGCCACCATTTATTATGGGGGGGGGTTAATGTTTTAAACATAACCCCAGTGTCTGTTGCGCTCCTCTGCCCCGTGATTGTTTCTGAGTGGTGCAACACGAAGCCAATAGATCAGCTGCTCATCACAGCACTTCATCTGGGCTGAAGCAGACTGAAGATCCAGAACCGCCAGCAGGTATCTCTGTAGGCTTCCTGCTACAACTGGCCCATGTCTCTCAAAGATTGCTGACACACAGGTAAAACCTCAACATGCTCCATCTGGCATAGTCAATGTGTGACTGTCACTGGTGTCCACAGGCTGATAGGAAAAGGTGAGTTGCCATCCCCGGAGCTCCTTCTCAGGCTCGCCATATACTGCTTGCTTCTGCAGGAGAAACAGCCCCTTTCAGATGATATCAGCTGTAGCCTGAAATGAGGAAACACAGGCAAGAAAGGCCTGGAGCTCTTTGTCTTAAGCTTTCGTGGACTGAGCTTCCAACTTTTCCAGTTTCCTCCATTAAGAAGGCAGGCCACAATATCTAGCAGGTCCTATGTGATCCTTCTGGAGCCGACTGAGCTCCGGCACTTCCATCTTATTATTTGGTAAACCTGCTTGCAAGCCTCAGCATGTTTCTCCCATCACAGAATGAGCCTGTCCCAAGCCCTGCCCAGTTTTACACAGCCCCAGGAAACTCCAGCCACCTCCAGAACCACAGCCAGATCTTCACCCTGTGTCATACAACCTCTCCAGGCATATCTGACCTTGCTTTGCTGCCTCACCCGGTTTCTCAGATCTGCTACAGATGTTCTAGAGAGGTTCAGTTCTTGTGTCCGACTTCATGCTAGGGAGCCTTTTGTGGTTCTGGCCCACTTGGGGTTGTTACACGGTTCTGATATTTTTAATATCAATACATATATGTCAGTGTTTGTTCAGCTGACATTACTAATGTGTCAATTCTGAAATAAGATTTGGTATGCCCCCCCCCCCCCCGCAACCCAAAGGCACCCTCTGTTTGTATAAGACTTCAGTTCTAATGACGGTGTGAAATCTGTCGATTTACCTAATCATGATGTCTATGGCTGCACAGCAAGACGTCACTTACCAGCAAGCGAAAGGTTTTCTTCACAGACAGGAGACATGGTTCCTGGGCGTGACACCAAACTGAGTTTTGATACAATCAGTGCTCTGAGACGGCAAGGCTCAGTGCCCGGGAATCTGGACAGCTTCTGGCTAATAAAACCAGAGGCAGCGTCTGGATCTGGTCATCTCCAGTGATTTATGGGTGTTCTGCTACCACCTCATCAAGACTTTGGGGGTTTTTCCCCCTCTGGATGAGTGGTAACGTGGTGTCATTACAGCACTTTGACAGTCCTTTGCTGGCACATAAAACTGTTCCATGCCTCTCCTGGGAAACATGCCGGGTGGCTGCTACGTGTGTTGTTTTCACGGTTCAGAGATGATATGGAATTATGACCTTGGAGCTTTTACATGGCCTGACAAGGGTGTGGGGTGGGGCTGTGCTTGTTTATGGCTGCTAGAGCAAGGCCTTCTATCCAGGGCCTTCATCCACCATCGACATCTCCCTAGTTTCACATCCAGACTAGTGGCCTGGAGTAGGGATTTGAAACCTTGCACATTAAGGTAGCAATGAGCTAACAACCAAATTGCGTGCTCTAAATCTGGACAAGATTCCCTTCGGCTCTTGAGTGACGGTGTATTGGTGATGAATATTGATGTGCAAGGGGCTGCATGCTTCCCTGTTGCTGCCTTCACAGATGTGAACGAGTGTGAACTGTTCAGCGGGCTGTGTGGAGAGGCGCTCTGCAACAACATGGAGGGGTCCTTCCAGTGCGTGTGCCCAGAAGAGAATCAGGAGTACGACCAGATGACAGCAAAGTGCAGGCCAGCCCCTGCAGGTGACCTCCCCCGTCTGACTGCATGCCATGATGTCATGAGATGGGGATGTCAGCTGTGGGGCCAAAGAGGACCCATTGCCCACTGGTCTCCAGAGAGCATTGGGGTCTGTGATTGCTCTGTTTGAAGCGTATGGCTAAAACTCTCAACCTGACAATGAAGGTGAGGCAGGCGATCCTGCATGCCATCCTGATGGGAAACAGTGTGGGAAGCAAGCATCAACGTTGGTCCCCCAGGGAGGAATTTTGCTTGTGCATTGTTTTTAGGTTGCACAAAAATTTCCAGGCAGCCTAGTCTCCTGTGATTTCAGCCAAAGGAAATGTGTAAATTGATTTTGCTGTTAAGAAATGGGCAAGTGTAAGCTTTGCCCATCAGAGAAATTCTGTAGTACTGCCCCCTACAGGTCCATAATGTAGTCGATAGTAAAACAACAAATTAGGAGTGACACTGGGCATGCTCAGGTATGGGATTGTTATTTTTTTTTTAAAGGAAAGACTGTGTTCAAATGTTAGCAAAGTTTACGTGTTCCTCCTAAAGGGGCAGTTGCAGACGAATCATGACTGACCTGTAATTATCAAGAGAGATTTATGGTGTAGAGAACAGCAACCTGACCGAAGAAATGGGGTGTGGTGGTACCTTAAGTCTCCAGGTATATCATTAACCAGATGTTTTCCCTTAAGCCACAGGCTGATTCCATTTATCTCACTTGCATTCATAGTGCCCTACAGCTGGAGTTTCAGCCGACCAACACAGATCACTGATCATGTGAATCGACAGGCACCAGCCTTTTTTAGTTATCATGGCTGCTTTATGGAATTTTTATGCTGACCTGTTGGGGCTCATCACATACTGAAACCTATTCTGACTGGCTGTTCCTGAAGCCACTATAAGTGTGTAGGAAATCCTTAGGTAGTCGAGAGTGAGGCATTGTGGATCTTCTCTGACTGTCTGCCTGCCTGTTGCCGGATCTCTAGCCACCTCAGTGGAGCGCAAAGAGTGCTACTACAACCTGAACGACGAAAAGCTCTGTGACAATGTGCTGGCCAGCAGTGTGACCCTGGAGGAGTGCTGCTGCACGCTGGGGGCCGGCTGGGGGGACAACTGTGAGGTGCACCCCTGCCCTGTGGAGGGCACCGGTGAGTCTCTCACCCCCCACCTCAACTATGTGACTCTATCTGGCCAAGCATCACATGATGTTGATATAATTCAGGCTTTATTTTAAAAAGTGCATAAAATAATGAGTAGGTATTTTTTTCATGATCGCTCATCACTATACTCTTAACGATGCTTCAAGTTACTCGAGTACAGCACACCACAGCCTGATGTTCTTATCTGGAATTGTTTTGGTGACACCATTTGGTGAGATTTTACTCAGCTAAACCATGAGCTCAGCAACCTGCCCAGCTTAATATGGTTTTTCATCTTCAACAGACCAGTTTAACCAGATGTGTCCAGGTGGGAAAGGAAGTGTCCCCACCAATAACGTGGCTGGAGCAGGGACATCACCCAGCTACCAAGGTAGGCAGGGACCCCACAAGACAACCGCCTAAATGTTACAGAAATAACCAGGGGAACATTTTACCCACATGATTTACTATAAAACATAAATATAGTAAGCTAAGGGGTAGCCTCTTGTGTCTGCCAGACGCTGATGAGTGCGCCCTGTTCAGCCAGGAGGTCTGCAAGGGCGGCTTCTGTCTGAACACGCCGCTGGGTTATGAGTGCTACTGCAAGCAGGGCCTCTTCTACGATGACGTCAAGCTGCAGTGTCTCGGTGAGTCGCATTCCGGATCACAGCAGGCGTCCGTTGCTGCTGGCCCATTATCGCTTAGCCAGCGCCAGTTGTGGAACTGCCCTGGAAGCCTATTTTTGAGGTTCAGTCAGACTGGATTGGCTATCCCCTGAGTCTGGGGAGGTGGGGCGCCATGACATGCCTCTGCCCACAGGCCTAGGGCTGGGTGGATACAGGAGCCAGAGCTGCTCCACCAGGATGCCACAGGGTGGTTGGGGGATGGGGGGGGGTTGGTAGGTGGCCACTGTCCCACTGCATGTGCGTTGCGGGCTTGGAGCATGCAGACAACCACTGACCGTGGGTAAGTGTAATTTTTCTGGTGCAGAGGTGAATGTGTTTCAAGGTCTGGAATGTTGGATTGGATATTACAGCCGGCCCTGTGTGACGTGGAGATGCAATTGGCCAAAATACAGGAAGCTCTGTCTGCACGCCGCATGAAGCGTTTAACTTTGAAAGCCATGTAGGCATGGTTGAAAATGAATTCATACAAATCCCTGGACCCCCGTAAATGGGTGGAGACCTCCACCCCTCTAATGCTCAGCCCAAAGTTCCGCCCTTGTGTGGCATTGAGTGGCACTTTTGCTGGGACAGAAACCCTTTCTATAAAAAGGGCTGATGTTTCGATTTTGTGTAGCACGGTTTCCATGGCTGGGTTAGCCCTTTCAACCCTCCACATTTTTGAGCTTTTTCTGTCCCTTTGATTTTACAGGTAGGCTTATTACATTGTATGTACATGAGTTAGCCACATGTGCTTTATGGTTTTGTTTTCAGGACATTATGGGCTGCTCAAACATGTCATAATTTGATTTGTAAATGCCAACATAGTCTTGATATCCTTTTACAAGGAAAAACTGCTTGCGCTTATTGAAATTTCTCAATATTTAATCTTATTTAATTTAAAGATTTGCAGGCAGTACAAATATAATCTTATAAATGTTGAGATTAGCATCTCTAAGAATGCAGGGGTTTCATTGGGGACCTTTCTATGGCTTAATATTATGAAGGAATACATGGGTAGTGCCAGGCGGAAATGAATATCTTTGATTTCGTATCCATTTAGTAACAGCAATGCATGATTTTATAGATAGTTTAATTACTTTTTTAAACTTTTATTCGGCACTTTAGCCTCAAACAACAAACCGACACTGTAGCACGTCATTGTGTTTACATGTGTTCTACTTACACAATGTGCAGCACATTCTGTGTGAACTGTTTTGATGGAGCTCAACATCAAACATACACATGCAAACTTTTGTGAATAAATATTATGAAAATATCAAGTAATTCTCTTCCTAATAAATAGAGTGCTGCATTTTGTTGTTATTTCTTGTAGAACTCCAGCCAATTTTTGAGTGTTTTTCTATCCCTTTATTTATAGGTTTATAATAAATAAATTATAAAATAAATATTTTTCCCCCAGAAGAGTAGTACATGGATCACTGTGGAAGCAAATATGCGCTTTGTTTTCCATCTAATGTGAATAATATTGATGTTCTATGGATTAATAGGGGTGCGTTTTGGTGGAAAATATTTAAAATATATGCCTCGTTGCGCACAGGATTACTCTGGGATACTTTAGTGCACAAAATTGCAACTTGGACGACCGGACTGAGTAAGTTCTCTCAATTCCAGTGATATGCGATTCATGTCTGTACGTTATACCTATCTACAAGCCAAAGATTAATGGGTTCGAAAATCAAAGCATTTTGCGTTTGCCGGGTTCTGTGAGTTAGGGTTAGACTCATTAGAGCAATGGATAGATAGGACACAGCATTGGGGTAGCATTCCCTCTGGACCAGGGCATCAATTTTAGACTGTTGCTTTTAGTTTCTGATCCGGTTCTTGAATCCAAAAATATCTAACACCACGGCACCCTTCTGTAGACATCGATGAGTGCCTGGACACAGAACTCTGTATGGGAGGCAAGTGTATCAACATGCTGGGCTCATTCATGTGCTTCTGCCTGCCCCCCCTGGAGCTGGACCACACCCAACAGCGCTGCGTGTCCCCATCCCCCCTCACATCTCGGCCCCCCAGCGTGGCTCATCACGGTACGTACATTATGTGGCATTGCCAAACTTACAGAAAGGAGTGGGATTCCATTCCTGGATGTCTGTTCCACCTTGTGGGTTCGGTGGTCAAGAGCAGATGATGATCTCTTTGGTATTGGAATCAAAAACACAGAATTTAAATACAGCATATCCTACACCAACCCAAAACATTTATGATGATAGAAGAACTGGCCATAGTGGCTGAGGTATAGCCATAGTTTTGAACAAGAAGTGTCTGTAGTAATGAGTATGTGTGTGTGTGGATTGTGTTTATATTACATTATCCTCCAGCATGTAATAAAAACCTGTTATTTTGATGTTGTGGGGACCATTTTTCAGGTCCCCTCAGAGATCTGTGAATGCCATAAAAAACTAAAAATGCCTCATATTTTGTTTGGTTACTTATGGTTAAGGCTAGGGCCGGGCAGGGGTTACGGTCGTTGGGATTAGAGTTTTCTCCATAGAAGTGAATGGAGAGTCCCCACAAAGATATAATTACAAACCTGTGTGTGTGTGTGTGTGTGTGTGTGTCTGTGTGTATCTCTGTGTGTCCACACTCCAGAGTCTCCAGAGATGGGGGAGATCTTCCAGAGCATCTGCTGGCAAAAATTGACCCTGACCCTGACACCGACTTGTGGCGGCCCCATGTTGGACAGGCCGACCACCTACACTGAGTGCTGCTGCTTATACGGCGAGGCCTGGGGCATGGACTGTGCCCTCTGCCCCCGGGTGGACACTGGTATGGCTTCACCCCCCCCATCCCTCTCTTCTTCTGGCCAAGAGGTAGCAGATTTTCACATGGTCACTGATAACCACCCCGTTGAGCATTGAAGGTGACCTTGCCGATTGTTCACACACAGAAGTGCTTTGAGATTGACCTGTGGAACAGGCAGAGTTTTAGGCTTGTGCGTGGCCTTCACGGTTACAGGTTTTGTCCAGATAGAGCATGAGTTAAGACTGATTAATGAGCTCTGCTATTGCACAGGTAATCATGATCGCAACCAGCCTGGTGCATTTCCTGTGCAGATGGCCTTGTGGGAAGAAGAAGTATAAGCAGACAGGGGTTAGCAAAGCTGAGAACCAATCCCAGACAAATCCCGGCTAACAGGATGTACTTCGTGTGTCTTACTGTATATAGCCTTAGGCGAAGGTCATCGTGCCTTTTATACGCATCACTTTTAACAAGTGACTGGCACCCACTACATCATCATTCCTTTTCAGAGACTGGATTATGCAATTCTGACCCAAGTTAAACAAGGTTCTGTTGTCATGTTTATTTGCCCTACAGGCCACTTGACATGTGACTTTGTGCCTAGTGAGTTATTGATTTCTCAGCATCGGTAAAATTAAAAAATGACTCCATTGATGCTTAGCATGTTTCTAATTGTCACCCACATGTATATGATTCAGGTCTTTGATCCATATCAGTGTAGGAAATTTTAAAAAAATTTGGAGGGCAACCTAAAAGATGGGGACATTTACAAATTTTTGTGGGCACGTTTTAAAAATAGTAATTAATGCATAAAGTTTCTGTTTTTAATGTGAAATGAGCACAGATTAAAATGCGTACAGCAATCACCACTTTGTGCCAATTGCTATTTCAAAGAGTATTAGTAGTGTATAGAACAATATCTGTATGTGAGAGAAAGCACAGCACAATAGGCTTTTAGGCTTTTATTTAGCTCTTAATAATATATGTATATGTGGCATTAATTTCTAAAGTGAAAACTTTATCACAGTCTTTCAAATGAACTAGTTTGCTGTTGGGTGGCATGGTAGCGCAGCAGTCAGCACTGTTCCCTCACACCCTGGGAACAGGGTTCAAGTCTGTGCTGTGGCTTCACGTGTGTGGAGTTTGCATGTGTCGTTGTGGGGTTTTCTCTGAGTACTGCAGTCCCCCCCCCACACACACAGTGTAAAAAGATGCTGACGTTAATTGGAATTGCGAAATTTGTGGATTTTCTTTGGGTACTCCAGTTTCCTCCACAGTCTAAAAGAGGGCTATTAAAATCAGGGTCTGAGCACTGCTGATTTTCCTTTACCTGTGAATGGGGTGCGAAGTCTCTGTGGCCAATCAGAATCAGTAATTATCAAACTAACTACCTGGGAGAACTGAAAACAAGGCCTGTATTTGGAATCAAGTTCCAGACTTGAAGAGCCCTAGCCTAAAAACATGCTCAGGTTAATTGCCCATAGGTGTGAATGGTGCGAGTGTGCCCTGTGATGGGTTATTCACCTCCTTGTGCCCGTAGCCTCCAGGATAGGCTCTGGACCTATTAAAGGTCTATTAAAAATATTTTGTAAAATAATAGGCAGTTTTACACAACACTGCCTTTTACATACAACTGTAAATGCACACTAGTTTGTTCAATAAAATAAAACAAATGTTTAAATTATGATATTTTCAACCAGTGACAATGTTTTAAAATAAAATTAAACTACTACCAATTATTCTTCGCCTCCATCAACTACCCCGTGAGACACTTACTGAATGGTTTGATTTTAGCTGTAAATTCTGGGAGTCTGTGCAAAGTCATGAGCAACTTCATGACCATCATGACCATGGGTGATGACAGACAATCCCTAGCCACTCCAGTAGTAGAGATTGGCTGTTTTGTTTTTAGATGAATGCTTCTATTAAAAAATAAAATTGGCCTCTGCCAGGTACCACAATAGCGTTACATAGTAGAATGTAGTAAGATATTGCATAAAATTATGTACATATGTAGTGTGCACAACGGCGCTGTTTGTATGAAGTTGTTTTTTTTTGGGGGGGGGGCATGTTAGGGGCATTTTTGGCCTTTGTCCCTGTTATTTTCTGACGCTGATCCATATCCAGCAGCACCCCTCCCACGGTACTGACACTTTCTGCTGTTGTCTCTCCCAGAGGATTATGCCACCATGTGCAACTTGCCCCAACCTGGAGTTCAGCGCCCATACGGCCAGGACGCACTGACTGCCGGTGACGTGGACTATTATGAAGCTGGTCCAGACTTCGCCCCAGGAGCCCTGAGCTCCAGTCCCATCCGCTTCTATGAAGACAAGGAGGAAGGTAAGCTGGCCTTGCCTGGCAGTCTTAGTTAACTGTTTAAGAGCAGCCTGAGGAGGAAGAATGATTATGGCCTGAAACAAGGCTTGCAGCTGCCATCTGGTGGCCATGAGTTTAATATTAAATTATCAATGTTCTTTAATGACATCCTGTACTGGCTCCAATTGCACTGTACAAGAAAATAAGCAGGTAATAGAACTCAACATGATCATTGTTCCTGATAATGCAAACCTGACATTATTCATTTCTTCATCATGGAAAAACGCTTGTTAAAATTAAGGATAGTGCATTTTGAGTTATTTTGAGTTATTGCTAGTTTGATTTTGAAGGTATAATTATGGTGTTTAAAATGAATTGAGATAATTAGTGTATATGTCGGTTTCACACACATATCTGCCCTGAGGTGAGAATTGTCTTCATGATTGAATGAATGACAGAAACATCAAAAAGTCCACTCTCTTCCTCTGCATTGCCCTTCAATCTTCTCTCCTTCCACCCTGCTTCCTTTACCCGGGGCGGGGGGGGGGGGCGCGCGCGGGGGGGGGGGGGGGGGCGGGGGGGGGGGGGGGGGGG
>JAODLD010000069.1:18966329-18977863 GCA_026781065.1 Mormyrops boulengeri
CTGAAGTAAACCCCGTTTTCCCCATAACCTGGGTTCGCTCGCCTCCTTCCCCGCTCGCCTCCGCCCGATCGTGACAGCAATAAATTTACAAAGGTCATTTACATGGTAATCTGTCTGGGACATACAGACAAAGGAAAAAAATCTGTTATAGTCATCCGGCTATAGTGATCAATTTAACCCAGACATACGTGATCGGTATAAGCGGTCTACATACAGGGATACACATCATTCCATACGAACCTATACGAATGATCTGTATCTTAAACAAGCACTGAGCGAGAGTAAAACTGCTGTAACAACCCCCCCCCCCCCCACACACACACACACACACTGTTATTAATGTTTTAATGATAGAAAACTAAAACTTGATGAGGGGTTGATTTGATCTGAAGCTAGAATGTCCGCTAATGTGTTTACCAAAAAGGCAATAGTACAGCAAAAGGAGGCAATTGTATATTGACGAGGATGTCATAATAATAATAATAATAATAATAATTGTTTTAGTGGTTTTATTCTATTTCATTAACCATTTGTATGGTTTTTCGATGTTCAGTGTCTTTTCAGTCCCTTACTCTGTTATTTTTATTGTAAATTGATTCACATTGACTGGAAAGTAGTGTGTTGTTTTTAAATGTGCTGTACAAATAAATGTGCCTTGACTTATTCGTTGTCCTTGTCTTATGTGAATGGATAAATATGATTAAACCTGAGAAAGACACTGCAATTTGACTACATTTTAGTGCATACGACTAAGCTTATATTCTATTGAAATGCTTTGCAAAAATGCAGTTGCTAATAAAAATAGAAGACGACAGAACTGAGTGTGCAGTACCCCGTGTGAAATCAAACTTGGCAGAGCCGGAGACTGGAGAGAAAATTAACAACGTAACACACAAACATGTTAACACATAATTTCTGGACGTGTTACGACCAACTATGGTGGGTTAAAACACACATTTTGTATGTGTTGATATGTCATTACCCGTCAACACGCACATTGTGAATGCGTTTACACATTTTTCCACGTTAACAGGTACCGAATATGTGCGTTAACATGTCAATTTTGAGCATGTTAAGGCGAAAAAATGAACACGATTTGACCCTTTTGGCCTTCCATATTAACGCATATTCTAGGCGTATTCTACACATTAAAATTTATGTGTTTTTGACCTGTTTGGCATTCCATAGTCAGTACAGTGCCTGCGCTGTGTACAGCGATATACTTCACGAGGCCCTAAAAGACATATAATGACAAACTTTTTGTCTTGTTGCCTGAGTGCCAGGATTTTTTTTACTTAGGTCAAATCGGTTGTACAAATAAACTCTTCAGTACCATGCACAGACGAAGTATATTAGCTTCCATGGCAGTGGTGAGAGGTTACAGTGCAGAAAAAAAAATATTTTAAAATAAATAAAAAGGGAAAAACGAAAACTCTACAGTTCAGTAGCATGTGGGAAACAACAGCAAAATTCATGTCACTGCCAGTGGTATAACAGAAAAGTAAAACAGTTGTTTTCTATTGCATCATATTTTGAGATATTTTGAGTATCTCAGCATTTGTCATAAATATGTATCAAGCTGTGTTTTTCCCACAAGTAGCCTAGAGTTATGGCCAACACCCAGACAAGAGTACTTTTTACTTCCAAACACAGTTAACTCCTCTGCTAAACTGAGATACAGATGATCAAAACATCATTTGGTGAAATTCACAATGTCAGCAAAGCTCATGACTCTGTGTGGGTTCTCGGGCAGCTCCCAATCCGTGCCAAACCTTTCACTCACCCTCACCAGGTTCCTATAGCAACAGCCCAACCTCATGACGTCCTAGAACCACATATCACAACAACGAAAGATGATCTGCACGTCTCAGAGCAGCTCCGAATTCACGGTAACACTGTGGTAATCACCTGAGAGGCTGCCCGTCCAGATTTACAATAAGATGATACTCTGCGATTTTTAACACAGTTAAAAACAGAAACTGTAGAATGGGGGCAGTACATGACTTTAGTTCTTTCCCAGCACTGACTAGCAATAAACAGAGAAAATCTGCAATTTCCTGGTTAGTTCACGCAAAATACCAGCCAGGTAAAGCAAAGCTAATTAGTAATAATAACAAAAGTATAAAACATTCCCAGCCTTGCAATTTAGCACATCCCTCAAAAATAAATAAATGAAAAAATAAAAGATAAATGTTTATAAAGGTGAAAAGTGAAATCAAGGCATTACAATCATAATTCAATGCTTTGTTTTTTTAAAGGAAAAAACTTAAGAAACCTTAAGATTGCTTATCTCTGCATGCCAAGAGAAAGCTATGTCTTTAAACTCATTAATTTATTACAACATACATATTTTCTCATATCATACTGGAAAACGAGTGCAGGGCAGATACATTAGACTCATTTTCAAGCTGCACATAGCCAATTTCTGAAACCCTGCAGATGAACCACGACAGAAATGGTGCAAACAATCCAGTGTAAACACGCATAGAACCAAACACTTAAAGTCTCAAGGTTTAGAAGCCAGTCATTCTACATAGATATGAAGGGGCAGAGGTGGTAGGCCATTGGGGGTAACTAACTTGAGGTAAGGTGACTCAGAGACCACCGGAAGTATGCTTATGGAAAGATGAGAATAGAGAAGTATGAGAAAGGTCAAATGAGAAAACAGAGAGGTGAGATGGACTCAGCGACAGGGGGAGGATGGATGGGTGTGGGGTGGGTGAAGAGCACCGGAACCATGATGACTAAAATGGAATGAACAAATGACTAAAGATGGAGGAGAAGGTCATCAGGGAATGGACAGTGAAGTTATCAGCAGAAAAGAAAAGGAAGTGGGTGAGAAAAGCATCAAAGTCATCATTTGAATATCATCACTTAGCTCTGTATGATTCATCCATTGCAGAAGTTCAATTCCAGTATCATTTTCGCAATTTAAAATCACTTTCATGACAGCATAAACAGGTGGAATTCTTAATCAACAAAATGTCACTGTCTAGGGTTACTCACAGAGTGGACAGTAACAACACCTCGCTACCTCGCTAGGTCGCTTGGGTTCCCACCTCCATTACAAAACTGTTTATCATTACTCTGTCAGGCACGATTTATAAAACTTCTCAATTTTTCTCGTTTTTAATTACTTAAGGAGTAAAATGTGTTATTGCTGCAAACATATAACGTGACCATATGACTTACACAAGCTGACTTACTTTTTAACTCAGTCATATAATATAATATTTTCTTAATGAATATTTGGAAAAACAAGCATAATGATTAAACCTTCCCGCCCCCCGGTGGACGAAATGTGCAATATGTGTAAGTATAATATGTACATTACAAATATAAGAAATTCAGTTTCATAAGCCAGGACACACACACCCCATAAATCTTTGCAAAAAGCCTAAAAAACATATTTTCACCTTTTGGGTGGATGCTAAATTGAACAAAAAAAATTATAGCAGGGCTGTATTGGCCCTAAATTTAAAAAGACGCAGTAGAAAGAGTTTGGATCCAGTTTGGATACAAATATGTTTAAAAAACTTTAAGGTGTATTTTCAAGTTGAGTCAGGCCTCAAAACATGTTCAAAAGGCCCTGGCTTGACAAGCAGCTGCCACCTGTTGCAGCAGATAACAGGAAATCTGAGGGACCTGCCTGTCTTTCTGCCAGAGTGACAGTCCACCCCCCTCCTCAGTCACAACATTCAACGGCTGCTATCCCAGTAGCAAATCCAAAAGACCCCCCCCCAAATCTTCAGCAAGTGACTGAGAGCTCAGTCATTAGCCTTGTATCAGACAGATGAACTGGGTGTGGCAGTAATGTTCACAAAGTACTACTGCTGATTCAAAACAAGGTAAAATAATGTAAAAACAACATTTTAAAACTTAAAATGGAAAATAAATAAAATATTAGAACATAAATAAATACATTTACTTTACTGTTCTTCCAGAGCTTAAGATCTTAAATAAGTTTCAGCTATTGATGTGAGAGGATCATGTAGAATTTATAGAATCACTGTCATTTCTCCAAGACATCAATTTCTTCAGAATGTATTTCCGTAGTTAATTACTAACTAAGTAGTAAAACACTAAATTAACCTGGAAAATACTGTGTATATATAACTGAACTACCCATATGTTATTTAGACTGCTAAAATATTATATTATATATTATCTGGAGGACAAAGCAGCAGTCATTTCATATCCACAAAGCTTTTCCTTTCATTAAAAACTCTGAAAAAGTACAGGTATATGAACAACTTCACCAGTTTAGGACCAAGATATTTTGTCTCAAAAAATTAATAACAACAAAAAATTTCATAATTCATCAATCTATTCTCCAGCAGGGGTCTACATAAAGAGTATCTTTATAAATGATTATTATCATTATTTACAATTATATCATAAAGCAAAAATATGACAACAGTCAATCTTTTCAAGTCTTGAGTAGCATGTGAAAAAGGCAGAAGTGTATCTAAATTAAGAAAGATGGCGTTCCAAAATATCTTGGTCATGTTTTGTGAATCACACAACTTAATTAAAGCATGTTTCTCTAGAGTGTGCACAGCCCTGACAAACAGTGCAATCAGCAGCAGAGTGAATCTCCTCTTCCTCGGCCTCGTGCTGCTCTTCTCTGTCATCCTCTAGGGGGCAGCATTGTCCCACATCCAGGAAGATTGGGGTGGAGGGAGTTGAGTCTACACGTTGATGGCATGGGCGTGCTTCTTGCACAAGGGCTTGTCCTTCTTCGAGTAGAATGGCTGGCCCTCCAAGTTAATGTGGCAAACCTGTGGTAGGAGCACAGCTCGCTGTCAGACCCCACCTAGACCTCAAGACGCATCTATTGCAACTCACAGAAAGCTGTGTGCCTAAGCTGTGCGTAATATGCTCATAATATACAATAATTAGGGCTGTGAATTCATTAAAAAAACAACTAATTAATTGTGCAGTTTTCTGTGAATAAGTGCACCTAGTATTAAAACACACAAATGTTTATACATTGAATTCCAGAATTAACGTGGAAGAAACACAAAAGTACCAGACCATTTTCACAAACTTTCTCTAATTTCTAAAATTAGTTTGAAGACAGACTCAAATCATACAGCTTAATTTTCTAAACTGTTTTTGACTCTGGGGTAGTTAATCAGTTTTGTTATGTTATCATTTATTTCTGTAATAAATAAAATAATTTAATCAAATATGAGTCAAGAGTTGCACTAACCTAGTCACGAGCAGTTTTCATATTTAGTTGTTTTTTAAGACAAGTTTTTACAGGAGCAATAAAAACTGGAAAACAACTGACATTTGTAATTTACAAAGTTACTGTTTATCTGAATTTGCAGTTATCCATGAATTGAAGTGATGTATTTTTATCGTATTTCGTCAGTGAACACTCTCTTATGTCACAAAATACAAGGCTGAAGCTCCTCCGTCAGTGTAAACAGAACCCAGACATGTACTCTTATTTTTGTGAGTCAAATTAGGGGTTTTCACGTGTTTTCCTGACCCAATAATGACTGTTGGGTTATTGTGTCATTATAATATCTATTTATATATTTTACTATTTGTATATTTTACATTGGTGTGCATTCAGGACTACTTCATGACTGAGACACACAAGTTATGTTCTTTTTATTCTCCTTACAAAGCTCTAAAATATGTAGGTTTCTCAGGGTGTTTTTTTATGTGTCTATGACAAAAACCAGGTTTTTCAGATGGTTTGGCAAGATTTCTGTTTTATCCTGCTGATGGAATCGCAGACTCCAGAGGGTTCATTTGCGTTAAAAACAGGATAGCGTTAAGGTTTCCAGATTAATCGCAAGCATTAACACATTAACATTAACAAGACTAATATTATTTGATATGAGTGTATGTTCCATATATTACTGTGCTGATGAATCACTGTCTTTACACTTGTTGACATCCTTGAAGAAAAAAGGTTTTTTTTTGGAATGATTTAATTCAAGCTGTATTTTCTGCATAAGGTTCTGTTCCTTATTTTTTTTTTTACATATTTATTATGTTTTTACTTATGTTTTTATAACTATCACTATTTTTATTATGGTGGAGTTGACTACCTTTCATTTCACTGCAGGTTATAGTCCAATTATATATCTGTCATGTGACAAAACCTTTCAATCCTTAACTATACAGTGGTGCTTCCCCCTGCTGCTCTGGAGGAACAACATACCGCACAAACAAAGCAGGTGTCATGCCATGTGTGACCCAGCGCCTCAATGAACTTGTCACCAGCCTCAACGGGGAAGTCGCAGCCATGGCACTTAGTGCTGAACAGGACGACGTAGTCTGTGGAGATGGGAAGAAGTCAAAATGGACATAGAGAATCCAGCCTTAAGGATGCATTAGCTTTCAGAATGATTCAACACTTCCATCACATATGTTATAACACGGCAGTTAAGTTGATTGATGCATTGATGTCAGATGCATGTGTGTGTATGGAATGTGTACCTTTCTCACAGTATGGTTCCCCGTCCTCCATGTGGAAGAGACTGTTGCCAAATGGCTTCCCGCAGGCGGCACACACAAAGCAGGTGGTGTGCCATGTCTGTCGCAATGCGTGCATCACTTCCTGGTGGGCAGAGAACGATGATGGGTATTCAGCACCAGAGGGCAGATACTGAGCCTAGCCAATAGGCTGACTGAATATTTGAGAACACTGCCCACCAAACCCTTTCCTTGCTGTTTAAACAGTATTGTATAGAGAGTTTTTATTCCAGGCCTAAACACTTCAAATTCATTTCAGAATATGAATATGTTATTTTTCATGTTGAAGTTCTGGGTTTTCAGGCTTAGGGACTATCCCCGCTCACCCCCATGATCTTGGTGCTACAGCGCGCACAGGTGGGGGCGAAGAACTCCCCGTAGCAGCTCTCGCAATACACATTGCTCTGCTCCTCCACAAAGCTGACGTCTGCCAGTGACGTGTGACAGTAATGGCAGTTGAACTCCTCTGGGTGCCAGGAGCGACCAAGCGCTACCAAGAAAGGTCCCCTAGGAAGCAACAGTGAGCACAAAGTCTGATTTAAACAGGCAATTGACCCATAAACTGAAAAAAGATATGCTTTAAAGGGGCTTTAGTGCTGTCTATCCATCTAGCTTGTTCTGCTGGAAGTCGCCTAGTTTTGGAGATATCAGCTATAGAAATATCGGTCTTCTGTCAAATATAGTGGGACTGGGGACTTCCGGTTTAGTGATCAATGGAGTATGACGTGACTTCAAGACTCCTGCAAAGATCTTTTAAAAAATCCTATGCTAGGTGCACTTTAATTAATTTTCTTACTCAAGTTTCTACCCCAAAGTTAAATATTTACTTCTGGTTCACCAAAATGACTTCTACCAACAAAACCGGGCGTGCTTCCATAGCATAATTGCAGTGGCCAGCTCCAAGCAACACGCCCCCACCTAGTAGTGGCTCCCTTCCCACCCAGGTTGGAGTTACTAAGACACCAGGTGAGAATGCATCCCCCAGCTTCAAAGCCAAGCTACTTTCCTCCCTTTGCAATGAGATGACAATTATTTTTAAAAACGAGCTTCAAGTTGCTTTGAATGAGCACTTCACAATCATCAAGACAGAGCTACAGGCAGTGAAAACAAAGCTGTCGGGCAGTACTGCAAAAATCCTGTCTGAGGCACCATAGTCGAAATGGAAACAGCTGTCAACTGAACTGGTTACAGTGGATGATAAATGTGAAGATCTTGAGGCAAGATCACAGTGCAATAATATTAGGATACTGGGAATTCCTGAGGACTCACCCATCTCCCTCACTGCAGCGGCTATCTCCAATTTGCTCACCGCACCCTCCAGCCGAAGCCAAAATGTTACATTATAATACAGACTCTGTTGACATCCTCTGGCAAGTCAGAGCCCAACAGTGGATCACAACTGGGGACTTGGCCATATCCACCTTCTCTGACCTTACTGTGAAGACTGCCCACTCCTGGACCGCATTCAATGACATCCAACGCCAGTCACATGAGACACCAGGGATGTGACATGGACTGATATATACCCGGTGCATCTTTGGATTAAATATAATGGATCTGAGAGTTCAGGTCGCCAGATGAAGCCACCGCATTCATTAAGACACTGAACAAGTAAGAGAATTGAAAAAATACATAATATGTTTGATGAAATGTGTCCTCTTAGGTAACCAAGACTATTACCCTACTAACTTTTAACTTTTTACTTCATACACAGTCTGTGGTTTTGTTTTATTTACAGTCTGTGGTAACTGTTACTCCATTACTAACAGTTGGTGGAGTTTATCTTTTTGTACACTATTTGTTTTTTTTATCCAATTTCGAGTAAATTTGCTATTTTGTGCCTAGCTATTTGGAATTTGACTCCTTCTGGAGCTAGCACTGGGGGATGGGAGCATTGTACTGTAAGTGCTCGGGGGGGGGGGGAGCAGGGTTGTTCGTGTTCCAGCTATTCTGCCCATTGGCAGTTGTTTTCTATTTTTCCTATTGTTTTTGCTCATCTTGTGGTCTTTTTTCTTTGTTTTCATCTTTATTTTATTTTTATTGTTTCATTCTTTATTTTTTCTAAACAGGTGTGGGCGGGACCCGTATTCTCTATTGTCTTTCTCCTTGTAACACAGTACTTGTAACACAGTAACTCAGGGTTGCCTCATGGTGGCTCATCGGTGAGATTTATGAGCTGGAGTATTAAAGAGATCCAAAATATTTAGTCATCTGAAACGACTTAAAACCGACTTAGTATTTTTGCTGGTAACCCATATGCATACCAGGGACCAAGTGAGATTGAAATGCCCCGTGGGTGTTTCACTCAGACATTAACTCTAAGGCCGGAGGGGCTTGTTTGACTTGTTTTGTTTATTATTTTGGCTTTTGTCATTCCTGAAGTTCACCATGGTGTTTCATATTTCATATACATGTATATCTGAACCTAACCATACCAATACTGTCAGTTAGTTCTTTTTCTGTCCCCTTGTCCTCCCCCCTGTTCCCGGTTGTCCTCCCTGTGACAGATACTTGATTGTTTCTGGGATACTGTTTCATAATCCCATTCTATTAGTCAATATTTATGCCCCCCAAATTTTGACGATCCTCATTTTATGAATAAGCTGTTTGAGCTCTTCCATTCATTGAATATGAATATCAATATATTTGGAGGAGACATCAATTGTGTAATTGAGCCAAATCTACATCGTTCTAACCCACGTACTTTGACCCCATCGTTAATGTCGAAGTCAGTTTCTGATTTCATGTTTAACAACAGCTGCATAGATCCTTGGAGATTCTACAGCCTCCACACCAAGCAATACTCTTTTTTTCTCACAGATGCATCAGTCTTTCGCTCGTATCGATTATTTTTTTATTGATGCAAAACTTATCTTCAGTGTGGTGTTTGTTAATTATCATCCTGTTGTTATGTCTGACCATGGCTCTTTTTCTTTGAATATCCAGATTTCTCCACAACCTCGAAACTCAGCTCTACGGAGGTTCAATTTTTTGCTTCTCTCAGACAGTAATTTCAATAATTCATAGCATCAGCAATCGATGCCTTTATCATCGAGTCCTATCACCACCAATAGCATTTACTCAAGTTTTTTCACTTTATCTTGTGGCACCCAACACGGCTGTCCCTTATCCCCTTTATTGTTCACAACTTGCAATAGAGCCCCCTTCAATTTTCCTGAGGTCCTCCCCCACCTTTACTAGAATGTCACCCTTGGGCATGAAACTTAAGCTTTCACTATATGCTGATGACTTATTATTGTATGTTTCAAATTCGGATTACTCCATACCTGGAATACTTTCTGTTTTTCCAGAGGTTTGGGTCTTTTTTAGGTTATATCTGAAAAAGTAAATATAAGTAAATATCTCCAAGAGTATATGCTTCACTGTTAACGATTTGGCAACACAATTTCATCAGTCTGATGTCCTGTTCAAACTGAGTCCCTATGGCTTTAGGTATCTGGGGATCAATGTAACCAGAAAACTGACCTCACTTCATTATGCTACCTTTTCCCCTTTGTTGTCTAAAATCAATTCTGACCATCAAAGATGGGGTAGTCTACTTGTTTCTTTGATTGTTAGAATCAATAAAGTCAAAATGAATATTCTGCCCAAATTTTTGTTCCTGTTCCAATGTCTCCCTCTATTTTTAATAAAAAGTTTTGTCAAGGTCAGGTCAGGTCAGGTTTGGGAGCATGCGCTGATGCAGCGTCATGCACACATAAACAAATATTCACACAGTCGCCCAACATGGAGACATGTACACACATTCACACTCCCCATATGTCCCCCCTCTGGTGTGGAGACAAGAAGGCCACCCCAGTCCCCGCAGGAGCCGAGAGGCCCACCAGTCCAGACCCCAACCGGACGGCCAGCTCTTCCTCTCAACCCCCAGCCCCAGACGGTGAACAGAGAACGGGGTGTGAAAAGACCCTATGCCTCCCCCCGCCCGCTCAGACATGGTGTTGGTGCGTGTTGTTCTAAAGTGCTTTCAAAACAGGGGAAGGGCATGGTGCTAACCACCCTCTGCCAACCAATAGCTGGTGTCAGCTCGGCCCCTCCCCAGAGCCCTCAATGTCTATGTGCGACTTAAAATTGAGAAGTGGGCACTGGCGCCCGAGGTAAGGTTGAATGAACAGACCGCCCTCTGGACGCCATTCCGTGTGCCCACCCCCAAGGCCCTAGATGTGTGTGTCATGGGAGAGTAAGTAATGAGGGTGTCTAAGTTGTGATGTATGTTAGAGATACAGGTGGTCACGAGGGGACAGAGGAGGAATACCTCCCCTGCATCCCAGCGACGCACCTCAAAGCCCTACATGTGTGTTGGTGTGATGGAGCGGGAGGAGGGCAGCACTTAGGGATGGGGAGGAAAGGACTGGGGGGGGCAAACTACCCCCCCTCTGGAGCCAGCTCCCCCGCTGACCCCCATAGGCACCTCCGCTCCCCAAGATCCACCCAGGGTGGGGGGCCCAGGCCCATCCAGATCGGGGCTCACCGAGCCTGGGGCGGCCCACCGAACCCCACCCCAGAGGAAAACTTACACCCACCCCAACATTCGGTCAACTCCCAGACTACATAAGACAATAGACACCCAGGTTGAGTCCATCCTCCTCCTCTATTGGATCCCCCCCCCCCCATAGAGTGGATACCCCTAAGCAGGGACCACCTGCGGACAGATGGTAACAACCTCCCCGCCAGCTAAACAGGCCCCCAGATCCACCGACACGCCGAGGACCCCCGTGCCGGGGTCGGGCCTCAGTGCCCGCACCAACCCACACCCTGGCGACACACCCACCAGGACGCAAGCTCCCTGACCCAGCCGGAACCCCAGCCCGGAGACAGAGTGCCCCCAGACCCCCAAGCCCGCCCCGGACCCACCCAGGAGCGGCGCAGCTGCCAGGCCGGTAATCTGCGTCCGTTGGCACCCCAGGCTCCCCCAGCAGCCGCCAGAAGAACATCACCCAAGAGCCACCAAAGCCCCATCCAGTCCAGGACCGCAGCCCCAGCGCCGACCCCCCCAGAAAACCCACCCCCAGACG
>JAODLD010000069.1:18977963-19000312 GCA_026781065.1 Mormyrops boulengeri
AACACATTAGGAAACTCAGGTGTTTTAAGTTCATCTGTAGCTGTGGCAGGTCTATGAGTCTCTTGTAATAAAACAACGTCTGCCTGTAGTTTCTTAAGTTGGCTAAATATTTTTAACCTCTTCTCTTTGGAGCCAGCTCCATTCACATTCCATGAGACAAACCTTAGTGTGCCCATAGACGTGTGTGTGTTGCATGTTAGTACTATAGCGCTGCGGAGACTGACGGTAATGTATGTGTTATGACATCACGTACAAGCTAGATAGATGTTGATGGAAGAGCTCTCACTTCCTTATTGGTGACACGCCAACTTCTTCTCCACTGGACGTTTATTAAAGCTCCCTCTACCATTCAGTGGTTCAAGGACACCATTCCTTCTTAAAGCTAGAGAAGGTCAAATATTCTTTGACTGGTAACTGATAAATTTTATAGCAAGTGGCAATCCTTCCTAATGTTCTTTAAATCGCTTCCATCTTTATCTTTTGCTTGAGCCCCCATCTTCTTTTTCCTTTTTCAGATTTTTTATTTTAATGGAAAAAATACACTATATATATAGTGGCACTGACTGGCATTCACCTTCTGCGCAGTGATATGATTGGTGTGTGGAGTTCGATAGAAGAAGTTCCTACATTAAACTGCTCACTACGAAGACTGTGAATGACCTTGAGTACCTGGGTCATGATTTCTGGTAAGAGACTTTTGCAAATGTATTTTTTGGTGCTTTAATCACCACATACAGAATGCAATTCAGTTCCATTATATTTGAGAGAAGGCATTTCTTAAAAGACATTTCTAAGGCTGCTATTTCCACAACTAGGCAACTCCCATTAGAACGATCTAGATTGAGATAGCACTAAAGCCACTCGAAAACATATCTTTTTTCATTTTAGGGGTGAATTGCCCCTTTAAAGACAGTATGATGTGTCGTATTGTACCGATTAGTGTTCTGTTCAATTTACCTGTAACTGCATATATTATGTGGTTTCATTCATTGAAATGGCTGTGGTGTCAAATTCTGCTCCATTACCTGATGATGTTGTTACAGGCTGCACAAAGGGGGGTCCGACCGCTGGCAGCAAAGCGCTCGGCTCTCTGGGCCACCCCGCGGGCCACAGGAGGGAAGGGGATGGGGGCAGGGACGGGACTAGGGACAGGTGGCGTCTGGCCAGGGTTGGGGATGTAGGCTGGGGGAGGGGGCGCCGACTGGGGCAGAGGTTGCACTTTGATATTGGTGGTGGTGGTGGTGGTCTTGCTGGGGTCAAACTTCTGGGCGAATGTGTTATCAGAGATCCAGGGGGGCCTATTGGAATCAGGAGGCGTGGCGGCCACAGGAGGTGCCACTGAAATATGGACAGGGGCGGGGACTGGAGCTGAGGGGACACAAAAAGGCACCATCAACACCTGAAGGGATTGTCTTGGAACAGTTGAAAAGCAGCACCCTCTGAGGTCCGTACCCGGGGCAGTGGGGTAGACGGTAGGCAAAATGTTGGCTGAGCTGACAACCTTGGGCGGAGGCGGTCCCACAGGGATCTGTATAGAACTCTGCTGTATGGGCGGGGCCTTGCCATATGGCCTGCAGGGGACATGGAGAGGGATGACTGACAACACTGTCAGCCAGTCTGAATTAGGCAAATCATGTGCTGACCTGTTACAACTATAACTACAGGAATACAGTATGTTAAATAACATTTAATTGCAGTAACGTGACACATCATGAAAACCTTGGAGCTGTTCTCAGTGATGGTCAAGTGAGATGCACCAAGGTGGGGGGTCAAACCTGACCATGAGATGACCACTGAATGGAGCTTCCTTCCTGGCCTGAGTCCCAGAAGCAGGCTTCTTTACCTGGCCTCTGCCACCTTCCCCAGACACGATCACGCACAGGTTAGTAGGTGAGTTTACTATAGCAAAGAGCCACAGAGTATGACAACCTGGTACTGAAACACAGTGTTAGAACAGAGAGCCTTGAGCATGTGGCAGAGCAATCCACACAGACCCCTAGAGGGAGGGAAGAGTCTTTAATCTTAATCAGATCTAGAAGGGGGTTAAGGAAACAGCATGTTAGAGTACAGTAGATTAAACAGATGAAAAGCTGACACACGGTGCCTTCAAAAGAGGAAAGACATGAGTCCTTCTGTGTGAGAGGGGATTACACTGGATTCCCAGCATGTTATCCAGTTAAGTCAGTTACATCTCTACCTGGGTGGAGAGGATGTGAACTGGGAGCTGTAGCCAAAGGTAGGCTGTGTGGTGAAGCTACAATGTAACAGAAAGAGAGGTTATCAATTAACGGTGATGTCATATTGAGCCAGCTTCGGGGGACACACAAACACACAAACACACACGCACACCACACACCCCGAGCGCATATTCAGAATTATGCCCATGGTGGGGTGACAGCTGAGCAGAGTCTGAAGATCACTTCCCAAAATAAACAGGTTACATTCACATCAAATGGCTTGAAGCACATGAATAGATTTATTTTCTACATTTTACATGTACTTTTCCCTTGGGAAACAGAATGGATGACAGTGCTCTCCTCCTGAAGAAATACTGACTGTGGAGATCCGATCAGAAGGAACATTGACTCCAGTGACCTGTCAATCTCAGGTATAACACAACTTGGGTAACTTCATCGCTATCAGTTAAACCCGAGAAACTGTAGTATCAGTGACCGCTGAACAAAGATGGATGAAACTAAGCAGACCCATATAAAGGACCCATTTGGAATGTGTTGGGTCTCCCAAACAAAAGAGGCAGCCTTACTCACACGGGATACAATGGGTGGGGTGGGGTGGGGCGGGGGTGCAGGTAGGGGGGCTGCATCAACTCCCCCTGCTAGTTTCAGTATGCATACAATGTGTGACAAGTTGTAATTCAAGCATTAGTAAGAGTAGTTTGGGTCTTGGTCAGAGTTACTTCGAGTTCACAGTTTAATTAAAGATAAAGCACAGAGGTGGGAAATGAGATGAAATGAAACAAAGAGGAGAGAGGGGTCTGGATACCGAATCAGGAAACAAAATGGTCATTAATTAACTATATGGACAAAAGTATTATGGGCTAAGCCTCTGTGCCTGTGATCAGAAGGTCATCAGTTCAAGCCTGGCCTTGGCACATCTCTGGATCCCTGAGCAAGGCCAGGAAGAAGAAACATGAAGTGACAAATCATGCTTTTCTGCCTAGCAAAAAGAGAATTTCCACATGGGGATCAATAAAGTATCTCTTATTATCATTTAGGAAAAACTGAAACTCAACCACAAAGCAGCAGACCACAAATTAACAATGCAGGATCGCCAGTGCTAAGGCACATATGTACAACTGTGCAACAGGAGCTTCAAAGCAGCAATCACTGGACTAGAGGAATACGTGAAGTGACAAATCACACTTCTCTGTCTAGCAATCTGGTGGATGGACACCCCAATATCTTGTGGAAAGCCTTCCCAGAAGAGTGGGAACCAACTCCATATTGATGCCTATGGATTTAGAATGGAATGTCATAAAAGTTCCTGTCGGTGTAAGGGCCAGGTATCCCAATACTTTTGTCCATAAAGATAATTGGACAGAAAATTATATACACAGATTACTAAAGAATGACTGATTCCGAGGGAGTGTCACATTATTTCAGAACCTCAGCCTTCTTCTGAGGTTCCCAGATTCTACGGGATTTCTACAGTAGCTAAACTTTAGTTTAATTTTCTAGTTCACCCCTGAACTCTCCATGTCCAAACTTCAGCAGGAGAGTCCCTATTTTTAGGAGAGCACAGACCCATCCCAGGTCAGTGTTAGTGAAGGCTGTCTGCTGACATGCAGGACATGCAGGTCAGCAGTGACGTGCAGAGAGCCCATGGGTAAGTCTGGGATAGGGGGACCCCTGCATCCCTGTTCCCTATGGGATCAGCACTATCCTGAATTAGAAAAGATATTAAGGAACCAGACTTGTGAAGAGGTTGCTGCTGATTGAGTCTCAAAATCCATAAACTGGCTTGAAAATTATATACAAATCAACTGCACAATGGCTAAAGTAACCACCAGAAAGTTTGCCACACATCTACGTATGTCCTGACAGCACCTAGTTAGCCTATGTAACCAGTCCAGGCACTGGTTGTCTGAACTGGTTACAGTGGAGACACAGCAGCATAATGCAACCTTCGTGTACAGTACGATACCTACCAACCACACACAAAAAGACAAATTCAGGGATATTAATGCTGTGAAAATGTTGGCACAATGTGGATTGTCATGTCCCGCTCGTTCAATCCTCCTGTGTGCCATGCCCCCTCATTTACCTCGTGTGGAATCCTCTTGTTATCAGCTGTTTCTAGTTGTGCTAATTGAGTCTGTGTATTTAAGTGAGTTTATATGAGTGATTCCCCAGTCCGGTCATTAACGTCATACATTTGCAAGTCCTCTGTGTTCCTGATTGTGTTTCCCTGAATAAACCCTGTGTTCACCTGACTCCCTGGACTCCTGCTCCTGTTTCCCTGCTCCGTGCCTGCGATTCATGACATGGAGAATGCTATTAGTAGGAAATACAGCCTCCAAAACAGTAGTGGTCTCCAGCAGGAGGATTTTGATCCCTTTGCCCCCCAGCCCAATAACTTCCCTGGATATGAAACAGACCTCTCAGACACCTTAAATGTTTAAAGGGAAGACAATCAGCCATCAAATATAACTATCAGATCAGATTTCCCAAGCTATGCTGGATCTGGCACACTCAACATTCAGTCAAGGTGGATCTGTTATACAGGACTTCCAAGGCTCTCTCTGAAAATGTTATGCTAGTTCTGGGAAGACTCATTATGGACGTAAAGGTACATAGTTGATGTGGCCAAAAAGAGGCCCTCCATTCAAAATTCTAAGCATACCCAGATCACCCCTGCCTGGGTCTCAGCCCCTATCCCAGCTTCCTCAGTGCCTCTGCACGCCTCTGAGTCTGTAGCACATTTCATTGCTGTGTGTGTGTACCTCGAAAGCTGGGGCTTCCCCATGGGCAGGGGGCGCGTTCGTATAGGCAGATTTCTGGAGCGGAAGATGGGTGTGATTGGCAGAGCCTCCAGTGCTGAGGAGGGCGGCAGCCCTGGCTTACTAACATAGTTTCTTAACAGGAGTTAACAAAAGATGGGTGAGAGACAATTCAGGGGTATGTTTGCCTTCCCCCCACTTTACATCACTTCCCAAACCTCCCCCCCAGGCATTCCTCTAGCATTGGGATTTGGTCTCACGAGTGTGTAAAGCCCTGGTAACTCTTGGCACCACACTGACGATGTTTGTTATCCCTGACTGTCTGGAAGAATCACTGCTGCACTTCACTCTGGAGCTTTCTGTGAGCCAGAAAATATCTTTGCCTACGCATGGTCTCTCCTCTTCCAGTGCTTCACATTAACTGTTGTGGTGACACTACAGGTTCACCAGTGTAAAATGTCACTGGTGTACAAACATGCCAAAACTGCTCAGGTCTACCTCGGCCTTCCTGACTCTAAGGCCCTGTTTACACAAAATCAGCAAAATCCTCTTCTACAGGAGAACTCATAATGTAATTTTTAGGTAAATGAAGGTGCCCTTGCAGGATTCTAACCACTACAGGTGAAAATGGAAAGATAAACTATTTAACTAAGTAGTCTATTTCAGAAAGAATCCAATACACAACAAACCAAAGAGCATCCTTCCCAGGCCTGCCTGGGACCCATTCACTACCCTAGGGGTATGAGTAGGCAATGCCCCTAATCCTCAAGGACAGTGCCTCTCCCTCTACTGATCAAAAACATGGTGGCGGTTTTGGGGAGGCTAAGAGACAGCTGTACCTAGACTGAGCAGAGAGAGCGGAGGAGATAGTAGAGGCAGCGAGCGACAGGTGGCAGGGTCCCAAGGGGGCCGCCGGCCGTGAAGATGGGGGCACGGGCAAGCTGTGGAGGACAAGCAGAGTCAGCGAACCCATGCAGAAGCAGAGGGTGAGCTGGGCGGCTCTTGGGGGTTCCAGGGTTGGCTTCTGCATGTGGGAGCTCAAGTCAAAAATTGTGCTTAAAGAAATGGGATTTATTAGTCAGGGGATCAAGGCACTGCCTATGGTGAATGCAAGGAGACTCTGATCAAGGCTTTTTAAGTATGTGGGATCCCTGACAACAGCTGGGAAGAACAGAAAGCTGGCCAGCCCCTCCGTTGTTCCTGAAAAGGAATAACAGCCAAAAGACACTGAGCAGCAAACAGATGTAAACTGTTTCTAGACTGAGCTGCAGCAGCCCCTCATTGGCTGTAAGTTGCAAGCGGCATTCAAAGAAGAAAGAAAAAAAAGTGCTTGATTGGTACGGGTTTTCTGTAATGGTTACGTTTACATTAGTGTTCACACAGTACTCTATTAAAATTTTTTGCTCAGATCGGATTTACCCATCTTGACGGTTCACAGTCCGTCAACGGCACACATGCACCCATTGGTACATTTTTGCACAGCTGTAGCTCTCCGCCATTGTTGTTTTGCCATGCTGCAAGTGCTGGCTAATGACAATAGTGCTTAGGCAACAGCATATAGGCAAGAAACCACATGAATTCTGATCTGACCGCTCTCATTCATATTGCATGGCCACGAATTGGATACATATCCGATCTAGGACCACATATGAAAGTGACTCAAATCTGATTTGAAAAGATCAGATTTCTGCGTCCACACAGCTTTGAAAACATCATATCTTTGTCACATTAAGGCAAAAAATCAGATGTGAGTCACTTCAGTCTGGTAATGTGAACGTAACCATCATTTATCTCCTGTCTACTCTCATGTCTCAGCTCTATGCTCATACTGGCCAAAACCACAATGTTGGGAAAATCTGGCACAGACACACTGAGTAATAAATCAGTTTGGTCTTCCAGTCTTGCAAATGACAGGCTGTGTTTGCAAGTAGTGATGCGAGAGGCGAAAGTGGACAGTCAAACATTTTGCTTTAGAAATACATCTCTATTCGAATGACAGAGGTACTGATCAATAAGTTAATGAGGCTGGATGACAGGCACAGGTGGATACCACCCTGCTACAGACGGGCTCTCTGTTCTGACACAGTGATAAGATACTGCAGGTCTCATCATGCAGCCTGGGGGACAAGCTGCAGTTAGTCTCCTCACCTGAACTTGTGCAAATTCAGCTATGTACACCAAAGCCCTTTTTCATAACTCACCTTTGAGTCAGTGAAATCCAGTTCAGATTGCACACATGGGCTATAATTGTGTACTGTAGGTTTTCAAGGTGATGAAAATAAGGATTTTGCATTTGCTGGGAAGAGTCAGGTTGATATTGTCATGTTTACCATAATCGTAATGTTATCTCAGAGTATATCAGAACCTAACACGACAGTGAAGGACAATATATAAAAAACATGCAAAGTCATAGACTCAAGATACCGGCAAAACATTTTCATGGATGTTCAAAGAAGACTGTTGAAGGTCACACTCAGTCCACACAGCATTACCTCTCTGGGGTGGAGGCTACAGGAGCAGCCACCGCAGTCTGGGCGATAGGGGGTGATGCCGGAACCTGATGGGTCAGGCTTTGTGTCTCAGGGACAGGCTGATTGGGTGAAGCAGCAACAGGCAGAGAAGCAGGAGTAGGGCTTGTGGAGACTGCAGCATGCTCAACAGGAGTACTAGACAAGAGGTTAGGTCCGACAGAATAGAGAAATCAACATCTTGAAGCAAATATATACACATTCAGCAAACCCAGTGTGTATATATATACTGTATTAGAGAGTTATGGCAGTCTCCACAAGTAACTCAGCAAGGAATTTCCCCCCAATGTCATGCAAAAATATTTTAATACTGCACGCCCAATGCAAGGATAATCATCAAGAACAGACTGGATATAGCAGGTCAGAGATTGATACAGATCATTTCAGCCCACTCTAAAGGCACATAGTCCAGGATGTACAGCTAATGTCAAAGAGAACCTTACAAACGATTCTCTATCCTAGTCATGTGGTCCGGTCTTATGGTGGAAGTGTCGAGTTATAGGACAAAGCATGTTTTATGAGTATAGTACAGTAAGGAAAAACTTTATCAACCGTATTGTTCGAACAGGTGAATGCTGGGATAAAGACCTGTATCCATATGACAATTTCTTTCAGGTAAAACTCTTACCTTCAATCTACTGAATAAAGTAACAAATGGAAGACAATACGACTTTCATCATCACATATATCAGGAACCAATGACCTCCTTCAAACCCAGCAGAAAGATTACTGATGGAAAACCATGAATATCAATCATATCCAATAAAAATGCCCCCAAAAATATAGCAACCTTGAGTCTTATTGGATAGACAAGTCAATTGCCTCTCTCTCTTCTACCCTTTCATCCTTCTCCAGGAACAGGTCAGGCAGAGTTAAGGACATGGTAGCAGCTGTCATCTAATAGCAGGCCTGTTGAAGCATCTCACCCTTTAGGATGCTCCTGCACACCCCTGAGCATGGGACACTAACTCAACATTATGTTACTACTCTATCCAGCACAAGTGTCAGCACACCAGCATTGAGGCTGAATGCACAAGGTTCTGATAAGCACAACACACACACAACCTGAGTAACCACAGGACTGACCCATGATTCTTTCCTGCTTCAGGATAGAATGGCAGCTGCACACGCATTTCCAAGCTCTCAAAGCAGAATGCTGGTGACACCTATAACTTGGTTTTTCTTGTTAAATTAACAGTTTCAATATGTGTTCATATATTCTTTGCAGGTACATAAGCTATGGAAATGCCCTACAAACACATACACAATCTGCTGGACAGGATGTCCGTCTGGACAGCACCCTCCACAGCACAGGGGATCACTAGAAGAGAACTTCTAAATACAAATCTAACAGTCATTACAGTAGGTTGAGTAGTAGGTTCTGCAGGTCTGAAGACCCATCAGGAACACCAATTCCATCATATACCAGCCAAAAAAAGTGTTTCTTGTGTACTATAATCTGAATTAGGTAACACTTTACTTGAGGGAGCATAAATAATATAGCGGCACACTCTTAATTAATGTATTTATTAATTAGAAACTAAGTGTTACTTCCGTACTGATCCCATGTTCGTTCATCATTAATCAATCATAATGGTTCATGTATTTCATGCAGGTACTATATTTATTGATGATTTGTATTTGAATAGCAACTGAGTTACTAAGTTACTTGTGCCCCTTCAAGTAAAGTTTGGACTATAGGCAGGGGTGCACATAACTGGTGTGTATCGTTCTTAAAGGTGAATGCGTATTTGCGCACCAGTTATGTGCACCCCTGACTATAGGGTAGCTAGCATATTAGCAAGAAAAGTGTTTAACCAAATAAAGCTATACACTTACTGCTTACACAGTGACATGTCCAGTACTTTACCATGTAAAAGAGTACTGTGAGTACAGGTATTAGTTAAAAGAAGTAAAAATTACCCAAAAGAAGAACTTACAAAAGAAAGAGATGATTAAAAAAGAGACAAAAACGTAAGGGTGGGGGGAGGGGGAGGAGGTTAAAGAGAAACAAGTAAGGATTTAAAAAGTGGCTAAGTTGGAATAGAAGGACAAGGATGGGGTGGAGTTGATATTTACATTTATTTATTTAGCAGTTGCTTTTGTCCAAACGGGCATACAAATGATGAATAAATATAACTGATTTTGCACACACCTTACGACGCAACTTGGACACGTTACCAATGATTTTTCCTGGGATGCCCGGGTGTTTCAAGACTTTCAACATCAGACACCCTCCCCCCAGGCAACCCGTAAACTCTGTTATAATACATCACAATACACAGCAGAAACAGACTGGCCAAATAAGCTCCTGCGGCTGGTCTGAGCCCCTACACCTTCCAGAGGATCCCCTCTCACAACATCCATGAACTGCTCTCTTAATGCATTAAGAACAAAGCTTTGGGGGAATAGGAGGGAATGGTATTCCCCTCACTAATATGAAAACTTGTCGTGCTGTAATCAAAGTGAAGATGCAGCTGGTAAACTTGTCTACGCAATCAAAGGGAATGAAAAATTTAATCCTCAGCTACATCCTCACCTCTCCTTCCAGATTTAAAATGACATACAGATCTTTTTAAATCATTTACAGATTCCTACATAATGGATCTTTGCAAAGTGACTGTCTTTCAGCATTTTTGAGAAATGCACAACAAAAATACTCTACGACCGGACTGCTTCTTCTATATGAACTCCACTCTGCGGAATCCCAGCCCATTAGTGTTTGACAGGCCATAACCTTGTTTAGCACTTAAACACTGTTAATACTGCCTGCGATTTCTCCCATGTTCCTACCTCACTGATTTCTGACTAGGACCTTCTTGTTATCCCCAGGTCCAAGTCTATGACCAGGACTGACAGAGCTTTTGCCCATTGACATTAAATCAGCTAGCGAGTGTGGACTGGCATCTGAACATTTTTTTTTTTGTATGGAGAGGCCTTTTATTGACATTTGAGTGTTTTGTTTTATTACATGTGAAGTACTTTGTGACATTTGTTCTTGAAAGGTGCTATACAGGCGGTCCCCAGGCTAAGAACATTCAACTTACAGACAACTCGTACTTACAAATGGACTGCCATAAGGCTTATTATATTAAAAAATTGGGCTTGTGATAATGAACACATGGAACTACTATGTGGCGCTCAAGAAAATGCGGCTTCAGCGGTTTGTCAGCTCGAGGTACATTACAGTAAGGCCTATTACGATACAGTACAGTACCATATGTAGATACTTTTATTATTACAGTGTAATTATTATTGCTATTATGTACTGTATTATGATTTCCTGACTTACCAACAAATTCGGCTTAAAGACAGACTTAGGGAATGGATCTTGTTTGCTGGCGACTGCCTGTATACGTGAACTACTTACTCATTCCAAGAAAATACAGCTTTATCATAGTCACACATTTGATCAGTATGTGCGGTTCAACCGCACAAGGAGCTTATTAAGTTTCTTTTTAATCTTTCTCCCCTCTCTTATGGCTTAACTCCTCAGATGTAGCCTTTTTCTGCCCTTGTGCATGTAAGCACATGTTGACAGAAACCAGAGTCATATGCTGTGTGTGATTTAGCTTGTAGTGATAAGTTGTAAAATGTTTCACATCACTTCAGATTTTATTCATTGGTGTTTAATTTGTTGCTTTGAAAAAAAGAGAAAATAACAGCCACAAAATAATATCTGATTTAGTCATTTACAGTGACGATAGCATTCTCTCATTGAGCTGGAGGCACCACAAGCACACTAGAGTGGTTGTCAAGGGGAACAGTTGTCCTGAGACACCAACAAGGGCATCGTCCGATTCTATTGCATTCCCTTTTGTTAGCTGGGCATAGCAATCTAGGTAAAATGGAGTCTAGGGGGTGGGGTCTTAGAAACCTGCCTCTTGGGAGGCTGTTAGGGATCCACCCCCGGCTGGCTAGTGCAGTAAATCCACTGACACAGGAGACCCCCAAGTCAAGGCTGCTGCAGCTACTGCTAGCCGCCTACCTGGATCTCCTGGGTAATTCTTCATATGCATCTTGTTCTGAGAAAGAAAGAGAAAGGGGGTGAAGTGGATCTCAGCTATGTGAAAATCGCTACTGTGCTACAGTGTATCTACTGCTGTGTACACTTAGCTACTGCTACATATACCCAATAAGTATAGATGGTGCTAGAATAAATAAAAAGTGGGCTAATTGCAGTGCATCCTGGGTAGACTTACCGAGCTCAGTTCCTGTCATGTGGGCGAGAATGCGGAAACACTTGGACTGCGGGTGGGTGGTGCGCCTGCCCCTCTCGACTGCGTCTGTGTCCTTGTCCTCGGCCTGCAGCACGGCCTGATACACTGGGGAGGTACTGTCTACAAGAGGCTCTCTAACAGGGAGGATACTGCAACCACAGAGAGGGTCGTGCCATGTCAGGGGCACAGAGGCTTCCGCTGAGGGGGTTGGGAGCTTGGTGGGGTGGGGGTGGGGGATGGGGCAGTGGAGTGGCTGAGGCTAAAATCACACCCCCACCGAGAGTGACACTCACACCTATCTATAGTCCCGTGATATCCTGTGAGTCAGTAATTGGTATTGAGATTAAATTAATTGACACAATAAGGATCAAGAGCATTGTACAGCAGAAACCAATAATCTGGTCTCTAGATGTTGTATTGTCAGTTACATTGGATGGAAAATAACTTCTGTAATTCATTATCTCTTTCTTTTTCTTTATTTATTTCCTCTTATTTCATATGGCATCCCATGGTTCATTATTTTTGAAATACAGAACAAATGAGGAGATACTCTGTCCTTCCTGTATTATAATGATGAGGGTGAGAGACCCAGCACGATATTGTTATCCTCTAAGTACTTATGTTTCACACACACACACACACACACAGCCCTTTAACAGAAGGATGACGAAGACTCAGAACATTTCTTTTGGTTGGTTTGGTATGGTAAATAGCTTTGGCTTTTGGTATACCATGCAAAAATGACACTTTGTGTTGTCTGACTGACACACAAATGCCGTTGAAATCTGTCGAGTGACTCCCATGTAGCTGTCTAGTAGTTCTTGGGTAACATTTACTACAATCATTGCAATGTTACTGCTGGTACGAAAAGGTCCTGCTGTAAAAATGACCTAATAGTGTATGCTCATATCTGTCTTTTTACATACTTCTTACAAAATTCCCAGCTCCAATTAAAAAACCTGGTTATGTCAAAGGTCACAATGGAGAGCTGGGTGTGGAAAATGGATGACTGCAGCACTAGAAAACCTTAGGAGACTCTGAACATTTCAGAAGATCCAGAAAGTAGAGAAGAAGGGTGACCATGACAACACAAGTCATATGCTGCTTAGAAACACCATGGATATCAGAGTAAATGGAGGCTGAGTGACTGATCTATGAATCTACCTGTCACGTCCAACAATTCCACTCTGTGATGACGTCACTGCATTGGGTAATGGGGGGGTGCAATACCATGCCAGCCATCTGGCCTCACATTGGACATAAATGCCATGATGCCAAGGGGGCCAATGATGAAGACACCAGGAGCAGACTATATATGAGGCTCAGAACAAGACCACATATGGTGTTCAATAAAGAAATGCAAAATGGGGTTAGCAAGATGCGAGGGTGGCGGGGTTACAGGCAGAAGTGATGGGGGGCAACAAGAGGAGCCTGACTGTCCAGGCTTGCCCTCAACTCCAGACGACGACCAGACTACTTACACAAAGGGGGGGTTGGCAACTGGGACGTCACTGCTGAAATACAATTCGCCACAATTTGTACAAATCGCCAGTCCCCCAGCACACGGTATGGAGCAAGCAGCATGGCATGGGTAAGATGGAAGGATGTGGAAGGAGTAAAAGAAGAAGAAGCAGACATGAGCAGTGTTGGAGCCTGGAAAACCTAGGTACAACATATACACTTCTCCTCAACACATTATATGAAATGCTCCAGAAAACACAGAAACATCTCAAGACTAACCAATGTCACTATTGGTACCCTATGTCATGCCCTACCTCTAAGCACCAGTAACTACCTGGTTAAGTGATGACCTAAACAAAACCATCCTCAACAGAAGGAGTGGGTGGTTTTCAAACAGCCTACAGACAACACACATCTCTGTGCATCCACCTGTCTGAGGGGTCTAAGCCCATTCTTTATCACCGCAGTCCACACGCAGGAAAAGTCATTAACAAAGAAAAGAGCAAAGACACTGGCACTGTGTATATTCCTGATGTACGGGCTCTCTGTCCACACCTGTGTCACATTAGGACGTAGTACAGGAATGCAGCAGAAAAAGACAGAAAGGACAATGAATGAGGGAGCCTGTGTGAGGCTTTAGGGTGCCCAGGATAACGCCACCTAGCCCATGTCAAGCCCACTGTGACTAGAAGAGTCAACAGGGTCATGCAAGCTTGAGGGCTGATGGTGAGGGTGGATGTCTCAAGGACACATGAGTACTTGAGTAGGCTGTCTTACCTGGACAGATCACTGCCCCTGGCTTGGGACTGACCAGCTATGGCATCCATGATGGCATCCTGGGAGTACATGCTAATGGGGGTGTTGTACTGAGCATGTATTATGGTGGCCTTGCCCCCTGGACCCTTGACCTCGATTGGCTTGTGCGTAGACAGGGTGGAGTCTTTCAGCACGCTTGGGTTGAAGCTGGAAGCATACTCATTGCTATTGGTGGTAGCGGGAAGCAGAGGGGTGCAAAGTGGGCAGGATAGAGGCAGAGAGATTGTGAGGCCCGCGTTTGTGAGACAGTGGCAGCTGTTAGTGGACACCATGGTCACCTGAGGCCAATAGGTAAAGAAACACCAAATGATGTTCAGGCCGTGTGACATGAGCAAAGCAATATATATGACCCATGTGTCAATGTCTAGATTGACGACATAAAAGTGACATGAAGCAAACCTTAAACTGAATCTGAGCGAGGTTTGTGATCAAACATTCTCTACCTGCATGCTGAACCAGAGCCTTACCCATCACCACGGACACCTGGTTTCCGGATTCCCACCAGAATACTCCAGGCCTTTCTATGCTGCACATACATGCATCACTTCCTGTCCCAATGAGTGCATATGAGCCCCCAGTGGGTCACTCAGGCAGGGTGCATGGGAGAGGGGACGACGCAGAGCTGTCAGCCCAGAACTAATGGGCATGCAAATAGCAAAAATCCCAAACATGCTGGAGTTTTCTCACTGGCGTCAACATGCACGAAGGTACTTAAATTGCAAAGAACACCCCCAGCACTGGAATAACATGCCAATCTCTTATACAAAAGAAAGGCGTCTGAGAATGGATGCAAGAAGGGGGCAATGGCCCAGAACACCCCCCCGGCACAGCATGCTGCTCAGAGCTCAACATGCCAAAGCTCAACCACGCTCCCGGGGAGGGTACTAACTTGGTAATGGTGTTCATGACCTGGGCCAGTGGAGGGAGAAAGAGAGAGACAGAGATCAAAGCCAGGGTTAACAACACAGTGCCCCACAGATGGAAGTAACAGAAGAAGAGAAGGACTGTACGGAAGACAATGGGAGGAAGACAAATCCAAGGTCGTTTTGAAGGCTTTTGGACATCAGAACAACTACACTCATTTATTTAGCAAATTCTTTTATTGAAAGTTCCAGGATGTGGTGGGTGCGACCAAAAAGCACTGGCACTGATGCCACTGTGTCCCACAAGCCTGCTGGAGGGGGCACGAGAAATGCAAATGGCCAGATAAGTGGAAGGATAAGGGGGGAGGGGAGGCAGGGGAGAGGGGGATGTCTGCCGGAGAAGAGAAGAGGGGAGGACAGTGAATGCAGAGCTCAGCATAGCCTGAAAACAGCAGCACCAGCAAGCTTGACCGACTATTACTGAAACAAGGAAGCGGACTGTAAACAGCACCAAAGGTGCATACCAAGCCTCTCTGTTTGGCCATCTCTCCCTTCCTGTGGTATTAAGACTTTGCTTAAAGAGGCTAAATGAATCCATGAAGACTGGAGACCAAAAGGGTTAAACTTGAGAAAGAGAGGTGTTCCAAGACTGAAAAGCATTTGCTTTACTGCTTCTTCCTTCACGTCCTATTAAGGCAGTGCCTCAATTCACCATCTCAGGCACTAAAACAAGGAGCCACTTGGCCCTTCGTAGTACCTGGAGAAAGGGTGCCCAGTGCCCCCCCCCCATCAGTAATACCTTACAGTATGAATCATAAAGCACCAGGAACAGACTGTAACACAAGACGTCAGCCTGAGACACAGCTCAGCTGGCAGGCCGAAGAATGCGAGTTAGGATTTCTGAACCTTGGGTCATCCTTCTGTTAAAAGACGAGGCCACAGAGGATACTGCCGGGCGAGGTGCCACTGGCCCGTCTCACTACATACCCCGTGGGAATCCCAGTGGCCAAGCCCCTCCCTTTGAGGCTTCCCTGGAACACCGCCATCTCCCTCAGTGTCTCTGCTGAGTATAACCCAATGGGAGTGTTATACTGCTTCTTTTGGTTAGGGGGCGCTTTGCTGGCTGCACCAGGTGAGCCAGGCCCTTGGGACCTCTTTGAGGGAGAGCTGGCACCAGCACTGGTGACCACCATGTCAAAGGTCTGGGTGACTTCCTGCTTTCTGTATGAGGGGGGCTCTGTCTCACTGGATGCCCCTAATGGCCTGGGGGAGGCAACGCAGGCCCCATTGATTAGGCCTTCCTGGTCCTTGGGGTGAAAACAAAAGTGTAAGGCAGATGAGCTGGAGGAGTTCGAACAGAAAGAGCACCATCTGTAAAATTCTAACCATTCAAGAATCAAGATGTAAAATCACAGTATTTCTGTTTTTGCTGTAGCTGGACAGGCACTCCTGATAAGCCACTATGGGAAACCAGACAATCACACAAGCCATGGAGGGCATAGTCTCTGTGATAATCTATGTGCAAAGGAGCCCATTTGCTCTTTTATGGCTCTCCCTATCTCAGAAGTAACTTGTGTGGGGAGTGGGGAGCTCCTGTAGTCGGGGGGTTTGGGTGCTCATCTCCAAGTGAGCCTTTACTATACTTCCATTGGCCCGTAAAGCGGTTTAGCTACTTACTCTTAGTGATTTATGAGGTTAGGATCCTTTTAATCTGAAAGGGGAATTCTGGTTTACTGCTTCTGAGGAGGTCCGAATGGGTTATGGCATTGTGATTGTAAGGAATCCACATGCAGAGTCTCGTTTCAGCAAAACGGTGGTTTATTGAAAAGTAAAAATAATATAATGTAATACAGTGTAGACATACACCGGATATTGAAAGGCAGCTCAAATACAAATTAAGGACAGTTCTTCACCCCCCGTTATACCCCAAAATACCCTCTCCAACAAGGTGCTGTCTGTAGGTGTTGTGAGTGAATTTGCATATAAAGACTGACCTCCTGGACTGTGAGGAGCCCGGGGCAGGAATGGGGCAGGACAGGATGGAGACTTTCTGATGATTGTAATTCAGTTAATTCCTTATCACCCTAGTGGTGCCGACTGGAACCCCCATTCTCTCCCTGACTTCCCCCTTGATCATAAATAGCTAGAACTATCTGTATTCAAATGACCAACCAAGAACATTGGGGCATCTTTACTACTTTTCCTTACATTATCATACTTGGTGTGGAAAGAACTCCAGGAGAGCAAGACGGGGCCACACCTACCTTCTGATGTGGGATGATAGGTATGCAGGTGTCCATTCTCGGGGGGGCCATTGGCATTGGAACGGGACGTTTTGGCCTGTGGATGACAGAAGCGACCTCTTACATGAGGACCCAAGATGGAGATCACAGCAAGCAAACTGAATTATTCAGGAGTACGTAACGACAACTGGTGTGAGTTTTTAAACAACCCTTAGGAAGCATCCTGCCCCCCTCATTAAGTGGTGGGCTTTCAGTTATTTCACGCACTCAAACACACACTCCTCCCAGAAGGAATGCATACAGTTTTAGCTAAAAAAAACAGCAGAGCTCATTAGCATTCAAAGTAAAGTCATGACAAAAAGAAGGAGGAAAATTCCCAGACAGCTGTGGTACTTTTCCACTGCACCAGATGCCATACTTTTGGTACAGTACTTTTGCTACTGTACTATTTTCGATTGACTGGTGTTCGAGTACCAATACCAAAAGTTCCCGTACTTAAAGGGCGTTTTTTTCACTGCAACGGGTACTGTACTTTTGGTCCTTTAAGAAAGTGTTGGTTTTCCACTGGTGTAAAAACTGATACTGATAAGTGACATCACAACACGAGGCAGGGTCTTTTATACTGAATTATAAAACTGGCTATAGCATATTACAGGGTTGGACGATATTAATACAAATGCTATCTATAAAAAAGGTTGGATGCATGGACAAATGAAGAGTCCCAAGTGTGTGATCTGGTCAGAACAGATACAACAAGATCAGGATAGCATGAAATAAAATATTTTGTATAATATACTAGGACAGCACATTACTGAAAAAATTTCAAGTATTGCAATGTGATTTTATTGTAATAAATATTGGGGTATTTATAAAGCAAAAATGGAGTTCACCATAAATTTCTCATAAACCCATCTGGGAGTATGGAAGCCCGTTTCCGCCACCGGGGAAAAAAAATAATATAAAATTATATAAAAATATAAAAATTAAGTTAAGTTGAAATTTTAGTTATTTCGAGATATTATTTCGAAATTTCGACTTAGTTATCTCATTAATTTGAGATATCTCGAAATTTCGATTTAGTTATCTCGTTATTTTGAGATATTATCTCGACATTTCGACTTCTTATCTCGAAATAATGAGATAACTATCTCAAAATTTTGACTTAATATGTTGTTATTTTGAGATATTATCTCGAAATTTCGACTTACTTATCTCAAAATAATGAGAATCGCGCAGTCACGTGCACGTACGTTAAGCAGCTTTCCCGGAAAAGACTGACTTGGAGTACTGTACTGATTTAAGTTAGCTTAACAGTTTGATGAATAGTTGTGTTATACCAAGCACAAGTTGTGAGTCGCTCTGGATAAGAGCGTCTGCTAAATCCTGTAAATGTAAATTGTGCTGAGTACTTGCTGATCGAATGAATTATTAAATAAAGCTGTGTCCAATTCTTCAGTGGTTCGGTGACGTCTATTTATTTTTCCTGGGGTTCATTACAATAGTTACTAAGTATTTGAACAAAATGAATATGAGTGAATATGGAATTCCAGATTGTATGTACAATTAACATGTTAGGTCATATTTGCTTAGGTCAGTATTATGACTAAAACTGATGCTGCAATATAACTAAGTGTAATATATCCATCCATCTTCTACCGCTTTTCCGTGTCGGGTCACGGGGACAGCAGTCAGCAGGGAAACCCAGACTTCCCTCTCCCCGGCCACTTTATCTAGCTCCTCCGGGGGGGTCCTAAGGCGTTCTCAGGCCAGCCGAGAGACATAGTCCCTCCAGCGTCTCCTGGGTCTTCCCTGGGGCCTCCTCCCAGTGGGACATTCCTGGAACACCTCACCAGGGAGGCGTCCAGGAGGCATCCTAAGCAGATGCCCGAGACACCTCATCTGGCTCCTCTCGATGTGGAGGAGCAGTGGCTCTACTCTGAGTCTCTCTCGAGTTCCTCACCCTATCTACAGTATAAGGGAGAGCCCAGCCACCCTGCGAAGGAAACTCATTTCGGCCACTTGTATTCGCAATCTCGTCCTTTCGGTCACTACCCATACTGTAGCTCATGACCATAGGTGAGGGTAGGAACGCAGATCAACTGGTAAACCGAGAGCTTCGACTTTTGGATCAGCTCCTTCTTCACCATGACAGACCGATGCAGTGCCCACATCACTACTGACGTCGCACCGATCCACCTGACGATCTCAGTGTAATATAACTAAGTCGAAATTTCGAGATATTATCTTGAAATAACGAGATAAGTAAGTCGAAATTTCACCACCTGGGGCGTTTGGGGTTATTTAATCCCTTTGTTGTGATTGTTAATAAACCCAAAAAATAAATACTTTTAAGATCTATACCTAATCCATCCTGTGTGCCTGTTTTTGATACCATCTTATTATTGCCGTACCCAGTGGAGGTCACACAGTGGGTATTTTACTACCTGTTTTGGATGATGGTGTTCAAGCCTCACAACCAATTATGCCAAAATCCCTAATGCCAATAATTAAAAACAGGTCAGCTGAAGTTGCTAATTGGAAAATGACCTGAAAGACAAAGTTCAAATTCCCCAGGTCTGGCTCTAATGTTGCAGCATGGGTGGGCCTGGGTTGTCCTGGGCCTTCCCAGATGAAACTGAGGCCCACCTATTCAGCAAGCAACAAAATATGATAAAATGATGTTTCTGACAGGTACGCGTGTGTGTGCGAGATGTGCTGTTGAGAGGCAACTAGATTTTTTTTTCTCTTTGTTCATTTGGTCTTAGTAATACTAGAGGTCATTTAAAAACTTTAATAAAAATATGCAGTTCAGTCTGTAGTGTAATTTTGTAGTGTAATGCTGTCATGGCGGGGCATGGCACAGGCAGGAAGGATGATACTAATAATATAATAATAGATACTTTATTGATCCCCAAGGGGAAATTCTCTTTATGCCTCCCCCAACTTGCTCTCTGTAGGTGAGAGCAAGCTGGCTGCAAAGGGCAGCCACCCACAGCAGCACCCAGGGGTTAAGGGCCTTCCTCAAGGACCCACAAATGTGCTGAGGCCAGGCTTGAACCAGCAACCTTCTGATCACAAGCACACACTGCCCTCACAGAGCAGCTCCAATACAATTTATACAATATACTGAAGATACTCAACACGCCAGGCTACACAAAATAAAGGGGTCAGAAACAAAGAGGGGAAAAAAAGGAATTAACTAAAAACCATGGAATAAACACAACTAAGAAACTAAGCAAACATGAGGAACAGGACTTGACAATAAGCAGAGTGACAACATTCAGTTGTCAAACAAACATGCTGTAACAGAGTAAAGAACAGAGCAGAAGCAGGCACTTAAATACACACAAACCACCGGGCTAACGAGAGGGTAGGTGTGGAACATAAAACAAGTAACCAAACAGCAAAGGCACTTGGCAACAAGCAACAGGTGAAGTATCTTACAATTAATAAGCACAGAACTAGGGAACTTTAACAAACACAGAAATCTGGAAACATTAACCACACATTGGGAATTACCATGCTAGGATAATTAACATGGAACAAAAATACAAACACAACCAGGTGTGAACAAGGCACAAGCAGGGTAAACCTTAGACAGGGAAACAAGGCCAGCCTCAAACCTATAACCAGAGGGTTTCAGCCTCTGAACCACACTCTCAACCCATACAGCTATGCAGTGGTCAAGGGAGCTGGGAAAACACACGAGGGCTGAAGGGCTATGAGACAGAGAAGGGAAAGGCGGGATGACCAGTGATGCCAGCTGGCCAAACAGTGAAGAGACACAAAGGGCATGGTCAGACTAGCCCTGAGCCTGACAGTCGCCAAGTGAATCGTTATGGGACTGGCCCACCTGATTTTCTACTGGCCCACCCATTCTATGATTTCTGGCTCTGGTATTGGTCTGGCTTGATCCCCAATAACATTACAGGCCCACCAATATCAGACATTCAGTGGTGAGGCTTGAGAGATATTACACAGGGAGTCTCAGGCAGAATCACACAAGGATTGTACTCACTAGGGGCAGCATACAGCCAAAGTGACAAAGAAGAAAGGTTGGCGAATTAAGACCGCAGCACAGCAGTGGTGAAGATTCAGAGATCAGGCACCAAAGGGCAGGTTTCTAACAAAACTTGCATGAGTGGAACCACACAGTTCTAATGTTATAATGACAGAAGCACACTGGCAAGACCATCCCATCCTCCAATTCTGCTGTGGGTAAAATCAAGGCAAATTTAAAAACTGTTTTTCACCTGGAACCGTGTTAAGTTTGTTGACGAAAATTTTTTGTCATGGTTATCGTCAACGACCTTTATTTTCAGTCTAAAACGAGACGATAACGAAATAAAAATGATTCCGCGAGGCCTAAGACTATGACGAAGTGTATTGACACTTTCTTCAACTCATAAAAATGAGACGACAATGTTTGCCTGAGATGAGATTGAATCAGAACTAATGTAGTTTGCGTAAGGCAGGGGAATTCAACTAAAATTTAAAGAGGTCCAGTTAGAGAAAATTTCTTGAAGCAAAGGTCCGGAAGATCATAATGTCTAACTATTTAGTGTGATATATATTTAAGTAACATATTAGTTGTATCAGCATTACATGTAATCAATACCTGACTGTCAAATCAAATTAATTCAGTACAATTCAAAAACTTTTCTGTCACATGACATCGAACTGAACATATATGTATGACTGCCGATATGTATAATGTTTTCTCATTTACTAAATAAAAGTAGGGCTGCATTCCAAAATAAGAGAAAATAAAAAATATGTGAAAACTGTGCATGCATAAAGTGCTTAACTTAAGCCATAAAATCCTAATACAGTTTTTTTTATGTTATACAATTTAGTGTTCATGGACTTAGGTATTGGTTTCAATAACCCCACACCAGTAATAAAATTAACGTCTCGTTTTAATATAAATACATACACACTTATCACTTTAATTGCTATTCGAGTAGGATATGCATGAGTGGTCTTATTATTTCGAAAAGATATAAAACGTGGCGTGTTTTTCTCATTCATTTTATATTTGTCGGAGTAACAATGCAAACAGAATGACAAGCTGTTTCAGGCAAAAACAGTGCATTTTACTTTTCATTTCAAATAAAACGCGGGGTTCCCAACCTTGGCCAGCTGGCTGGAGTGAGATTCGAGTTCGAGATGTCTGCACACTAGTGGTGTGCGATACCACAAAATTTGGTATCGATCCGATACCAAGTAAATACAGAACCAGTATCGCCGATACCGAT
>JAODLD010000069.1:19007637-19022383 GCA_026781065.1 Mormyrops boulengeri
CATTCAGTAGATTCAGGTACTCAGCTGAATTTACTTTATTGCTGCATAACGTTACCGAGTTGTAATAATGATCCAGTCTTAAGTATTTGCTGATATAAGTTCAAATGGCGACTTTTTTTTTTGGCCGGGCAGTGTAGATAGGGAGTTCAGGTCTGTTAGCCTCTCAGAGCTGCTGGATGACATGCTAGCTCAGCTCACTTCAGATAACAAAGACCCTGTTCATGGCCTCTGCTATAAGCTACACGCAGAAAGGGGGCATGGGGAGGGCTGGGGGAGATCGAAAGAGATAGAATCAGAGTGAGAGGGGAGGCTAGTGAAAGAGGAGGGAACAAAAAGAGGGACATAGCATTCTCTCTCTTCGGTCCATTAAACGTTTAATATTTAAACATAAGTCTATTACTCTACAAACCTGCGTCATTTGTTTCACTCAATTAAGGGTTCATGATTAGAATTGTCCGGGAACCACATTCCCAAAAGTGTAAAGTGGGAAAGGAGAGAGCCAGTCTGCATTCCCATAAAATCCTCAGCAGCTCACCACGACGTTGGACAGACCCCAGGCTGACCAGTGCCAGGTTTGCTTTGGTGTCATGATGTCAAAATAAATGCTACCCTCCCCCATCCTGAAAATCTAAGTACCCAAGACTAGCCGTACATCCATCTCAAATTCCAGCTGTAAAAATAGCTGGAGGCTAAGTAGGAGGGATACCCATCCACACCTCCATTTAGCACTTATTTGACACCTGGCTCTGATGTAAACTGCTGTACATACATCACACATGCCCTTTCAGCAGAAAAACTCTAATACTCACTAACTGAATAAGTACCATAATGCAATTTACTATTGGAGAAATAAAACAAGGACAAGCATCGTAAAACAATATTTGACTGAATTACACAGTAACACAGTTTACAATTTAGATGAAGCAGAACAACTACCCTGACACAGTATTTGTGAACGAGGCAGAATGAGTACTCTGGTACAGTTTACTGATTGAGTACACTGACATTATTATAGCAAAAAATAATGAGTACTGTTCCTGACATACAGGTAACAGGGTACAACGTTTAATCAATCACAGGAAGATTCATATCTAAATAATTTTTTACATCCAATATGCAACACAGGCAATGGACTCAAGTGTGAGCAATCTGTGATTTACCGTTTAAACCTGATTGATAACCTGAAAATAAAAAACCTGAATCCGCATGAGCGAAACTCAATGACCCATGTTGGCCAACAGGCGACTTCCCCTGGGAAAGCCTAGATGTGCCACAAGCTTCATACACACCCACACACAAGAATCTCCTGGGTCCTAGAGCCCACCTAGCTAGGACACCCTTTGGCCTGTTCCTGACCTTCATCACGTTGCTAAAATCAGCTCCTCCCGTCAGCACCACCCAACATCATGGCCATAATACCAGAACGAGGCTAGCATTACCAGCACATGCTATTGCACCAAAGACGTTTATAGCATGCCAATGGAGCTGCTAGAGATTTGGAGGCAGCTGCAGAAACGGCGGTGGGGCACTGCAGTCTACATACAGTAGGACCCTGGGAATGGTCCCAAGCCAGTTGATGGCCTATCAAACTTTGTGTGTGATCTCTTTACCTCTGCTGTTAGATAACAGAACATTCTAGATCTTCAATAATTAATTATAACTGGAGATGTTCCCCATGATGCTTTTTGAAAAGCAGATAAATAATGAATGCAACAGACTCTCTTTTAAACCAAACCAATAAATTAATTGCTCCCTGAAAGCTCCTACACTGCAACGCTGCTCAGTCCAGGAATATTAAGTGCTGTATTTATTATGGGATGCCACTGACGCACACACACAGGTGTTTGGCACAACACAGGCTTTTCAAACATAGCAGCAGTGCCAAAAGCATCAGAGTGACACCAGAAACTGGACTCTGAGGGCATTTCCTGACATGCAGGCAACCTAAACAGAATAATGTGAGGGCCGCTGACTGATGGCCAAAGCTGTGCTGGCGAGGTGGCGGATTGGCAGGTCTATAAATAGCTGGTGATTTCTTTGCCAAGCCCTTGACAACTTCTACAGTAGCAACAAGGCATCCCCACATTTTCCAGAAGACTTAAATTCCTGGTCTCTTCCAAACCGTCACAGTCCATCATGCGAAGTCAACGGCATAGGAACCCATGACTGTCAGACCATGAACATACTGCAGAGGGGGACCAGCGGCAGACCTAACAAGGGAAGCATGAAGGAGGTTTGTGTGGGGAGCACTGAGATCTTACCATGCAAAAGACAGTTGAAGCGAGGGTGGTGTTAGGCAGATAAGACTGTAAATGTCATCCAGGTGAACACTGATCTAATTGTGATGGAACAATCTAAGGGCACATGGGCAGCACACAAAAATGACAGGGTGCCTAAAATAAGAGGTTTGGTATAATATCTGCTGTGTAGGGGTAGAAGTAAAGATTACATTAAACTAAAGATTGGAATAATTACCCAGCTAGATGACATGCTAGGGTCTCAAATAGTCAAACCACCCAAAGAAAAGTACTAATTTAATACCAGGGCTCTGGTAGGCCGCCAAAAACACATCATAAAGAGCACCGGTGCTCCGAAGATGAAGACATCTTACATGACCATAACACTTGATATCTGTGAAGTTGAAATTTGACACAGATGCATTTGAAATACCATTAAGATGAAATCCTTTATTTGAAAGATGAAACATGAAAAGGTCACTCCCCTTCCCCCTAGGGAACACCCGAATATCTGCAGGTCATCCCAGTAAACTACAGACAAAACGATTTCTGTAGAAAGAAGTTCTTGACGTTCTCAGTTCTCATCTGAGGTAGACATCACACAACATTTAATGATGTTTAACATTAATCTTCAGCAAAGAAGTCAACTTACACATTGAACATGGGACCTGTGTAAGGTGATGGAAGGGAAATGGTACCCATGAAGGGGAATGGTACCCATCCCTGTTCTGTCCAGGTAATGGAAAGGTACTGTTTATGCAGATTTACAACATGGGTGAACTCTTTCCGAAGGAGCTAGAGACCCATCCCATACTGGCAGTTCTCCGGGTTCTACAATGAGGTAGAACCCAAGTTCATATATAGGTTAGTAGTCAAATGTTGGGGTTTAATAGTAAGCGGCCTCCATTCTGCTGCAACATTGAGACAGATGATATAGAAGAAGCAGCCAAAGCCATTATTAGTCATCACCACCAAATGAAGACACTTCATTGAAAAATTCTCCCAAGTGCAATCTGATTTTGCAGCCATGTGTTTTCTGATGAAAATGCAGAATTTTCCAAAAAGAGTAAAAGCATCAACACCACATGATTACATAACTCATAGAATTCAACTGGATAGGGGCAGCAAGCCTAATCTGCAGATGGTAAATCTATTTTCTATTCATGGAAGGTTGACCCCACATTAACCCTTCTTAAGCTACCTGGACAAGCTCTGGACCCCCACAACCCTGCAAAGGACAAGCGGGTAAGGAAAATGAATGGATGATCTGTATGATTGCATCTCTGAATGATTTAAAGGCAGTCTTTTAATGGTCACAAATGGATATGTTAAATCGCAGCACTTTAACAAGAGGGATGTAGAAGCAAGCCCCCCCCCAAACCATGCCCCACCACTGCCATTGGCTAAGCTAGCATTATCTGTATCAGCTTTGACACCTTGCTGAAAAACACTTCCCTAACAGACCACCTCAAAACAATGACCATTTGTCTCATTATATTTAGAGGCTGCTGGTTTCTTTGGTGTCCCACAACAGCACCTGCCAGAGCAGTGATTGACTGGGCTGTCTGTGGTGGTGAGGGGGAGGGGGGAGGGGCTAGCACCTGTATTCTCTGCTCTGCAGGCCTGGCATGGGACAGGCCTAGCAGATACTGCCCTCAGCAGGCCCCTGGGTACAAGGCATTCCAAGGTGGCCTCAGGAAATGCATTGTCTTGCTCACCCTAAATCCTAATGTGCTACTGCTCGCACCCTGCCGCCAGCATCTTACGAGGTGAGCCTTTCTTCAGTGCAGCCAGGCCCGAGCCGGCACCTGTCCTCCAGCGTGCTGCAACTCCTGCAGCTTACTAAGCTCTTCTGCTCTCTCAGAACAACACTCCAGCCAGGCACATCTATAAATGCTCTTCCAGATAAAACCGCACTGACAGGGAAGAAAACCCCTCTTAATAGGAATGATATATAGGTGCTAAACCCCATTTACTTCCATTGCCATGCAAACTTACCAGTTCTACCCCACCTCTCAGGAGAGTTAGTGTTTTATATTGATTGTTTGTTGTATGCATTAATGAGGTCAAACAGCCTGGCCAAGCTGAATACCAGGACAATAATGTTATGCACTGTCAAACCAAATAGAAAGCTCCTCCCTATTGTATGCTACTGAAATATCCAACACAGTCTTCATAGCATAACTCTATGACCATAAACTGCCAATTTTTCTTCCAGCAAAGATATAAGCAAATCTGTGTAGCCTCTCCTGCAGCTACCCAATGTTTTAAGCTTCAGGCAATATACATGAATGTCATTTTTTTTCAGTGTGACGCATTCTTGCAGCTCAACACAATCTATTCAGTTTACCAATATAGTTAATTAATGGATTTTACTGGAAATTTCACAAAACTCATTTCTCATTTGCTTAGCGCGAGTATGACAAAAAGCAGGTATTCTGATGTTTGGAGGTGATGCAGAATTTTACTGTTTACTGGGCTAGCTGCTCGCCCTGGCAGGGAAGCCTTACCCTGGAGATAGTCAGGGGCATGTTGAAGTCCTTTCCCCCCTGCAGGCGGAAGCCCCATGGTGCTGGTCCACTGAGATTTACGGTGTAAGTGCTCATCTTCCAAAAGTTCTTCTCACTTCTTTCTTACTCAACGTCTTTTACTTTTGATTGTTGGGAATTGGGCAGAGTCAGCCGCCAGGCTGGAGCAGATAAAACAAGAAACCCAAAAAAACTTAAATTCAGCACAAAAATACACCACTGAATTCTTCAAAAACGAAAATGCTTCATGAAACAAGGGTTTCAAAAAGTGAGGTTCAAGGAGCTAATTGTGCCCACCTTTTCTTAAAGGCATAAAATGAAAGACAGAGGTGTCCAGAAAGCAAAAGGACGAGAGGTCTTGTCTGCTCAGATGGGCTGGATCAACCGCCTAAGAATAGCACCCCTCAACAGAAAGTGATAGCACCCCACCACTTGTGGGGCCTTATATGGTGTGTAAGAAGACACCCAGAATGCCAAGCCTCCATGATTCAAATCGCTAATATAGCCTCCTTCTAGGCCAACAGATTTTTCTAGTCTACCCCAGGCTCCACCCACCACTTTCCAGCACCCCATGTGGGGGGGTCCTCAGAATGAGCTCGATTAGCGCTAATTAGCCACCATGCTGGTGGCTAGATTTGTGGGTGGCATTCCAGAACACGATTCTCAGACAACATAAGACATCATCAGATGCAGGTACCTGAGCAAAGGGGAAAATAAAATCTCAGAAATCTAAAGGTGAAAAAGAGCACAAAACAAAAATAAAATGGAGCCTGTGTGAATGCTTCACAAACATTCATTCATTGATTCAGTCATCTCCTATACTGCTTGTCCTATGCAGGGTTGCATGGGTCCACTGAACATTAACATAATGACCATTAGTTGACACACATCTGACCCAACAGATCCTCATCTGCGTGTAAAATGGAATGGCACCTGGTGGCAGCTGGGAGAAAAACAATTTATGACATTATTATTCACAGACCTGGCACATGCCTATACCCAAAAGAAACCAAAAGAATATAGTGAGACACCTCCAAAGACATTACGTTTCTGTTCAGGGTCCAATGTCAGATGCTCTTCACAGGGGCGTGTGAACCAGGGAGGAAGGGGGGGACATGTACCCCTCAATATTTAATTTGGATTCATTTATTCCTTCAAAAATAGACCATTACATTTAAATTTATAAGTTGTGTCCCCACACCCGAATATCAAACTCCATCCCAGGCCATTGGCTTTCCTTATATTCAAATGTGGGACTTCCTAGCTCATTCAATCCCTCACCCTAAGCTGGTTCCCCAGGATAAAGACTCATATCACCTATAAAATTGACCGAGAGTTGGCTGATCACACCCATAGGTCAGCTGTCATTCACCAGCACAATTCAGGCCAGGTCTTCCTAGGCTCAGCCTGGTCCTAGCTGTTCCAGAAATAGCCAGTTCCGCCTGGCCCACTTATGATGAGCATGGCCCCTACGGTGATAAAGACAGCTCTCACACACTACCACACAGCCAGGAGCCTGTGACAAGAGCCAGGGAATAATCATTAACCAGGGAGGCAACAGTGCCCTAAACTGGGAAATGTCAAGTCTAAGAACGGCTTTCTTTATCAGTGGGAATATGTGGAACGTTTGTGCCATTCTGGGAACTGCTGATGTTTAAGCTGATCTTTACCACAGAGGAAAATGATAAAGAGCTAGTGCAACACACGCATGACAAACTTTATAACACCACATGGTAAGGAGGATTCGGAGCCCCCACTCACACAGGAGGGACAAGGATTTTAATTTGCAAATGGAAGTGCAGATGAGTGGAACAAAGGTAGCTGGGGGTAATGTCAGAATGCTGGGTCCTATAACCAAAATAGGCATTGGGTCGTAGAACTGCTAAAACTGCATTATTGATCAGGCATCATGCATTTACTGCAGCTTGGATGCAAGAAACCTTGGTTTCACAATGATTGGAAACCAGAACCTTGTCAGCTAAGAGAGTAGGGTTACCCCCTCCCCCAGGTTGCCCATATCCCCACAATTATACTACACACCCTTTCCCCTTGTCAAAATATGCCAATTTCTTTCAAGCTACTCAATATGTGTGCTCATCTGAAAAATATGGCTAAGTATTCGAGTATTCGACTTCCTGGACGTTCCCTAAACCAATTAATAAAACACAGAAAGACTGTGCTGAAATCAGCGGTGAGAATGAATTTTAAAATAGAAACCCCGTTAAGAACTCAGGCAGTAGTTCTGACCAATTCACATTTTTCTCTGTGGGTACTATCAGCCCAGCTTGACTGCCATTCCAATACATCACGCCCAGCACTAACCCGTGCCTCATAATGAGCAAGAAGGTGGCACTTAATCACAGGTGACCTTCTGGTGAACTCTCCCAAAAGGGTGATTGCTCCTGATCTTCAGACTAATGCATACAACAAACTTGACCAAATACCTTCCATTGATTTTAGCCAAATGGACTAGGCTGTCTAGTAGCTGCAGTATACATCTCTCGTCCAATCAGTAGTCTCCTATGTAGTGAGAGGTTGGGGGCAGTCCGGTCATCACCCAAATTTGGAGGTTTATTTTCTTGTATCTTTGGCACTTTGATTACTGCCATGTAGATGAAATTGTAAGAAGATCTGAATTAAAGTAAAAAGATTAAATCCAAGTATGATAAGATTTGAAGCAAAACAAATGGACACTTCAGCAAAATAATCAAAAACGGCCTTGAACAGCTTCAAATGTGTTTATGACTCATCTAACATGGAGTAGTGGGGCTTTTTTCTGACTCAAGTCAAACCTATTTGCCAAGAACAGCAGTAGAAGAATAGGACCTCAGGGAGAATTTGACAGGGCCTCCTGGAGATCTGCAGCATGTTCTGTAATGTGCTGCGATTGAGAAAATGACTGAATTAATTGACTCAAGTATGACTAGTATGTTCAGTTTACAGATTTCCCCGCTGAAACACATCTTAATCAGCTAATTACCAGGTTTAGTAGGTGTGTTTAAACAGGGAAATCTGCAAACTGTTGGATTCTGGCCCTCCCGGATCGGCAATGGGGAACCCTGATCTAAAGAATCTTGCTTCGCCAATTTGTACCTCAGCATCTTGCTGCCTCACAGAATCAGAGCCACATACCTAGATCTTTAGATATGCCAATAGTATCCAGCCTTCTGTTTTATCCAGAACATTGGGTACCAGTTATTATGTGAAAGCAACTCGATCAGGGGAACATTCCTGCTATATCAGACAGCATGAAGCAAATAGGACAAGCACAGCAAGGTATTCCAGCACAGGCCCTGGAGAAAAGAACTTAATACACTCACTAGCCCCCTTGATAGGGAGCTCTGGGAGTCACCTATGCAGGGTAGCGGATGTGAAGAGTGATGACCTCATCTGGTTGGGTACGGCTTTTCAGGGGATGGAAAGCATGTTGAGCTTGCGGTTCCCAGGTTCTGGAAAGCAGCCTAGAGCTAGCACATAGCTTCTGCAATAACACATGCACTATTCCGGTTGTTGACATTGCGGCCGAGTCATGACCAAGCTATAGCACCATATGGTAGCAGTTCACAGCCCAGGTCAAAACGTGTAATGCAAGTAATAATAATAATAAATTTTATATATATTTACAAGTAGAAGTGGAACACTAATTTTTGTCAGTCACTGAGACTAGAGTGTTCATGCCAAAATACATGAATATAAAAACACACCAATAATAATAATAATAATAATAATAATAATAATGTGCTTCAGAAGACTGAAGGCAACAGAACAGCAGATACTGCTGCTGGTAAAGAAACTGGATTGAAACAAAGACTAATTTGATCCAGTAAAAGCAGATACAATTAAAAGAAATGCAAAAAACAGTTAAGAGAAAGATGAGGCACAGCATGAGGTATACTCAGAGCCCGTAACATCACTGTTACCTTTGTGGATTAGCAAACCACAGAGTGCTGCCCTCCCAAAAGAAAACCAGGAGCAAAAGTCCAACTTGGTCTGGAGAGCTTCAGTTAGCTCAAGGGGAAGTGCCTGGCTACAAAATCAGGATGCTGAATTGTTCATACAGCTTCTCAAACCTCTTTACATCTCTCCCCATAACACATACCTTCTCACCTTCCTCAGTCAATTGAACACTGGGTGCCAAACTGATTAACACAGCTCTAAATGTTGTTCAAGTGAAACTCTAGGAGTCACCCTTGCACAGGTGCCTGTTAACCGGCCCAAAACATCATAAAGTGTTGCACAAGGTGAGGCACAGGACATGCAAATGACAGGCAGGAAACTGTCATGAGGATATAATGGAAGCATACAGGTACAACAAACAAGTTTAAGTTCACTTTGGAGAGCAATGGGGCACCTGGAATGAACACACATACACACACACAGCAGGATGCAAGTATAGCTATGTAACCCCACATTAATGATGAATGGGTGTGTGGCAATCACAAGCGAACGGTGATTCATAGCTAATTGTACAGTTTTAATTTCTTAAAAAAATCTGCTTTCAAGTGATGAAAATCATGTTATTTCACTGGTTAAATCAGCATATGGAGTCCTTCAATGCAAGCAGTTACCTCTCACAACATGTCATGGCATAGGCATTAAAAAGGGGATGATCCACTGGCAGCTCAGACACAAAGGGGTTTAGTAAAGCAATAAAACACACTGCAGAAAAACTACAAAACAAAAGAACTACAAGGGGTCAAAACTAAATGGAGGTAAACGCTAGAAAACGAACCTACAAAGGGAACCAGGCAACACAACTTTACAAACAGGCAAAGTACCATTAACAGATCAACATACAACAACTAACTAAAAAAACAGGGAAGATGCAGGGACTTAAATAGAAACAGGTAACCAACTAACGAGAGGGCAGCTGTGGAATATAATTACCCACCAATAACTAACTAACTAACTAACCTGAAACTAGGAAAGACTAACCACACTCACCAGGAATTATTACAGTAGTGTAACCCACTTAAAATGAGCAGAAACGTGGGTGTCATCATTCCTGTCTTTACTTCGCTTGAGTTGTTTTATCGCGACTGGCTGGATTAAGTCAGTGTCCCTTTGATCGCGGTAAAAAGTTACAGAAGCTGATGCAGGTGAAGAGTTGGGAAGTTTGCAGACTGGAAAAGGAAAAATTTTACTGTTTTACATTTAAAGGTTAATTTTATCATTACTGGCCAGTACACCAGAAGCCTTTGTGTTCGTGCGTTATCCACTTCTGGACCAACTTTGAGCGATTCTCTGGTGTGTGCAGCTGAAAGGAAAAATGCTTTCATTAGTCACTAAGAAAGAGAGCCATTTTAATGGTCTACACTATGAATGTTTTAGTTATTTGTGTTATTTATTTAATGAATTTTGTAGTAAAAGAAGAAAAACCCAATCGAAGATATTTGTGAGACCGATGTCTCCTTTTGCAAGTTAAAACGCCATTCCCCTTGTATACTGTATATGTGCACTGTCATTAATGGAATGGGATAGAGTGTATTCCAGAATGTTCTGTGCTATGATTTTAAGCCATGAGGCTTATGGCTGACGGGCAAATGTTGCAGCTTAATACTATCGTAAAGATCTTTGCAAGCTTTTTTTAAATGGATGTCCATGAACTGGATTAGCACATTAGCTATAATGCTAGTGGGTTATACGGCTGCTTAAAATAGATATACGCTTGTGTAACGCGGTACCTCACATTAGTTGTTTGTATGATTATTGACAATTATTGAGTTTTTCCTTGTGGCCCAAACCACCGCACTCGGACGAGGACATCGTGGAATGAAGTTGGTTTGGGGTCGCTTGTCTCCTTCTCTTATGGATAAAGTCAGAGTGGAATAGTTGATTAGGGGTGCTGTTCAATCAGATATAATGCTGTTACAATTGAGGCTGAGAGAGAAAAGGAATCCCCCCTACCTTCTTAAACCTCCTCAGTGAAATACGTGAAACTGAAGAGATTGAAGTGCCTAGACATAAAGTAGGTGCCTTAGTGAAGCAGGTGAAACTTCAGTCAGAGAGGGATGTCAGCCACTCTGTGGATCAGGAGCTCAAAGCTGAGATCTGTGAATTAAAAGCCATTTGGTGAGACATCAAAGGAGCTCAAACTACCACTTCTGTATCTGAGGGTAAGAACAACATACAGTATTTATCAGGTGCTCAGAGACCAGTGGTGAATCAGAATTACAAGTACTAAAGAAACAAGTAGAACAGTTGCAACAGCAGATCACCGTTATGAAGTTTGAGCAAAATCCAGAGAAGGCACAAGCTGATGCATCACTTAAGCCAAAAACTGCTAAAAGTAGAGATGACGACTTTTGCTACCGATGTGGGGAAAATGGCCACATTTCCCCAATACGACAAGTCGCAAAAAGCTCCTCCAAAAACTCCATCCAGAAATGCTTTGTTCTCCTCGGAAAGCCAAGGGAGGTAAGGCATCCTCATGACATGAGGTGAGCAGTGATATTTGCTTCTCAAAGAAGAGCCAGGAGGACATTGATGGATTTTATAGTTGAGTTGGTTGGGCCTACTTCCACTGTGGAGGTGAAGATCAATGACCACTCCTGCCAGTTATTGCTAGATAGTGGGTCCCAAGTGACCACTATTTTGAGAGTTGGTAGTGGATGTCACTTTTCCTGCTTCCCTCATGGGCCCTGAAGAGTCTATTTCTGTTCTTGCCTTGGTTGGCCTGAACCACAGGTTCCCCGGCAAGTTCCAGTGATTATTGGAACAAATGCAAACCTTTTCCAGTGTTTAGCTGCTTTGTGTGGTGGACCAGCTAGTACGTCTATAAAATCAATAAGTTGAATGACCCTGACCTGTTTGATTTTGGGGATTCTCCTATTCCCGAAACCTGGAAGACAAGACTCCGGAAAAATATGTCTGAACGTGGGTGTGTTTAATTTCATTGGATGAATGGGATGTTGGAGTTGCACACCAAATCCGACTCCATGACCGAAAGCCATTTCGAGGACGGTCTCATAGGATCGCCCCTGCAGACATAGATGATGTGCGTCGTCATCTGAAGGATTTATTGGTGGCTGGCATTATCAAAGAATCAAGAAGTCCTTATGCATCCCCAATTGTTATTGCAAGAAAAAAGAACGGTAAAATACGAATGTGTGTTGATTATCGTACTCTCAGTAACAGAACTGTACCTGACCAGTACACTGACTCCGAGGATTGATTATGCCCTTGATTGTCTTGCTGGAAGCCAGTGGTTCTCTGTCCTTGATCTCCGTAGTGGCTACTATTAGATCCCCATGGCAGAGGAGGATAAAGAAAAAAAAAAAAATCTGTCCTTTAGGATTTTATCATTTTGAATGCATGCCACAAGGGATTACTGGAGCTCCAGCTACCTTTCAGAGGCTAATGGAGATGGCGGTTGGGGACGTGCATCTCCTGCAAGTAATTGTGTATTTGGATGACATAATTGTGTTCGGCCGTAGTTTGGAAGAGCATGAAGAATGGCTCTTAGAGGTGCTTGATAGGCTGGAAGAGAATGGACAGAAAATTTCGATTGCCAAGTGTCAGTTATGTCTTCCAGAAATAAAATATGTGGGACATCTTGTATCGGCTAAAGGAATCTCCACCGGCCCAGACAAAGTGGAGATGGTAAAACACTGGAGAAAGCCCACTGATCTGAAGTCTTTAAGATCTTTCTTGGGATTTTATGGGTACTATCATAGGTTCATTCAGAACTACTCCTCCGTAATTGGACCCCTCACTGACCTTGCTATGACCTGGCTATCCCCAGTTAAACAGAGCAATAAGGCTGTTAAAGGCCCCTCCAAGTCTTACTTTAAAGAGTCTGACCCTTTTGAAGACCGGTGGAATCTGGCATGTACTGAAGCTTTTAACAAGATTCTGCCTTACCCATGCTCCTGTTCTAGCATTTGCTAATCCATCCAAACTGTATGTGCTTCATGTGGGCGCTAGTCTTAGGCGCCGTACTGAATCAAGAGTATCCAGATGGTCTTTGGCCTGTAGCTTTCATAAGCCGAAAGCTGAGTAATGCAGAATGGCAGTATACCATTCACCAACTGGAATTTCTTGCACTGAAGTGGGCGGTAGTGAACAAGTTCCATGATTATTTATATGAAGCCAAGTTTACTGTAAAAACTGACAACAACCCACTGACATATGTCTTGACTAATACCAAACTAAGCGCAACTGGCTGATCGATGGGGTTCCTTAGCTTACTGTGATGGCTACAGCCACACCGAATAAGATCTCAAACATTCTCTCACCACCTTAGTTGATTACATGTATATTTTCTTTCCTCAAACTGCTTTATTTAGAATAACAATGCATAGTTTACAGTTGATTTGCTTTATTCTTTATATTTTATATTCAGTGCACATATTGACATTGTAGGGTTTATATGCAGTGTTCTGCCTAATTAATCCTTAGATTTCTGTAGTTACTTTAGTTGCGGGGGATGGCCCTCTCCTAGTTGGTTTAAAGGTGTGGCTGAGGGCAGAGGACTCTTAAAAGGGAAAAACCCCTGGAGCTGGCTTGAACCATGTGCTGCCATGGCAAGAGGGGGGAGTTGCGGTTTAGCTGTGTTTTTATGTTTAGTTGTATTTAGCGTTCATTTGGTTTACCCCTTTTGTGTGTTAATTGGTTTGACCAAACCACTATACTGTATATGCTTCCTTGTGTCTCATTACAAGAGGTCAGTTTGTTTCAGTTTTGTTGTTTTTTTTTACCTCTTTTATGGGCCCTGTTACTAAGGTCTGCGGCCATGTTTTTGTCCCCTTGACACCATTCCACCACGCCTTTGCAAGGATGTATTGAATTGCATCGGGCCACATATTGTTGACTTGATTAATTCATCTCTGATGTCCGGCTGTGTTCCAGCTGCCTTCAAACAAGTTGTAGTACAACCGCTGATCAAAAAGAGCAACCTGGATCACTCTGTTCTCTCCAACTTCAGGCCCATTTCTAAACTCCCTTTTTTATCAAAAGTTTTAGAAAAGGTTGTTTATAACCAGTTACAGACACACCTTGATTTTAATGGGATTTCTGAAAAATTTCAGTCTGGTTTTAAAGCACGTCACAGCACAGAAACTGCTCTCCTAATAGTGTTTAACGATTTGCTCTTAGCTGTTGACTCTGGTAATTCTGCCATCCTGATTTTATTAGACATGACAGCAGCTTTTGACACAGTAGACTTCAGCATCCTTTTATCACGACTCGAGACATCCGTTGGAATTAAAATTTCTGTTCTTAAATGGTTCCAATCATACCTAAACTATGAACTATGAAGTATTGCACATATTGGGGCAGTGTGTGGCTCAGTGGGCTAAGCCTGTGTGCCTGTAATCACAAGGTCCCCAGTTCAAACCCAGCCTCAGCATGTCTGCAGGTCCTTGAGCAAGGCCCTTAACCCTCAGCTCTCTGGGCGCCGCTACAGGTGGCAGCCTTTCGCAGACAACTTACTCTGCAAAGAGCAAGTTGAGGGAGGTGTAAAGACACTTTATTAATCCCCGTAGGGAAATTATCTATTATTATTATTTATCTTTGGAGATAATAAAGAGAAAACCCCTTCCGGGGGAAAAACCCCATCTACAAACAATTTCACATTTACAGTTTTTCACATTCTTCAGTGTCTCCCAGATGCAAGAACACCTTCTGCACTGTTTCAAAAGTATATTTCAGTCCCTTTGGGTATTGAATGTTTAGACTGTAGAGAAGGCCAACAAGAATCGCAAATGCACTGACAAAGCCCGCTCTTCAATCACGACTTGTTCTTCTAACACCACAGCTGTATTCACTGGTGCTGGTCTGGCACTGACATGGTGTCTCATGACTTCTAATATCCCCATTAGGGGTGGAGCCGAACCCGAATACGGTATTCGGAAAGGCACAAATAACGTGTTTTTGACGAATACTTATTTCGAACAAATACTTTAAAAAATATTTGTATTCGGGAACAAGAAAAACTTTATATGAAAAAGCTGCGTTTCCTCATGAGACCGCAGTGCATGC
>JAODLD010000069.1:19029564-19049232 GCA_026781065.1 Mormyrops boulengeri
TTTATTTATTTCAGTATTTACTTATTTATTCACACATTTATTTATTTATAATTATGTCATGTTTAGTCCTCCATATAATTTTGCCCTGTGAATGTCAATGGGAGCAGTTTGATTGCCAGTTTTAGCTGCCTTTGGTTTTAAATAGGTGCGCCCCAAGACTGTGTGATTCAAGTTTGGTGAGTTTAACTTCAAAGTTGCAAGAGTGGCAGCAGCTTGAAAATGGGGTGCTTGATGGGACGTCCCTGTATTAGGGGGGAGGAGCTTAATATAAGCACATCCCACTGCTATGGGATGAAGTATGGAAAGTTTGATGGTTGTACTCCTAATTCTGTAGGAGAAGAGCTTAGAAAATGGGGGTGGAGAATAATAATAATAAAAAAGTAATAATAATAATAATCTGAAGATGAAGAACAGTATGTTGGCTTTTTCAAGCCAACATAATTACATGGCCCTAAACACTCAATGATTTATTTCCAGGCCTTAAGTTCGATCATAAGGTCAGGTGTAAAGTGTGTTTTAAATCATATGTTTAAACTAGCTACTTTGAAACTAGTGCCACGTTCTGTGTCAGCTGCAGCACTGCTACTTAAGTTACATCGTAGTCAGTTGCTACTAAATAAAAATAGTGTCGCACAGTATAACACTTTCACCATGAACAGCTGTCTATCACAGTCTAATATTACCGGAACCAACTCACTGCCGACATGTTTGTCGAGTTTGTATTATACATGGCTACCGATTTTGTTTTATCTGTATTTGTGAGAAATGTGTGCGTGTGCCCTGCGATGGGCTGGCCCCCCATCCTGGGTTGTTCCCCGCCTCGTGCCCATAGCTTCCGGGATAGGCTCCGGACTAGGTTTGGAAAATGGATGGATGGATGGATGGATGCTTCAAACACAGCTGCAATAAAACCCGTAATGTGCTGTGTATGGTGCAATGTAAGAAGTGTGTTTTCTAGGAAGCTTGCTGTGTGTGGTTTAGGGGCACAATGGATCACAAAACTCACTGTTCGACTCATGCCATGGTATATGAGTCACGGATTGAATATTTTTCGTATCTGCAAAGAAGAAAAAAAAGATAGACAAATATAACTTTGTTTTCCTTTTATTACTTAAGAACTGAAAGAAAACCCAAAGCATGGAACTTTTAACATGCCCATTTACGTGAACATACAAGCTGCTTTGTCTGTATCTTTACACTGCAACTCTGCATCAGACGGAAGTCTAGAGGACATACATCATGGTCTTTTTCTGTCTTATGTTGAAATCACAACTTGTTTTTCTCATGATCTCAACAAAGCCAAAGCTGTTTTCTCAAGATCACAAAATAACTTGGAAAAACAAAAGTTGTAATTAGACATGCAAACAGCATGTGTCATGAGAAGGAGTGAAGCGGAGTCCACTAAAAATGGCTTGGCTTTCATGCTATTGCATTCGTTTTTTTCGTTATTGCATTCTCACAGAAAATCTAAAATTCCCCCTGTGACAATGTGCGAGAAATGATTTTAAATTTAAGAAGTGACAGCGACAATAAAACTATTTCACACTGTCATGGTTAAACTTTGCAGTTAATCCGCGGTTCTCATACTGGGGTGGGATCCGGACGGATCAACTAAGGCCTCTTATACCACTAGTATGTTTATCAAATTTGTGGTACAGTTAGACAGACATTTATTGTAGGTGCTTGATATTTGTCTTGCTACATGAGATACTCGAGCTCAAGAAATATTAACAGGGTTCACAATAAACATCAATGGCAGGGTAACGTATTTCTCTAGCTTGCCAGCTAACGTTTGCAGACTCGACTAAGGTTGACATGTCATACCAGCGACCTTGTTTTATCCTAAATCAGCGGCCATTTTCACCACTTTGCAATGTTTTTTTTTTGTTATGATGGACCTTACGTATAATGTTAAGGTAGTGTAAAATTTACGTTACAACTTAGTCCTATGCTATTTGCATTGTGCAATCGCTAATTTTCAGTAGTGCGTAAACCTGAACATAGGGGCAGTTTATGTCCATCATAGGCTAAGATTGAGCTTACGCTTAGCTGGTGCAACCCCCTGATGAAGATGATTACCCAGAAGTGCTATCGTCATGCACAAGCCTGTGGTTTGCACCTGATATGATGAACCGGCTAAGATTTCTCCCAAAGGGTCACATGCCGGTCACTTGGGGGCTCCAAAGGACACAGACATGCTCATCACTTCAACTTTTAGAATAAGGTACATGCAGACACAGACACACACAGATGTTGGCGTACCTATCTAAATGGGGACCTTCCATTTATTTCTATGGGGCAAACACCTAATTCCAATCACGACACCCTTAACCCATACCCAACCCTAACCTTAGCCAAAAGTAACTAAAGAAAATGCAAGACTTTTGGCACTTTCACTTTTTTGATTGCATTCACAGATATAAAATTGAGGTTATGTAAATGGAGACATGAAAAATGTCCCCGAAAGTAAGGAAGTTTCAAGTTTTTTCACATTTTGGGGACATTTTGGTTCCCAAATATGATCTATACAAATCCACACACTCACAAACACACACACACACACGTTTTCCATTATGTTGTCCAACCAAGATGCTCTCTCAAATTTTGGAAGCACAGTATTACTGTCTGGAAGAAATAAGTATCCCTATTGGTTTACCCGCATTCGCATTTGCTCCCGATTGCTTTTCCGATGTTTGCTTAGTGAGGCACAGGCTGGGGCAGAATCTAATATTATAAAATTTGCTGGTACCCACAGTATACCCACCCAGCTACTTTTGTTGCCAAAATACACCCAGAATATCATGTATTGTATTACCATAATGCTGCTCAAGCCTAATTAGCCAGATGTCAACTAAAGCCATAAAGCTAGTGGCAGTCTAAACTACATGTAGTTGAAGGAACCCTTTGGTCCGATACAAAAGGCAGAGGTAAATCTACAAGAGGCCAGAGGTGTCACCGTGCCTCACTCTTGGTGGAGCAGCTTTATTGGAAAAATACAAGATCGATCTGCCCACACAGCATTTACAAACAAGTTCAAAATGGAATTTACATTGTCAGTAAATCTCTTTTCACATTTGATTTGTAGGGTATTAACATATGTACACACATTAATATACAGGGTTAGACTGTTGCAGAAGATCTATTGGACAAACACAAGGACCTCTGTGAAACTGCACCTCTCCTGTTCTGCCACTAGAGCACAGCGTTGCTCTGGTTTCACAATCACCTCTGCAAGTTACATTAGGTTCACCCCTGTATAAATGAAAATTACAGGGATGACAAAGACATTGTTCCTTACTGTTTCTAAGGTATTTATCTTTGGTTAAATAAAAAAAAAATGTAACTGTCCACTGCTGTTTTACTGAAGGGCAGTCTCGGGAAATTGTCACATGATGCCAGTAACAGAATGTCATTTACAGGATCCCTCTCTAACATCAAAACTGAGAAAAGACATCACTCTGTGACCTGCTGGCTTAATCCACAGCATGTTATGGACGCGCTCCCGTCAAAACATTAACCAAAAGGGTAACCTCATACTTCTCAGAAGGACCTACTTTGTGGCGTTTGGAAACATCAGATTAATTCTGAAGAAGACAGGGCCTCTAGCAGTGAACACAGCATGTCATAAGGCTCCCACGAGCAAATGGGCCTCATTCTCTCTGCATTTTTGTTGACATCTGCCTTTCAAATGAAGGCAGGATACACAGTATGATTGGGCTTAATCTTCCAAAAATATAGATTAGCAAGGTTACTACAAAAATATATCCCACAAGGTTCACTATGCCTTCAGTCACAGAAGTGTTATTAAAAGTAAGTGTGTGAGCACTGTAACAGCAGAAACACCCACATGCCCTCATTACGCTCTTCAATAATCTTATCAAACTTATTCTCCACCACACTTACTGCCAGTTTTCAATTCAACTTACTAAACATTCCCCCACCAGCCTGCTTCACTTTTTGAGACTAGACGTAGCTCTCTACTTTCAAACATCCTAGGTCCCTTGGAAACCAGCATGAAACGTACCTCTACTCCATGTCAACTGCCCTATTTCAGCTCATCATTCTCCTTTCCCTCTGCAAGCAGACTGGTGCATATCCTGGTTACTAGAGGACTATGGGGGGGGTCTCAGGTGAAGGCTCTCTATCTGAACTCCATATAAGCATCCAGCAGGTTCCCCTTTGCGCCAACATGTTCTTCTCTGCCTGGCCCTAAAACACCAGTCTTAGGCACTGTGTTTTGATACATGTCAGGGCTTCCATACCTTTCCATGATCCAACACTGAACCAATAACCCAATTTTCATGTTCTGAAGTCGGTCTAGGTCAAGATGTATAGTCACCAGGTGCTCCTAACCCAAAAACTTGCAGCTACTGTGGCTCTGCTCAAAAGACTTCCCAACTCCTGCTCTGAAAGCCATCACTAAAACCCAGCGCTTCCTGGCGACAACACTTGTTTACTGAACTGATTCACCATCTGGACAGTGGGCAGCTGTGCTTCCTACCGCACGCACGCATGCACACACGCACCGACAGACAAACAGACAGGCAGACAGACAGACGTAATTATATCCATTCATTTATATGGGGAAAACTCTAATCTCAACATGATGACCTTAACCCCTACCCAGTCCTGACCTTAGCCATTAGTAACCAAACAAAATAAGAGACTTTTGGCATTTTTAGTTTTTTGCTAGCATTCACAGATCTTTGTGGGGACCTGAAAAATTGTCCCCACAATGTCAAAATAACAGGTTTTTATTACATTGTGGGACACACACACACACCACTCCCGGCCCGGTATCAGTGTGACACTCAAGTAACATAATAAGCTGAAGCGCCCCACCAAAAAATAAAAGCATCACTGAGATCCATCTTCACATGCCTGAAACATCCATTGTTTGCATAGGTTAATAATAACTCTGCTGCTCAAAGTTCATGATCATTTTGAAAATAAATGTCATTTATCTGAATTACCTACATCTTCCATAGTTAATTATGATTAATCCTTCACCAACTGCAAAGTGCCACAAAGTTCCGCCCCTGTGCATGTGCGCACTGACCCCATCCCATTAAAAACATTATCTCAAATAAACCAACAGCATGTTTGTTACAGTGTATAAGTTAGACTACTTTGTATAGACTACCTACTCTTATCCTAAAAAAATATATATATTTTTAAAAGTTAATAAAAGACAGGTTATCTTATGGTTTGGGACATATTGAGTGGGAGGGGCCACACAGATACTGTACCCCCAGTCACTGGCTCCATGGTAACCATGTTTAAGCTACTGTTAATTCAACTGGCAAAGTTGTCATGTCATTCAGCTGTCAGGTGCTGAAATCAGTCAGCAAGGCCAACTCTTCTGTGGTTGGAGTAGCAAAGGTGGATGTGCCCCATTTGACTAGACACTTGCCCATGTTTATTCAGCCCAAGTCCAAGACGTGACCCTTCCGTGAAAATGTCCGTGAAAAGCTCTGTGAAAATGTGAGATTCATTCATTAAAGTATGAGGTCCCAAGCAGCAGAATTCATGCTCAAGGGATTTCGCCAACTCCAGTCACATGCAAGACAGCCAGAAGAGTTATTATGGATCTGTCACTGTCCCGGTCGCACTCCACACATTGTTCACTGGTACTCCACCATATCTGAATAAACCAAAAACACCAGTTCCAAAGTCTCTGCTTCAGCACTGAAGCCCATGCCATGGCCTGCAAATCGTTGCACTCTGATGACGTCAGAAGCAGTCTAAAACCATGGTATAGTGGAGTGAGATAGGGAAAGATAGCTGGTCTGAAGATCCTTTATTCATGGCCACCTGCCTCAATAGTGGCAGAATATGGAACGTGGGATAAGAGTCAGAGGTCCAGCAGTGTCACTGCAGGCAAAGAGGGCCAGAAGGGCTACCGGCTGGTGTGCTGCAAACGGGTTACGTAGATCGCGCACATTGGGCAATAGCGGTGGGGGAGCTGGACAAGCGTCTGCTGGCATAAGGTACACGGCTGACTGGGGCCAGGGCGGGGCCGGGGTTGAGCCTGGGGCAGGGTCGCTGCCTGCGGCTTCCTATGGCCCCCCATTGTCCAGCACACCTCAGGGGGCATGTCAAGGCGAAGGGGTTGGCCAGTAGAATCAGATAAGTAGGGTGGAATCTGACGGAAGCGATGCGGGTGCTGCAGAGTGCCGTATGAACTTGCCGGCCCAGTCCTGCCAGGGCTTGGTCTGCCAGGGGTCGCCACAGACCGAGGGTGAATGAGGGTGGCATAACCAGGTCTCAGTCCTCCAGCTGTACTGTCCATGGCCCAAGGGAGTGAGGACCTTGGGGATGCCCTCACAAATGCCTGCTGGAATGTGCTGTAGCTCAGGGCAACCCGGTCGTACATTGTGGCAGGGAGAGCTTCACCCCAGTCTGGCACAGCAAGAAATTGGTTGACCTTCTGGTGATCTCCTGAGAGCAGGAACGAGAACGGAACATACAATGACACAAGGAAAAGATCACAGTAACGGCTAACTGTACATTCAGCAAGGGGACAGAAATATGTCAAAAGTATAAGTCACATCAAATCATATTGAAGTCCACCCCGTGTGTGGTTGACGGCAAGGGGGGATTAGTAGATGATTACCTGAGTGTCCCCGAGGAAGCCCAGCAACGACAGGCCGATGGAATACGGGGGAAGGTGTGGCAGGGCTGTGGTGATTGTGGTGCTGGGGCTCAGAGTAGAGAGTGGCAGGATGGTGGGGGGAGGTGAAGTGGGGGGAGCTAGCGCAGTGGTGGGTGTCCACGGGACGCATAACTCGAGTGTCTGCAAGCATAGGCGTCCTGGAAACTGGGGGCTCCTTTTGAACAGAAACAGAGAGCCAAGTGAGCCAGAGGCCAAGTGAGGGGGTGGGGGGGGCAAAACAGAGGGAAAGTTAAAAGAAGTTCACAGAAATTCCCGGTCACGACAACGCACTCGCATGAAGAAAGCAAATACCAAAAAACAACTGCAGCAATTTAAGAAGAAACGGTCAGATTGGCTTCATCAGCAGCTGCATGACAGTTGCATCATGTGGATACGAAATTGCAGTGTGACTCAAAGACCCCGAGGAAGGTCACAAATGCCAAGACAAACAGCTCTCAATTACACCATGAGGAGTATATTCAAGGCAGGTGGAATGCAGGCCATAGGCACAGCAAAGGAGGGATGTGATGAGACACAGAGCTATATATCACTGTCTGTTTGGGTGCATGTTTGCATGACTCACAAAGCTGTGAGAGGAGGTCAGATGCTCAGGCCGCCCACTGGGAAAGTTGCTGCTGAGACTGCGGGCGATTCGCCGCAGGTTCTCTGCACTGTATGCCTCATCGTCAGCCCCCTGCGGCAAGTTGCGGCCAGTGGCAGTGGAGACCTGCACAAAGTGGTGAGCACTTAGAAAAGGCGATAGGGGGCAGGCGGGGAGGCGGGCCCTGCATGTGTATCGCTCACTCACCTTGAGGCTGGGCCCAAGGGGGCTGCCGTGGCCAGATGTGCGGTACGCACTCCTCTCGATCTCTGCCGTAGGTGTCTTGGAGCGGCTTGGCACGGCCACCCCAGGTGCCAGCTTCCGGCCTGCTGCTGGCACTGTGGTCACAGAGGTCAGAAAGCGTGACAGGTCACTAGAGGATCGTGCCATATATCGTGTCATTTATCATAAATTTATTGAATTAGAATTTCAGTTGACAACAGAAAAGTGAATAAAAAGTGCTAATGCCATTACCTGGAGGGCTGTGATTCTGCAGGACCCTGGGCGTGGTGGGGGCTTGCAGACTAGCCTGGTACAGTGAGTCCAGCTCAGACAGCTCGTGCCCGGGGGGGCCTCTATGCCAACCCTTAGGCAGCTGGGAGTTGTAGTGGTGTGTAACATTCTCCGCCCAGCGCTCCACAGGTATGGGGGGTCCCGGTCTGGGCCCACCCCTGGAAGACAGAGGAGCTCCAGGCCGGCTACATGTGATGGTACTATAGGAGCCAGGGAGGCCATGAGGGGGCCCACGAGACCTGCCCACATGGTCCAAACTGCGGGCAGACCAGGCCTTACTGAAAGAGGAAGCAGCCAGGTCAGGCACAGAGTTTTTCTGGCTGTCGGGATTACTAGGGAAGCTCTGCTCCTGTACTAGGGATAGATCCGAATCCGCGGGGGTGCCAGTTTCTGTGGGCATGGCCGTGGGGGCCACAGGTGTACTGCTCCAAGCCACAGGCTCAGAGGAGCTTATGCTACATGGTGCCTCTGAGGGCGGTGGCATCTGGGAGCCAGCCTCCCCATTGGTACCCAGCTCTCCCCAGATATCCCATGGACATGAAGGAAGCAGGACAGAAGGCTGCTTCTGGGGCAGCTCACTGCTCATCTTGGGGCAGGGAGACGGAGACAACAACTCGCCGGAATGAGGGAAGTAAGGACACGGAGGGCCCGGAGAGTCAGGCTGCGTATTTCTAGAAGCGGAGGGCTGCCTAACGTTGGCAGGGGCAGGCAGGGCATCCTGGTCTGCGTCTTGGTTCTGGTCACCTGGAGCTGTCAGCAGTACTTGGCACACAGCAGCTTGTTCACTGTGTAGGGCAGAGGGGGTAGGTCAGGGATAGAGACTGTCTCAATGGCAGTCTGATCAATGGGTGGTGAGTCACTGCATCCAGCACTGCCGTTTCACTAAAAACTGCCATCACAGTGTGATGCCCCAGTGATACGGCAGCTCTTATAGAGCCCTGATCAGGTTTACGCACACTGAGAATCTGTGATACAGCTACTCACACTCCAGGAGAAATGAAACTGCTGGAAAAGGCATGACCACTGACAATAATCACACAGCAAAGGATGGTTTCTGCATGGGATACAGCTCCCGGTTGTACCGAGCTCACTATCCTGAGCCTTCAGCTCAGAGAGAACCGCTTTCGATCTCACCAGCCAATCACAGAAAAGACAGCACAAGTCCTGCTTTCCCTGAAGTGAAGCACATCACGCTCACTGCCAGCTGCTGGGAAGAAGCCCCCAAACCAGGGAAGCCATGAGTCTCTGAGTCTGCAGACACACTCCACAAACCGCCCACCGAGAGAGTCGAAATCCGCAATGTTCCAGTTAGTGAGCTGGAAACTCCCCTTTACAATATAGGCCTTCCCATACACCGGGGACAGCAAGCTGCAGGGCACTGGGTCTCCCCACCCCACCAGTGTGGACAGCTGCAATTGGTTCCCCTAACAGAACATGCCATTCATGTGGAATGCATAAAACACGCATCACAAACTCCTACGGCAGATGCTTTTAACAGTATTAGGGCTGCCCCTAACGACTATTTTTCTATAGATTCATTTATTGACTTTTTTTATCGACTGGTCGATTGATCTAAATGATTCATTTTCCTCCAGAAAATCAATTTCAATTTGAAAATCAAGTTTTTATTTTGACAATAACAAACTGCATGCCACTGCAGGGCTTTAGATAATGGATGCTGTTTTTTTCGTCACTATATGAACATTATTTTTGCCCACAATTCCATAAGCAGATTAGTATTATCCCTAAAAATATTAATGAGATGCGTACTGTGATGCCCAAAACTTAATCTGTATAAATTTGATGTATCCTCATGCTTAATATATCCAGTTAGTGGAGCGCGACACAAGCGATAAGCACTGAAGTCGCGATGAAGGAAGGGACAGAACAAGATACTGTGAAGATACTGTGGTTAAACAAGGCAAAAAGATTTTTTAAAAGATTTTGGTCGTGTGGTGGTACTTTTTGGTTAAACTCCGATACTTTTTTTTGTAAATATGGTTCTCATTTTTATCTCAGTTCACAAGTTATTTTCTTTTATTTGGTTTTACCTGACGATAATGGCACTGGTCCCATCAAGTCCAATACGCAAGAATGCACCTACTGGCACCATCAATCAGCGTAGAATAAGACCAGATTTTAGCCTAAATATTTGCGCAAACATTGATATAATGAAGCATTATAGAAATCATAAAGGTAATTTTATTAAAATAATTTTTAAAAATGCGTCGATTTAAAATATTGAAGCCGACACCTTTTCAGCGTCGACGTCATCGACTACTTAGACTAATCGCGGCAGCCCTAAACTGTATTGCGCAGAGCAAGTGAATGTCACAATTCACTACTGAAGGCAGGGGTAATCGGCACTAGGTAAAAAATGCTGTTATTCATACTGACATAATAATAATATTAATCACATAAATATCCATGTGTCGGGCTCCCCCACTACCCATCTAGCTTATGACCCCAGCAGCACGAGCGCAGTACCTGCGGGCGGGCTGGGACTGTGTCTGCTCCGGCCGCTCCTGCATGCGCTGCTGAAGGCCCCGCACTCTCCTCATGTATCTGTGCAGCTTCTTATCAGCCCCTGTCTTGCTATGAGTGTGAGCACTGCCTTCATGCATGGCAAGTCTTAGCTTGGCTGAAAACAAAACGAAACCAAAGCAAAAACAAATGTAGAACAAAAGGAAAAAAGGCAGAAAAAACAAAAGCTGAGTTATGGGGGCATGCACACCAATCGTCACAAAAGACAGAACAGAAGAACGTAACAGAAGAACACTCAAAAAAGACAGGTATAAACAATAAGGAGGACACTGGAGAACCATTATGGAGAGATGTTCACACATGAATATGTCAGGCTGGGGCCCAGTGACTGCTCTCCACCATGCGTCCTCTACTGTACATGTATGTCCAAATCATATATGTTAAACAATGCAGAACAATGTCAACAAAACCAGCAATGAAGCTGAAATGTCACATAAAATGGGGTAAAGCATCTGCATCTACCCCTACAGGATGTGTGACACACTGCATCCCACTCAGATGGTCAAGCTAAGGAAGCTGGAGGTGCTTCCAAAGCACCGAGTTCAACGTCAGCGACTCCCTTTGTAATTACATCGTCGGTTACGGGCTGCTGCAAGTCACGGGAAATGGGGTGTGCAAGGAGGCAAAGGTGTTTCAGGCAGGAAATAATGGGAGATCTCTATGGGTGTTGGCACAAGCACAGAGATAATGATGTGGCACGACTGCAATAGAGAGTGATGCAGGAGAGTTGCGTTATAGGAGTGAGGGAGAGGCTACCCATTTGCTGCAACTGATGTGCGTGACTTGAGTTACGGCCATCATTTGACTCATTATGAAAACCAGCAAATAGTGGCAATCCGCTGCTTTTGGCATCCAGTGGAAAATGCAAACGCATCAGGGCACCCATTCCAAGCAGAGAGCTGTCCCAAAGCTAGCAGAACCATGACTTTAAGCTCGAGGGGTGTAGGTTATTAAGCACAGTTAAGTCTGCAGCTGTGTGTGGTGAAAGGAGCACCAACCAGAGGCAGAGCACAGACTCATGGGTAGGATAAATGGACAGGAGCACAATCAACGAAAGTGTGCAGCGGAGTTACTGGAAATGCTAGACAGAAGGCGGGGGTGGGGTACTTACACACAGCTTCATTGCAGGCAGTGAGTGCTGCAGCCAGGTCACCGGTCTGCTCCAGCCGTAGTGACTGCTCTATGAGTACATCGGTGTCCACCAGAGCCCTCTCCAGGCTGCCCCCCTTCCCTGCAGGCCGCAAATAAAAGAGGGGCTCAGCACTTTCCAACCTCCAGGGGGCATTTGTGTGTGTGTGTGTGTGTGTGTGTGTGTGTGGTCATGTATGTATTACATGGTAGGGAATAAATGTCTACACAATATGATAAAAAAACCTGGTATATTTTAACTGTGTGAGGACACTTTTCCAGCCCCCACAAGGCGGAAAGTTCCCACAAATGTAAACTCAATTTTATAAAAATCTGTAAAAATCTAATAATCTCAGTAGTCTAGTATTTTGTTTGGTTACTTATGGTTAAGGCTACGGCTGGGTTTTAGGGTTATACACAAAGAATTAAAGTAGAGCCCCCATGAAGATCCCTAATTTGTGAGTGTTTGTTAGTGTTGCAGGGCTGCTGTCGCCTCTGATAAAAGGCTCATTTTGTCACACCTCCCAGACACTGGCAGAAAATTTGGCAGAAACTCCCCCAGCGTTCCTGGTTCAGGGGCCCCCCCCCCCCCGGCCTGTCACCCTGGCCACCCTGCCCGCCTGCCTGTCCCACACCTTTGCCCTGATTCTGCAGCTCGTCCAGGTCCATGAACTTGCTGGGACGGGGGTTGAAGCCCATGGCAGCCTCCTGTTCTTTTTCCCGCTTGCGCTGCAGCTCCTGCTCTCTGGCCCGGCGGGCGACCTCCTCCTGTAGCTCGTCCAGCTCGCTGCGGTCCTCCTCTGTTGTGTGGACACAGATACAGACACAGACACGGTCACAAAACTGTACTCTTCAACAGGAACACGGTCTTTCATGAGTCAATTTGAAAAATGAGTGGCCTCTTTGTACAGAATAGGTGTGCGCAGGCTTGAGCACACATACAGGGACATACATACACACACACACACACACACACACACGTTGGTGTACCTATCTAAATGGGCACCGTCCATTCATTTCTATGGGAAAAACCCTAATCCCAATCACGACACCCTTAACCTCTACCCATTCCTAACCTTAACCATAAGAAACCAACCCAAATACAAGACTTTTGGCATTTTTACTTTTTTTATTGCATTCACAGATTTTTATAAAACTAAGGTTACCCAAATGGGGACCTCAAAAGATGTCCCTAAAAGTAGGGAAATTTCTGGTTTTACTACACTTTGGGGACAATTTGGTCCCCAAATGTGATCTATGCAAACCCACACACACACACACACTTGTATTTATATATTTGTGGGGACTGTCTTTTCATTTTTATGGGAAAAATCCTAATCCCAACAACAACAACCCTAACCCCCACCCAGCCCTAACCTTAACCATAAGTAACCAAATAAAATACCAGACTTTTGCCATTGTTAGTTTTTTGCTTGCATTCACAGATCTTTGTGAGGACCTGAAAAATGGTACCCGCAATGTCAAAATTCACAGATTTTATAAAATTGAGGTTATCCTTGTGGGGTCAAAAATGTATAGAGTTACAGCAGGTCCCCACAACGTTATAATCACAAAAACAGAGACAGACACACTAACAGATACACACACATGCTCGTACCCAGGTGGCTGCTGTGCCAAGTGCCGCTCTTTGCATCTTGGAGTAGGGTGGTGCTGCTCTTGGACTTGGCAATGTTGCGCCAGGCTGGGCCAGAGCTGCCCATCTTGGAAGCGCTGTCCCTGCAGGGGTGGGGGAGGAGAGCCTGTTAGTGGGCTGGCTGCTCTGGTGCTGATGAAGCAGACCACTGGCAGACATGGCAGTACCTGCGTGAGGAGGCAGTGGCGCCGCGGCTCAGGGGCATGTCGAGGCTGACTGGACTGCTGCTGTTCCTCTCGCTGCTCTCATAACCGCTCTCCATCCGCTGGATCAGCCGTGGCTGGTTCTCCACGCTGCCCGTCGGGGCCACATCCCTGGCCACCTGTTCTCTCGCCTCAGGCACTATGGCGGCGCCACCATCCCCGTCTGCATTTTCCGGCATGGGTGGGGCTCCCAGGGGGCTGTGGCCCGCCTGCTGCTGCCGCTCCCAGTTAAAGATGCTGTCAATGTTGAGGGCTTCCCGCCGGGGCTTCCAGGCAGGCCGGTACCGGCCAGCAGACGAGCTGGATTTGGACTCACTGCTCGTGCTCTCAATTTCCCAATTGTGGTCCTCGGTACGCAGACTGGAGCCCGCTGGTGGAGAGCCCGTGGCAGATGAGAGGGGCCGGCTGTGGATGATGTTACTCATGGTCTCCTTGAACTCCCTCGGGGGGCTAGTGGTGGGTTTGGGTGCTGTACGGGGGGCCTGCTGCTCTTTTAGTGTCTCCCCTGGGGGGGGGCAACAGGGAAATATAGACAAGGAAATATATCACTGCTCCTCTGTAATGACTACAAATCAAACAGACCCTTACCAAATTTCATAAATCTTAGCATGGAGCCAAGCAGGAATGACAACCACAAACACAAATGAAAATGTAAATGCAAATGGACAATTCCCAGTACACGGACAAGGGTACACAGACGGGGAAGGCCCTGTAGGATAAAGGCCTATGGTCACGTAACCGGTCCCCACAGGAGGTGAGATGGACCGGGAAACAGCATCCAAGTATCCATGTGACTCTTTCTGGTGGTGGTGGGGGTCGGGGTTTGTCACTGCATACCCTCACTGTGGTATCCTGCAGAGGACACCTCATCTGCCTTAGCTGTCCGGCTCCTGTCCTCCCCCCGCCGAGGTCGACTAGAGCTCCTTTTCCTGTCCAAAGTCCCACCTTTTTTCAGCGTCTGTCTTTGCAGTACTTCATTGTCCAACTCTTGGCCTTCATAATGAGAGGTTTTACATATTTCAGTTTCCAGGTGGGAAAGAGGGCTGGGGCCAGAACACCATAAAACGCATGGAGAAATGGCGGGGGTAAGCAGTGACAGCGGCAGGCGGAGTACCCAGGGTATCAGCGCTGATGTGGGAGACGGCGTCATCTAGATTACACACCACGGTGCCCTGGGAGTCGGATGAGAAGTGACTGGCCATGGACTGGTGGTGCGAGTGGGAATGCCTTTGGTCGCAGCTGTCGGTAGAGGAGTCGGTGCGCGTGTCACTGGAGATGGACGGCTCACGGCCTGGAGGCAGAATCCACACTCAGATGGCAAGTCACCTTCTCAGCATCTTTATAAAAATGGCAAAACAGGTAAAGCAGCCCAGCACCATACTGAGGAGGATGGAACTTACCAGAGTCCTCACTGTCGTAGCAGGCCTTGGAGAGATGGTGCAGCTGCAGCGGAGAGGGCATGTCTTGTGCAGACACTGGTGTCCCCCGGGGGTTGGCGTAGAGCAGCAACAGGGGCTGGTAGTGCCCCTTGATGCAACGCGACACCACGTCCTTCCACTTGGGCCCGATCTGATGGGGGTTAACGCAGAAACACACCTCAGCCAGAGGACCTCAAAAGCTGCAGAGAAACACGTTCTAGCAGATCTACAGAGAGATGTGTACTCTGGACAGGAAACACAGAAAACAAGCAAACCACAAGGACAAGAGGCACCCTCCAAGATATCAGCTTCTGATATCCGTCCTCCGGCAGCTGCTGACCTGGTGTGGCTGGCGGCAGGCGAACAAGAAGAGCCCCGGGCTCAGCTCTTGCTGTGGATCAGCAGTGTCTAGCAGCCATTTTGTCATATCTTCCAGCTCAATGTCCCCGCCTAACGCCACCTCCTACACTCGCTTCTGACAGCACGGGGCATCCAGTTCTGACAAAGTGTTGTGGGGGGAGCAACAAGATACCGTACCTCCCCCCACCCCCACGCCAGCCACGCCTTCCCACCCGTCCAGCTGGGACACAAACAATGGAGGGATTTCCTTGTTTTCCATTTCCTTTAGTAGAGGCCCTTGCTCTCACATGCTGCCTTTGATGGGCTGGTCAAAGACAAAGCACTGCTCTCTGCACGCTGAACCAGATCCGGAGTTTAGAGGGGCTTTTATCTCAGCAAAACCACACTTGGAACAGCCCCCCGGCTACAACAAGTGAGAGCAGAACACGGCCACCCCCACTGAGCCCCTGTTTTTTACAAAATGGACTCACCTCTGAGTAAACCTCCTCTGTCAGTATATCTCATCTGAGATTAAGGAAATGACGTGCACGGAAAAGGAGACGTTGAATTCTTTTGGCATCAAAGTGAGTTTATGTTTAATTCTTGTGTTAGCACAGCTTTTATGAACACAGTGGTAAACTTTATGTCTGATGATAGCAGTTTTCTGTTTCTCTTGATCCATCACTGTCTAATATTAAATTTTATTTGCGTTTAAATATGCTACAGTTTGAAAAAGAATACAATCACTTTATAGTAGTCCTATGTACAATGTTTCTGTTATCTACCATTAATCTATCTATAGTATTTTCATGTATCAGAGGTCACACATTTTAAACGTTTTGACTATAACTGCCGATTGTGTGATGACCATTATTTTGTTTTGGTCTTACGTTCACATAGATGCACAAATCAATATGGAAGGCAGGATCTCTGCCAGCATTGAAACCTTGTGAGTCTTGTCCACCAACACTATTCAAACCTGAACCTCTGTTCGGAGTCCCAACAACGAAGCTGGTGCAAGTAATGACATTTAATTAACGGAAATAATGATGCCAACACCAAAAATTATTATTGATGCATTTGCACCTACCCTGTACTCAAGTACACATGCAGTTTAAATAAATAACTATTAATTAAACCAGTAACTGCAAGCAATGACTGAGGGGTCCAAAAGGTCAGAATGCCACCCTTGGCATAGAAACGGTATGTCAGCACTGATGGAAAATGAAGTACTGACTCTCACTGGTGGCCAATGTATTAAAAAGTCAGACAGTACTAAATACAGCTGTGACAGGATGGATACTATTTTTCGCTCTAGGCCTAACGGGTCAGGAGATATAGGACAGAATGTAGAAACCTGGGGTGTAGCATCTCCCCCCATTGAAATTCTGTTTTGGGTCAAATGGTCTCAGTGGTAGATAGAAATCGACACCTTCCTACCTATTGTGGTATGCCTAGATCTTACAGGCTAAGTTTTGTCTACGCTGGCTGCGTAAACTGCGGTGCTCCATGTAACAGCACTACAATCATATTTCATCCTTTTCGTAAACTGTTCATTTAGACATGACATGATTTTAGCTTCTTACGTGGAATATTATGTCAGTTGTGCTGCCACACAGGAGCCCCCTCAGACAATGACATAAGCATAAATGTTTGTGGAATACAAGTATAGTCTGTTCCATTTTTCAAATGTGTATGTGTTTTCTGGTTTGCCTCTCATCAATAATAATAAAGATGATGATAATCAGTATTATTGTTATCATTGTTAACAATGATGAGTACACCTTTAAAACCGGGAGTTATTTTCAACCATGGCAGGTCCGGCAGGCCATGAAATAATGCATAAATGACAAGTATTTCAATGCCATGTTCAACATCTAAGACAAAGACCCATTGGAATGTAATGACATTTGACCATGAAGTAAATAGCTGCAACTTAAAATACAGTACTAGCCTGCTATATGCATTCAGTCCCCGGTGTTGCGGTTTTACTATTTCCATTAGCAAAAGCAGCCTATGGAATGCATTTGCAGACTAACATTTAATAATACTAGCAAATACTGTGATGTGGAAAATGACCACTAGAAATCAAAACTATAAAAATACTTAATATTGCCTAGTTTTATACATAAATTAGGTCTGATCATTTTCTACAAGTCAAACGGCCCAAACGGCCAAACTTCCCCAGTACCCTCCTATAGTATATGTTGATCCTAGGACAAGTTTAAAAAAAAAAACCTGTTCAGTTTCAGGAGAAATACGCAAAAAAGCAAAAAGTGTCGCTGTAGAGGCCCCATCTGGCAGACTGGGGTGCCCTTGATGAAGTTGACTGAGTGTCTGTAGAGAAATCAATCATCAAGTTTTGGTTCAGATTGGTGATTGATAAGCCTGTCAAATGGCTGCTTAATATTGATTGGCTGATGGCGGCCAGAATTTTATGAGTTATGACTGCAGTAGTATATGCCTGACCTCAGGCTTGGTCATAGTGCATATCTGCCAAAATACACTTGGATTAGCCAAGGATGTCAGGAGATATTGGCAGTTTTTAATTGTAGCGCCCCATATTGACAAAATGTGCCCAGTTTTTTACTGTGTCCCCAGAATTGTGTTGGGAGGTAGGACTTCAGATTTGGTTAAGGTAGGACAAGGCACCGCTGAGTTAAGGCCAATTCATACTTCACTCTTCCATGTGTGCTTTCAGTTGTGGACGAGGGGTCGTGTCGTAAATATCACCATCAGGGGTTGGCTGCAGACAACTGCGATCGGTGCATGTGTAGCCCAGATTTTTATGTCTAGTGGAAACCGTGCATGTTGACTGCGCATGTGCACGATAATTGACTAGGTATATACAGTAGGTGGCATGTATGTAAACTTTGTCCTTTTAATTTCTTCAGCTCAAAACAATAAATATCAATAGCTCTTCTAGAAGATTCTCTTCTATATTTGTTCAAGATTGATATATTGCTACGGAGCACCTAAAAGGTCAGTGTGGGAAAATATTTTTTGAAATACTTTTGCATTCCCTCGCAATACTTTTGTCATCCCTTGCAATAGTTTTCCCTTACTAATAATAACCTGTACTGTGCCCGTTTAAAGTAAAAAACATAGAATTAATTGACTAATAAGTATAAACCTAAACGATACGGACATGTACAGTTAAGTGTGCTTTAAGCATTAAACTGTGGGGGACAATGCACACCATTTAACTTTCATATGATTTTTTAATGTATTTATTAATGTTCGCACTGTGTCCATTAACTGCCAGTAACTGTAAACAAGACAGCTGGGCTATTGAACATGAATTGCACACACCAACATTATTTAGGGTTTCCTTGCCATCACATTGCAACAAATAACAAGTGGACATGTGTAGGGGGAACGTAAAACTATTCCAAAAAATATTATCCTAACCTGACCTCTTAGGGGTTCCGTACATTCCAGATATGTATTGATTATTATTGATTTCTACCCAAAAATCATATTTTGTGACAACAATCAAAGAGTACTTTTCAATGAGAAATGTGATTGGGCAGAGGTAAATAGTAAATATTAAATACATTTACTGTCTGCATTCTTTTTGAGACAAAGCCGACTTCATTTTATTGTTTTAAAAACCCGAGAAGATTAAAAACTTGCAGTTATAAACCTTGTCTCATCCTTCTTTTTGTAAAAGCTTCATTCAGACCTAGAAGATGACATCTGTCCTCTGCTGGTCTGGAGGAATATCATTGCAGTACGCATGCACAGACTGCAATCGTCCACATCCACAGAATGAACACAAGCTGACGCACAGAGACTGTTCCCAGACTGGGTGCACACAGAAAGCATAAAGTATGAACTAGGCTTTATACCTGTCTGATTAAAACAGTCCTGATTATGGTTAAGTTTGGGCGCGGCTAGCGGCCCTATGGCAGAGAAATCTCAAAGTCTTTTTGATAACTACTGATCAACTCAGGAGTCTGACTGGTCTGACACCTCACTTATCTAATTTGGTCGGAAGAGGTTTTGGAGATTATGCAAATTAGCTGAAAAACTAAGTAGTTGGAACTCAATAGTTTGATTGGCAAGTTGATAGGGCATGGTTGCCTGTATCTGGTGAAAAAATAAATTTGACTCGAAGCCTAACAGGTCAGGAGATATCAGCATAAACGTGTCTGATTTGGGTCGGATGGTCTGTGTAGTGGGTACTGTAGGAATTGACATCTTTCCACCATATTTGGTCGGTCTAGGTCTTACAGTTTAGGCTGCCCATTTCATTTTAGGGAAGAAGAATACTAATAATAAAAGAGAAAAATCCTAACAAAAACAACAGTGAGTTGTAAAACACAGTAGTGCTATGGACCACTATTGTCTTTGTTAGGATTTTTGTTAGGGAAGAAAATGCTTTTAAAACAATATTGTAAGCCGTGGTATTTAAGTCCTTCATCTTAGGAAGAACATTGTCATGAAAATCAAGCCTCACGAAACAAACAAGCAACCTCATCCCTGAAAACAAGCCCAAAATAAACCCACTATGCAAAGTAAAATTAAGCAATTAAGCCCAAAATAAACCCACTATGCAAAGTAAAATTAAGCAATTAAGCCCAAAATAAACCCACTATGCAAAGTAAAAT
>JAODLD010000069.1:19072145-19092383 GCA_026781065.1 Mormyrops boulengeri
TTGGCAGACCCTTGAGGGTACAGCCCCAGTGACAAGCAAAGGTACAAATTTGTACCCTTTTTTCTGAGAGTGTAGCAGACTTTCTTCAATGTTACCTTTGCTCAGGTGAATAGCATGAGATGCATATGCATGTTCCAACATCTGTTTGTCACATGTCAATTTATGAAAAACATACAGTGTTATAAAAATTGTTTAAACGATGTTCATGTTGGTTTAAAACTATGATATGAGGACTTCTGGGTGGCGCTGCAGCAAGCTGGACATGTAGAGGTGAGCTCCTCAGAGTCGGTTTTGGTAAAGTACCCCCTATAAATATAAATCATTTTGAAATCATCTAAACTCAAGAATGAAAGGGGGGAGCACAAAGGAGTCATAAGAATGATAAAACTATGAATAAAACTCAAGAAAACTCGGACACAGCTAATGCTGAGCATGGGAATGGTGAGGAAACAGCGTAGAATAAAGATGGCGCAGAAGCCAGCGTTAATTACTCGAAAGTCTGACGCTACTTTATAATGAGCTGAAAGACTTTAAACAAGATTTGAGAAGGGACTTGAGCAAATTTAAAAACAATGGAACAAGGAAAATGTCAGGAAAACAATGAAGGACGATCTTGCTCAGTTTAGAGACAAAGTTTTACGGGAACTGCAGAATCAAAACGTTAGCATTATGGAGGCGCAAACACGGATAACAGACCTGGAATTGGCCTGCTTGGAACTGAAAGACACATTGCTAACAGTAGTCAGAGACAATGCAGAGACGAAGGAAAAGATAGTTGATTTGGAGAGCTGCTCTAGAAGAAATAATCTCCGTATCTATGGCGTATCAGAAGGAAAAGAGGGGAGGTCAGTAATTGATTTTGTGAGCTGTTTAAAAGTCGACTTGACTTGCCAGTTGGAGTAGAGTTACAAATACAGCGGGCAAACAGAGCATTGATCCCAAGGCCAACCGTGACTGCTTCCCTGAGATCAATAATAGTTAACTTTTTACAGTTCCATGTTAAAGAGTTGGTCCTAAGGAAATGCTGGCAGCGGAAGATTGAAATTGAGGGCAAGTGACTTTACTTTGATAACAATTAGTCTGTTGACATTATGGAGAGGCGCAAGGCAGACGGACCAATTAAATCAATACTGAAGGAGAAGGGGATCCGGTTCCAGACTCCCTATACAAAGATGCGAGTGCAATGGGATTCTGGACTGCGGATCTACGGAAGCGTGGAAGAAGCAGGCCAGGACCTGAAGAACCACGGATTCCAGGTGACGGTAACGACGAGGACAAACGCTGTGGTGGCTGCGGAAACACGACTGAATGAGCTGTTGCCATGGAAATGCACTAATGCTTCTGGCAGAGCAGTCCTACGTGCATGAGAGAGGCTCACAGGGTTCAGAAGAGATTCAGTGTCAGAAATGGTATGGTTTAAACTTTAAGAGAAATGTAGCCCAAATGAAAACCAAGTATGTCTCCTGCCCTGGGAGAGGCATCCGGTGAATCTGAGGATAAGAAGGTTTTGAGTATGTGCCCCCTATTAGTAATATTTATAAGAGGTAAATAGTAATAAGTTTTATAATGTCTTATTTAGTTATTTGACTGTTTATTTTCCTTTTATGGTGAACTGCATTTTGAAATACGAGGTCTGGGCCATGTCCCTAGAAAGACTTATGACTTAATTCAACAACTTATGAAACCGACTGAGGAAATGGCTTAACTAAGCGCTGAATGTTGGACATTTCTAGTAGGAATGAGTGTTTTCTCACTACTAGGGAGGGCCCCTATGTATTTGAGGCACCTTACCCTCCTCCCATCAACAGAGACCGCAAAGGATGACAAAATTCATCCTTACTTTTGGGAAGTCTCAAAGTTCTGTGTTCGATTGATGTTATATGTTCTGTTTATTGTTTTTATGTTTGGGTCTGGATTTCAAAGCAATTTCATGTATGGGAACGATAGAGAATAACCTTAGGATACTGTCGCTGAATGTTAATGGTCTGAATAACCTTGTTAAATGTTGGAAAATAATGGCTAGATTAAAAAAGGATAAATTATAGGTTATATATTTACAGGATACGCATCTGTCTGGGCAGGAAAGTGAGAAGCTTAGGAGGTTTGGCTATACCAAGACATTTTATAGTTCTTTTCAGCATGGATGTAGGAGAGGTGTGACTATACTGATTTCCAACTCGGTGAAATTTGAATCTACTAAAGTAATCAGTGATAAAGAGGGTAGATTAATTATTCTGAATGGGAAATTGGAGAATGAAACAGTGACAACGGTTAATGCATACGCTCCACCAAATAGTAGGAAACGTTGTTTTTTAGCTTTGCTTGACCACATAATCTTGGAAATGGATGGGATGTTAATATGTGGGGGTGACTTTAATATTGTGATGAATAGTAAACTAGACACAACAAACAATAACAAAAATATTAACCATGTTGCTAAAATGATTAGAACGACGTTTAACGAGTTTGGTATAGTTGACATCTGGAGAGAACTTCATCCCTCTAAAAGGGATTATACACATTACTCGGCCCCAAATGATACCGATGGTACCCCTCCCAACCAGCCCCTCCTCCATTCACCTTGGCAACCCAGCAGCTGCGCTTAGCACAACATCTGCTCCATTCTGCTCTGTTGTGAGCCAGAAAAAGCAACTTGTGATGCAGCAATGCACACAGCAGAAGTGTGTTAAAGTCTGTTAACCTGGCCCTTTCAACTATGGGCAGGTCAGGAGAGAGACCACTGTGTTAGCCATCTCAGTGCTGAATATTTTTGTTCCACGCCCCCACCTCTACACAGAACGTGACATGCTGTCGGTTAATCTTTTCAGGTTACTTAACGGCTGAAACACAATGTTTTCCATCCATCCATCTTCCAAAACGCTTATCCTTCTGGGTCGTTGGGGGTCCAGAGCCCATCCCAGAAGCTATGGGCACAAGGCGGGGAACAACCCAGGATGGGGGGGGGGGCAGCCCATCGCAGGGCACACTCCCCCACCATTCACACCTATGAGCAATTTAGTAACTCCAATTAGCCTCAGCATGTTTTTGGACTGTGGGGGGAAACCAGAGTACCTGGAGAAAACCCCACGACGACATGGGGAGGACATGCAAACTCAACACATATGTAACCAGGCAGAGACTCAAACTCTGGTCCCAGAGGTGTGAGGCAACAGTGCTAACCACCATGCCACCATACGCAATGTTTTCATACTTTTTAATTACAACATTATTAGATATGTTATATATAAATAACAGTGACATTTTTGCAGCCTGAGAGCCTATTTCTTTCATGCTAGAAGTACGCTGTACTGTATCCTGGCAGTCCCCGGGTTAAGGATGTCGACTTACGGACGACTCGTACTTACGAACGGACTGCCAAAAAGCCTGTTATATTAAAAATTTGGGTTAAATACAATGGTTTGTGATAAAGTACGCATGCACTACTTTATGACACTCGTGAAAACATTGCGCGGCTTCAGCTCGAGGTACAGTACAGTACTGTAGTTACATTTATTATTACTGAATAACTAGTATTGGTATTATGCATTCTATTACTATTTTTCTGACTGACTTACATATTCAACTCAAAAACTGACTTAGGGAATGTATCTCGTTCCTGACCTGGGGACTGCAAAGTTTCTTAAAACATTTTTCATTACTTTTAAATAGTTATTTCACTTTCACTTCATAAAGGTGCTTTGTATCTTGCCACTGGCCACATCCTCCCCAGACCTGCCTGTGCTAAGGCCTGATTGCGGCATGTCCCCACACAGTGTTACATGTCTTTTTAATGAACTGTAGGGTCATCCCTGATGATCAAGTCTTTCCTAGAAGCTTCTCCATGACTCGCACGTGTCTGATATCTGCTATAGTTCAGTGGACTGTGCAAATCAGTGTCAGATACTCTACGGCAAGGTATCTCCTATCAGCCTGAACAGCAGTGCTCTTCCCGAATCATAACCAAGCCCTTTATAGCCAGCGGTAACCACAAATGATCATTTGTTGTGTTGTCATTATAAATCCTGCACTATACACTATATTTAAAAAAATATCGAGAGACCCAAAATGTTGAATTTTGGTCCCTGAGACACTTAGTTATCACTTTTGCTTTATGGCGGTGCCCCATCATGCTGGAAAAAGCATTGATCTTCACCAAACTGTTCTTGGATATTTGGGCAAAGTTGCACTCAGAGGATGTTTTGGTTCCATTCTTTATTTATGGCCATGATCTTAGGCAAATTGTGAGTGAGCCCACTCCCTTGGCTGAGAAGCAGCCCCACACATGAAAGGTCATAGGATACTTTACTGTTGGCATGACACAGGACTGATGTTTTTCTTGGAGAAAAGTGGCTTCTTTGCTGCCCTTCTGGACACCAGGCCATCCTTCAAAAGTCTTCACCTCACTGTGCATGCAGATGCACTCGCACCTGCCTGCTGCCACTCCTGAGCAAGCTCTGCACTGGTGGTGCCCGGATCCCGCAGCTGAATCAACTTTAGAAGATGGTCATGGCGCTTGCTAGACTTTCTTAGGCGCCCTGAAGCCTTCTTACTAGCAGCAAAATCCTTGCCTGTGAAGCCCTTTTTGTGCAAAGCAATGATGACTGCACATGTTCCTCGCAGGTAACCATGGTTAACAGAGGAAGAACAGTGACCGCCCTCCTTTTAAAGCATCCAGTCTGCTAATCTAACTCAATCAGCATAACAGAGCAATCTCCAGCCTTGTCTCATCAATACTCTCACCTATGTTAACAAGAGAATCACTGAAATGGTTTTTTGGGATTGAGCCTGGAGTGCAGGCATCTCTTTTACCAAACGGCTGTTGTAGCTGGGTCTGGCTAACGAGGAGCCTCAAAGAAAGACCTCTCACAGGAAAATGCCACCATCTGTACTAAAGCTGGCTAATCCTGCGACAACACATTTAACACACTCTCTTTTGTATGTGGGGAGGAAAAAAAAATCAGGAAATCTGCCAGTAGTATCGTCCCACTTATATGTTTTCCAAAACTCACCAGTAAACTTTATCAGATAAATTAGTTGCATATGCGCAATTTCCATTTTTTATATGCATTATAAACACCTAGTAATACAAGCGTGGATGAAGGCCTCACCTGCAGAGCACTGTTCAGGAAGCAGCTGTTCTGTCCAGGCTCGTTGCTCAGACCCTTGCTGGGTGCGATGGACGCCATGGTGCGTGGTGTAAAGATGCCCTGCAGACTGCTGACACCCGAAGCAAAATAGTTTCTCTTCCACGACATGACACCACGCGCTCCCTCAATCCCACCTGGATCAGCAGAGCACTGCCTTCTGCAGGGGATGGTCAGTCAGGCTCATCATTGCCAACAGACCAGGAATACATGTGGGGGCCCTTGGAAAGACGGCAGCTGGATGAATACACAAACTGGGTGATGAGGAGTAAGCTTGTGCTCCAGTGGACTGTTTGTTATGTAATCCCCTTACTCAGATTAGCCCCCACAGAGGTGGAAGAATAAAAATCAAAATATGGAAGATTGCACCCTGTTTTTTAATACATAAATGAGAAAAAGATAGATTAATGGAGGAAAAAAATAGACTATATTTTGGAGCAGGGAAACGTCCAGGGATGTCGAAAAACAAGTGCCGTCTTCAGAACAACAGCTCTCGCTCTCTCCTTCCTCTGGGGACACTTTAACCACACAGTGAGCTGTTTGTTAGGCCTGAGGGTGCCACTTCAGTCCTCCCCCCAAGGCCAGTCTGTAAAGTCTTCATCAAGTGTCAACAAAGGCCTTGCGTCGTTGTTGCTGGAGGTGTGTGTTTCTGTGTGTGCACAGGGGTCACTGCTGCATCCTTTCTGCTTCTACAGAGGCATCCATGAGAGACCCAACCTTGGCTACACTTCAGCCAGTCTGGGAGGGAGGACAGAAAAAAAACAAACATTAAAAAAATGCTTTTCCCTTAAAAATAACACAGTACTGTGACACATCCTAACACAGTGGCCTAGTGAGATTAGACCGGTATCTGCTGTTGCAGCCATGTCTACCTTGATGGCCATTCGTACTGTTAGATCCATCCCACCAGTCTTCATCTTTGGGAGCTGTACCCCAGGAACATACAAGGATCTGGGAGGTCACATTTTGCTGCTTGCAAGTGTACCACCATCTCTGTGATAATAATTTGCCATCATAGCAACCACTCCTTACCATACTGAGACCTGGGACTCGCTCACTCGCAGGTGAGCTGAATGAAGCCTTTTCCTTATCCAGACATTCACAATCAACCATATTACATACATGCTATTTGGGAAAGAGGCCCACCCTTCAATCCCAGAACCCAAAAGGTAGTAATGTCAGTAACTCTTCTTTTTTTTAAAAGAAAAATTAAATGGTCAACGTGTTCGGGAGATTGTGTGCTCTGAGCGTAGCGTCCTATGTCACTGGCCGTACTAAACACACGCTTTGAAGGTACGCTAGCTTGCGAGTCCTATGTCACCTGCTGTACTAAACACACGCTCTGAAGGTATGCTAGCTTGTGAGGTACTTATTAATGGCCAAGTCAAAATGATCTACGTACTATAAAAATGCAAAACATACATTTATGTATAAAAATTATTGAGTATTCTTTCATATTATTTATTATTATTAATAATAATAATAATATAAAATGTAATACACACACACTCCCCATACAGCACACTACTGTAATATAATATAATAATAATAATAATAATAATAATTTCCCTTTGGGATAAATAAAGTATTTTTGCATTGATCTGGGATTTTATATCCTACACCTTTCTCTTTCTCAGCTCGCTTTTCGGAGGGAAGTTAATGTTGTAGTTTTTATGAACAGTCCGAAAATGCCGCTCCACATTTCCATTCTTCGGAATAGCAACGTTAGACTAACAGATGAGGCAAATGCACTTCAAATATGACATGGTGGAAAAAAACAGTCCGGCCTCCTCCCATTCCGTTTGGAAGTGGTAGGTTTTTGGCTTCTTACTTGGTCCAGCTCCCCCATTCATTTTTATACCCTTTCTTAAGTTAAGTAGGAATAAACTGGAGGCTAACTAGGCGACTACACCCCTAGTAATACAGCTGTTTATTATCATCAAGTATTATATACTCCACATATCCATCTTATGCCACTGTCACCTGACTAAGTTCACCAGCATCACCACCAACACGCGAGTAAAACATTACACTATGACAATATGACGGCTACCACATCAATAGGCAACTGGAATTTTTCAGTTACAGTATAATTTTATGGGACCACCATTGTATATGTGATCTGTCGCTGACCAAAATGTCATTCTGAATGCATTCAAAAAATGGAATCAGAGAGCCACGTAGAGCAGACCGCCTACGTCTCCTATGTTCACCTTCTGAGATGGGCAAGGGTACCGGTATAGTCACCGTCAGGCCCTGCACCTGGTGACAAGTAGGGAAATCATTAGCTACATATAACTTATCCATCTGTTGTACCGGTGTGCGTGCATACGACGCCAGCAGTCTCCTCTCACACACACACACACACACAAACACAAACACAGTGGGTCATATGCAGGGGATTAGCAGAATCAGACACACAGATTAGCCTGCCTCAGGATCTGTCTAGGGCCCAGCCTAATGACCCGTCTGCTCCCGTGTCAAGAACATGGCATCCCTCATTATAGTTACACACCGGTAGCCTCAGAAGACCCTTTCTGTCAGATGTTTCTATGGTATACAGAAGTATAATTACAAGCATTTCATAAGTGTCAAAGTACATCAAGTTTATGCAAAGAGTCAATATTTGCAGTGTTGGCCCTCCTTTTTCAAGACCTCTGCAATTTGCCTTGGCGTGCGGTCAGTCAACTTCTGAGCCAAATCCTGACGAGGGCAGCCCATTCTTGCATAATCAATGCTTGGAGTTTGTCAGAATTTGTGGGGGGTTTTTGTCCACCCACCTCTTGAGGATTGACCACAAGTTCTCAATGGGATTAAGGTTTGGGGAGTTTCCTGGCCATGGACTAAAATGTAGATCTTTTGTTCCCCGAGCCACTTAGTTATCACTTTTGCCTTATGGCATGGTGCTCCATCATGCTGGAAAAGGTTTTGTTTGTCACCAAACTGTTCTTGCATGGTTGGGTGAAGTTGTTCTGGGAGGATGTTTTGGTTCCAACCTTTATTCATGGCCATGTCCTTAGGGAAAATTGTGAGTGGTCACATGGTCCATGACACAGGACTGATGGTAGCGCTCACCTTTGCTTCTCCAGAAAATCTTTTTTCCGGGTGCCCCAAACGATTGGTAAGAGGATTCATCAGAAAAAATGACTTTACCCCAGTCCTCAGCAGTCCAATCCCTGTACCCTTTAAAGAATATCAGTCTGTCCCTGATGTTTTTCATGGAAAGAAGTACATTCTTTGCTGCCCTTCTTGACATCAGGCCATCCTCCAAAAGCCTTCACCTCACTCTGCGTGCAGATGCACTCACACCTGCCTGCTGCCATTCCTGAGCAAGCTCTGAACTGGTAGTGCCCTGATCCCGCAGCTGAATCAACTTTCAGCCTTCACCCTTCAGCCCTCACCCAAAGTCAGCTGACACGGGCACCGGAAACAGCATATCAATGCAAACAGGCTCAAAAAAAATTTAAAGAAAACATCACAAACAGCATTTCTCCATCGTCCCCCTGCTTCTGGACCAAAGGAAGCCTGGATACAGACATGTACAGCTGTTCCAGATGCTCACACTCACATGCTCTCTCTCTCTCTCACTCACACACACACACACACACACACACACACACACACACACAAAGTGGGCCATAGCAGACTTCATGCCAGCACTGCCCCCCAGCACTACTGCTCTTGTCAGCTGACCATTCCTCCCTGGAAACAGACTTGAACTGAGACTCCACTCCTCTAAGACTCCACCCCTCTAAGAGCATGCCCCTTTCACCCCATCCCTGACTCACCTCACAGGGTGTTATACATTACTACCATGTTCCACCCAACAGGTGACAAAAGCCTTCAAGCACCTGTTATGAGATGGCGAAATTACTACCATAGTGACAGACAAAACCTAACAAAGCAATGGAACATTTTGGAAGTCTAAGCCGTGTCCCTCTGGTGCGGAATGAGACAGAGCAGATGGAAACGTGACATTCTGCTTTCTCACTGGCTTACTAGGCCACGGGGAAAATGTTGACTACCTAATTGGAGCTACATGTTACAGCTAGTTGCATCCCAGCAGAGTAAAAGCTGAACCACTAAGTGATACAGCCCCCTGAACAGTCTACCCACTAAAACGGCTGGAGTGTCCATCATCTGCCTACGTGACTATAAATCTCGGCCCTTTTCCTGTACTTGCATTGATGCAGCACAACTGTTCTCACATATCAAGCAGGACCCACGTCAAAGTGACACGATCAGCCCCAGAAGTCAGTGTTACAATGCAGCATATTCTCACGAGTCTAGCAAATCGGTGTCCTGCTGACCGGAAACGGCTGCTGTCATGCCAGCTCATCAAAACAAATGACTCACCAAGTTCAGTTTAAATTGGAGTCGCATTCAGAAAAACACTGAAGGAAAAGTTAATTATCTGGCCACATGACTGCCAAGCAGTCAGCCAGTCAGACGGAATCAGTTCATCTGTGCTCACATTGCGCTTAACGATCCTGGCCTGAGCAAGGTTTCGTCATCAACATGAGGCTTTTTGTATTGAAAAAAACATACAAAAGAAAGAGCTATTGCACAGCAGAATGGAATTCATGATTAAGGTTCTTATTTCGTGACTTATATGGAGTTGTTTTGGGCACAATGGCACATATTTATCAAGTATCTGATGCAGTGATTATTTATTTGTGCTGCATGTATAAGAAAATATTCCCACATTTTACCAAATACCTTTGTGTTTGTGCAAGCTAGTGTTACATGGAATACCAGTACTGAAAACGTGCCGTGGTACCGAATGTTTGAAGGCTGTTCGGTATTACATTTCTTTTGTACTGTACCAGCACTAATTACACTATTAGATATCATTAATATCTGTAATATGACTGCGATATGATGATGTATATCGGATGGGTGAAATAAAAATGTCTATCGTTTCATATTACGCTCTATTGTTTTGTTTCGTGGTGTTGCAAAATACACTGTTTACGGCAACATTTTTTTCATCATTTAGAAGATGGTTTGCAATGTTACACGCCACCATGTGGGATCTGGCACTTGTATGGAAGTTTTTATTGAACTTTATTATTTGTAACCCACAGAATACATCCACAAATAAGTACCATGATCCACAAATCTGTATTTTTTTAACTTGTGTTGTGTAAAATCATATCCACAAAAATATAACGCGATTTGTACACATGAAACTTGTTTTGCACATTTGTGGATCACATCCCGCCTATTTGTGGATTGTTACATTTGTGACTTCCCTCCTATTTGCAGATTTTTGTCCAGGTTATACTGCTGTGGAGCCCCTAAGAGGTCAGGGTGGAAAAACATCTTTTTAAAATAGTTTTGCATTCCCTCGCAAAACTTCTGTGTACCATTGAAAACGTTTTGTGACCCCACTGCTCTTGCCCACTTGCTATTTGCTTCAACATGACAGCATGGATTAACCTAAATAATACAGATTTGTCCTGTAAAGTGTGTTTTAAGCATTAAACTATAAGGGAAAATGTACACCATCTTACTTTGATAATGTGGTTTTATATGCATTTATTAATAATTGCACTGCGTCCATTCATCGCCAGTCATTTTAAGAAAGACAGCTGGGCTGTTGAACGTGAAGTGCACACACACAAACATTGAAACATATTACAATATTGAAAGACACTACAGCCAAAAAAATGCATATAAAGCTAACTTTACCGCAGTGTTGGAGTTAAGGTTTAAACTCAAACTTGCTTTCAGGAATATTTCATTATAGATCTGTATATACTCTACATACATCATCAAGCAAGAATACCAGGGAGGTATACCCGAAAGTGGGTTCGGGTATAAACCTTAGTTATGACACCTCGGTAAAGTCAGCTTTACAATTAGTTTTCCGGCTATAATATCTTTCAACAAAAGCAAGCAACACACCTCGGTTTTCCAAATTTCTTTATGGGCATATTTTAAGTAATATTTTAATGTTTGTGCATACAATTCACCTTCAATAGCCCAGCCCTCTAGTTTACAGTAACTGGCAGTGGATGCAATTATTAATTAACACATATAAAACACATATATGAAAGTTAGATGGTGTGCATCGTCCCCATACTTTAATGCTTAAAGCACACTTAACTGGACATGTCTGTATTGTTTAGGTTTATACTTATTAATCTATTAATTATATCTTTTGTACTTTAAATGGACAAAGTACAGGTTATTATTAGTAATGGAAAAGTATTGCGAGGGAATGCAAAACTATTACAAAAAAATACTTCCCCACCCTGACCTCTTAGGGGCTCCATATACCGCAGCTGATCTGCAGAAAATAAGGGATTTGCATATATGTGGATCACCCCCTGTCTATTTGTGGATCGTGTTTGATTTGTGACTTCTCTCCTGTTTATTTGCAGATTCTTTTCCAATTCATAAGGCTGATCTGTACAGAAAAAAACAACCTCAAATTTATTACCATCCACTTGTCTATTTGTGGATCACGCGACAATAAGAAGGATGTGCACAACAAATGGTGGTGGATATACCCTTTATAAATTTAATAGAATGTTAATCGATTGTTCTCCTTGTAACTGAATGAATCAGAGAGATCATAATATGATGCTCGGCAATATCAGGGTATGTGCTGGAGTAGAGTGAGGTTTAAGTGAGGTTTAAGTTGTTACAATTAAAGGTTTTGCAAAAAAAAATATGACAGTCATCTGTTCCTCCTGGGATTGGTTCATTTATAGTGCGCAGGTGTGCATGCAGACGTCAGCTACATCATTGACGTCTTGTCTGTGTTCCATACCCGGGCACGGTTAGCGATCACACTATGTATACCATGCCCAAGTACAACTAACCATGATCTGGCCCACCTCATCAAGCGGGTCAAGGCACAGTTCATCATATCATGCCTGGGCACGGTACGGAGCAATCATACTAGTCAAATGAACTGGACTTTGGGGGGGTGGTCAAACGTGCTTGGGCACGGTACAGATCAGCTAGTGTCAGCACACCTTTACAGAAGAGCAGAGAAATGCTGAAGTTCCAGCATCTCCACTTCCCTCCACCAGCTGAGCCCCTCTTTGGCACACTACTCAAAAGATCAAAAATTAAAATTCCAAACAGAGATATTCACAGGGATTTGGGGCAGAATTAAAGACAGATATACGCAGCTCCCACAGCAAAGCACACTTTCCAGTCTCCAACAACCTGACGTGACACTGAATAAAGTGGGAAGTGGGGTGACTTCCATGTAGCAGGCATATGAGAAACTGGGCCATGAGCCACAGAAGAGCTGCCTGTTGGGCCGGGTGCAATACAGGGCAAGGTTGGGGGGGGGGTGGTTGTTTGATGGTCAGACAAGCTCTACATATACCAGCTATTACAGGGAGAATAGAAAGAGGAATCAGGAGATAGCAATGAGGAAACACCATGACAGCAGGCAATCAGGTGAGAGTAGAGGAAATAAAACACAGAAAATGGCTGTGACTGGCTGCTGACTTGGGATGACCTCATTTATATCCAGCAAGATGGTTACCCAAAGGAATTAAATCCCTACAGTTCCTGGATCAGACACTATGTATTCATCAACTTTGTGCCACAAACTCTACCGAATTCTCTAATGCCATTAAACATCTACACCAAAACACAATCAACAGAACAAACAGAATGTGAATCAACACAGATTAACTCTTAAAAATTCACTCACTCACCTGCAAGGACTGGAAAATGTATCTTATTTTGCATATTTCAAGGATGGGTGAAATTCACAATGCTCAATTTGATTTAAAAAGTGCTAAAAAAAGAAGTGGCCCTTAAATTTTTGACCTTGTGTACTTTGCCCAGTCCTAAACGGCATGGAAAAGGCACTGTTTTCAGTGACCGCTCAAAAGAGTCACTGAATTATAGTTTTGGTTACACTACATTAAGTGAGGATAGGTCCTTACAAATAGCTTTGTGGTGGCAAGTGACGGCCTGTACCATGCTTTAGCAATCTGCCACATTCGAGTATGAAATTAATATATATAATATCTAGTTAGGGATATATCGTGGTATGATCCTAACACATGTGTTTTGCAAACACTACTGACGGGCACATGGTGATTATGGCACTACTGATCAGTTTCTAATTCACACTTGGGAGAAATAAATACAATTTACACAAGTAAATATATAGATATTTGTAACACTCTGCTTGATGGGGCACAAAAAATATATTCCACTTTATTATATGAGAACAAGAATTTCAAGTACAGTTGTTTTCAAGGCTTTCTTCCTTATTATGATCATTATGAATGATCATTACATCATTCTGCTAGGGAGTATCCGACTACCAGTATTTAACTGTTCGGGAAAATATCATCAGCCAATGGAAAACAAGAATTTTATTTATGAAAAGATTACTATGACCCCCTCCCTTCCACCCCACCCACACACACCCACACACAGAGCAACAAACATGGCACCACACGCAATCTGCACTTTTATAGAATCCCTAATGAATATAGGAGTGTGTACACACCCACATTTTATTAATTTATATATATATGAGAGAGAAAGAGAGAGAGAGCTTAGTTCCTCTTCATGCACTTTGAATAGCAGATGGACAGCAGTTACTGCCTATCACACTTTGCTTCCCGGATGGCATACTCAACTTTAAATTTCAATGCAAGTATATATTGTTCCAAAAATTAACTATATAATCATTCATTTTTTTAAATTCGCCGTATCTTGTCGAGCACATGCGCTCCTAAGTTCGCGTTAATCTAGCTAACGGTACACTTACTATCATGTGGTACACCCAGTCGCAGTTTTCCCTGTTCAAAAAGTACACAGATTTCTTCATCCGTATCTGCAGTTTTACACGCTGCAATCCTTTCATATGATCAGCCAGCTCAAGCATCCTGCCTTCAGGTAACAAAGGGCATCCGTATCAGCGCTGCCTCGTCCTAAAAGTTACGAAGTGTTTGCATCAGCTTTTGCGTCCCGGCCCCGGAACAAAACACCCCCAACCTAATTACTGGGCGCAGTGAAGCCATAATAATGGGAAAGAGAGAGGACTGAGCCGGGCCTGGCTGGGGGAGGGGCAGCGCCGTTACCTGCAGCCCGAAACAAAGCACTCGGAGACGGGGGCGGGGCTTTCCAAGTCAACCACGACGAGTAGGGGGTCTACATACACACCGGCCTCTGGGAACTGGACTTCCCAGCAGTTATAAAACTGACAGGTAAACTATGCGCCCTCCGTGTGAATTTTCTACCTGCAGTTCCTTAACCGCTGGAAATCTTGCGATGCGAAGCGAAGCTTTACACAATCGCCGTTAGGTATAATAAAACACCGTAGCCCTTTATAAAACTAGCTTTTACATTGCCCGGCTGGCTCAACATGCCTGCGGTGGCACCGCTGCAGGAACAGGGGGGGACTGTCTATACGTATTTGGTGAGCTCCACGCTTTCTGTTACTGGCATACACAAGTTCGGGCGATTTCATTAAGAGTTTACGGGCAGAGAATCGTGTTAAGATAAGTTAAACACACATCCTAACAGCCTTGTTCGATCATGCATTTCCAAATTGTATTTCATAAGCAGCCACCTTTGACTTACACCCAAGAGCGGGAAGCCAAGGCAAAGCAATTAATCACGGGCACTACGAGTTGTCCGAAATATTCACGCAGCGATTACGCAATTTGCGTAAACTCAGGCACTCTTCAACCCCTCCACGCTGCGCAACTCATGCTGTAGGTACCAGCGTTGCCAACTCTAACGCAGATGGCGTGACACTCACGCTTTCTGACTCTCACGCTCACGCAAGAAGTCTTACGGCAAATCTGTATTATTCCATTACAAACATAAAATTAGCTACATCAAAAGCGTCGAAGCGTTGGGGTGGTTTGGAAACATTAGACTATTTATAAGGTAATAAAACTTTTACATACATGTAAATGCGTATGCAGACTTGTCTCGAATTGAAAATCTCATGCTAGCCAGCTGACCAAAGCTCCTGAGGTACTCGTCCACTCCCCTAAATCAAGCTGGAAACAAAACAGGAGGTTGCTACCCATTGTATCTCGCAATAGGTAATCATCACAGGAACCACTGTGCTACAATTAATTCCCAGGAAAATTCATAAATTAAAGGTAGAAAAACCCTGAATGACAGGTGATACATAAGGCTAATGAGAACTTGCACACACCCTGTAATTGGTGCAACATTAGGTGTGTGACTCAACCACACAGACATGACTAATGCAATCATTATCCTATATAAATAAGGACTACACTATGTACTTAATGACTCACCAAATAACAACATGACAGTCAGTTCAATTAACATGGCTGTTTCATGGTCTATAAATTAGACTTGTGGTCAGCAATATTAAAAAGCCAGCTAAATTGTGATGGACCATCTCTGAAAGCATCCTGCACAGGGGAGACCAAGATGGAATGTTCTCTGGGCTGCTTATCCCTCAAGCTTTTAAACATCACAGTGTCATACTGCCCTTCAGTTTGGGGTTATGCAAGCAGAGAGGTCTACTCATAAATGAGCCTTGAGCCCCAGGTGTCTTTAGTAAAATTAAATATCCTAGCTGGGGCTGTGAACCTACACCCTGCTGTTGCCCGGGGGGCCTCTGCTTTTATACTGCACTGAGAGGAACATGAGAAACTGAAGAAACACATTCTCATCATTCAGGACAGCGATGGAGAAAGCCCGAGAAGAAAGGCTGGCAGTGGCAAAAAGACTAATGGGCTGTTTTGTGCTTGGACTAGAGCAATTACACCCACCCCAGTGGAGAGGCAGGAGGATGAGAGATACTACTATGAGTATGGGACCTGGTTACATAGGTGCCATTCTCAAGGCACTGGTGTTACTGAGGACTAACTATCACAAGAAGCAAGCGTGTCACCAGAGCGATGCATTGTGGAGGAAGTGGTACCTATGTCCCAGCAGGCAACAAACATGTGAACTTTATACTGGCAGCTAAATGAAAAAAAATCTGGAACCTAATAGTGGGGAAGGGACAATCTTTAACCAGCAGAAAAAGAACTTAGAAAAACATGCTCTACAGAAAGCAGCACCAAGCTTATCAAGAGGTACTTTGTGGAACATTGAAAGATGGGAAGTGCTACGCAAACAAGCAGTAAAATGATCTGTACGCCAGTGTCAGGCCTGGCTCCGCAAAGCAGAGCCATCTCTCAAGATCTCCCACAAGGTGCACAATAAAAAAACACCTGCTTGTCTCGAGTGGAAGTTTTCAAGAAATAATTAACATTATTCACAACCACTGTGAAACCAAACCAACTGGAAGGGGGTGGTGAAGGGGTGCGGGGATTGCAGATTGCAGGGATTTTTTTCCCTTTACACATTTATACTACCACTGCAATGACACGCCCTGGGAAATTCACACAGGATGACCCCCCACCCCCACCAAGTGCTCTGTAGCTCCCAGTCTTTCTGCTGCCATAAAATAAACAATCAGTACAAGCCATCAATGAGGTGCAAAATAACTGAAATGCCCAAGGTTTGAATACGGGAAGCAGAGAGCAGAAAACACATGGAAAGAGTGACTTGTACTTTAAGTACTGTTAACTAGCTTTTTTAAAAAATTATTTTAAATCAGTGGGTCAAAACGGGTAGTGAAAACACTTCTCTACTACAATAATCCATTCATCTGAAAAGACAAGGGCTAATGTTTGAATACAAAGGCCTTCTCACTAACAATGATGTTGCTCTCAGCTCCAGCTGAGCGTCTGCCCTTCTGTCCCAAAAGGCAGAGGAATCCACAGCCAAACACTTGGTAAAACATTTTACATTATTGATATAAATGTGGTAGTCAAAGTCAAAGGTCTGTTAGTTAGCTACCAGCTGAAGATGCATCATTTTAGTTGAATAGATGCTTCTGAAGCCCTAGTAATTTTTAACCATCTGAGGTTCATGGTTAAAAAAAAACACCAAGTGAAGTTTTTTTTCTTAAGAATATGCACACAGTTTAAATAACCAAGACGAATGATACTGAAGCTTTAGCAGGATCCTTGCGCTGCCTGAAAAATAATTCTGCAGCAAACACTTGAACTGTGTCCCCAAGACGTGTAGCAAGACGCCAGTGGCTGCAGCATTCCTGAAATGTCCGTTATCCCTCACGGTCTGGCCCAGTTTGCCTTTCAGCGGGCTGGATCAGGGCCAGATCCCAGGACAGCGACGCGTGATTTACGTGTGTGGATCACTTAAAGTCTGTATCAGCTGAGCTAGATGTGTCCAAAATATTGACCACTCATCATTCTCCCTGCAGGGTCTTTAGGGAAACAAACATGAAATAGGTAACAGTTTCTGAGGATTGTTCCAGAAGGGAAGGGGGGGGGCGCATGCCAAAATTAATGAAATAAGACACATCAGACAAAGCAGAAAAATCCCTTAGTGCACAGTGCCTGCATAGTGAATGTTTTGATGGGGAAGAAGACCCAAAGATACCCCTCAAAACTGGAGCAGGAGCAGTTCAAACACGTGTGGGCTACATGTTAGGCCTAGGGACTGGCAAAGGATTAATGCACATTATCAGTGCTCCTGGTATACAGGAGGGGTGGCCTCGCTCAGATAGAGGAGCTTGGCCTCAAGGGGGCCTTCCCCAGAGACGTGGGATCGTACCTGCAGGTTTGTGCAACTCCACCAAGTCCTTCAGACACCACTCTGATGCAAAAGGCAGATTGCGTGTTGCTTCATCAGCAAACAGCTCGGTTTCACATGACTGTGTCCTGTTCGTGAGTCCCGCCCACTCCCAGACAACATACAACTCATCCCAGCACATGATCGTGGCTAAACACAGAAACCGCGGGTCTGGGCCCACTAGCGGGAGCCCGGTTCTGCCACAATGGCAGGCAGACAGACCAGCTTTGATCACCCCTCTATTTCAACATCAACATGAACTTACTAGCCAGTTTAAAATACAGCTCACATGCTCAGGATACCCCAAGAAGCTACTTACAGCAGTACGGTAGGTAATTCAAAATTACTAGAAATATTATTATTACAGTTAAAAGCAATAAAAGCAAGTCATTCCCTCCTTGTAAAGGCAAATATTCCATCCACACATCTTCCATATATCTTATACAATAATATCATTATTATTATTATTATTATTATAACATATTGCTTGCAATGCTCCTGTACGTGTTAAAGGTATAAATATTTTTATATCCTCCAGACAGCACATACGTAAAACACTTCACCTGATGCTCCTTCAGCTCCAGGACCAGACAGCAGCAGAAAGTACAAAATTAAAGTCAGAGGTTTTGAAAACAGATGTCAAGCAAAGTCCCCATGTCAAGAGAGTCGGCTTTCGAATGGCAGAAGACTCCGTGATGACCCGAGAATCATCAGATCCACCAGCTGTAGTGTGAGCTGTCGCTCTTGCCAGGTGAGTTTAAAGCAATGACATCATCGCTTTCAGCACACACCTGTTTCCTGGGTGAGCCACACCCCCCTCCCGCACTGTCCTTCTATACTTTTAAAGAGACAGGCGCAACCACCTTTAGTCTCTTAGTCAGATTACCCTTAAAGCAAAACAGGGTCATTAAACAACATGTTGTCAATATGTGTCCACAGAAAGATATGTTTGAATACACCAGATTTTTTTATAAAGGTTGTAGTATTGATTTTATAACCATAACTACATCTTCAGGGCACACAAGTCCACAGATTGTCATATCACATATGGCCTGGAAATTAAGTGCTACACTGATAATATTCTCAAAAGTGCAGCCAGTGGCACAACTTGTGAGAGGAACCATTTGCACTTTGCAGATGATTAATTCAGAGAGGATGGCCTTGATGAAACATAGTTCATACGTAAACACTTTGGGGGAAAATAACAAAAATACACAGATTAAAAAGCAAAATCAACTCAATGGGAAATATACCAAACTGTAGATAACATACTCAAATAAAGAACAAAATGTACTGTGTGTCGGTCAATGCTTATCCACATCTGATGAGTTATTTCATATTTTCACACAGCCCGCTTGTCTTAATTGTCACTCTGTGGTAACTAGAGGGAAGGTCAGCATAACAAAATGTACCTCAACAAAAGACCTTGGAATATTTCCACCATTTGACATCCACCTCGCAAACTGGATTGTGGAATGCTGCAGGGGGTATATGCAAAGCTAATGACTGTCACATGATCAAGTAGTCACATGACTGACACGTCGCAAGAATTTGTGACGCAAACTTTTAGCTCTCAAAAAGTGATTTTTATCATGTCTTGGTCAGTGTAGTAAAACATCTATATAGCATACCTAGTAGTGACAATCATGATGATCTGTCTGCCGTTGTATTGCTTGGCAGAGCAGGAACTGAGCAGCGATGGTGGAAAGAAGCAGTCAGAAAACGGGGACCCAAAACAAGCAATGACAGCAAAGTTAATTAATGGTTCTGCTAAACTGCCAACGCAGAACATAGACACCCCAATGGAAGACAAACAGGTAGAACCCTCAGAATGCTGTCTTTCCACCCCAACCAGGATGTGCTTTTTACATCGTTAAATTCTGTTTTTCCTAAACATTTCTAGAAACAGTGGGAATGAAAGTTACCGAAGGAGGAGAGCCTAGGGCAAAGTGGTTGATTTCTGCAATGGGTGCTGACTCATTCAGAGGCCAGGAGACATTTGTTTTGCTCTGAGATTAAAACCCTTTTGTTTTTAAAACCCTTTTGTCGGTTGCTTGGATCACATAGCTACAAAAGCTTTTTTGTTTTGGCCTGGATGAGTGCTCCTGGACACACCTGTTTTTGACAGTTGCCCAATTAAACCCTAATGAGTCGTTGTGTGTCTGGAGGCGGGAGATCAGGACGGGTGTGACGCTGCACAGGGTATAGCAACAGAGCACAAGTCACATCCTGACAAGCTGAAGCATCTCTTCTGTCACAAGTGAGAGAGGAACCTTATTGTCAGTACAGGTTATCCAAGACTCCATCTGGTCATCAGGACCGGTTTAAGTATGAGAATTATGTGGTCGTTCCAGTTTCAAGCCTTTCTGTTCTTGAATAAACATTCCTTGTCCAGGACTCAGCCTTCAACACCCCCCCCCCCCCCAGGTGTGGGGAGTGGTGTGCAAAAGTGAAAGGCTGGTGG